>CM057096.1:28472170-29072170 GCA_029959045.1 Taenioides sp. WSHXM2023
GAAAAGTTAAGCAGTGCACCTTCAAGCCATGTTTGAATGTTGTTCCCTCCTCAAAAACACACCCAGAGTTGTGTTTTGTTTCATTCACACATGTTTGAGTAATCCTGGTTTAGTCTGTCTACATTTCCAAAGCTCAAAATGCTCTGTTCCACCTTGTGATGTCACAGCTATTTTAGCCTCAACTGAACTGTTTTTGTTTTAGCTTTTGCACATTGGAAAGTAACTAGTCAGTGAGTGTGTAAACCTGCGCTCGAGTATCCCGTTTTTTGAGTATCCTGATTTTGTGTGTGTCCGTGTAAACGCAGTATCTAGATTTCAGTCTCCTGGATAAGCCAGTATCCCGGGGACAGAAACCAGGAGACTTTTACTGGGTTTTACTGGGTTTTTCAGAGAGTATCCAGGATACTGTGGCCTGTAGACGCAGTATCCTGATTTCTCTAAACTGGAGCTGTACTGAGCATGTGCGAACTCAAGGAACAAAAACGGTAGGAGCAGCTACTTTCCCAAAATGACTCAAAATCCTAACAGGACAGAATTTTATACTTACAAACAAAATAAAGCAGTTTACTTTTTAATACAGCCACCTTTTAACCCCAGCCTCACCTCTGTGGCTGTTTGTGCTGCTCTTGGACTGAACAGACGCTGTGTCACTGTTAAAAACGACTTTTACTGAAGTTCTTACTTGAATGTATGTCTTTTGTTGTTAGAAACTTGTTAAAAAGCCTTAAGTTAGCAAAGGTGCTCCATGTTTAGCTCCTTGCCACATCTGTGCCATAGTTACCATAGCAACCAGTCTAAATATCCAGGACACTCTAATGGCGCATGTACACAGGGACATGAGTACCCTGGTTTCTCTGAGCGCAGGTAAACACCACATCCAGAAAACTGTCAGAACCGGGACACTCGTGCACACTGTAAACACACTCAGTTACAGCCTTACAATTATTATGTGTTTTTTGACAGTATCTTATTAAAAATGAGACTAGAAGAACAGACATTTTGCGATTTTGAATGAAAACTACAATACTTAATTTGTAAATATTGTACATTTTCTATCTGTCAGTCTATTTATCTCTCCATGAGACATATTTTATACTAAACTAGTTACATTTTATTTAAAAACTAACTAAAATGAAAATAAAAATACATAAATAAAAAAAAAATACTGCTCTCCATCCTGCTTAACTTTTAGCTTGAGATCTTAAAAAAGTTTTGTAAAATCTCTGCCTGACCTGTCCGAAAGTCTGTCCTCTGTGAGTGTAAGTGTGGGTGGCTCCCCCTACAGGCAGTGAGAATTGGACTGCTCTAATCATGCGTCAGGACATCACACACAAACACACACAAACACACACAAACACACACTCATATACACACAGGAGAGTTCAGACGGGATGAGACGGGCCCCGTGGATCTGGTGTTTACTGAAGAGAACAGAGAAGGTCATTCAAGGCCAGTTTCTTCGAGCAGGGAGCTTTAATTTGTCCTTAAAGGTCCTAGATTATGCATTATTCAGAATTTTCTACCAATCTCAAACTGAGGTCCTCAAAAAAGTGAATAAAAAAGAGTTAAGACTGGCCTCTGAGTGGAAGAAAATGGATGGTCATTTTCTTTTAAATAATAAATGCATTAAATAATTATAGATTAAACTAAAATAAAACAATAACTTTCCGTGCTGTCTAATCTAATTTATCTTTATGTGTTTTTTTTCTACAAATTAAATAAGAATTTAAACAATATTGATCGATTGAGACAAAAATTCCCACTTGTCTAGTGACGATCAATGGTTCTGTGGCTGTTGATCAAACGAACATTCACAGTAATTACATCCACTGTGCTCTGCTTACAGTTTATTAAGATGACGTCGTCAAAAAGGGACAGTGACGCTTGACCTTCTAACGGACTAAGCTGTTTCACAGTCATTTCACACATTCTTCCCCCCCGCACAAACACCTTATTCCTTTAAAAAGAACGTTTCACTGCCCGTTTCCCTTGTTTTTACAGAACCGACTTACACGGTTGAATTTTATCCCTGGGACGCCCACCGTTTTGAATTTTGAATGGACTTTTAATATTTTATTATTGGTTTATTATTATTGTTTTTATTTTCATATTTTAACTTTCATAATATATACATTTTTTTTTTTTAACAGATTCTGGTTTTATTCTTTTGGTTATTTAGTCTTTCTTATTTAGTTAGTTCTTATTCAATTATTTATTTATTTATTTATTTTTTATGGTTTTTATGGTATTTTAACCCCCTCTTGGGTTAATTTTAAGCTTTATTTTAGTATTTAAGTCCATAAAAAAGCTGACTGATTGACTGACTTCAGATATAGAATGTGTAATTTGATGTTTGGAAAAACAATTGTTTGTTTCTCTTTCTAAGAATGAACTTTGTGAAATAGTTCTACCTTTATGTACTAGTACGTAATTACATTTAAACTGAGTACTTCTTGCAGAAACAGCAGTGAGAGAATATAGTAAAGATTTCTCAAAGAATTTATGGATTTTAAAAGTTTTATACTACACAAAATTGATTCTTGTGATCTTAAAGCCATCTTATAATGCTACTTCATCAGAGTTGTGTTTTGTTTCATTCACATGTTTGAGTAATCCTGGTTTAGTCTGTCTACATCTCCAAAGCTCAAAATGCTCTGTTCCACCTTGTGATGTCATGTAGTTTTCATGTTAACAGCTACTTTTTATCTTTTGTTCAGTAGAGATTGGCAATTCCAGATCTGAAATGTTCCAAATGATTCTAGTGAAGGTGTCAAAAACAGTGGAGCACTTCCTGTATCACCACATGACATCACAACATTATAACATAGATGAGAAAAGTAAAGAGCGGAGCACAGGCCCTTACCAAATCTGGGTCACATGTTTCTAGCACGTCCCCAATGCCCAAATCACCACACAGACTCACGTGTTCAGCTGCAGACAGTCTTTAATGGTTTGACCTTGGTGTGTCTCCTTCTAGGACAAAAGTTCACCTGCAAAATGAAGGGACAGCAACAGCATACAGAGAAGGTGCGGAAAAACCCGGATGCCCTCCCATACGAGCCGATTACTCCACTACTGTACGTTCATGGGTGTGGCGTGGCAGTGTACACGGGGGAGCTAAGGGGGCGGGCAGGGTCTTCTACTCTTGACGAAATTACGGAAATTATTATATGAAATTTTTGTGAATCTGATTTTCCTTTGGGAGTTTGGGGGAGGCCTTGAAAAGATCTTGTTTATGAGTAAAAATGGTTAAAAAAAAAGTCTCAGAAATAATTATTTAAAATTGAAATATAAGGTTGTGGACATGTGGTGGTCAAAGATTGTATATAAAATTATATAATCCGATGACCAAAAGTGAAGCCAAACTCTACTTAGTGCCCCCTAGTGTCTGGCCCATATAACAACTCAAAACTTTATTGTAACAGACAGTTTCTTCAGACCGAAGTTTTGTTTGTTTTTATACTTGACAGTCTTCCTCAGTGTGGTCACATGACATTCCTGTGACGTGTCCAGTCAGCTGATTTAAACAGGCTTTGGCGCTGTCTTCCTACCGGTGGAGGCAGGACGACAGCGCCATCTGCTGTCCGACTTCATCTGCATCCCAGGTGTGTGGGAGTAATAAGACCCCTCGTCTCAGTTTATAGTCTATAAACCGTTACTGGGACTATAAACCTGTTGCTAATTTGCTGTCCTACCAAAAAGATTATTCCAACGCTGGGGGTGTTCTACATGTATGAGTATTGGCGGAATGTTCAGCAGTTACCATGGTGACACAATTCACACATTAGCAAACATTGCCAAAAAAGGTTTTAAGATCGTCTGAAAAAGTAAAGAAAAAATACAAAATGAATTTAAACAATGCATTTTCAGGTCTGTGACTAATACTGTTTAGGTGATTTTCAACAAGAAGATGAGAGTGACCAACTGAAAAACTTATACTGTAATGTTTCATCAGCTCACTTGTTTTAGTTCCAAGTAAGTCAATTTTTTCTGGTCTTACTATTATAAAATAAAGCTCAGATTAATGTCTTAACAAGCCTCAGACAAAGAAATGCCTATAGTTAACATCACACCCCCAGGGAATGTTGATGACATCAGCTGCAAAATATCAATTAGTGGTTTTTAAAATGTAATGACGTCATACTCCCAGAAGGGGGCAAAAGTTTTCCATATTGACGACATTGTACTTTGCCATGAAATATCCAAATGTTGAACCTGATAGTTTTCGATTAGTGACTAAACATGAATTTTAATTATATTATTTGAGATGTTTGATATCCTCAACATTCTCCGGGTGTGTGAAGCTAACTGAAAGGACTGCTCTGTTTGAAGCTCTGTTACTCAAATCTGTGACTTAAATCTGATCTTTATTTTAACACAGTCTGACTGAAAGAACTGATTTGGTTGGAATTACAACAGCTGAGATAATTTGCGCTCTTAAACAAATCACACATAAAATTAGTCACAAGCTAGCTAGCATTAGCCAACGGTTTTTCAGCGAGTCGCTCCCACGTTTTTGTTGAAAATCAAACTCCTAAACAGGACCACAAACGCTCATATCAATCACAATCTCCATTCTTAAATCCATTTTTATATTTTTTCTTGAAACTTTCTTGTCTGTGTTTACTAATGTGTATATTGTGTCACCATGGGAACTGCTGAACATTCCGCCAATAGATGTCCATGTAGAACACCCCCAGCATGACGTCACTGCATAGTATCAATAGAACATTCCATACTGCACAGAACACACTAGTTTGGCTTCACCTTCAGAGTATATGACTGTACTCCATCTTCATACAGTCTCCAGCCGCCACGGGACCCTCCATCACCTCACGTCCCACTTTGGTGACACATACAGTGGGGTCGCACCCGGGACAGCTGCCCTGGATGTTTACACGCTCCCATCAGACCAAACAGATGCGCCCAACTACATGAAAAATGGGTGTCATTTTTCAAAGCTGATGCTGTCCGAATGGGGGAGGGTCTGTGTTAGCGGAGAAGACTGCACCAGGATGGTTACAGCACTTGGGTCAAGTTACAAGTCTGGGGCAGGTGCAGTGATATTGATGTAATGGTACTGGACTGGAAACTGGCAGTTGATGAAGAATGATGTAAAAAAAAAAGTTAAAATAAAAAATGGTGACTGATAGAATTAAATTACTCAAAATGTTCAAAAATGTCCAAAGTTTTTAAAAATGGAAACAGTATTAGAGGAATGAAAAGACAAGATTAAACTGTTGGAAATGTTACTAAAACTATTTGTTGTTTTTGCTAAAATAAACTAAAATGTACAATTTGGTGTAGTTAAAACGTAGAAAGCTGAACTGTGCCCAACCTGCTGTCCAAAGGCATAGAAGGATGGGTCAAATGCAGAGAATAAATTCATAAAGTGGAACATTTCGGTATACCCTGATCTACCATAAAGCTGCACTACGTAACATTTCTGTCAGCTTGTTTCCATGGAGATATTATTGCTTAAGTCTCTTTCGTTTTTATTGCCAAAAATACCTTGGAAATACATGCATTCTTACGGTGCGTTCAGCTCTCCACTGATCAGACCTGTAACTTTGCCTCCACGGAGACAGAAAAGCGGAAATGTCATACTGCGTAAACATCTCCACGGATACAATATCCTCCACCAAGAAAGTGACGTAGTGCATCTTTAACATATGAAATAAAGCATTACAAAAGTCAATCTAAAGTGGGCAGCAATTATGGAAATGTATTCTAGACGATATTTCATTTGACTTCTAGGGTGAGTCAGAAGCAAATTATTTAGAATTTGTCCAACACTACACCCATATTTCACTAGAGGGTGCTACTGGGTATAACTTCAAGGCCCTGTACCCGATTCGGTCCATTCTGAGCACGATTTCTCTTGCGCTAGTACAGATAGATTGTAAATCCAGCTCTTGAGGTCAAAATAAGTCTGCTGCATACTGTCCGCGTCTAATTCCAAAGCGGTTTGTGTCAGAAAATCAGGAGGTGCGCAGTTAGCATGCAAGTTGATATCTTTACAGCGGCTCTGGTCTCTGAAAGTTGTGAAACGCGCTTGTAAACTCATCGTGGTGAATAATTAGGATGCTCAGAATGCGTAAGGTAAGTGAGGAGTAACACTGGACCTCTGCGAACCGTTTTTAAGATGGTAAAAATCAGGTACAGCGCCTTTAACTCTAGCTTTAGCTCAGTACCTTAAAGTAGCAGCCAATATAAATCTTAGTTTACCTTCAGATGCGAATTGTTTTTATCTCGTCGACATAGTCATTTTAACACAAAACCTGCAGATGGAATTTTATTTTGTCGAGAATTTCCATGGCATTCAATATCCAACATTTGATTTGTAAAAAAGAAAACAAAAATCATCAAAAATATAATGTAATAATGGGTGAAATATGCAGTATCTTAGATGTTCAAGGGTAGGTGAGGTCAGGCAGCTCTGTTCTACCTCTTCCCTCTGGAGTGACGCTCGGTGAATGGAGGGGTCTTGTGTGGAGTGGGTTTGAGGACCACTTCTGGAACAAGTGGTCTTAAGTTTTGGAAGGAGCAAAGAACCATGCTTCATCAAACTCAAGGTGAAAAGGAAAACGCTAATACTCATGCTGATTAAGTCCACTCGTCCAAGGGCCCTCCGCCGCGTCACACTTCAACCTGCTAATCCCCCAAGCGTCCTCGTGCTAGGAGATGTTAGCGTGTGTTAGCTTGAGGGGCTCTATATTATTATGTTTTGTTTTGGTCTTTTTCGGAATCGTCTACCATTCACACTATGTAAGGACAGCATGCTAGCCCGCTAACTCGCTGACTTTCTCATCATCACGGTGGGTTTAAAAAATAACATTTCTTTTCAACATTTACAAGTGGTCATGCCTCATGAAACGGTCTGATATCTTCAAGACATCTGGAACCCAGTCTCACGGAAATACAAGTGCTGCTGGCGCTTCAGCCGATGTCTCTGTAAGATGGAATAGTTAGAAGGCTAAAAGATGAACTTTTTACTGTTTGAATGAGTTTCTGTGGGTATACCAGGCTCATAATGAAAAATGTCCGCTATTGTTTTTATTCATGCCCAATGGTGCAAGAATTATTTGGGATCGCAAGGCTAGGCTAAATATTTTTTTCTTTTTTAAATCCACATTTGCATGCATTTCTTATCATCTGAAAAACGCAATTTTCAAGTATATCTAAACTATCGGTGTAGAAAATCTCCCTTTCTCTCGCCAGCATAGTAGGCTGTTACAAAAGTATTTTTTTTACTTAGAATGCAACAAGCTAGCAATGTTTTTTTTCTTGTTTTTTTTGTTTTTTTTTTGTTTTTTTTTTGTTTTCAAAATGGGAGAGAAAATGTTAGAGATACGGACGGGAATATGTAAAGCTGAGCAAGTAATTTGAATCTTGTAAACTACTTGTCCATTTTCTATAGTGCTACTACGAAAAGACAGAATAGAAACAAAACAAAAAAGTTACGGAGTGTGACTTTTATCTACTAATAGTGTAGGGATGCTGTGAAATCAGATCTTTTGAGCAACGTACCTTCTGGTGTGTTAAGTTACTGGTGGGTTTCAGATACATCACAACCTTCTGTAGGACAATATTAATGAATACAGATGGGGGACAGTTAAAATTAATATTGTTAAAATGCTAAATTATGTTGTAATACAGTGATTTTAGCAAATAATTGAAAATACTAGCATTTGTGAGTTTACCTTTTGGATATTTCATGGCAAAGTACATTGTAAATAATTGGAAAATCTGACCTTTGACCCCATCTAGGAGTATGACATCTTCACATTCTAGAATCTGAAAACCACCAATAACTGATTTCAACAGCAAAATATATGAAAATTATAATTTACATGCTCCAGTATCACATTAGAATTTCTGAAGACTCTATAATATAATTACTCGTTTAGCCTCACTAAATGTACACGAACGAATTACTGATCAGATTTGGAGATGTTTCAGTATTATGAAATCAAACATTCTTTTTCTTTTTCCACGTGTTTGAGGTTTTGGCTGACAGCTCCAGCCCGCTGTAGATCTGTGAGCCTGGGTTTGTTCACACACTCACTCACTGCTGCGTTCACCGAGTTTCTTCAGCTCTTTATTGTCGCCTTTCAGGACTCCTGTGTCTTTCGCTCCAACAGGGAATGCATTACAGAATCACATTACTGCAACTCTCTAGGAACTCTAAAAAAACTACCCTCTAGTAAAAATAAAACATGGATAACACTAGAGATTGGAGACAACATGCTAACCGCTAACCAACTTAAGTAATTAGCATTCTAGCTACGAGGCTAATTTGATATCTGCGTCTGATATTGCATTCTGATTCTGTTTGATCATTTTCTCTGGATTATTTATGCATAAACGAATATTTATTCATCAAAACTTAACACTTAAATAGGGGGTATTCTTTGGGGTATTAAATGCTAACACATAACATATTTAGATTATCATGTTACCTTTTATTGTTTTGAAATATATTCGCCAAAAACAACATAGGATAGGGCCCGGGAGAGATCTCTAGATTAATGAAACATGCATGGATGACATCGAAAACCTCCTCAGGCATGTTTTTGATGAGGGAAAAATGGTTGAAAGTTCAAAAAGGCAGATTCTGCGTAATACCCCCTCTTTAACTGTGAACCGTTCGACATTGGGCTGACAAGATTTTCTAGCAAGACGAGAGAAGAAGAGAAGAGAAGAGAAGGGAGTAGTATAACTGGATTTGTATAGCTGTAAAAACGGCATTCTAATTTCAATAGTTAATGTAATAATGAAAAAATATTTGTTAATAGCTAATTAGTTGTAAAAAGTGCTCATATATAAATAGGAAATAATTATAGCAATTATATCATATACACAAGCTCACAAGATTTAATTAGCCACGAGCTAATATGCTAATTACCGCTTAGTTAGCAATTATTATGTGGTCCCCAAAGTGTTACCAAAAATGTAAACCAAGAGTTTACAAAAGGCTAAGGAAAATGCAACAACCAAACAGAAATCAACTCAATCATAAAAAAAATGTTAATTATAAAATCATCAAGCCTTTTGAAGAATCCACATGCAGAAGGGGCGGGGCTTGGGTCGAGGGGGCGGGGCTGGTGTCAGGGGGCGGGGCTGTGATATGTTTTGTGCGCTCTGTGATTAGCAGCTAACCTGGAGCCGTGCCCGCAGACTGCCTCTCCTACAGACTGGATCTCTCTATGGAAATCAGTGTATGCTAGCATCGATCGAAGAGTGACCCCTTCACACAGTCCAGGCCCTGTCCGCACCCGTACACATACATGGACGCTTCATTAGATCTAGAGTTTAGGCCTTCTGTGTTTGCATGTGAAATGTACTTAAACCCTGTCCAACTGTATTAACCTCTTCCTCCCAGCGTTCTTCTTTGGTATTAGTGGATCTGCTGACTGTTGTAATACGTAGATTTGGTTTGTGGGGAAATGATCTGATGAAGAGTCCATTATGCAGTAGTTGTACTGAGCGGACATGGTCCTGTCTCCTACACTGGCGTTTCGCAGGTGTTAGTACAAACAGAAAAAAGATCAACCAAACAGTAGGAGCTGCTGTGTGATGAGGCAATGTTATGCATCACATTAAGACATTTTCTTGAAAGTTGAGGAATGTTTCTGAAAAAGGAATGCAATGCTGTATTCAGACTGGTAACATTGTAAAAAAGCTCTGAAATTAGTAATTAAATAACCCTCTACTATTTATACATTCAGGCACTGAAAAATCACATGTCAATATGTAACTAAAAAAGATAGTCGCTCTCTTTTCCTTGGTAAGAACAAGGAAGCTGAACCCTTGAAGTTGGCAATTGCGTAAATTCCTACCCAGTAGTAATGCCATGTGCAGGCTCCGCCCTCCTAAGTGCATGGACCTGCACACAGACAGTGTGCTGAAGGATGGTGCTGTGTCCTCCAGAGGGCGCTGTGAGCCCACTCACTGCCCTGGCCTGGCCTTAAGGACTCTCTGGTGACAGCCAGCTCTCACAGCACTGACTCAGTCACGTAACTATACAAGGGCTTTTACAAAAAAGCTAACTTGAACAGCCATACAATGGCTAAAACATAAACCATACTCTACTTGATCTGTTTGTCCGTCACATGGAGTGGACTTCTCTTTTAGATGCATTGTGTGTTTCTCAGTTCGTGTGTTTGAGCAGCTCTCGTGCTGAGGGCTCAGTCAGAGGTTGGGGGTTTGATGCCGGAGGATCAGGTTAAGACTCAGGTCTTAGTCCATGGGGGGTGCACAGAGTGAGGAGGGCTATCCGCTGTCAGAGGAGGTGTGGGGGGCTGTGGATGGAGAGCGCCTCCTGCGGGTGGTGGAAGTCCAGGAGCGGTCAGAGCGTTCGGAGCGTTCAGAGCGCTCTGAGGCCAGAGAGGCCGGTCTGAAGCGGTGCATGAAGCCGTCCAGGAAGTCCTGCTGCTGCTGGGATATGGCTTGTGAGATGAGGCAGGGCAGGGCCTGCAGGCTGCCCGTCACAGAGTCCAGTTTGTCCTCCAGAGTCCCAATGCGTTTGTCCAGCTCCTCACTGCGCTCTTGCAGCTCTGACACCAGATCGTACATCACATTCTGGGTCTGCTCCACCGCCACCACCGCCATCGGGGACAACCAAGGACAGAAAACAGAGAGAGAGACACACATACAGGGACAGAGACAGAGAGAGACACACAGTGGAGAGACACAAATGAGACAATTAGTGAGTTAGATATTCAAAACATTACAGGTCCAATATTGCAAATATAGTATATGCAAAATGATGCTATTGTGAGCTTCAGCCATGTCAGAATACTGTTACCTCATCAAAAACATGTTTGAGTAACTCTTTATTATTAGTCTGTCTACATCTCCAAAGCTCAAAATGCTCTGTTCCACCTTGTGATGTCATGTCAGCAGTAGTTTTCATGTTAACAGCTCCTTTTAACTTTGGTTAAGCAGATAGGTGCAATTCCAGGGCTGAAAGTATCCATATGACACATGACATCACAAGGTGGAGCAGTGTTATTTTCAGTCTGAGAGAAGAACTCAGCCTAAATCTGCAGAGTTTGTGTGTTAAACTTGTACAAATGAAACAAAACGCAACTCTGGGTATATTTTTGACGAGGAGATAACATTATAACATAGATCACATCATACGTCAGACAATCACGCGATACGGGCCTTTTCATGACTAAATATACCTCTGACTAGTCGAGCCCGCAGTAACTCAAACCAGATATGCTGAAAATCAAGGTAACAGCTTAAATGTGGCTTGTAAAATAAACTTGATTATTTGAAATGGCTGGCAATAAAGCTAGCACACATGCACTGCTTTGTAATGTGCATTGTCTGGGATGGGGCCATAACTCATGGGGGATCCTGCGGAGGAGGGAAGGAGCTGGAGAGGAGGCCCCGCACAGTTTAGCCAGTCAGCAGAGATTTTATCAGCCGTTTAACAGCAACAATCCATTTAGGCCTGAGCAGCTCTTTATGCGCCTCAATCACCTAATGAAAAGTGTCTGTGTTATTTAGCAGCACAGTGCATCCCTATAGCACTTAGTTTTGTTTTGTTTTATACTTTTCCTGTTTTTTTAATACAGAGAATGCATACGATAGATATAAGACAGGAATATACAAAAAGCAGTTATACAAGAGGAAAAAATAAATAAAACGAAATTAAAATAAAATGTTAACCGCTATTCAGGTGTCCTACTGTCCATCACAGTGCAAACACAGGCTATTGACGCACGCATAGGGTGACCAGATGTCCCTATTTACCTGGGACAGTCCCAGTTTTGAGCCCTGTGTCCCCTGTTCTAGCAGATTTATCCAAAACCACTGATTTGTCCCAGTTTTATACAAGAAATGTCCCCATTTTTGACCAATCTTATCCCTGCCAACAGTAAATAGAGGCATAAACTGTCATTTGTTTAGGTAAAATACAGAAAAGCTGCTTAAAAATGACAAAAACACAAAAAAAATTTAACTATACTGACTAACATTAGTGCCGAATGCATAACAATTTTCCTTAATTACACACTTGTTTCATAATTTTATTATTATTAATTATTAATTATTTAATAAATTATTATTATTATTATTACCAACCAAACCAGGGATGACCCAGTGTTTTATTTTGAAAATCTGGTCACCCTACGCACACAGGGACAAAAGAAGGCAGTTCATTTGAATTCAGAGGCAGAGTAGATTTGCGTAGTACAGATGTGTAATATTTTTTCAATCTAATAGTTCATTTTTGACCATGAGTTGGTTTATCTGCTTGAAAAATTGACATAGCTTGGAAAATGTATGAAAAAAGTAATGACAAAGCATCAGATTTGAAGTTAAAAATACGAGTTGATGAATCTCCCTGTTTTCAAATGGCCGTGATTGACAGGTGGATTAGCCAATCAGGGACATGCATGGTCTCACCATTATGTAACAGATAACCCTATGACCTGTCAATCATCACATCATCCCTGCAGTTTTCCTTACGCCCTCTTGCATATAACCGAGATATTTTTGTATTACTTTATTCTATATTTATTTTATTTTTACTTGTGCATATATATTTATATAATCATTCCCTTCTCATTATTATTATTATTATTATTATTATTATTATTATTGTTAATATATTGTGATGTGTGAGCTTTACTTTCCCTTGTGGAACAGTAAAGTTTGTCTAAGTCTGGAAAAAATAAAGGAAAAAAAAAAACATCACAGGGAACTGAAAAACATGGTGGATTTTTGCAGGATCAGTGAGCGACGCGCTAACCTCTTTAGTCTGAGGTGAGATATTTTTTATTTTATTTGTGAATCATCTGACTGGACGACCAGGTTTGACTGGGCTCGAGACGTAACAGAGAACAGAGAACTGATACTGATTTGTTTAAAGTACACAGAGAGAATCATTCTGGATTTTCAGGCAAAGTTAGAGGAGCACTATGTCATTTTTCTGGGTCCGCCACCTGCCTGTCTGCATTTCAGATCTGTGAAGAAGCAAGCCCGCTCACAGTAAGAATGGGTGCTTTTTAAGGTACTTTTGACCATTAAAATATAAATAAGTTTAATGTTACACTGTGGAACATTCCAGTTACTGCAAAAACACATAATGGACATGAGCTAGTGGCAGAAGAGACACACTGTGCACCTTTATTAAATAGGAATTACATGAAAATCTGAAAAAATAAGGGCAATATATTAACTTTTAATAGTTAATTCTACATTTATAAATAAAGTTATTTTGAGTGGTGTGCAGAGGTGACACTTTTTTACTCTGGCCTCAGCTTCTCTCTGTTTGAGCCTCGCCATACACACACACACGCACACGCGCACGCGCACACGCACGCGCACGCACGCGCACGCGCACGCGCACACGCACACACACACGCACACACACACACACACACACACACACACACACACACGTCCAAATGGCACCACATCAAAGTTCCGTTCACTGGCCTTTGAAACATCCACAAATCCTGTACTGTGAGAGGGCACCACAGGACACTAAGGCCGAACTCAGCGACTGCACTTTCCACACTGTACCTGAATGCATCATAGTCAAATAGTAAATAATTAAAGGGCCCATATTTTCAAGTCAGCTGCTACCTTTTACTTTTTGTTCAACAGAGATGGGCAATTCCAACTCTGAAATTATCCAAATGATTCTACTGAAAGTCCATGGAGTTTAAAAACACACAAGAAGTCCTAAATATGAAGTGTTAGTGTGTTAAATGTGTGTGAATGACAGAAAACACAACTCCACGTCTGTTTGTGATGAGGAAACATCATTAGAACAGATCAGAAAATAGCATAATATGGGTCCTTTAACAAAATTTGAACTGCTTTAACCTTTTACTTAAGTATACTATAATCAATTACATATATGTCAATGGCTCGTTATGTGTTTTAAATGTAATAAGCCATAATCATGTCCATTGCATTTCTACTTTTAACCTCATTTTATGGAACGCTACTGTGCCATACCAAAAGGTTACCATAGTTACATGATTCTGATCCAAATATAGCATTAAAGTCTTCACGTAACCACCTTTTACTGATTAGAATTATTAGTGTTAGAAATTCTATACTACTTTGAATTTTTTTGAAACAATTGGCACGGAGAAGTTTACCTTTGCCAGGTCCACCAAGGTGTTAGCCTGGTCGTTGAGTTTCCGCTGCTCCATCTTCACACTGCGCAGTCTGGTGGAAGTGGGCAGGGCAACAAAGGAAAGAGGCGGGGCATGGACAGAATAGACCAATGGGAGTGGAGAGGGAGGAGGAGGAGGAGGAATAATAAACAATGTCAGAAAAGATTTGACAGCCACATAATGTCAATGTAAAAGTGAGTGCAACCTTCATGCATAACAAATATATGCTGTTGTTATGTGTCCATATGTATACATATATGAAGAGGGCTATATATGTATAAATACAGTCAAGTTCAAAACAAGCTCTTGTGGTTTGGATCAATGCAAAACCAGTCAATACATGCAAATCACAGAGGCATACTGCAGGCACCAACTCAAATGTTTCAGTTACTTTTTCTCATGGTTTGAACAAGATCTGGTATTTGGTGAGGACACTGCTCCATGTGGACATGTGGAAGGACTTCACTGGGATTCTAGGCTCTAATTCTGCTTTGTTGCTCTTGTAGGAGCATCTGGTTATTTGCATTTGTTTCAATAATATTAAGGATTATGTTATTGTCCCTGTAGGTAAATTTGTCCTCTGTATTTGACCCATCCTTCAGTGCCTCAGGGGCGCAGTGCCCGGGGACCCATGTCCAGCTTGTACACTGGGCTCGGTCAGGACTACCTTAACTGAAAGGTTTTACCTATTGTTGGCCCAGGTGTCAACCTCACAATCATCTTGCTGTGAGGAGAGAGTGCTAGCCACTCAGTCACTGTGCTGTATCCCTCACATCACTGCTGTGTCCCTCACATCACTGCTGTGTCCCTCACATCACTGCTGTGTCCCTCACATCACTGGACTGAAGAGTAAAGACTGAAGAGTAAAGACTGTCATCAGACGAGGAAGGACACAGTTCTGTGGTGTCACTTTGTCATGCACATGTTTAGAACATACTCTGGACTTTTTTCATTTTCTGTACCAGCAGGAGGTGATGTGGGGCCACAGAGCCGTTACTCTACGTCCTCGATCTATGTCAGATTTTGATAGAATCTGGAGTGGCCTCCAGTTGTTTATAATAGTTGTTCTGCTTCTTAAAGTGTGCATGGACCTGTAGCCTCTGTCAGTAACAACTATAAAACATCTCCAAAGGTGACAGAGCCCTGACTATGTAAATGCTGCTCCAGCTTACAGCCACATACATGAAGAAACCAGATCTTGTTCTAACAGTCATTAAGTTTGAGTTTGAGACGGACCAAAGGCAGTGCTTTTCCAGAGAGTGCAATATGCTTCTGTGGAGGAGAACCTCTAGAATGTAACATCAGAGTCAAATCAAAGCATGTCCAGATAAAGTAAAGTAAAGATGGCATGCCCTGGTCCTCAGCAGCGTGCAGTGAGCAGACTGAGCACAATGGAAGGCCTGAGTCTGTGCTCCTGGTCACTCTGTGGTCACTAATGTTCACTTTAGTTTATCTATAGTCACGTTAGCTAGTGATGCTAATAGCTGCTGTTAGCAGATACATATTTTGTGCAGATCATCTCAGTGTGGCACATGGTGCAGTTTGTTGTGTTGTTCTCCTGTCATGTGACATGTGGTCAACACAATGAAGACAGTGAAGAAGTTCCTTTTGAACCCCTGACTGTCTTGGTCTTTGGAGCTCCTTTTCCACACCCACCTCCAGCACTGCTCTAAAGTAGCTGGCACCACACAACTACAGACTGTGCCATTCTTTAGCCGCTGTAATGAACTGTACCTTTGCATTCAGAGGGACCATAACACAGCAGCTCTCCAGCCGTCCCAGTGCATCTCCACAGTGTAGTAGATTATGCACAGACCACAGCCTGTAATAGTGAGCGCAAGTCTCCATAAACGTCTGATCTGTTCTATTCTAACCTGTGTCTTATCTGTAATCAGGCAGGAGTAGGGAAGCCTGCTGAACATGGCGGAGTGTGCCACCCAGGCTCATGTTCTAATGATGAGGAGAGATGACATTCAAGGGCATTTCTTCATGTGCAAATGAGTGTCTGTGTGTGGCTCTGGGAATCCCGTCTCTGTCTGAGCTCTGCTTTGTAGTGCTGCGCTGAGGCCCATTATTACATTCATGTGTTACTGTATATGAGCTTTTGTGTGATGAGAGAGTGTCTTCTGTTACTGGGCCAACTCTGTCACTCCAATCAAACAAACAGTTTACATTTGTCAAAACAGACATTGTGTGAAACATCCTTTGAACTGCACAAACAAGAATCAGGTCACAGAAGCTCGTAATTTGGGAATATTGCTTCATGCGTATTAGGAACGCTAAGGAATTTCCAAAAGCAGCCACTGTTTGAGGGTCAGCCCACCGCCCCACACTGCCACTGTCAAATATAAGTTTTTAAACTTCTATCTAATCCTTTTGAGCTCCTCAGCTACGTAATGAAATCACAACGCATTTACTGTAACGTACGGAAAATTAAGCTAAATAAATAAATAAATCACATTCATAAGACGAGTTTCCGTTCTTTGTCTCTGAATTTTGTTGGAGATGCACACTGAAAACACTGACGTTTTGAGAAAGCCTAAAGTGAAACGACTGCTGGGCACCTACTATAGACTCTCCTTAACTCTTAACATGGCCAGGTGAGCCACTCTGTCCTGAAAACATTTGATCCATATGTTCATTTAAATCCTGGTGTCTGACACATTTCAGAGTTTGAGTGTTGGCAGTATCCTTGGTCACTGTGTGATTCCTGGTGCCTTCATTGTGCTGTAAACTCATTTCAAAACAATAAAACAAGAGAAAAGAACATTGGAGCATTCCTTACACTGCAAAAACATATCTACATGAGCTAAACCGGCATGCATTAAAAACACCCATATTAAGCAGAGTACTTTTGACTAGTTTTGATGTATTTTGTACGTGTTTATGTATATCACTAGTCAAAACTACTCAAATCCAGATCAGTGTTTTGAATGCACTGAATTTGAACTCGTGTAGATAACCTGATTTTGCAGTGCATCAGTTGATGTCTTCATGACAAACCCATAGTAAGAAGTGCATGGAGCGGCTAATATAGCAGCTATGGTGCTATATTAACATGTGGAGCAAACAGAACATGATGTCAGACCACACAGCTCCAAGCTCATTCTGTGCACGATGCTTTGAAAACAAGAGTCTCTCCAGCAACCTCCCCTTCAGACATGTGCTGCTCGCCTGGCTCAGCGGAGACGGGAGGAGGGAGAGATCAGATGGTACACGCAAATCAAAGCTCCCATATTATGCTTTGTTCACACTTGGTATTTCACTTTAAAGATCCTGTATTACGCAACACTGACTCATGTTATGTTGTTTCCTCCTCAAAAACAGACCTGGAGTTGTGTTTTATTTCATTAACACATGTTTGAGTAACACTTTATTATTAGTCTGTCTACATCTCCAAAGCTCAAAATGCTCTGTTCCACTTTGTGATGTCATGAAGTGGTAGTTAACAGCTCCTTTTACCTTTAATTCAACAGAAATTGTTGATTCTAGAGCTGAAATTATCCAAATGATTCTAGTGAAAGTGTATGGAATTTAAAAACACAATGGAGCACTTCCTGTATTGCCACATGACATCACAAGGTGGAACAGGTGGAGTGTTTTCTTGAGAGAAGAACTCAGCTGAAATAAATGAAATGAATGAAGCGAAACACAACTCCAGGTATGTTTTCGAAGAGGAAACACTAAAACATAGTCGAGTAAATAGCGCAATATGGGCCCTTTAAGGTTCTGCGCCCTCTGCTGGCAACAGTAGGAGTGTGAAGCAGTTAAAAGAAAATTGTTCTGAGATGCTCCGATGACTGTATGAACTTTCAAAACATGGAGGAGCTAGTCCCAGAGAGAGAAGACCAGTGGCATAAAACAAGTTCCAAAACAGGTCGTACTTCTCAAACATGCATGAATGAAACAAAACACAACTCCGGGGCTGTTCTGTGTAACATGGTTTGAAGCTTAAAAAAATCACTCCAGCATAATATGGGACTTTCAAACCAAAAATCAAATTCCAGCAACACTTTTGGTCATAAAAATCCATGCATTTCAACATGAAGAGAGAGGAGGATAATGAGAGAGGGACAGGTAGGAGACAGACTTACTTCTGAGCTCTGCGGTGATACAGCAAAACAAAGACAAAACACAATACAGGTTTAACCCACGACATTCACCACAGGAGTCCCACTGGCACCAGGAAAGCGAGGGTCAGGGGGCGGGGTCAGGGGGCGGGGGGCTACGACGCTGCAGTATGTGCGCGGGGGGAGTCGTCACAGATATGCAAGCGGATACAATTACAGTAGTAGAAGAAGTGGTTGCGTTCACAGAAAGTTTTTAAGCAGCAGTTAATATTGAGTATTATGTAAAACAGAAAATATCAGATCATGTATTAATTAGGGATGCAACGATAATCGAAATATCGTGAGATCGTACCGTCAAAAGTCTCTCAACAATATCGTGGGGCGTCACAATAAATCGAATTACAAGCTTCTTTGCTTAAATTCATTGTTATGGTTCAGAAGCCGCTAAAAAACAGGTGGAACTACAAAGACCATGATCCTTTGCTCCGTGTCAGCGCAAACTACACAAAGAACTATTATCAAGCACTTTTAAATCTTAGCTCTTCGGATTATGACTGAACCCAAGTCTTGTCAAGGAATTTTAAAAGGAAAAAGTTGCATATACACAGGTTTGTTCACCTCTACAAAATATCGCAATAAATATCGTACCGTGAGATGCATATCGTGAAAATATCGTACCGAGAGATATCGTTACATCCCTAGTATTAATACAGGTTAGGATGTAGATCTAAACTTGAACTGGAACAATGAAAAAGAATAATATCTGCTGAACATGTTAAAATTTGAGACAGAATTTGCTATAAAACATGCCAAAGAAACGGCACTTCTACTATTTAAAGGAACTGTATGTAGCCTGCGATCTTATTGATGTAAAAATGTATACAATCCAAACTGAACCTGGGTTGCCAGAGCCTTAACCTGCAGATAGAGGACACATGTAAGTTTTTCTCATTCTCAGTATACGCACAGGCCTCATGTGACGCTCAGAACCTCCAGAATTCCCTCCCTGAGCTGCAGACGCTGCACTAGCACTGATTCATGACTGTCTGCAGGAGCTTTGGTTTAGGTAGTGACCAATCAGAACAGAGAAAGTAATTTTAAGTTTGAACCAACCAGATTTCAGCATCAAAACTGGCAACCCAAATGTGATTGTCATGTGAGGCTCATTCTGCTTTCTGATTGGCTTATCAGACAGAGAAACAAAACACTAAATTATATCATAAACAAATAAGACACAACAATTAAGAATAAATCAGTTTGCTACTTGTTATGAGTAAAAGTTATATTTGATTTGAACATGTCTACCTCAAGTTTATGAAATTTAAAATCAAAATCTTACATACAGTTCCTTAATTCTTCATTTTTTTTAATTTTTTATTATAGGCCCTTTACGGTGTTATGACTTCACATGAACGCAACCTATTTATGCCCAATACTGTGAACTACAAAGAGTCCTACTGGGAAGACTATGTGAAAAGTGGTCAATAGCTGTATACTAGTACTACTACTACTACTACTACTATCACTACAAAGTATGTGTTATTTATCGAAAGTTCACTGAATTCTTTGTTAGCTGAGCCTGGTGAAGTCTCTCTGCCCTACAGCAAAAGCAGCACAAGTCGAGGCTGTAATTTTACTAATGAATACTACTTTTTAGTTATACATCTTGTTGTATGTACTTGTATGACCACTTTTCAAATTTTCCCTCACAGTATGATCCAGTGCAGTCCACAGAACGAGGCTGGACCGTGTTCATTATTGTCCGCTCCTAAACGTCAGGGAGGTAAAACCGACATCAGGACCTTCAGTCAGCCAAAACATTATGACCACACAAGGCTAACTCTGCCCATTGATACTTTGCAGCTGATGTGAGACTTTGCATGCCGCTGGGTGAAGCTAACGGGAAGCGCTGCTCTGTCTGAAGGTCTGTTACTCAAGTTAGACTTTAATCTGCGACACAATCTGACTAGAAAGAATGGATTTAGCTGGAAACTATAATATGCGAGCTGATTTATGCTGTGTCTAATAAACAAATAGATAAATAAACCAAAATTACAGTTGTTTTTCAGTTACACTCTCACCTTTTTTATTATTTTTTTTAATGAAAAGAAATTAAACTCCTAAACAGGACCATGAACGCTCGTATTGATCACAGGCTTCTGAAAATGTCCTCTTTAAATCTATTTTGCGTTTTTTCTTGAGTTTTCAGATGATCTAAAAAACGTATCAGGCAGTGTTTGCTAATGTGTCCATTACGTCACCATGGTAACTCCTGAACATTCTTCCATAGACATACGTGCAGCCCTTTTCCAGTATGACGTCACTCCAAAGTATCAATACACTATAAATGAAATAAATACTAAACAACACATCCTAAACACAGTGAGACACTTGAATTCACTTCCTCTTGTCATAATGTAATGGCTGATCAGGGCTAGAGTACAGAATATATTGTTAGTACAAAACACATGTCTCATTTTTAACGTTTTGCGACCCCAGTCTAACACACACCATAACGACTACTGCACACATATAGCTCCACACAGCCGTATAGAGATAAGAGAGGGACTTACTGGTGGATGGCTTGGAGGAACTTGCGCTGGTGTTTGCGCACCTTGGCGTGATCGATCTTCTTCACCAGCTTGGTGTGTTTGTAGATGAGCCATGTTTCCCTGAGTACATTGGCAGCTGTGTTCTTTACCTGAGGGTGAACGCAGGGGACACTTCAGTCTTTTCAGCACCACGGACAGCGCACACAAAATCGGTATTTTGGTATTTTCCTCTGTAAGTCAGGAGGTAATAGGGCTGGAGGATTTTTGTTGTTTAGTCGATTAATTGGTCATTGATACTTCGCAGCTGATGTCATCCACTTTCTCTGGGGGTGTGAAGCTAACTGAAAGCACTGCTCTGTCCTAAGCTCTGTTATTCAAGTTATTCATCTGAGTATTGTTTTAACACAATCTGACCATAAAGAACGGAGTTAGCTGGAACTGAGTTTTCAGACTATTTTCTACCTTTTTTACCTGTGTTTGCTAATGTTTGTATCACACCCTCAGCCTGAACAGCCCCGGTGCAGTAGAGTAAACAGGTATAACTCTCATGGGAGTTGCTGTGTTGCGGGTGGAGCCGTGTGGACTCACTCGTTTGCAGAGTTGAGTGTCCATCATGAAGTTGTGGACATGCTTCTCAGCCTTGGTCAGCTCCAGCTTCCTGGCCACCACAGCCACCACCAGCGCCGTGCAGCCCGCCCCCTTTGGCACCACACATCATCAAGAAACACACGGTCAATTTAGCATAACATGTGTCCTTTAATTAAATGAGCTTAAAGCTGCTGTATACATATAATTTACACTTCTTCTTTCCCTGCGGTCACTCCTGGTACCGTTAGCAACAGGTTTGATTGACAGCGTTTTAGCAGGTTTAGCAGGGAGCAGGCGATTAGCAACGCTGTCAAAGGGAAGAGGCATTACTTTCACCACCCTTGCTAATGATTGCGATTTGGTTGCTATGATACTCCAAATTTGTTGCTATAACTGCCAGCCCCGATGAGCTTCATTTGACTGTAGCCGAATACTATGGGTGATGTCACATGCTCTTAGCCCACTTCTTTAGACGGTCTGTATCTAAATTTAAAGTGTTTTTTTTTTGTTTGTTTGTTTGTTTTTATCATCTGCAAACCAGAAAGTAATAAAGGTGCTATTAGAATGCTAGTTGTTGTTAGCATTTATGTGACATCAAACCTCCGCTCTGGTCTCTGACAGTGGTGAATAGTGCTTATAAACTCATCATGGTGAATAACTAGGATGCTAGAAATGCCTAAGGTAAGTGAGGAAGAACTTTGGAGCACTGCAAACTGAGAATGAACTAATTCTGTTATTTCTGTTAGTAAAAAATCCGGTAAAGCGCTTTAACAAAAACATATAACACTAATAATACATATGTAAATAAATAAAAGTACGTACCATGATGCCGGTGAGCAGGCACACGCCCTTGCCACAGTAAGTATGTGGTACCATGTCTCCGTAACCGATGGACAGGAAGGTGATGGAGATGAGCCACATGGCCCCCAGGAAGTTACTGGTCACTTCCTGTTTGTCATGATACCTGTGGGGGGCGGAGACAAGCAGAGGCGGGCCCAAGTCAGTCACAGTGGGCGGAGCTATCTGAACACAAGCATGCTGGGAAAGTGAGTGGAGAAGAAAGAATCAGTGCAACTAGGGGTTACACTGTGTGGAGTGGTCTGGTAAAGTATGCATTCAAATTCTGGGTCAAAGCAGTTAGGAAAGA
Source organism: Taenioides sp. WSHXM2023 (assembly GCA_029959045.1). Classification (NCBI taxonomy): domain Eukaryota; kingdom Metazoa; phylum Chordata; class Actinopteri; order Gobiiformes; family Gobiidae; genus Taenioides; species Taenioides sp. WSHXM2023. Next base: position 28,494,678 of record CM057096.1, read on the forward strand.
CATTTTTAGAGAAGAGCATTGTATGAGTTCAATGTAAACATCATCCATATGAAAAATGGTTTGATTTAAATGGCTCCATTAGGATACCATCCAAAATCCATGTCCCAAAGTCTTGTGGCAAACGTGGTCTTCAATCGAGATCTGACTGCTCCCCCGAAAGATTCACAGGAAGTTTCAAACATGTTGTCAGCTGAAGGAAGCAGACAGTCATGCTTGAATTGCCGAACGAAAGGCCCAAGTTCATTTGTAAATTAGAAATAACATCTATAAACCCGCATGATGATTCTGTATAACTTAGCCCATCCTAACCTGTTCCCAATGGACTGTCAAGAAGGAGACTTTTTACTTTACAAAATCAAGATTGCAAGAAAATGTCTGTTAAAAGGTTTTGACTTCTTGTTTCTTTACTAGTATTGTCCATTTATGATAATTCACAATTCATCTAGGCCTGTCATGATGATAACTACATCAACTTGGAGCATTATACATATAATATTTATAGTATGTTCACATTTTCTTTGCATTAATGTGAATTTCTGGTAATTTTTTGCCTCTGTAATGACATTTGAGCCATAAAAGGTTGAATAAATCACTTTTATGACTCATTACAGATGCAAACTAAGTACTAAAGTCTTTCATTCTGCTGTTTATTTGTTGCAGGTCATGATTTTTTAACAATATTGTAAATTTAGAATAGATTTTGGGAGATAAATTTGCTATATGGTTGTGTCAGTGTCATAAATTATCTTAAATATTATCGTTTATCGTCTATATTTTCTTCATCATTACATTGCACTTCAAAAATTGTTATCGTGACAGGCCTAAACTCATCCAAACTGTAAATAGAGGAATAAAAGGCAACTAAACTGTATTATTTTTTTTTTTGGCATTTTTTTCTGTTCCTTTTGACAATGGACAAGTTAGCCGTTGGAAGATTGAACAGTTTGAACATCTCCTCCAGGACACTCCATTGCTGGTCATTGTGAACTGCTCATGCCTTTGCTGTGGTCCCATTCTGGTGGCTACTCATGCTCCCACAGATAGTTCAGTATTTTGTGAAGCTACACATTATTACCAAGGAACTCGCTGTGTCCCTGTTGTGGAAAGTGGTCCGCACAGTTTGGAGAAGCAGACCGGAGCTCAGCTAAAGGTGTGGACTTCACGTTTCACTGTAACTGCTGTTCACCGATATTGTTCTAACTATTTAGGCTGTTGTGATAATTAAAGATAATAAAGATCATTTGAAGAACATCACACAGTTGCAGATTGTGATGCATTGTCTGTTACTAATCTTTTTACATAATTTACATTTTTAAAACGTAACTGTCTCTTGTTTGATGAATAAGGAACAAAAACAAAGCTAGAAATCAGATGTGAAGTTTCTGGTTGGACCCGGACGTGACATCAACAACTTTTAGCCATGTTAGAATGTTGTTACCTCCTCAAAAACACACCTGGAGTTGTGTTTTGTTTCATTCACACATGTTTGAGTAACACTTTATTATTAGTCTCTTTTCATCTCCAAAGATCAAAATGCTCAGTTCCAACCTGTGATGTCATGCAGTGGTATTTTTCAAGTTAACAGATACCTTTTAGCTTTAGTTCACTAGAGAAAGTAAAGTTGAGAAATCATCCAAATGATTCTAGTGAAGGTGTATGGATTTTGAAAACACAGCTGAGCACTTCCTGTATTACCACATGACATCACAAGGTGGAACAGAGTGTTCTCGATATGCAGGATTTGTGTGTTAAACATGTGAATGAAACAAAACTCAACTTCAGGTGTGTTTGTGATGAGGAAACATTAGAACATAGATCAGAAAATAGTGTCTTCAAAACAAGATGCTCCCGTCTGCTCCAAACTTGCACAATTCACCTACGTATTATATTGAACCATTTTCCTTTTCCGTTGCTGTTGTCTCCTTTTCACAAAATACTGGACTATCCCATTGGATGGGGGTACGGTTCTGGGTCGAGCACCGGGTTAGTTGGTTGTCTGGGGGATGGTTGGAGGGTGACTTTGGGCGTCATGCAGCAGCAGTCTGTACCATGCAGGGGGAGCTGTGCCCTGCATGCTCCAGGAAAAGGTCCAGTATATTGAGAGCTGCCTGGGTCTGCACTAGGACAAAAGACGACGCTCATTGAATTTGACACCGCTGTCTCTTTACCTGTCTCCTTGGGGCCCTGGCTCCATCTGCTAGCTAAATATTATAATAGGCTGCGTTCACAAAAGCGATAATAAAACTCTAGAGGTATGACAGTTTGAACTTTCTTAGGGATCAATACAGTATCAATCACTATTTTCATCGTTTCTCCTTTACTTGTACATATACATTTATATAATTATGCCTTATTTGACACCAGTCTTTTGTTATTTTTGCTACTTATTCCATGGAGATGTTATTGCATTACCTGGGATGTTCCGCAGTATTAGCCTTATTCATCTTTCATTTACTGAGGTGTTTTTATTGCTCAAAAATATAGCAGGCTTATATATTGCCACATCGTTATGGAGATTGGCAAGTTTGTAACGAATTACTGTGGAACATTCTGAGCAAACCAATAATCTCACTAGGGAGACAAGAGGTTTATGGATCGTCCCCCAAAATGTTACATGGTGCAACTTTATACTTGAGTTTTTGATAGGCATTGCATCCACAAACACAATATATTATTCTTGGGACTGGGACGTGGTAACTGACAACAATAAACTCCACATTTTTATAGTTACAATGAAAAAACATTTCACTTTAGTTAATGTGGCACATGTGGGTAAAGTTTTCCCCACCCAACCACACGGTTTGTGGTTCAGTCCTTAATCAGACATCACCGGTTTGTGAAGACACCTCAAAATACGATTTTATGGAGAAGTGGATTCCCAGTCCCACGCTTGTCTCCATGGAAACATCACCGCTTTGACTGGAATGTTCCACAGTATGGCATTAAAAACACATGGATCATGCCTTTCCATTACAGCTGTTTAGTTAGTAAAAAATACACTGGAAAAACATGTATTCTGATCTTGAACAGAGGACTATTTTCCACAGATCTGACCTGTAACTTGGCCTGATTGCACTACTTGCTTGTCACTATGGAGATAGGCAAGTTTAATGCCATACTGTGGAACATTCCAGCCTAAGGAAGGACTATCTCACTGGAAACAATGACTCTCAACCAGGAAAGTTGCATAGTGAGCTTTAAACCCTCGACCAAATCAGATTCTATAGCCTACACCTCAACTTTAAACCCTTATTACTTAATGTGAACGCAGCCTGTTAGCAGTTTGGCCTAACATGGAGGCTAGCATGACGGTTTGTGCAGGTAGAACTGGAACTGGACAATATATTAACCATCAGGCATCGGCTTTCTCAAGTGACCGTAAACACAGGTCATAAATAAGCCTGACAGAAATGCACAAAGCGTCGTTCCCATGGCGATAAAACGTAGTGAGTAAATATTTCGTCTTTTATTAGCGCCCCCCCCCCCTTCTCCGACCTGATGCGTACCTCGGGAGCGGATGTCCCGAAGAGTGAATACAAGATGGGAATACATGGCGAGCGGAGAGGGCCAAAATACACGGGCTGATTGATAGAAGAGTTTAGGGCTCTCAATATACTGTGTTGGATTCGGATTAGCATGGAAAAGAACTGGCACCACTTTCAATCTGGACCAAGAAAAATGGCTACAGCAAGCGCTCAACAACGTCTGCACAATACAAAATATATCTAGTTATGGTGTAGGTAAGCTATGAGATATACAAGGTTCTTTATTTGTATACAGTATTTTAGTGAGAAATATAATGGGAACATCAAAAAATATTGAAACTGATATTAGAGGAAGCGTTTTCCCATTCAACCACACCGTCAAATTACCATATCTCAACAAGTAAGAAGGTTGATACTCCAGCTAGATACTCCTGACTGATATCCTAGCTCAAAACAATGGGTGTCCATTCGCCAACTGCTCCTGCCAGGTTGCCCCGGTAACAGTGGTTGAAGAACGGGTCAAATGCAGTAGATAAATTACACAAAATCGAACACTAAATTCCACAAAAATGCAAAATGGATGCCTTCAAAAATCACAACTAGAAGCAAAACAATAAATGTATATTGCTTTAAATGTGCATTGTGTGACTCTTCTTTGGGGGTCTATCACCTGCTTGTTGTTATGGATACATCATTGCTCTGCCTGGAATGTTCCGCAGTATGGCAACAGATCTACCTTACATTTATTCAGTTATAGGTGGTTTTATAGCTCAAAAATACCTAGAAAAACAGGCATTCTGACTGTGAGCGGGGTCGCCTCTCCACAGATCTGACCTGTAACTTGGTCTGGTTGGGTTTCCATGAAGATAGAAAGGTTTAATGCCATAGTGTGAAACATTCCAGACAAAGCAATAACACCTCCATGGAGAAAAGCGTTTGATGGACCCTCCACCAGAAAAGTTACACAGTGCAGCTTTAAATAGATGAACTGTCTCTGTCCCAAAAATACAAACCAAATATATTGTGTGTTTTTTGATTGTGTGTTTGTCCTCTAAAAGTTGTTGATTTAAATCCTGCTCCCTCAGGGGAATACTGTCATTGTGTCCTTCAGCAAGATACTTAACCCTCTTGCCCTTAGTATCTGTTTACATTAGTGTGTGAATGTGTGAGGATGGGAGAGTGTTTCCTTATTGTAAAGTGCTTGGGGTGCCTTCAAGGTGCTATATAACGGTGACCATTTACGGGTTTGTTATGCGCTTCTACAGAGCTTGGGATGGAAGGTCAGAAAAGATTGTTACCATGGAAATGTGCCAGGTTTTATTTTTTATTTTTTTCTGGCAGTAGTACAAAATGTCCATAGCGATACATTAGCAAAAACTATGTAAAAACGATGTTAAAATGTAAAAAAAAAAAAAAAAAAAAAAAAAAAAAAGAGCTGGTAAAAACATTTAATAATTGGTTTAACATTAGGCTAACTGAAAATTCTATGAGATAAGACGTGACGATTGTAAACTGTACACTGTGCAGTACTCCAGCCATTATTAGCAACCTTTGGACTGCCACAGCCATGTTGGTTTGATTTATAATTATGCATTTGTATATAAAACATGTTTTCTGTATTGTCCATCCCTATAGTACTTTATATAGAGGTGATTTTCCTGTTGCTATGAAAAAGCGGCAATTGCCCAGCACAACAAACACAGAATCATTTTTGTTGCATTTTTTATTTGCATGAAAGTCTCTTTGGTATGACCATAGAAGAGCCAGAAGAGCCAGTCACACAGTTGGCTTGAAGATGGAGTTGATGGAACCTTCTTGGCTTGGCTGGAGCCTCTTTTGGGCCTCTTTGACTGTGGTTATACTAGTACTAGGAGCTTCTTCATCCTTCTCCTCCTCCTCAGTCTGTTTAGGAGATTCATCCATAAACACTTCCACACACATGAGCAGGTCCTGGCTCTTTCTTTCCTGTCCACTTTGAGAAACTTCATGGACAAAAACTTCCACTGCCTCTAGTTTCTTCTTCAACCCGTCTTTCTGAAGGAGTCAGGTATTCTCTTTCCACTTACGATCTTTGTCTTTCTTCAGCTTTTTGATGGCCTTACATTTGACACTCTGCTTTTTGCTGTCTACATTATCTTCATCTTCTCCGTGAGCCAGGCTTGTTCTTTGACCTGATACTCCTCCTCCTGGTGGTAGGTGTCTGAATGAACCTGCTCCTGTGTCTCATTGAAGGGCTCTCTTTTGGAGAACCTCACCTCTCTTTCCACCAATTCCATTCTTTCTTTCAACATTTCTTTAGCCTGCCACTCCTCCTCTCTCTGTTGGTAGACCTTCTCCTTGGCCTCCTCCTCTGCAGTCCTCTCGGCAACTTTGTCCTGGTGGGTATTAAGTTCAGCCAACAGCTCCTGCTCTCTCATCACCAACTTTTTTCTCTCCTGGAGCAAAGTGTTATTATTGGCCCTCCACTCCTCCTCTCGCTGTTGGCCTCCTCCTCTGCTCCTCTCTCTCCTGGTACGCCTTAAGTTCCAACAACAACTCCTTCTAGCATATTTGGTGTAGAAAGCCCGCTGCATTGTTATAAAAAGTCTGTAGCATTTCAGTGCTAGCTGGCTAGTATAGCTAGCTCCATGCGGTATTGCCATGGATACAGGAAAAACAATGCATGCATGCTGTACCCCTTAGTTGGTCAAAATCCCCAAAGTTTAAAAAGTGCTCAGTGTGCCAGCAAGTCAGCCACAAGAGCAGCCAACCATGATCATGGTAACCACAGAAGTCAGGTCAGGAGACTGTGTCCTGTGGCCCTGTCCTCATACCCACACTACGCACTTCAGTGAAGTGTGCACTGGCTGCTAAGTTGCGGAGGTACAAGCACTGCTACAAAATATTTCAGTGAAATGCATTGTGGGAATGTACTTGCCTGAAGTCCGTATCGCTCCACACTCACTGCAGTTGTAAAGAGAAGTGCGTGTATTGGACAAGGCCACGTTGATAAAACTGATCAAATTGTCATGGTCCAAGTTGTAACAAATACAATGACCTTGAGAATAACAATGGCAGTGGCAATGGCCTCTTATTAAAACTCTCCCTGCACAAACGTGTGAGCAGATGTGGAGCAGGCAGAGGGGTATGTGGGGACACAGGCCTGATCCTGCCCGTCTCTGGTACGTGTGAGCTGTACTGATCACCAGCTCAAAGTGATAATGAACCTGTCCTAAACACACAGCATAGAGCCACAGACAGCACCATTCAGGTATCCAAAGACCTGAAAAGCACTCATTATCAGGATTAAAAGCTTCACCGTGAGCAGAGACATGAATTAGTGAGCTGTTTTTCTCTTTTTTATAGTTATTTAGTTTAGTTAATTAGCTACAATAACGTCCTCTTCAAATCTATGGTGATGTAGGTAACTATATAATAACTATATTTTGAAGTTTGGAGAGTTTTGTACCTCAAGATACAACTAACTTTTCCTTCTGATGGGGCAACACTGCAAGCATGTAGCTCTAACAAGGCAACTTTGGTGACTTGGCGTGTCCATGTGGGCTGGTTTACATTTTTAAATTCCTCATGTCAAGACAAAAACAAAGTGGACATGAGGCTTATCAAATTGTTTAAGGCTCAGAAGTTTGGTCACTTGATAAAGAACATGGTGAACATGTCATTTGTGGGGGTCATCGAATGTTCATCATGTTAAGATTTTTAGACCTCATAAAGATGTTTATTTTTGTGCTTTTCTGTTATAACGTTGCCCGCTCCTTCATCAAAAACAGTACTTTAGCCGCAGTTTGAGTAATCATGTACACGTGAGTAAAACATGTAGTTTAACACCCTTCTCGTATAAGTAATATCGTGTAACATATACAACTAAAGCATAATTAAATGTACACTATGTAACTTTTTGGTTGGGGGTCCATCACCTGCTTGTTTCTATGGATATGTCATTGCTCTGCCTGGAATGTTCCACAGTATGACATTAAACAGCTCTACTTTACATTTATTCAATTACAGGTGGATTTATAGCTCAGAAACACCTAGAAAAACAGACATTCTGACTGTGAGCGGGGTCGTCTCTCCACAGATCTGCCCTGTAACTTGTCTGGTTTGGTTTCCATGATGATAAAAAGGTTTAATCCCATACTGTGAAAGATTCCAGACAACGCAATAACGTCCCCATGGAGAAAAGCATCTGACGGAGCCTTCACCAGAAAAGTTACACAATGCACCTTTAATACAGAAGACGAATGAGCCTAATTGGACTATGTAAGTACTTCACGATGATTTGAAAGCTGACACAACTGACATACACTGGCAGAACGTTGGATGATGAAGCACTTTTTGGTTTTTGCAGCGTAATCCTTACCCCAGCTCTCCCCTAACCTCTCTGTCACTGTATTTCTTCTTTGAGTAACAGCGCTCGATTGGTCCCCTGTGTGAGCACTTTTGTCTAGAACACTGCCTGCTAAGTGGAAGGCCATAAATCGTGTGTCTCCCTCCTCTGGCTGGAGTCCAACACTGCGCTCTGAACCAGCTGGGACTGCTCAATGGCACAAAGTCACTGCGTAACACATTCGGAAATCAAACTGTAAAGTGCTAGGACTCCATTTAGGTCATTAAAAGTGCATTACAGGCTGAGGAGCATGGCTATTAACAACGCTGGCCAACAGAAACATCTAGATGGATTTTTTCAACATTTTAAATAACCTATATACTATTTAGGATCTCTTAATTTAGATTTAAGACTGAAATTTACTGAGACTGAGATTTAAGAGTGAAATTTTGTATTATTTAATCTTACATTCAAGGTTTGTGTTGTAAAATATATTAGTATGTGTCATATCATACACATCAACCTCATTAAAAACATACCAGTTTTGTTTTGTTTCATTCACACATGTTTAACACACAAACCCTACATAGGCTGAGTTCTTCTCTTAGACTGAAAACTCTCTATCCCACCTTGTGATGTCATGTGGTAATACAGGAAGTGCTCCACTGTTTTGTTTTGTTTTTTTAAACTCCATACAGCTTTACTAGAATCAGGTGGATGTTTTCAGCCCTGGAATTGCCAAACTCTACTGGAAAAAAAGTAAAAAAGGAGCTGTTAACATCAAATCTACCACTTCATGACATCACAAGGTGGAACAGAGCATTTTGAGCTTTGGAGATGTAGCCAGCTTCATAATCCAGGATTGCTTAAACTTGTATGAATGAAACAAAACACAACTCTGGGCCATTTTTGAGGAGATGACGGCATTCAAGAATCTTTAAAGACAAGTGCACTGAAGTAAAACTATAAATATTCTATAGAAAAAATATTTTAAAAAATACAAAGTGAGTCACATATTTCATAACCAATAAAATGTATGAACTAAATGTTTTTAGCAAGTGTGATTAAAAACCCTGTATCCAATTCTGAAGCATTCTGTTCTGTTTGAAAGATTAGCCCCACCCATTTACATGAGTCTAATGTTTAGAGACGCACTGATCCAGCTCATCCTGTTCCGATACCAATGTCAATACTTCTGCTTTAAGGATCTGCCGATATTAACTAATACCAGGGCACACACTGAAAATATAATGCATTTTCTTTAAACACAAACAGAGTATTGTAAAAATGTTTCAAATGTGTTTTGTATCTGTTATAACAACTTTGTGAGACGTTTTGGGCAACTAAATTATATTAATGCACCAATTTATGCCCAATTTATGCACCAAAATGGGATATCAACTGCACCGATATCTTGGAACCGATATCCGATCCACTAAAATGTCTATATCTGCACCGATACCTGATACCAGTATTGTATCGGTGCATCTCTCCTGATGTTGAACCATGATAAAGAAACAACACTGTTAAAGGCAATTGCTTCTACATGGTTCTCGTTAAACAAAGATAAAGTGGTCATCATGGACAGTTGCTTCCACATGGTTCTGCTTTATCGTGACGACAAAACTGTCTCTGGAGATTGAGAAAATGCATAAGGTAAGTGAGGAGTAACTTTGGAACACTGCAAACTATTTAAAACTATCTAGTTCTGTTCAGATTGTATAAAGAAGTGGACTAAGGGAGTGTGGCGTTACCCATAGCATTCGGCTCCAGTCAATTGAAGCTCACTGAGACTAGCAGTTATAGGAACAAATTTGAGTTCCATATTAGGAAAAGAAATGTATTAACAGAAAAATATCCTGTTTTTCCGGGGCCAGGTCGCGGGGGCAACAGTCTAAGCAGGGACTCCCAGACTTCCTTCACCCCGGACACTTCCTCCAGCTCCTCCGGGGGGACCCCAAGGCGTTCCCAGGCCAGCCGGGAGACATAGTCTCTCCAACGTGTCCTGGGTCTTCCCCGGGGCCTCCTCCTGGTGGGACATGCCCGGAACACCTCCCGAGGGAGGCGTCCAGGAGGCATCCGGAACAGATGCCCGAGCCACCTCAGCTGGCTCCTCTCGACGTGGAGGAGCAGCGGCTCTACTCCGAGCCCCTCCCGTGTGACTGAGCTTCTCACCCTATCTCAAAGGGTGTGCCCAGCCACTCTGTGGAGGAAACTCATTTTGGCCGCTTGTATCCGTGATCTTGTCCTTTCGGTCATTACCCAAAGCTCATGACCATAGGTGAGGGGAGGAATGTAGATTGACGGTAAATCCAGAGCTTTGCCTTTCGGCTCAGCTCCCTCTTCACCACAACGGTCCGATACGGCGACCACATCACTGCCGACACTGCACCGATCCACCTGTCAATCTCACGCTCCATCCTCCCCTACTCGTGAACAAGACCCTGAGACAAAATAGTGAAATAAAAACACCAGGATCATGTAGAGCGGGTTAATACGAACATTTTAAGACCAAAATGAGGAGCCTGACAGAGGTTTTCTCAATACAAACTGAATTAGGGCCAGTCGATGGAGCTGGAAGCGCACCCATGTTCGCTTCCTATTTGGAATGTGGTCAAATTTTTAAGCAGCGTTAATTCTTAAACATAATGCTAAATAAAGATATCTTCAAAAGTCCTATTTGCATATCATGAACAACATCCCCACACAGCACCTTTCTGCTGTCATATCGCTTTTAAATTCAAGAAAAGAACAAAAAAAAACAGCTCCAGAAATAGCCTCCTCTAATGAATGTGAGGTGTGTGCAGCTGTCAGTTGTAAATATGGCGGCGCGTACAAGAGCTGACCTGCGTTTTTCATTGTGCGAAGATGATCAAAAGCACACGAGACGTTTACGGGGGGTAAGACAGAACCAGGCTCTCTGCTACAAGGAGATCATTCGGGCTGGAGCACAAGACTAAAATGAGTTTGATTTTCAACTAGAGAAACAACAGAAATGCGATAGGGAGCAATTATGATACAGCAGGATCATAGACTGTATATATAAATGGACATCGCTACCCTGCTAGCTGCCACGTTCCAAATAGGAAGCGAGCATGGGTGCACTTCCGGCTCCATCGACTGGCCCCTGTTTGTATTAACCCGCTCTACGTGATCCAGATATTTTTATTTTGCTATTTTGTCTGTAAATCAAGATTCGAACATTAATAACGCACAAATCAGGCGCCATCTTTCCCTGAGATATAAATGTGATTGACAGTTTTGCTAAGTGCCTGCTCCCTGCCAAACCAGCAGTGTCGGTGTGAAGGGGTGTTACCTTCAACAGCCCTTCTCCGGATTGGCTCTTTGGTTGCTATGATACTCATAATTGGAATTCCAAATATGGACTCCAAATTCACTCCTGTAACTGCTAGCCTGAGTGAGCTTCATTTGACTGCAGCCGCTATGGATGGCGTCACACTCCCTTAGTCCACTTCTTTATACAGTTTACAAATAGGACTGAGAATGAAAGCATGGTTTGAAGTAAATGAAAAAGTGGTCTCTGATAAAATAATGCATTCTTTTGCTCCTGTTTTCAGTAAAGTTTGTTTAAAGATGCATTGTGTAACTTTTCTGGTGAAGGTTCTGTCAAATGCTTTTCTCCATAGAAATTTTATGTATGACACATACACTGTATATATATAAATGGACATAGCTAACGTGCTAACTGAATTCCAGATAGGAAGTTCACATGTGGCTCTTCCGGCTCTTTCTGACTCTGGCTCCCATTGACTTACACTGGAATACTGTGGGCCCTCTCTCTGTATCTGCTGTAATGAGCTTTGTCATTTTGGTCTTAAAATGTTTGTATTAACCCGCTCTAAATGATCCAGGTGGTTTTTTTGTTGTTGTTTTTTTTCACTATTTTGTCCATTTTAAAAACCCTAATGATAATATAGAGCCTGGCTCCAAATTCTCCCTTGTAACCGTGAGTATTGTGAGCTTCATTTGAGCGGCGCTGAACGCTGTGGGTGACGTCACACTCACTTAGTCCACTTCTTTATACAGTCTATGTTTCTATCTTCATGGAGATCAAACCAGACAAAGTTACAGGTCAGCTCTGTGGAGAGGCGACCCCGCTCACAGTCAAAATGCCTGTTTTACTAGGTTTTTTTTTTTTGTTAAAAAACCTCCCACTTGTAATGTAAAAAATGTAAGGTACAGCTGTTTAATGTGACACTGTAGAACATTCCAGGTAGAGCATATCTATGGAAACAAGCAAGTGACAAACCCCAAACCAAAAAGTTACATAGTGCACCTTTAAGTCTAAGTAAAAACAGTAAAAATTAAATGTAAAAAAGTCTTGTTTCCATGGTATGTCCCCTTGAAGGCCTCACACAGTGCCCTGAGTGGAGGAGTTCAGTGCTGTTCCTCTGCTCTGATGGGAGAACATGCTCGGTCAGCACTGTGAGTCGATATGCCTGCAGAGAGCTGCCATAAAAGCTCGTATGAGATGGAGTCATCAAAGCACCAGTGCACACGTCCTTCAGGCTCCAGCGAGATCACCACCACCATGTCACCATACTTCACTCTGCTCTACGCCATTCATCTGTGGGAATGACTGCACTGCTGTCTAAGCCAACACATATTCATATATTCTCAAGTCATATCCACAGAATGTACCTTTCAAATGCACATGTGTTCAATTAAACACGTTTTAATCAAGTTTAAAGAGACCATATTTCACTATTCTCTGACCTAATGTTGTTTCCTCGTCACAAACAGACCTGGAGTTGTGTTTTGTTTCATTCACACATTGTTTAACACACAAACCCTGCAGATTCAGACTTCTTCAGAGTTCTTCACTCAAGCTGCCACCTTGTGATGTCATGTGGTAATACAGGAAGTGCTCTGCTGTGTTTTTAAACTCCACACACCTTCACTAGAATAATTTGGATCATTTCCGCCTGAGAATTGCCGATCTCTACTGAACAACGTAGCTGTTAATTTGACTGTAAACTACCACTGTATGACATCACAAGGTGGAACAGAGCATTTTGAGCTTTGGAGATGTAGGAAGACGAAATATAAAGACTTACTCAAACGTGTCAGTGAAACAAAACACAACTCCAGGTGTGTTTTTAATGAAGTAACAATATTATAACATGGCTTAAAGCTCACAAGAGTCAGTTTTGCATAATATAGCACCTTTAATAAATTCTCTATCTCCGATTATATTGACAGACAGTATCCTTAGACCGGTTCAGGTTCAAAGAGCAGGTGTTGGTTTCCTTGTTCAGACATTTGTAGTTTTGTCACAGGCTGCCATGTTTGTATCTGGTGGCACGGTGACAGCTCTGATCGGGACTGACCAGTAACTCAAACCTGATAATCCTCTGCACAGACGGGGAGAAAGTCCACAGCGAAACTTTGTGATGGCGAAACAGTTTTAGTAAAAGAGCCAAGAAACAAGAGCGCTCAGTTTCATGGAGGGAGATAAGGGCCAACCGGAGAGTCAGGTACAGCATGCACAAGCGAGAGGAGGTGTGGAGAGAAAGAGATTAGAAAGAAGAGAAGGTGCTGCAGAGGGAAGAAGCGTGGAGTCAAAAGTCAGACAATGATACTGGTACAAGCTGGAATTGTCTGATATAAACCACAACCGCAGACTGTATAAAGAAGAGTGTGACATCACCCATAGCGTTCAGCTCCAGTCAAATGAAGCTCAGGAGGCTAGCAGTTATAGGAGCGAATTTGGAGCAGAGTTCCATATGAGTAATATGAATTTATTAATGGACAAAATGGCAAAATAAAAAACACCAGGATCATAGATCGTAGAGCGGGTTAATTTGAACATTTTAAGACCAAAATGACGAAGCTCACAGCAGCAGTTACAGAAAGAGGGGAGGCGGTTTTTCAGTGTAAAGTCAATTGGACTTTGGCCTAACTATGTCAATGTATAGAGTATATATATCCACTTACAGTACTACTGATACCTGATATCAACCAAACCAGAGCAGAGACTAAAAATATAATGTATTTCCTTTAAGGTTTTTAGATGCATTGTGTAACTTTTCTGGTGAAGGGTCCATCAAACTTTTTTTTCTGTGGAGATGTTATTGCTTTGTCTGGAATGTTTCACAGTATGGTACTAAACCTTTCTATCATCATGGAGACCAAACCAGACCAAGTTACAAGTCAGATTTGTGGAGTCAAAATGTTTTTCTAGGTATTTTTGAGCTATAAAACCACCTGTAATGCTGCGTTCAGACTGGGGTGTCAAAAAACGTGCTGGACACCTCTAGTTGGACACCTGCATTTGAGTTTAGATGCCCTCGACGCCAGAGTGTCCAGGGGGTGTCCAGGGTGTTTGTGGCTCTAGAAACAAGTGCCATTTTCCCAGTCTTTTCCCAGAACGATAGCAGAAAAGGCTGAGAGAGTGGTTTTAGTGTATTTATTATATAAAACCCATTAGCGGAGGTGACTGGCTCAGCAGCTGCGCTAAAGACACTGGTTAAGTCCTGGTTCAGTCCTGGTTCAGTCCTGGTTTAGCCCTGCTTTAGACCTGGTCCAGTTGTGGTTTAGTCTTGGTTACAGCGTGTATATATTTATACTCCACTAATGACACGGTGTAGATTTCTTGTTCTGGTGTTTGTGGCTCCCAAGTCTTTCTCTTTCTTCTCCTTTTTCCAGATAATAGCGTCGCTACATCACTGGATAGTCGTCCCTGATTGGTTGACGCGGCATGTCCGACGTCAAAAGTTCAGCTTTTTCAACTTCTGACAGGCGTCGACGACACCAGATTCGCGGCCCCGCTGATGCCTGAAGATGCGCCGCAAAAACGCTGGACGCCCTTAGACGTGCGTCCACATAGACTTTGCATGTAAACTGGACACCTTGACGCCCCGGTCTGAATGCAACATAACTGAATAAATGTAATGCAGAGCTGTTTAATGTCACGTTGTTTATATCAAGCAGGCGACGACCCCCAACCAAAAAATTACACAGTGCGTGCACGTTTAAACACAAACAGTGTGTGGTAAAAAATTAGCCCAAGTGTTTTGTAACTGTTTTTTATCTCTTTAAAAATACAAGTTTAATATGATGAGGCTTTTGGGGGCCTTTAAATTGTCTTATTACATCAGTTGGTGGTTTTCAGATTCTAGAACACGATGACGTCATACTCCTAGATCGGGGCAAGAGACAGATTTTCCTATTGATGACATTGTACTTTACTATGAAATATCCAAACGGTAAATTCACAAAAGTTGAACCTGATCATTTCTATTAGTGAGTAGACCCAAGAACTCACTGCATTTCAGTCTGTGTTAAATATTACTATAAAATGTTGTGATGTCATCTGAAAACAGCTATAGACCAAACGGGCTTTTAACTGAACCAAAATCTCCCAAATCTGAGCTATTTATTCAATCCCAGTATCATATCGGTGCATCTCTAGCCAGCGCACTACTTTTGCCTAGATTAAACCTTCTGACGGTAGAAAACAAAGGGAGCAGAGCAGGGGAGAGGAGGAAGGAGGGAGCGTGCAGTTAGAGGGCGGGTCTGAGCTGGCTGGATGAACAGACACAGAGGAGAGGAGAGGGCTTAGACAGGCTTAGTCAAGCTAGGTTAGCTGTGGAGATCGGATGTACTGAGAGACACGAGCAGGCTCCAGTGACCAGCGCTAAAGCCACCCACTGTAACATTAGCATTTCTCCAGATACTGTCCGCCTTCTGTGTTCACACAAATATGAGCAGAGAGGTATACGGGCTAAATACATTAAAGCTGTGTAACTTTTCGGTTGGGGGTTCGTCACCTGCTTGTTTCTATGGAGATGTCATTGCTCTGCCTGGAATGTTCCATAGTATGACATTAAACAGCTCTACTTGTATTCAATTACAGGTGGTTTTATAGCTAATAAAATAAAATAAAATAGAAAAACACAGATTTCTCCACAGATCTGACCTGTAACTTCTGGTTTGGACTCCATGACTATAGAAAGGTTTAATGCCATACTGTGAAACATTCCAGGCAAAGTATTTGACTGACCCTCCACCAGAAAAGTTACACAATGCACCTTTAAATACATATTATGTAGTGTTATTTCTGTATAAGATGTTTCAAATCATAACGCAGTAATAATACGACAGCTACTGCAATACTGATCCAATATAAAGACCAAAAAGAGACTTGTGTTAAACTGCATTGAAACTGCACAATTCAAATATATATATTACATTTTTATTTAAATCTACTTTTCTGGTAGAGGGTCCGCTACCTGCTTGTCTCCATGGAGATGTTTTTGCTTTGCCTGGAATGTTTCATAGTATGACATTAAACACATCCATCTAGCATTTATTCATTGCGGGTGTTTCTATTGCTCAAAAATACAATAATTTCTTCAGTGAATAGGGGCGCCTCTCCACAGATCTGAACTGTAATGTAGCGTAGTGCTGTAACCTGTCTAGATAGGCTTAATCAATGCTCTGGAACATTCTAGACAAAGCAATAACATCTCCATGGAGACAAGCAGGAGGCAGACTCACCACTATGTTAGGTGGTGCCCCTTTATTTTATTATAATTTTTTTATATTAAGTAATAATATTTTTATCATGGGAATCTATACTTTTCTATACCTTGTCAGTGTCGATATATTGCAAAATGTGCGTAAACAATTTGTGCAAAGTCAGTAAACCAAATAAATTATTCCAGAGAAACCGAATATATCCAAACTGAAACTTCTCTATTTCAGCCAAGCCCAGTTCACCACTCAATGGAATTAAATGGAAGTTGTCCATTATTCAATCAATTACCTTAAAGGTGCTTATCTGGCAGAGTCCGCCACCTGAATATCTCAGAGGAGGTGTTATTGCTTTGCCAACAAAGTCCCACAGTATGGCATTAACTTTGTCTACCTCCAGAAAAGTTACGCAGTGCACCTTTAATATCCAAATCTCAAACTATCAATATTAGACGTTTGACACTCATAAAACATATTTTACACACCCCATTATATTTTGGGATGTATTTAAATTAACACAACTGTTATTTATTAGGGATGGAACAAGATCTCGTGCCACAAGACCTCCCGAGACAAAAAAGAAGCTGTAGTTCCAAAAAGCAGGACTATAATGGCCGCTAAAGTGTTACATAAAATAAATTATATATAATTATATCAAAATCTCATCTTGTCTTGTTCTTGTGGACCTGATTTTGTGGTATGTCTCGTCTCATGAAAAGTGTGTCTCGTCCCACCCCTATCATTCATAGGAGTGTAAGACCTCCTCTTTAACATGTTGGATGCATTTGTTTAACATTTGTGACGTTCATCTGCTCTCTCCTCTCCTTTCTCTTGGACATATGTCCGTCTGGTTGCTAGGGGCGATTTCGGCATTATGGAATGGAATGTGTGGACACGGATCTGGGGCTAATCTTTGAGCTGAAGCTAACGAGGCTTAGCACAAACGAGATCTATAACAATCACATCAGAAGCAGAGCAGAGACAGAGGAGACCACACTGTCCCCACGGCGACTCCAGGAAGGTGACTTCAAGGAGGTGGTCCAGTTTTGGGACTTGAGCTCTCTGCCTAATTATGTATTTAAACGAATATTAATGGTTATTTAGGCTGACATTAAAAAGACCTTAATGGAGTCACATATGTGTTTGAAATCTTAATTAGAAGGAGAAAGGCATTAACCCAAATTCATCTGCCCTCTGCACCTTTCTTCATCAAACTTTTATCCATCTTCTTTATTTATGGAGCACATTTTATAAACACGGCCGGCCCCAAAGCTGCACATAGTTGATTTAATGCTGCATTGTGTAACTTTTCTGGTGGAGGGTCCATCAAATGCTTTTCTCCATGGAGATGTTATTGCTTTTCCTGGAATGTTTCACAGTATGGCATTAAACCTTTCTATCTTCATAGAGATCAAACCAGACCAAGTTCCGGGGCAGATCTGTGGAGAGGCGACTCTGCTCACAGCCAGAATGCCTGTTTTTCTAGGTATTTTTTAGCTATAAAACCACCTGTAATGTAATGAATATAAAGTAGAGCTGTTTAATGTCACACTGTGGAACATTCCAGGCAGATCAATGACATATCCACAGAAACAAGCAGGTGACGGACCCTCAGCTGAAAAGTTACACAGTGCATCTTTAAGAAAACAAAATCTTTAAAACAAGTATTACTCATTTTAGCTTCACCAGACTCGTCAAAAATAATGAGAAAACAGTACAGTTTTATGTTTGTCTATGTTACAAGTTGTAATATATTTTAAGTTTGGATGTCACAAGAATTTAGTGTGATGATTTTTCACTATTATTCACTATTATTGACACATAACCAAACACCAGTGAATACCTTAAAGGAACTATATGTAGCCTGTGCTTTTATTGTTTTAAAAAATGTATTACAATCCTAAACTGAGCTGCGAGTGTCTTCACCTGCAGGTAGAGGACACATAAAACTTTTTCTTATTGTAAGACCTCAGAACCTCCAGAGTTGGGGTTTTAGGTAGTAAAGGTCGTAGAGTTTGGACAGCCCTGGTCTAGTCCATGTGAGATATATTTTCCCCCAAACAAATGAATAATTCTCTTCCCCACACCAGTGACGTCTTTAGCTGTATCCATTCTATAAACTATTCATGCATTTGTGAGTCTTTAAGCCCAAACCCGCTCAAGTAAAGACCTGGTCATTCTAAACCAGTCTCCCTAAAGCAGGTCACTCTGAGATCTTCCAATCCTTCAGTTTCATTCAAGTCACAGTATGTCACTTTTTAGCCAAAGACAAGTAAAATAAAATAATGTGTGTGGATTTTTATTTATTTATTTGTTTTTCGGTTGTGTTTATTGCATTGAAAAACATGGATCCCCATTCTGAGCTTGCATCTCCACAAAACTGACTCCTGATTTGGCCTGGAGAATGTTCCGTATGGTTTTAACTTTATATTACGTGACACCTCCAGAAAATTACACACTGTGCCTACTGTATCTTTCTAGGCTAACTACAATTATCTTCTTCTTTAGACAACCCTCTCCTTCTAAATAAAATGCAATGGATGGACAACATTAGCTGTAGAATCTTGCAATAAATGTGAAAGCTATTTTAACTCGTCACTGAAAGCCTAACAGTGGCATGTCCAGTGTGGCTTGTGAGAAAAAAAACCCCAAAAAAACAAAAAACATAATCAGAACTGACTGATTATCCAAAATGACTGACCCCACGACCACACAACAGTGAAATCCTCAAGTATGTGACCACTGACCACCTTTATCAAATCAAACTTTCTGAATAATAAAGTGAAAATAATGTGACATAAACAGCCATTTAGGTTTACTATTGTTGATTTAACTATCACCAAAAGTTTTTAGGTCAGGAAATATCTTTTATTTTGCAATTTAAACATTTTAAAAGTGACTTGAACAAAATTCCAATTATGTTTTTAATGAGGGAGTGCTGTTCGTTTTGTTCAAGTCACTTTTAAAATGTTTAATCTCTACCTTCTTCTGTCTTCTCTCTTTGCTGAGAACTATTTGTTGTTCCTGTCTCCGCCCACTGTTCCCATCCCCTCCTACCCCAGGAAGCACTGACCAATCAGGGAGTCCTAGAAACTAGTCTGCTTCATTTTTATCCCCATTTCTTTTCTTCTTTTTATTGTGAAGAAAACAAAACAAAAGATAAAAAACAGCAAATGTGTTTCTATTTTTACTTTGGAAATATCATGGTAGAACTACTAGTTACCATCCTTTGTTGGCAGATTTGAAAAAGTTCCAGAACAAAATCTTGTAACATATGCAAACTAAGCCGCTCATAAGGCTCATTTACAGAGACAAAGTAGTGCCCTTCAAGAAAATTCTATTCTTATTAAAACAAAAACATATATTTGTCTCTATTAGAATAAATTGCAAAACTTGTTACCCTAAAGCTACTTCTTACGCACAAACAAGATGCTAGCCTTTCACTGCTATATTAGCCGCTAACAGCCTCTCACTACTACATTAGCCGCTAGCCTGGTGCCAGATCCTACATGGTGCCACTTTTCATGCCATCCAAAAGAACCACATCGACCGTGACCCGGATGCCGTGCACGTCCCCAGCTCCGCCCCGGCAGCCCGCGGTTTGAAGGCAGCGGTGGCGCCAGCTCGGTGCAAAAACAAAATGAGATTGGATTTTCAGGGAATATTTGGAATTGTTTCAAAAGTTGTCCACGGCTAAAGAACGAGGACTCACATGGTATCCCTATGGAGCAGCGTAGTGGGGAGATAGAAAGTACAACAGAACATTAAACAAACACGCACACACTCGCGCACTCGCTCATCTCGTCTTAAACAGCTAGCATGCGCATGGATAGTGTGCCGTGAAGTCGTGTCATTCCTCTAAATAGATACGTGTTTTAACATTGTATTGTTGTTGGTAATGAAAAGTAGAGCTAATGGCCTTTACACTGGTCATTTTATAGCATCATCTGTGTTTTTCTGTTGGCGGTTGATAGCAAATTACGTAACGGTTAACAGCTACAAAAACATAAATCACCCTTTTGTTTTGTATAAAATGAAAATTGTCTAGATGTACAATATTTGGCCAATAGGCAATTTTTTCGTTAGCATCTGGCTAATTCCTGTTCTTGCTAAACTCCAGAATGCCCTTGTGACCTGTGGGGAAGTCTCAAATCAATCAACATTTAAAGTTCCTGTCGTGGAACATAAATAGCGTCACTTGCTATTTTAACGTTTATCGAGTATACGTAGTAGCAGGGCAGCAGACAGGGGGGACAAAGGAGTGTGTGTTGTCCCGGGCCCCAGGGTTTTAGGGGCCCAGAATCGGACCCTCTTCTTATTAATTTATATTAGAGGGGGGCCCATGTGAGGCTTCTTGCCCCAGGCCTCCGAATTTCTGTTGACGGGCCTGCCTGGTAGTATTGTTTTTGGCCAGACTCATGACAAACCTACAGCCAAATTGGTCGTACTTGCTAATGTAAACATATGTAAACTCTAACGAAAATTATGCATTAACTGTAATAAAAAGTAATGAATTACTTTTTGAGCTTTTGGTTCAGTTTCCGGTCATTATAAGTGTGTGAAAGACACGGAAACGCCAATTGATAGATCCAGTATAACAGCATGATATCTGCGTTGACTGCACTGTGTGACGTTAATTGACACAAAGCAATTAGTCTTTATCTCTAAGAATACATAAAAAAGTCTATGTTGTCATATTTTCATCCTACATAATATAAGGTTTTTTGTTGTAGGCAATGATCATCCGTCAATATTGTGTGACATTTAAACTTAGATTGATTTGAGATTAACTCATAAGATCACATCAGTCGTCCAGGTAGGATTTATAACAATTCTGTCAACTGAACAAAAGTTTTAGAATGAAGAAGGCATTTCACCACCCATCAGAATGCCTTCTTCAGTTCTTCAGTGTCTTCCACAAACTGAAGAAGCTACTTGGATGAGCGGCGAAAACGTTCTCATGCTAAAACTTTTGTCCGGTTGACAGAATTACCTTTTCGTTTGCTCATAAGATTACAATTGTACCAAAAACAGGGCAACTTGAATTTACTGAACGACAACTATCTCGACACTAAGATGATCCTTTTTGTGTCTATTTGTGATGAATATGTGAAAAACTCGTAGGGGTGAACCTTGTGTTGTACAGTTACGTGAGAGTGATTAGGAGGTTAGGGGCGGGGCAATCGTGCAAGAAGGGGCGGGGTTAGGGGCAGTTGCCAGGGAGTGGAAGGAAGGGGGGGGGGGTCAAAGCAGGCAAAGAAACTGGGCTGCAAAGAGGGCTGCATGGACCGTGTTGGCAACCTCAGCCACTTAGCATTAGCAGCAGCAGCACAACCCCCATATTGGATTAAAGATAACCCCTACTACCCCACTCCCCTTCCTCCCTATCTGAAATCCCTATCCGCTCCAACATCAAAGCTAGCATTAGCGACTCATTTTCCTATGCAAATGCTAAATGGGAGAAGGCGCGAGATGGGGAGGGGGGTAAGTCATTTGATTTGGTTTTCAGTGAAGATCGTGACTGCCCCGTGAGACCGGCGTTTGGGGCTTGTGTAGAGGAAGGGAGGGGGTCCTGCAGGGGGGGCATCTACATATTACCAAAACAAACCATTCAGCAAACAAACATTTAGACGCTGATGAATTATGGATCAGCAGTGGAGGAGAGCGGGAACCCAGGAGCGAGGACCGTGACGGAGTGGAGTCACCAGTGTGGGGCAGGTACAGTGTAGGCTAATGTAAACATGGACAGAGGGTGGAGGGTCTGCTTTTTACTTGTCTCCATGGAGATGTTTTTGCTTTGCCTGGAATGTTCCATGGTATGACATTACATCTAGAATACATCTAGCATTTAGTCATTACGGGTGTTTCTATTGCTCAAAAATACAATAACTCCTTCTGTAACCTGCTCGTCTCCCTCGTGATAAATGTGCTTAATCTACACTGTGGAACATTCTAGACAGAGCAAAAACGTCTCCATGGAAACAAGCAGCTGGCGCACCTTCCACTAGTAATGTTACGCAATACACCTTTTTTCATCTATGTATAACAATTACTAAAACGCAAAGTTCTATCTAATGTTTGTGTAATCATGGTTACATTCTCTGGTTTTAGCTTCCTGTTTATGATATTTTAAGGACATTTCACCATTCGGAAGTTATATTTAGTTTTAAAGACGCACTATGTCACTTTTCTGGTGGAGGGTCTGCCACCTGCTTGTCTCCTGAAGTTTTTATTGCTTTGCCTGGGACGTTCCACAATATGGCTTGAAAAACACGCTCTCTTACTGTGAATGGGGTCACCTCGCCACAGATCTGACCCGTAACTTAGTTTGGATGCGTTACCTGCTCGTGTCTATGGAGGCAAATAAGTTTAATGCAACGCTGTGGAACATTCTAGCCAAAGCAGTAGTATTTCCACGGCAACAAGCAGCTGGCAAGACCCTCCACCAGAGAAGTTGCGTAGTACACCTTGAAACTTTTAATCGCTATGGCAACTGTTCTCATTTTCATCAAGGATAGGCTATTATTTTCTAGTTTTGGTTCCAGTTGATTCTTGTTGTAGATTTTATGACTTCTTAATGTTGGTGTGGCCTTAAAATGAGGCAATTCTCTATAGTAAAATTGAGCGCTCATGTTTCAGTTTTTATTACGTGTCACTGAAGGCACCATAAAAACACATGAGAACATTAGTCGGAAACATGTCTAGAGCACAGGTCACAACCTTTGGACCATCTGGTACAGAAATAGACTTCAATAGCACTGCCTTAAAATGTTCCATACATGTATATTGAATTGCAGTCAAATATTCTCTCATATAATGTCCATAATAAGATAAGATAATACGAATAAGAGGTCTTTAAAACCAATTATAGGTGGATAATAAGATTCCCTATGAAAACATGCCGAATGGTAGCTAGCTGAAGGGTAGCGATGTAGTAGAGATAGACCAATAAGGCCGATATTTGCAATTTTTAGCACACCAGATATCGGCCTTCAATCTCAAGCAGAAGTTGATTTTTTTTTTTTTTTACAATTTGAGCTTAATTTGAATTCTTTAGTGCGAAGACATAACAGCACAGAATGTTACTACACAGCTCTCTTACAGATATATGGTTAAAAAAAGGGCTCTGAGTGAAATTGTAATAAAGTTGAATTACATAATTTGGGGGAAATAAGCAAAATCTACTCTATATCAACTTAAAAGTATCTGCAGAGCTTATTGGCCATTGGTTTCTCTGGATTCTAAATGATCGGTATTGACATCGACCATGAAAAAAAACATATCAGTCGACATCTACATACTAATTCCATAGTGGTCCATGGCGTATACTAGTCTATGTGCTCTTATACTTGTTCTGATACAGTTTCGATATTAGTTTGAGTATTGATTAGTATCTGATTTTCGATATTTTTGAAAGCCCTATAGGTTCCCCCAAAGGCATTGAAGGATTGGTCTGGTCCAGTCTAGCTTCACCTTAACTTTAACTTTCTTATTCTTGAAATCGTTCATGGATTCTGTTTGCACCTCTGTCCATCTTTACATGTGTGTGCGTTCGTGAGCCTAAAGCTGTGCATGCCTGTCCGTATCCATGGCAACCTCTCCTCAGTGCCACACACTTAACAAGTGCGGATGACAGCAAGCTAACACTTAGCAGCGTGAGACACAACACCAGACAGACAAGTGAAGTCGGAATGTGCCACCTAATCCGCGTCAGTGTGCGTCGGCCATCTTGTTTTTTTTTGTTTTTGTTTACATTCCCAGCATCCTCCTCTCATCCCCATTACCTCTCACAGACGCGCACAGTCCACGCGGCGATGATCCAGGATGAGATGCTGAAGACGAGGAGGACGGTGCCGGGGCAGATGGTCATGAGGGTTTTCATGACGAAGCGCGTGTTGAAGTTGATCTTGTTGAGGGCCCCTATGCTCCGAGATGACGCGTCGGTGAAGAGCTTGCTGTGCAGAAGCATGACTCGCCCGATCAGGTAGAGTCTGAAGAACATGGGGATGGAGAGGATGATGTCCACGTCGGCGTCAGCAACGGAGGGGGTGTAGGTGAAGGCGAGGCGGGCGGTCCAGGTGAACACGTACTGACCCGGGATGGGGTGGATGGCGCACACCAGCAGCTCCAGCACGATGAAGAAGATGCGCTCGTATGTCATGGCTATCCTCCAGTCGTCCGCGCCATTGTCCACCATGAACAGCTGCGGGGACAGAGGACACAGGGGGTGAGGTCGGATTAACTTATATATACTGTTATAAGATGTCTTTGCTCTGCCTGGAATGTTCCACAGTATGACATTAAACAGATCTACTTTACATTTATTCAATTACAGGTGGTTTTATAGCTCAAAAATACCTGGAAAAACAGACATTCTGACTGTGAGCGAGGTCGCCTCTTCACAGATCTGACATGTATATGCTATTGTTTTATCTGAAATATTTCACTGGAAAGGCATTAAACCTTTCTATCTTCATGGAGACCAAACCAGACCAAGTTACAGGTCAGAGAGAGAGGCGACCCCGCTCACAGTCAGAATGCCTGTTTTTCTAGGTATTTTTGAGCTATAAAACCACCTGTAACTGAATACATGCAAGATAGATGTGTTTAATGTCACACTGTGGGACATTCCAGGCAGAGCAATGACATCTCCATAGAAACAAGAAAATGACAGACCCCAGCTTGAAAGTTACATAGTGCACCTTTAACTTGTACAAGCTTTTTCATTAATGTCTTTTTTTATTTTCATGACTATTTACATTGTAGATTCATTGGCCATGTTTACATGATGTTTTTAATTCCAAATGAATTGTTCTGAATTAAATAGTTAAGAATTAAATTATTCTCCTTCGAGTTTACATGGAAATAATAATTCCGAATTGAGGTTTACATGGAAACACATTAAATCAGCTTTATTTAATTCCACTAAACATCTGGGGGTTGGGAAGGGTTCTGATTGGACAGGGACACGAACGTATTTACGTCTACACATGATATAAACTTTTTTCACAGTTGTTCTGATGATATTTAAGCAACAGCTCGAGAATTCTATCATCACGCTTTACGCCTGTCAGCTGAGTGTCGAAGAAGGAGGAAGAAGACAAACTGAGTCAACGGCTGCTCTACCTCAGCTCACTCCCACATCCCGCTCACAAATCCAAAGAGCAGTGGATGAAAGTCCGAAGAGAGGACTGGTGGAGCTGGATCGCATCAGAAGGGCGACCCAACGAGCATGCGCTGAACGACGGAATTATTTTTAAGAAGAATAAACATTTACATGATCGAGGAATAAATTAATTCGGCTTTAAAATCAGAATAAACCACCCACTTACTTCGGAATTAAGTTTAATGATCATTGTTATTAGGAATTAAGTGTTTACATGGTCTTTTTAAAGCAGAATTAATTTTTATTCAGAATTAAATTATTTTTATTCAGAATGTAAACGTAGACTAAAAGTGTCAAAACTATGAATGAACACACATGTGCTGTAGTAAACAAAAAAATAAACTCAAAATAACTGAAAACTTGCTTTAGATTTCATATTGTTAAAAACAGCCATCCTTTGCTTTGTTCACTGCTTTGCCTTTTAGCACTTCTCGACCCTGACATGTCACAGCTGTGAAGTGAAAACCATTTCAGGAGACTTCATCAAGAAGATCATCGAGAGAAGGACAAGAGTTTTCAACAATGTCAACAAAACAAAGGGTAGATACGTTGAGCTATTTTAATAGATGATATAAAAAATATTTTATCGAATTATTTAAAATGGCTTCTTTGCTTCATATATTT
This sequence comes from Taenioides sp. WSHXM2023, assembly GCA_029959045.1. Lineage (NCBI taxonomy): Eukaryota > Metazoa > Chordata > Actinopteri > Gobiiformes > Gobiidae > Taenioides > Taenioides sp. WSHXM2023. The sequence continues at coordinate 28,520,779 of CM057096.1, forward strand.
GAGGTTCTCCGTATCTATCTAAACTGTAGAAAGTAAACAAAAAGAAAAAAAAACTTGATATTGTGGGGCATACAGCGTAGGCCGATGTGTAGAGGCATTTAATATTTTCCAAAACATAAAAAGTATAAACATTGGCATTAAATTGATGTAAAACGGTCCTCAGAATAAACAGCTGAAATGCAAAGTGACCCCAGGCGCCCTGTAAATGTACATAAAGCACATGGAGGGGACATTTTTACCGTGGGCGTAAATCTTCAGTGAATGATCCATAAACCATCTCACCGTTCAGAAGGTGAAAGCACGATATGTCCGCCTCTCTCCTGTGTTTTCAAAACGCTGGGGTCCTATATCCTAAACTGTCCATAGATTCACCCTGAGCTGAAGGACAAACATAACAGTGTTTTTTGCACGGAAAGACTTCATTTTTAAATAAATGTGTGATTAAACTGCATTTATTTCAGGGGAATCGCTAGGCTCACCCTTACGTAACAGATAATACTCCCTACAACTGTACAACATCACCACATTCTACAGTCCAATCATAGTTAAAGGTGCATTGTGTAACTTTTCTGGTGGAGGGTCAGTCAGATGCTTTTCTCCATGGAGATGTTCTTGCTTTGTCTGGAATGTTTCACCGTATGGCATTAAACCTATTTATCTTCATGGAGACCAAACCAGACCAAGTTACAGGTCAGATCTGCAGAGCGGCAACCGTGCTCTAGGTATTTTTGAGCTGTAAAACCACGTATAATTGAATAAATGTAAAGTAGAGCTGTTTAATGTCACACTGTGGAACTTTCCAGGCAGAGCAAGGACATAGAAACAAGCAGGTGACGGACCCCCGAACAAAAAGTTACATAGTGCACCTTTAATACAGATGGGGGGGCAGCTAAAATTATTATTATTAAATTGCATTTTTTTGTAATACCGTGAGTTCTTGGGTCTAGTCACAAATGGAAATGATCAGGTTCATTGTGTTTTTAATTTACTTTTTATGTACTGTTTTATGTACTTTTATGTAACAGATAATACTCCCTACAACTGTACAACAAATCACCCTTATGTAACATAATACTCCCTACAACTGTACAACAACTCACCCTTATGTAACAGATAATACTCCCTACAACTGTACAACAACTCATCCTTATGTAACAGATAATACTCCCTACAACTGTACAACAATTCACCCTTATGTAACAGATAATAGTCCCTACAACTGTACAAAAACTCACCCTTATGGAACAGATAATACTCCCTACAACTGTACAACTCACCCTTATGTAATAGATAATACTCCCTACAACTGTACAACAACTCACCCTTATGTAACAGATAATACTCCCTACAACTGTACAACTCACCCTTATGTAACAGATAATACTCCCTACAACTGTACAACAATTCACCCTTATGTAACAGATAATACTCCCTACAACTGTACAAGTCACCCTTATGTAACAGATAATACTCCCTACAACTGTACAACAACTCACCCTTATGTAATAGATAATACTCGAAGTCGAAGTTGAAGTATAAGTCGAAGTCTTACACCTTGTGAAATACTGTAGTATAAATAGCAGTATACAAATCCAGGAGCTAAAAAAAAAATATTTGCACAAAACATGAGACAGAAAAGCAGAATGTCACTCACCTGTATCTCCCGGGCGTGGTACATTATTATAAGACCAAGCAGAATAACAGTGGATAGGCTGATAAGGCATTTCAGTGCAAATGAGTATGAAGACTCCTGCAGAGACACAAAAACACACACGAATTACAACGATTACAGTGATATCACTGCTCCCCCACCCGTTTTCATCTGTTTGTGTTTGTGCAAACTTCAAATGAATAATTAGGACGCTCTGAAAGCATAAGGTAAGTGAGGAATAACTTTAGACCACTGCAAACTGTTAATTGTTATAATTATTATGTTTTTCACGTTTTTATGACTCCATTTAATAAGAAATCCTCACCAAAAAGCTTGAAATAAGAAACAATTCATTGAAAAAAAATCATATATCTGTTAAATACACTGAAGCTGCACTGTGTAACTTTGTGGTTGGGGGTCTGTCACCTTTTTGTTTCCATGGAGATGTCATTGCTCTGCCTGGAATGTTCCACAGTATGACATTAAAACAGCTCTCCTTTACATTTATTCAATTACAGGGGGTTTTATAACTGAAAAATCCCTAGAAAAACAGACATTCTGACTGTGAGCGGCGTCGCCTCTCCACAGATCTGACCTGTAACTTGGCTTGGTTTGGGCTCCACGAACATAGAAAGGTTTAATGCCATACTGTGAAACATTTCGGACAAAGCAATAACATCTCCAAATAAAACCCAAACAAAACAAAAAATAAAACATTTGACAGACCCTCCACTAGAAAAGTTACACAGTGCATTTTTAACTAAATAAGAAGTTTTTTTTACTTATATATATTTAATATTTATTAGTATTTTTTAGCCAGGCGTGATGAATGAACGAATTATTTAATTCATTCATTCATTTGTATATATGAATTACCATTCTGCACTGGAGCACTGTAACTCTTTATTTGTAATTTTTTTTTTTATTTGTGTTTATTGTGTATAGTGTGGATGAATGAAATGTGAAATGTGGGACCAGCTTCTCAAATCTGCAAAACAAATTTACCTACGGGTACGAATAAAGCAACCTAACCTACCTAAGTCAGTACTACTCCAAGTCAAAATGAATATTCCTGGTATTTCTAATCCTTTTTACAGTATCAGAGAAAGAGGCACTTGAGCTGATCAGAACTGGGGCTTGTAACCAGTCCACCAATCACAGCCGAGGGTTCGCACGGCCAGATTAACACACACAAATCAATACATATCACAATTCAATCAATTCTATTTAATCTTTGGTGCTAACATGAGCCAGCACTGCACTTCATTGTGATATTGACTCCGGGTCGTATCCTTGAACCGCCGTATGGATCACCAGCTGTTTACATAGACACCACCACTGTCACATGCTTTTTACACTGGAGATCTTATTGCTTTGTCTGGACTGTTTCACAGTATGGCATTACACCTTTCTATCTTCATGTAGACCAAACCAGACCAAGTTACAACAGAAGGTCAGATCTGTGGAGAGGTGACCCCACTCACAGTCAGAATGCCTGTTTTTCTAGGTATTTTTGAGCAATAAAACCACCTGTAACTCAATAAATGTAAAGTAGAGCTGTTTAATATCATACTGTGGAACATTCCAGGCAAAGCAATGACGTCTCCATAGAAACAAGCAGGCGATGGACCCTTAACCAAAAAGTTACAAAGTGCACCTTTAAAAGCCGTATACATATTTTTTTTCGATGAATTTTTGCTGCAGTACACACATATTGCACTATAAGCAGCTACGTATGTGCGTGCTGTTTGCATCTTATTATAAAGCGCTTTATTGTCCGATAATCAGGAAGTACATATTAGCATGCTAGTTGTTGCTAGCTTTACGGTGATTATAAATTTATTGTGGTGAATTAGGATGCTCTGAAAGCAAAAGGTAAGTGACAAATAACTTCGGACCACTGCAAACTATTAAAAAAAACTTTTTTAGCACCTTTAACTGTATTCATGCTAACTTTTTTCAGGTTTTTAAAGTGGCTGTACAGATTTTTTTTTAAATTATTATTATTATTTTTTTTTAATGTAATTAAAGGTGTACTGTGTAGTTTTCTGGGGGAAGGCCCGCCATCTGCTTGTTTTTATCAAAATGTTCCACAGTATGGCGGTAAACTTAAGCATCTCCATAGAGATAAACACGTGACACGCCACCAGGCCAAGTTACAGGTCAGATCTGCGGAGAAGGAGCCCATTCAGAGTACAGATACATGCTTAAAAGTCAAAGTATTTCTGAGCAATAAAAACACCTGCAATTGAATCAACGCAAGTGCCAGAGATAGATGACGTTAATGCCGTATTGTGGAACATTCTGGGCAAAGCTATGACATCTTCACGAGACAAATAAGTGACTGACACACCACCAGAAAAGTTACACGTTGCATCTTTAGTATGGAAAAATAGTAAAAGCAGCTCAAATGGTACTCACTGTTTACATAGAGGCCACAGAAAATTTAGTTGTGTTTAAGAAAACCACAATACCAGTCCAGTATTTCCCCCGTAACACAAACGAGTAATTCATCAACGCTAACACAGGGACCGAAGTGCATGGAGCTAGCGTTAGCAGGGGACCACACTGGAGGTTGCTGTGATGAATAGCCAGACTCATGCAGCTCCTCAACAGTTAGCTACACTGTGCAAAACAAGGCTCTTTGTAAAACGTTCTGGGACAGAGCTTTTGGTAATATTTGGCTGTTTGATTACAGGTGATTTTTTTAGTTGTTTTGGGGACATTTTAAAAAATAACTGGAAACATTTTATATATTTTTTTTAATTTTCATTTTCAACAATTAAATGAGCTGAACTTTTTGATTTTTATCGTCTTCAAAACGTGCTCATGTTAAAGGTGCACTGTGTAACTTTGTGGTTGGGGGTCTGTCACCTGCTTGTTTCTACGGAGATGCCATTGCTCTGCCTGGAATGTTCCACAGTGTGACATTAAACAGCTCTACTTTACATTTATTCAATTACAGGTAGTTTTATAGCTGAAAAATACCTATAAAAACACATTCTGACTGTGAACGGGGTTGCCTCTCCACAGATCTGACCTGTAACTTGGTCTGGTTTGGTCTCCATGATGATAGAAAGGTTTAATGCCAGACAAAGCAATAACATCTCCATGGAGAAAAGAATTTTAGGGACCCTCCAGCAGAAAAGTCACACAGTGCCCCTGTAAACACAGGGGCACAGCGACATTTCCAGAGCGGAGTTTTGCCAACATCACAGTATAAATTAGCATGCTAACAGAGCACCAGCATTACTTTCTTGTTTAATAATGCGATGCGGTCTAATTTTGAGCTGCTTTTACAAAATATACATACTGGAGAAAAAATAATTTTACATCGATCTGGAAAAAATTAGTTCCAGCCCCTTTAGAATATCTTTAAGTGGTAATTGTATCTAGGCCTATTTTGTTAAAGGTGCATTGCGCAACTTTTCTGGTAGAGGGTCTGTCACATGCTTGTCTCCATGGAGATGTTATTGCTTTGCCTGAAATGTTCCATGGTATGACATTAAACACATCTATCTACATGAAGACAAGCAGGTGACAGCTAGCGTTTGTTGCTTCTTATCATAGGCTTGTGCTCATAATAAAATGACAATGACGCAGTGCGATGGAGTCCGTTCCCATCCATCAGTGCTCCAAATCCTACGAAATAACACCGTGTATTTTTAGCCATCAACCAGATCGCAGTGCCCCCGAGGTGGAGAGGTGGTCCCTGGGCAGACAACAGCAGCCTAAACCCATGAATCCACCTGAACAAAAGCAGACCGGGGTCCCACTGCGCCGGGTTTGATGTGTCTTTATTTTAGGACATGAAACAGGGAGGCTAAAGCTACAGCTACAGCGTGAGTGACAGAAAATAGACTGTCCTTGCTCCGTGCTGGTTTGACGAGGAGGTTCTGGAGACAAGCTCAAAGTGTGTCAGTTATGATTTTGTCGACACGATTTTTTGTTGTTAAATAGAGTAGTTAAATATTAGTTGTTAAATATATATTAGTAGTTAAAGGTGCGTAACTTTTTGGTTGTTTCTATGGAGATGTCATTGCTCTGCCTGGAATGTCCCGCAGTGTGACATTAAACAGCTCTACCTTACATTTATTCAATTACAGGCGGTTTTATAGCTTAAAAATACCTAGGAAAACAGGTATTCTGACTGTGACCGGGGTCGCCTTTGCACAGATCTGACGTGTAACTTGGTCTGATTTGGTTTTCATGAGGATAAAAAGGTTTAATTTAATATATCGTTAAATATTTTGATTGAAAAGTTGTGATAACAATACAACTGACTATAGTTTTCTATGTATTTTTTCCTCAGTACAGATATATTGTGTAAGCAGCTACGTGCGTGTTGTCTGCGTCTAATTATAAAGCGTTTTATTGTCACATAATCAGGAAGTGTGTGTTAGCATGCTAGTTGCCGTTACCTTTACGGCGATGTCAAAACTCCAGTCTGGTCTGGCGTTTATAAACTTATTGCGGTGAATGATTAGGATGCTAGGAATGCATAAGGTAAGTGAGGAATAACTTTGGACCACTGCAAACCATAAAAAATACAATTTCTTTGCGTAATTAGGTAAAAGTTAGTTATTAGAAGAGAAAAGAATTAGTAGTTCAGTAGGTTAAATGTGCAGTATGTGACTTCGAAGGTGGAGGGTCCGCTACTTGCTTGTCTCCATGGAGATGTTATTTTTTTGTCTGGAATGTTCCACAGTAGAGCATTAAACATATTTTCCTTGCATTCGTTCAATTACAGGTGTTTTATAGCTCAAAAATACCTTAAAAAACATGAATTCTTACTATTTTCAGGCTTGCTCCTCCATAGATCTGACCATTAACTTGTCTCCATTGTGATTTCCAAGTTTATTTCCATACTGTGAAATAATCAAGGCAAAACAGACAAGCAGGTGGCGGACCCTCCATTAGAAAAGTTACACTGTTCACCCTTAATACAGATTTTTAGTACAGATATTTGGTAAAAGCAGCTCTTAGGATCAAAATATTGTGTGCTGTCTGAATCTATTTACAGTGTTTTGGGTTTTTTTTGTTTGTTTTGGGTTTTTTTATCTTCGGCGAACCAGCTGTTAGCATGCTAGTTGCTGTGAGCATTACCCTGACAGCTAACCTCGGCTCTGGCCTGTGAACGTGGATGTGATGATGGGGCATAATTGGGATGCTAAACAGAGCGTGGTCTAGGCAGTGTCCCTGGCTTGTGGTGCTCTTCTTCTGTGTTTGCTCTGACGTGAGCCAAATGAGGTCCAGCAGACTGTCGGCAGACTGGAGACTTTAGACCAGTCCAAGCTGCTCCTCCATATGATCCACTATACACACACATGCAACTATCTGCTCCTCCATAGAGCACTCACAAGGAGCTCTGCATCAGAATAACCCGTATATCTCAACTTACTAAAGGTCCCATATTACACAAAATGGACTCCTGTGAGCTTTAAGCCATGGTATAATGCTGTTCCCTCATCACAAACAGACCTGGAGTTGTGTTTTGTTTCATTCACACATGTTTACATCTAACATAACATCTAAATGGCGCAACATGGTAGCAGAGCGCTACCCAGAAAAGTTACACAATGAATTTTTAAGTAATCTTTTCTTTATATTGAGATAAAACAGAGCTGGTTTCACACTTGTCTGGTTTAGTCCTGGTTTAGTTGTCAAAAGTATAGTAAGTATAGTAAGTGATAGAAATCGACCCTAAAACTAGTATTGAAACAAGATATTTTGGGCAGGTATCAATGCTAAAAAAGTCACATTTACAGGACAGAAATGAAGCTTTCTTGAATAGTTTTAGAATGATCTTAAGCTGTATCAGAACAAGTATACGTCCATGGACCACTATGGAACCTACAGGACCACTGAGGGATTACACAGATATAAGAACACATGGGAATAGAAAAGAAAATACTACTGCATGATTTAACGTTGAAAATCTCATTCTACTGTCTAAAGAAAGAGTGTCTGTTAAAAGGGATGTGACGAGACAAATTTCTACAAGACAAAACATGTCAGAATCGGTCCACGAACCACAATTTTGGCTTCACAGTTTTTTATTTCATTTGATAGTTTTCCTGTCATTGTAGCACTGCTTTTTGGTATTACGGGTAACCTTTTTTATCCAAGCCAAATCTAAAAACTTGAGGGGATAAATGTTGTGTAATATCGCGGCAATTTTGTCTCGTGAGATCTTATGGCACAAGATCCTCTTCCATCTATATTTGTTAGTATCACTGTGGTATCAAAATCGGTATTTAGTATCACGTCTGTTCCTTAGTATCGAAATGTATTCTATATGGTCTCTTCCCTAACGTTCCCCGTACGGGAAATCCTGCTAGCGACGGCAAAAATCCATCATAATCATGTAACAATCACACTCCCCCCATTGTAAACCCATTATGTCACGTTCCACTCCACCATTCTCCTAAAGGGTCAACCACATAACCATAACGCCGTGACATATTGTGACAGCGGGAATACCTAAACACCCCCTCCTCCGCCTCACCCTCTCTCCGGTCCTGTCCGCACGACCCTCCCCTCCCCCGTCACTCACCGCGGAGGTCGTATGCATCTATACAAGGAGGTCGGCGTGATGAATGGACTCCAGCCCGGTGGTTAGCGGGCTCAGACAGACTCATTGACTGCCTTAAAACCACATACATTATCCAATAGATTATCCCAGGCCTTAATGCACTGCCCACACCTGAGCGACGTCTCGTAACTGTGAGCGCAGACACACGGGAGAGCGGAAGGGGGGAATTAAAGGCCCTATATTACGCAAAAATTGACTCTTGTGTGCTTTAAGCTATGTTAGAATGCTGTTACCTTATCAAAAACATCATTGGAGTTGTGTTTTGTTTCTCTGTTCTACTTTGTGAAGTCATGCAGTGGTAGTTTTCAAGTCAACAGCTGCCTTTTACCTTTTGTTTTGTAGAGATGAGCAGTTCCTGGGTTGAAATGATCCAAATGATTCTAATGAAGGTGTATGGAATTTAAAAACACAGTGGAGCGTGCCTTGTATTACCACATGACATCACAAGGTGGAACAGGGTGTTTTATGTTTGAGAGTATGCAGGGTTTGTGTGAATGAAGCAAAACTTCAGGTATATTTTTGACCAAGAAACAATATTATAACAACCTTTAAAATGAGCTCATTCTGTGTAATATGTGTGTTGTGTAATCTAGAAAAAGTGCAGTGTCAGAATTTCATAGAGATTTACTTAAAGATTCATATGTAGCTTTTCCGGTGGAGGGTCTGCCACCTGCTTGTCTCCATAAAGATGTTATTGCTTTGCCTGGAATGTACTGTAAGCGGGGTCGCCAGTGCACAGATCTGATCTGTAACGTGCTCACAACCAGGCGGTGTACCATTCTTAAGAAAAATTACATAGTACACCTTTAATGAAGATGCTATTCCCTTGAATGTTTTTTTTTTTTGTCTGCAATAACCCCTGTAATTACCTAAATGCATGATAGGTTAAGGTTAATGCCATACCATGGAACATTCTAGGCAAAGTAATAAAATAATGGAGACATATAGATGATGGTATATGGAAAAACTTAGCATTAGCCATAGTTTAGCTGTTGTCGAATGTGAGTGAATGTTAACTTTTGGTTTTGGAACACTAATAAATAGTATTAGGACAATCACTCAATTAGCTCAGCCCGAAACTGTGCCGTCAGTAGTTTGAGGATTCCAAGATTCTGATGAAATTGAACTGCCAGACACTGAAAAAATGTGCTTTCATTGTAAATGTTTTAAGCTATCGTAAATTACTGTAAGTTTTCATTTCAAAGTGGGAAGATGGCAACAGATCTAAAAGTGTGGCACACGCTGAGAATCTGAAGTGGTCTTTTTGCCACATCAGCTGTACTTCTCACAGGGGTGGATTTATTGGCAGGGGCTTAAGTGGAGCCCTGTCTAGGAAGAGACACCTGCTTTGACCTGTGCTCAGAAACACAGAGGAACTGCTGAGGCTGCACCCAAGGGCGAGGGGGAGGAGGGGGCCACAGAGAGGGAGGGGCCCCAGAGAGGACGGGGCCACAGAGAGGACGGACAGAGGGACAACACCTGTAAAACTGTTCTATTTCTCAGACTTACTCCTGTATCTGTGGAGTGGAGTGTATTAACCAACTACACCTTTAAAAACAACATTTCCAACAAACTTGCCCCAGGACCCACCTTAGTGTAAACCCCCCAGGACAGTTCTGTTTCCGTCACCATGACGACGATCCCAAACATCCCGAAGATGAGTGCGTAGTCGCTGAGCCGTTTCCGCTTCTCGAACAGCACCCTCCTGTGGCCGAGCTTGTAGCCGATGTCCTTGTTCTTCTTCTGCGGCGCCCGGCCCCCGCCCCGGCTGCCCTCCCGGACCAGGCTCTCGTTGGACGCCTTGCTGGGGTCCTCGCCGTTGCCTTTGGAGACCACCACCTCCAGCCCGGAGCTGTGCAGCGTCTGCAGAGGCTGCGTCTCCGAGTCCAGGTCGGCCAGGTTCCGGCGCGACGATGACGCCAGGCTGCCCACTAGTGGCCGGACGACCCCGCCATTGTACTTGCAGGTGTTCATGGCTATCTGAGGGAGTCCGCTGCTCTCGCACAGGGAGGGCGTGGATCCAGCATGGCTCAGCTTCTTCTGCTCAGAGGAGGCCTGTAGGGGGCGACACACTAGAGTTAGACCAACACAAACACAGGCTTTATTTAGAGCATTGTGGGAGTAACACATCACAGCTCTGAGCACAGCAACAGTGTTTTGACAAAAATACTGGGCCAAGTTTCTGTACCACTGCATATCACAAATATGTTTTTATAGCTCTGTTTCAAAGTACGAGTCAGAAAGTTCTCCTGGCTCACATTCAAACATCCACAATTATATATGTGAGAAAAAATACTATTAGGAGTATTATGCATAAAACTGACTTTTAATTTAACTATGGACATCATTCCTACCTCCTTCCTTACGCCATACCTCCTTGTCAAAGCCTGATCTCGTCAGCTCTTTTAGCTAAGTACTGGTTAGTACTTGGATGGGGGACTGCTGGGAATACACGGTGCCACAGTGGGGCGCCAGTAGTAAAAACTCGCACCCACATTGGCTAGTATGAATGTGGTATGTGCACGAGTGATGGTGGTGGTCTGAGGGGGCGATGGTGCAGATTGGCAACCTCGCTTCCATCAGTCTGCCCCAGGACAGCTGTGGCTACAATAGTAGTATACCACCACCAAGTGTGGAGTGAATGAATAACACTCTGTAAAGCAGTGGTTATCTTGAAAGTGCTATATAAATCCAATGCTTACTATGTCAGCCAATCACAGCCCGCTGCTTTTGCCTCTCAACCAATCACCTCTCAGAACATTCATTAAAATACACTCTCTCTCCCCTCATTAGTTCTGCCATCACAGCTAAACCAAATCTCCACCACTGCAGCAGAACCACCAGCTCTCTCAGCCTTGCCATCTTCTTTACCACCAGTGTCTATACAAACAACAACAACACAATAACTAAAAAACCTTCAGAAATAGCAGTCAAATCCACATTTTAAAATAGCCTCCCAAATCTATGGCTTCCAAACATCTAAATAATGTATGGACTTTGATGTATAAATAAAACAATATGACCAATCGCACAGCCACAAAGTGCAGAAAATTGAATCTTTTCAATTTCAGCATGAAAAATTAATGCACGGGACTGTTAGCGTAGCCTGTTAGCGTAGCACTCTGCCTGGTCCGGTGAGCAGAGGTAATCACAAAGACGCTAAAAGTGAAAGTAGTCCCTCAAAAACAGCAGGGGAGATGCTCTATAGGGGAGCTAGTGCAACGATATGTGCATATGTGCAGAGGGAACAACGCACTATAAAGACTGTGTATAGAACTAAGTCTGGAGCACTTAGGGTTAGCTAAAACTCATGCTTAGTGAGCACACGTTTTAGCCTCAGCTGATAAACACAAAAGGAAAGTGTCCGTAATAATAAAGTTGCACTGTGTAACTTTTCAGGAGAAGGGTACACCACTTGCTTGTCTCTGTGCAAACTTATCTTTCCAGCATTTATTTCATCACCCTACCATAACAAATGCATTGTAACTGTGAGTGCGCCCACCTCTCCACAGATTTGACGTGTAACTTGGCCTGATAGTGTCATCTGCTTGTCGGCTTGGAGATATACAAGCCATTCAAAGCCATGCAGGCTGTATTCACGTTTACGTCACAAACCAGGAAGACGTTTGGAAACATGCGATGATGACTTCCGGCGGGATCTGTTTGCAGTAGTACATCTGACAAAATAGGGAAAGGGATAGGGAAAATGAGAAAATGGCCCAGTTTTCTTCATCTACATGTCAGTGTAGCGTTCCGTTATGTTCGGCTAATTAATACCCCTCAGTTTTCATCATTTCCCCACTGACGCACAACTCCGAGTGCACTGGGTAGATGTGATTAGAAGAGACGAGGCGCCAAATTCCAGATGATTCCAAACAGCACATACGTCTGCAGTCTTCATTTTACCGCTGATCACATTTACTTCAGTGGGTTTTATCACAGTCAGTCGGTGAGCCCAGTTACTACACTACATCGGAAGTTGTCATCGCATGTTTCCAAACATCTTCCTGGTTTGTGACGTAAAGTGATTGTGAGCCATAAGGTTTCTATAGCGATAAGCAAGTGGTCGTCCCTCCTCCAGAAAGGTTCCGCATGTGTACTTTTAATACGAAGCAGAATCCGGAATCCTGCTACCAATAAAAAACATTTGGTCAAAGGAATAGGTTGGAATTACATTATTCATAAAAAAGATTTCAAAGAGACATCCGTAACAGTCCCCAATACTGAGGACCGTTACACACAACCAAACAGTAGCACAACACTAACACAGTACAAGTCAGACCAGAACACACTGCAAATTCAAACTACATTTCACAGCTGAAGCATTATGTTGTGTGAATGTGTGTTGTAACAAGGTTTAAAGGTCCTATATGGCACAAAATGGATTCTTGTGAGCTTTAAACAGGGGTGGAAAGTAACGAATTACATTTACTCACGTTACTGTAATTGAGTAGTTTTTATGAGTACTTTGTAATTTTCTAAGTAGTTTTTCAAACAGGTAATTTTACTTTTACTCAAGTACATTTTAAGCCAAGTATTTTACTTCGTTACATTGAAAGCCGCCCACGTTACTGAGTAAAATAATATCGATAGTGGCAAAAAATAAAATGCGGGGGAAAAAAAATCTGCCGGAACTGAAAGGAAACTGCATTGCGCGGGTTTGGTGCGGCAGTTCCATTGTTTCTTGGCCAAACCTCGATGACCTATTCGCGTTTAAATGCAAAAATGGCAGCAATGTAATCATGAAATGTAAAATGTGTCTGCCCCGCCGAACCGAATCTACGAAAGCATGTGGTGGTAAGTAGGCTACAAATATAGGCCTATATGTTTGGCCTGTTATACCCAAACGGTATATTTATTGTTGTTTGGTTAACACAATCTGCCTTCATGATTTCAATTATTTTCCATCCTGATCACTAACGTTTCAAGTGAAGTAGCCGAGAGTTGGAAAATCACCTCACGTTTAAAATTGGCTTTAGGATAGTCAGGAATAATAACAATGCAGGACTTTAGTTTGCGATTGGTCTCTTAATAAATCATCTTAATTTATGTTGTCTATAGGAAAGTTCATGGGTTATTGCCTGGACTAGTTTCGAGTGGACAGTGCTTGTCCATCAAAAGTAGCGCTTCTAGTTTATGCAAATGAGCCATGTGGTTTTAAGTTTCGCTTCTGTATAACGTAAACAAATGTGCGCAAAGCTGCATTAAACACATTATTATTTGAGTCCTCCTTGTAGGAAATAAAAATCCAAACTAATTATCCACCCGCAGCGAACCAAAAATGCGTCTGCTTCTGTGTCCGTCATCATTTTATCACGTGTACTGCGTGTACCGCGTGTACCAGTGTCATCAGCCGTGAAAGCAAATTAATCTGCCCACGTAGCATTAAGCGTTCTGTTTTCTTCAGAAACTTTTCTTTTCTTGGATTTATCATCATTGGGCCGAAAATCATCCTGCTGATGTAGGTGCCGGTAAGTCCGGGCTCCAGTGTGTGCCGGGTGGTGCACATCGGCGGCTTTGACGCATGTTTTGAGCGACAAAAATATTAAAAACGTTTTATTTAAATGTTACAAGATTACCATTATCTACAATTTTAGATTTACATTTAAAAACGAACAAACTAAAATAAAAATACAATGTAATTAAATACTCATTATTATTTTCCAAAGTCACAGGGAGCCACGACAGAGCGATGAAAGAGCCACATGCGGCTCTGGAGCCGCGGGTTTCCGACCCCTGTCCTAGATTCATTATCCCATATATCTTCAGCTCCTAGAGGAATTAAATGGTAGTGCGTCACATTTAGTTTACCGCAGTTTATGTCTATTTAAGAGTGCATTTATGTGCAGCAACATTATGAAAAAACCTGCATTTTTACTGTAGTTTTTTTTTTTTTATTTCATTGAAAGTAACTAAGTAACTTTTACTCAAAGTACATTTGAAATGAAGTAATTTTTTACTTTTACTCGAGTACATTTTCAGACGGGTACTTTTACTTTTACTTGAGTAGGATTTAAGCAAAGTAAAGATACTTTTACTTAATTACAATTTTTCAGTACTTTTTCCACCTCTGGCTTTAAACCACGTTATAATGTTGTTACCTCATCAAAAATATATCTGCTGTTGTGTTTTGTTTCAATTACATGTTTCAGTATTCCTTTATTATTAGTCTGTCTACATTTCCAAAGCTCAAAATGCTCTGTTCCACCTTGTGATGTCAAGAAGCGGTAGTTTTTAAGTTAACACCTCCTTTTACCTTTTGTTCTTTAGAGATTAGCAATTCCAGGTCTGAAATTACTGAATGATTCTACTGAAGGTCTATGGAGTTTAAAAACACAGTTGCTTCCTGTATTACCACATGACATCACAAGGTGGAACAGAGTTTTCTGTTTGAGAGAAGAACTCCTAACCCTAAATATACAGGATTTGTGTGTTAATGAAACTGAACACGACTCCGGTTATGTTTGTGATGAGGAAACAACATTATAACATAGATCAGAAAACATTTGTACTAGATGTATCCATTTCTGTTCTTCTTTCCCATTTCCATCTCTCCTTCTCCACCTCCACCTCCCTCTTCTCCAGATGACCGTGACATCTTGTGCAGACGTCACCTAACATGGCCTAGTCTTTTCTCCCAAACAGTCTATCAATAGGAGCCTTTTCATTAGCCTCTCTAATGCCTGTGGGTGCTGGGGGGAATAGCAGCGCTGTAATGGGGAGAGTGTAAAGTGTAGTTGGTGATGCTATCGTCGCGCGCATACAGTGACTAAAGGTTAAGGATTAGCACGGCCGTACTGTTGCTAATCCCCTTTTCTCTGTTAAATTGCTTTTTAATCGGTGCCATTAAGACCTCGGAGCACATTTGGAGACTCTTCAGAGGGACGACGGGGGGAGCAGAGGGACTGGAGGGGGTCTGTTCTGTCCGACAAGATGGACAAATGGAGGAAATATGGATAACTATTAGCATTCCATGATGAGACTATTTTAGAAATCTGAAGTGGAAAGATCGGTTTACGAAAAATTTGGAAAAGCATTGAGTGATATAGTGATAGTGTGGAGATAGAGATAGAGATAAATTCAAATGAGATTATTTGGGGAAAGTATTCAAAATCTGCCCTATATATCAGCCCAAAAATATTGGCCGAACTTACTGACCACTGGTTTTTGGATTTTAAACAATCTGTATCAGCAGTATGCCTGAATTCTAAAGGCTGGCACTTGTCCATACTTTGGCACCACCAGCTAACCATGTTCCAAATCTCCTTGACTGGGCGCAGCAGGATCGGGGTGACCTCTCACAGCAAGATGCGTTCTCGCAATATTTGTGAGTACGCAAACTCATGAGAATCTTGATATTTCGAGAGACTCCCGCTGTACAGCTAAGTGGCTGGGCGACCACTCACAGAGCAGCGCTGAAGTTTGTGCAGAAGCCAAAGGTGCCTGTACTAACCAAAATAAACATGGCAACGCCGACAGACACACTTCAACCTATTTTAGCGTAAATACAGACTGTTTTGTTTGTGAAAAACGTGCAGAAGGTAAGCGCATTTGTGGACAGTGAAGATGTCTGTGCTCTTCTCTCATCTGAATGTAATAGAAGTTTGATTTTTCGGCTCTGTTGTGACGCTTCGACCGATCAGAATCAAATATTCGTCATGATGTCCCGCCTTTTCTTGGTCTCTTTCAGCGAGAGCCATCCCTGTTTGATAAATGTGTAGACCTCAATCAGAGTGACACACAGATCAATGAGGTCCCTATGTTACTCGGTCTGTAGAGTATGAGGAGTATGAGGAACACAGTGCACTGTAGAAGAGCTCGAAGAATTTAACTGTAATACCTCCGAAGCTGCGCAGCGTATTTTTAGCCGCTGTCAAACTCTTTTATGAAGTTGACATGTTTGAAGTGTAAATATAGTCACTGGACTGAGAGAAGAGAAAGACAGAAGAGAGAGAAAGAAGCAAGAGAAGGAAATGAGAGGGAGAGAGGGAGCGAGAGTAGGAGTAGGACATCTTTGAACATTTATAGAAGTGTTCTATTTTCACTATGACACCAAAGTACAAGGAACTACTGTGAATGGGATTATGAGCAGAAATGAACACTTAGGCCACAACTTTGGTTTCCTTTGGGATCATGGAACCAAATGTAAATGACAGTGTTGTGAATTTGACAAAACACATGACAACCTGGAGATTCAGAATAGACTGTTTCTGTTTCTGGGTTTGGTGGTTTGGTAGGGCTGTACTCAAAATATCAATACGGTAATACATGGTGACAGACTTGGTGGCAATAAGTGTACTCTGAAAGGTGTGAAAAGCACTCAACTCATCACAGTGTTGAGTTCAGAATGCATAAGGTTATTATTATAATTATTAAATACATTTGATAATAATAATGCCTCACACTTGAAATGTTCTTCATTCACTCCACACTCGGTGGTTAAGATACTATTAAAGCCCTGGAGCAGACTGATGGACACCACTTTGTCCTAGGCATGGTGGGTGAAGTGTCTTGCCTAAGGACACAACAACAGAGCGGGAACTGATCCATCTAAACACTGAGCCACTGTCGCTCACTGGTTTGGACCACTGCAAATGCTTTAAAATGAACTAGTTTTGTTTTTCAGGTTTTCAAAGTGGTAAAAATCAGCTATTACAAGTTTAAGGGTGAATCTGGAGACAAATTCATCGTTCAGTTGTGTTCTGATATGAAGGGCTTTGTGAACATGAAATTCTAATGCATTTTGTCAACAAAACATGGAGACAGTTTTAACATCTTTTTATCAAATGTTTTTATTTGTGTATCTTTTCTTTGTATTTTCTACTGTATGTTTTGTATTTTATTTTCTGGGTGTGTATTGTGTTTTTACTTTGTTGTGAAGGACTTTGTTAACTCTATTTTTTAAAGGTGCTATATAAATACATATCGTAGCAAAGTACAAGCATCAGAATATGTATTGTATTGTGGAGCCTGTATTGGGGTATGTATTATCTTGTAAAGTACTTGGTAATTCTGGGTCTGATTTTTCGTTTGTTTTGCTTTGTTTCTGGAGAACCCTACCCTGAACATTAGCAGACGGTCTATTATGTATGTGGGCTCTCCCTGCTCTTGACTTTAACCACCATCACCTCATACTACCGTAAAGCGACTGTTTAAAGGTCAAAGCTGTAAATCATGTCATTCCACCTTAAAACATTTCCATATTTCGTGTCGAGAATGTCCGCACTCTGACACTTATGGCCAAGCGGGGTTTCTAGTGACCAATTACACCGCTGTACATCTGTGTAATACGGCCGTGTTGTGACAGCCTGGGCCCGGACAGACGTAAAAGGAGAACATCCAATAAAGTAAATGAACTGGACTCGGGGCTGGACACTGGGAGGAGCAGGAACCGCCGGAGATCGGGTTTCAGGTCAGGACAGCGGTCAGTTTGGGAGAAGTCCGAGGGTATACGGTTACCACGGCGAGGTGAGGAGTTAAAGTGGTCCGCTGGTCATGTGTTTAAAGTTTCACGATGGTCAGGGAGCTACTACGGGAGGAGAAGAGGGTCAAACGGCAAGACCACAAGTTAGGACAATTCCAGTTTTCCTTTTCACAACAGGTTTTTGAACAGAATTCCAGAAACATCAGCTACATTCAGTGGTCAAAAACTGAGTTGTGTTACTATGAATGGACTATTTACTCACATATTAAGGTAGTCAGTCCCTGATTTTCTC
Source organism: Taenioides sp. WSHXM2023 (assembly GCA_029959045.1). NCBI lineage: Eukaryota > Metazoa > Chordata > Actinopteri > Gobiiformes > Gobiidae > Taenioides > Taenioides sp. WSHXM2023. The sequence goes on from CM057096.1 coordinate 28,538,741, forward strand.
CATGTATTTGAGCTAAATATGTCTTGCCTCAGTACAGAAATGTTATTTAAGTCGCTCTTTGGGTCAAAATAAGTCTAGCGTGTGTTGTCTTCATCTTAATATAGCATTTTATTGTAATCAGGAAGCACATGTTAACAGTTAACATGTGAGCTGTTGTTAGTTTATAAACTCATCGTGGTGAATAATTAGGATGTTCAGAATGCATGAGTGAAGTGAGAAATAACTTTGGACCACCTCAAACTGTTTTAAATGAACAGTCTAGTTCATTTAAATGTAATGTAATATTGTGTGAATCTCTGTAATTCCAAACAATTCAAAATGAACCATATGGTGAGGCAGTTATAGTCATACGCTACGCTACATTCAAGCAAGCATTTGAAAGCAAAATACTGTTGCTTTTGGGTAGAAAAAAGTCCTTAAAATGGCGTTCAACAGAAATAAACAAGCGATTAGTGCGATCAAAAATCAAAAGTATTAAAAATCAGATAATAAGCAACTAGTATAAAAAAGTACTTATGATTTAAGGTTGAAAATGAGATTCTACTGTCTAAAGAAAGAGTGTTTTTTTTATCATCGTGGTATCGGAATCGGTACTGAGTATCGAGTCTATTCCTTAGTATCGAAATCGAGTTTGAAATTTTAGTATCGTGACAGCACCACTGTAGAATGTGGCCAACTAAATAAAAGCGAATGCACATGTGTCTAGCCTGGGCTGAACCCTGCAGCTGTTCAGTAGTGCTCATTAAACTGTGGAGCTCCCATGTGGATTGGGGAGTACGGGGGTTTGGGGCATGTTACCAAATCAGGTTACCACGGCGACCGTCTCATACCCAAACACTGTCACATGACCCTAGACTGGGAAGTGGGAGATTAGTTTTCCTGTTACCTCAGAAACTGGACATCTGTGCGGTATAATTAGTTATCTGCATTTAAAGGTCATAAAATGGGCAAAGTAAGTTGTTTCATTCACACGCTTGAGTAATCCTTCATTGTTAGTTTATCTACATTTCCAAAGCTCAAAATGGTATGTTCCACCTTGTGATGTCATGAAGCGGTAAGTTTTTTTAGTACCTTTTACCTTTTGTTTAGTAGAGAGTGGAGATTTGAGGGCTGAAATGATCCAAATGACTCTAGTGAAGGTCTGTGCAGGTGTGCGGCCATACCAGGTTATCGAAGCCTGATTGGTCGTTGTGTCCTTAGGCAAGACACTTCACCCACATTGCCTAGTATGAAAGTGGTGTGTGGGTGGTGGTTGGAGGGGCCGATGGTGCAGATTGGCAGCCTCACTTCCGTCAGTCTGCCCCAGGAGTGAATTAATAATGCTCTGTAAAACGCCTTTGAGCGTCCAGAAAAGCGCTATAAAACTGATGCATTTTTAATTATTTAAAACATCGTGCAGCACTTTCTGTATGACATCACAAGGTGGAGCTGAGTGTTTTCAGTTTGAGAGAAGAACTCAAGCCTAAATCTGCAGGGTTTGTGTTTTAAACGTGTGAGTGAAACAAAACACAACTCCAGGTATGTTTTTGATGAGGAAACAACATTAGAACAGATCAGAAAACAGCGTAATATGGACCCTTTAAGAAGAACTGTCTGGTAAATGTTTTGCTTTTGTTTAATCACAAAATTATTTAAATATGATTTGAAAGCATGTGCAAAGAAATATTATAAAACATGAATAATGCAAATTCTATGAAGTTACGAGGCCCTAACGTTGCAAAGAGAAATACAACTTTATAATGTATGTGTACTTGATTCGCCTCACCAACAAGTTTGTGGAAAAGAAGGAAGCACTTTGTGCATTTGCGGACACCAAGACTCCTGTGCTTTTCTCTCAACTACATTTAATTCAAGTTTTATTTTAACTTTTGTTCCAGGTTCATATTGGTAAAAACAACGAAATAACTGCAAAGTAAAATAAAATAGTCTTAATCCACCTTGGCTCAGCAGACTGTTCAAAGCGTGTAATTGCTACTGATTTTGCTTTCAATACAATGCTATTAATTATTATTGATTGCAGTTTTCACATAGCCATTTTGAAAGCTGTATGTTCATTTACCGGCCTATAAAGATATTGGTTATACTGTCGGTGCCTCACAGTATTAAAGCATAAGGTGCACTGCGCAACTTTTCTGGTGGAGGGTCCGTCACCAGCTTCTCTCCATCGTGATGTTGCCATAGGGCCAGGTTACACGTCAGACATGTGGAGAGGCGAGTCCGCTCACAGTAAGAATGCAAGTTTTGAAGTCGAAAAGAACTTGAGTAAATGCAAGATGGATACGTTTAATGCCATATACCGGGGCATTCCAGACAAAGCGACATCTCCATGGAGACAAGCAGACAGCGGACCCTTCACCAGAAAAGTTACACAGTGCACCTTAAAATTGCACGTCTTTTAACATCAAATATTTAGGTAGATAAAGGTGGCGAATAAAAACTCTTGTGAGACGTCTGATGCGATACCAACATACTGCAAATACCACTCGCGTTACTTTACTTCACATTTTGACCAAGTCCTCTAGCCAGACCCTTCTACATTCTGACCAAATCCAGAAGAGACTGGAACTGGACTCTAGAGTGTGAAAATCCTCCATCCAAACTTGAGATGATGCAACCACAGACGCTAATTTGTCTCTCAAATGCAGAAGACATCTCCTCTCCAAAATTCCCGTAACTTGGTGCTTCGATTTTGTAAAAATCTGTGCTGTTTCTCCGTCCCTTTTTGTAAAATTTTCTCCTTTTTTACACATGAGCAGCCATGTTTGTTTTTGACGAGAACGGAGCATGCGTCTCTATTGATTGGTTAACCCACCTGTCAATCACGCCCTAGCCATGTCTCATTTCTGTTTCCTCGCTTCCTTCTCTTTGGCTGCGTCTCATTTCTGTTTCCTCGCTTCCTTCTCCTTGATTCCTCTCCTCGATTCTGCTGGAAAAGGCTGAGGAAGTCCCGTCCACAGAGGAGACCATGCGAGGAGAGAGGATACAAACTCCTCCCTGAGACCATAAAGTTTTATTCTTTTATCAGACGTCTGCGTTCTGAAGCCTCCGTCGTGTTTACTCCTTCCTTCCGTGGTTTCCTTTGGGACACCACGTAATATGACACATTTGATTGACAGCTGAAAAATGGAGGATCGAGGAGAAGGAAGCGAGGAAAGAGAAATGCACAGTTTCGTCAAAGCGCGTGGTTCTGGCTGGTCAGGTAACTCCCCCTCCCTTCTCCCTCTCCGCGGCCTGGTCTAACCCCACACTCGAGGGGCCTTCGCTGGTCTGAAGTCCCCCTCACCTGTCCTCATCTGCCCCCGGTGGTCTGCTGGTTCTATTTCAGCAGGCCGGGCTCTGTCTCCCCCTCGTACGGCGCCTGGACCCTCTGAAATGCAGCCTCTTTAATCAAATGGAAACGCGCTGGTGCAGAACGTAGTGGGAGGCAGGTCTGGGCCTCTCTGTCGCGCTCTCCTCACTCTGATAGAAAAGACTTTAGCGCGGGATTAGGGTGCCACTATGGGTGTCACAATGAATAGGTTTTGCCATTAATCTTGATTTGACCATGTTATTGTAAGAATTTTGGAGGGGAAATCTAACTTAAAGGAGCGCGGTGTAACTTTTCGGGTGGAGGGTGCACCATTTGTTTATTCGCAGGGGGATAAGAGAGGTTTAATGCCATATTGCGGAACATTGCCATAGAGACAGTTCCTCCACCAGAATGTAACACGTGTGTCTGTATTACACTATTTTCTGATCTATGTTATAATGTTGTTTCCTCATTGCAAACAGACCTGCAGTTGTGTTTTTGTTTCATTCACACATGTTTAACGCAGAAATCCTGCATCTAAAAAACTCTCTCTTCCACCTTGTGATGTCATGTGGTAAGACAGGAAGTGTTCCACTGTGTTTTTAAACTCCATACACCTTCATGTGAATCATTTGGATAATTTCAGCCCTGAAATTGCCAAACTATACTAAAAAAAGGTAAAGGGTAGCTGCTCACTTGAAAACTACTGCTTCATGACATCGTAAGGTGGAACAGAGCATTTTGAGCTTTGGAGATGTAGACAGACTAATAATAAAATATTACTCAGACATGTTTGAATGACACAAAACACAACTCCAGGTCTGTTTTTGATAAGGTAACAACATTATAACATGGCTTAAGGCTCACAGGAGTCGGTTTTAGGACCTTTAAGTAATTTTAGATTTTACTTTGTCTTTGGAAAATGGGATAGGAGCCAGTCGTCCTTATGGCGATCGCTGAACCTGATAACTTATTGATACGTTTCTAAGCTATTTATTTATCCAGCCACACAAACTGCTAACTGTAGACTTTTCACCTGGCTGCCTCCAATCTCGTTTCATATTCCAGAATTTCAAACTTGACAATACAAGCGAAAGAAAAGTTATGTTTATCTGAAAGGATCTTAAACTGAGAGAGAGTGTTATTGCGCCATTTTCTTTTACAATAGTTTTACAATGGAACAGTAATAGCTACCATTGTTTGTTAAAGGTCCTTAGGCTTCTTGAAACTACGACTGAAAAGCTTTGACCAGAAATGAACTTTGAAATAAGGAACTGGGTAGGCACTAAGAAAGTACGAGTGACTGGAAAAGATTCCTACATCTCCAATCTCAGTTGATGGTCTAAATATTCCAGAAAACTCAAACATGAATGACTGGCAGAAAAATACAACTTGAGGGATATTTTGACAAGTAAAGTGTAAAATGCCCCGTTATGTTAGAATTGTGCGGGGTTTACATATGACGCAACAATCCTGGGAAAATTCAAACTGCATATTTGCTGTGGCTCAGAGGATTACTGAAATGAGCGTGAATGAAGCAAAATACAACTCTAGGTGTGGTTTTGGTGCGGGAACAATGTTAAAACCTGATCGAAAGCTCATTAAAGTCGATTTTGCATAACATGTGTCCTCTAAGTGTGCATTATGTGCGTGGAGTCTCAGTGCTGGAGACTTGGAGCTGCCGATGGAGCAGATGGAAGAGGAGGGAGTGTGCATATGGGCCGTGGTGGAGCACAGAGACCCTCGTTCAGAGCCTGGATTAGGAGGATACAGTAACAGACAGTGCGAGGCAAACGGAGATAATAGAGTCTGGGCAAATCTGAGAAACTCAAGACTCCAAACTTGAGAAAAGCTCTGAAAACGCTGTATTATCAAAGAACAGACCTCCACCAAGGCATTACAAGCAGCTGTCAGGGTTCTTTCATATGTACTGGTCTTGGTTTGAACCTGTTAAAGGTGCACTGTGTAACATTTCTGCTAGAAGGCCCGCCAGTTGCTAGTCTCTATGGAGATGTTATTGGTGTACCGCCAATATTCCAAACTATGGCATTAAACCTTTCAATCTCCATAGAAACAAGCAGGAGATGCCGCCAGGGTAATTTACAGGTGAGATCTATGAAGAGGCGATCCCACTCCCAGTCAGAATGCATGTTTTTAGAGGTATTTTTGAATTATAAAAACAGCCATAATCAAATAAATGAATCTTATAGAAGTTTAATACCATATTGTGGAACACTACAGGCAAAGCAATAATAGCATCTCCATGGTAGCGGACACCCAACCTGAAAAGTTACGCAGTGCACTTTTAAGGTCTGTTGTAGACTTGGTTTAGACATGGTCTAAGTTTAGTTCTGGGTTTAATTCTGGATTTAGTCCCAATTTAGAATTTTTGAAGACAACAAATGAAACATAAAGTATTATCAACATATATAGTTACATTCATTTTAGCTGTATATTACAAGTGAAATGCCAAGACTAAGGTGTATAAACTATTGACCCTTTTATTTATTTATTTATTTTCAAACAAAAATAAAAGCTTTTTAATCTGGTTCTAAAAAACAACTTCACTTTTGTGTTTTTTATACTTCATATACTTATACTTTTACATTGTGTAACTTTTCTGGTGGAGGGTCCGTCAAATGCTTTTCTCCATGGAGATGTTATTGCTTTGTCTGGAATGTTTCACAGTATGGTACTAAACCTTTCTATCTTCATGGAGACCAAAGCAGGCCAAGTTACAGGTCAGATCTGTGGAGAGATGACCCCGCTCACAGTCAGAATGTCTGTTTTTCTTAAATATATAGTTAGAGCTATAAAACCACCTGTAATTGAATAAATGTAAAGTAGAGCTGTTTAATGTCACACTGTGGAACATTCCAGGCAGAGCAATGACGTATCCATAGAAACAAGCAGGTGACGGACCCCCAACCAAAAAGTTGCACAGTGCACCTTTAACAGAATTCAAAATGGTAAATTATAATATCAAGTATTTAATGTAATATTATATAGTATTACTGCTATTACTGCCACTGCATCAAATACTCAAAACATACCTGCATGAAACTACCAAAGAGAAAACAACTGACAAACAACAAAAGTACACAATTACATGTAAAAGACACAAACTAAAATAGACACACATTTGAAATTAAATCTGAGCATATACTTTTTTATTAGGGCTGGGTATCATTAAGAAGTTGCAGATATGATACATACCTCAATACATAGGCCACGATACGATATGTTTTAAAATGATTTGATACAGTTCAGTAAAAAACAACGGCTAAATCATGGCTCTGATACTAAGTCTTCTTCACTTCTTGTGCAAAGTTAATATGAGATTTTACACACCCATTTTACTCATCAAAACAGTGAAAGTGTAGCCCTTTCACAAAATAATGCAGTAAAATATGCGCAAAAAATACTAAAAATACAATATATCGATACAGCAGCCGACAATATCGATAATGTGTCATCAAATTAAACAATACGATATCAATATTTCCATATTTTTGCACACTTCTATTCTTTTTTGCATAACCAACACCCCAAAACCGGCACTACTCCAACTCTACTTCCTGTGAATCGCATTAATCTGAGGCTCTTGTCAGGCGGTTGTCAGGAGCGAAGCTTGAAACGCTAAAAAGAACCTGGGTACGGCACATTTCCTGTGCATTTATTCCGACCATATGAAGCATCTGCTAACGTGTGAGCTAGCATAGCATCCTCCCTCGCTCACCGCTGACAGCCTACATCCACCTGTCAACACCAAACCACAACAACTTGCCTACCACATACCGTACACTATGTTGATAAGGATGCAGTCACACCATCGCGCTGGGTTATGGAGGAATATGCAAACTAGTAGCTGTGATAACACAAAGATGCTCGCACGTTGTTTTCCAGCCAATCTGTAACTTACAGGTTCGATAGCAGAGCATCAGTGGTGTGAAAGGGCCCGTATTACGCTATTTTCTAATCTACACTGCGTTATAATGTCGTTTCCTCATCACAAACATACCTAGAGTTGTGTTTGGTTTCATTTACACATGTTTAACACACAAATTCTGCAGATTTAAGCTGAGTTCACTGCAAATTTCTTGGATCTGGCCAAGATTTTAAAACTCATATCAGGTTATTAGTCTTGTTTTCAGATTTATTATCTACTTACTCTGCTTATTTCTAGTCCAGAGGTAGTTTATTTTAAAATAACTTGTCAAGTAAAATGATCTTGCTGCATGGATAATTTCACTACTTTTAAGTCATTTTCTGATATATTTAAGTGTTTATACCTCAAACCCATTTTTATAAGAAGTCAAGTGCTACCAAAAAATTTAAAAACTTAAACTTAAAAAAAATTCTGAATTACAATTTTTTTTTTTAAGCACAGTGAATCCACTAAAATCCTCAAGCTAATAACTCTTACGGCATCTAGAACCCATCCCACCCAGCACTTAAATGGCCCATATCACGCTATTTTTTGATTTACATTATAATGTTGTTTCCTCATCAAAAACACACCTGGAGATTTGTTTTGCGTCATTAACGCCCTGCATATTTAGGCTGTGTTCTTCTCTCAAATGGAAAACAGTCTGTTCCACCTTGTGATGTCATATGGCAATATAGGAATTTAAACTTCACACACCTTCACGAGAATTATTTGGATGATTTCAGCTCTGGAATTGCCAATCTCTACTGAACCAAAGGTAAAAGGAACTCTTAACCTAAAAAATACCACTTCATGACTTCTACTACGACTAAAAAACTTCTACTAAAAGACTACAACTATAAGACTACTACTATTACTAAAACACTACAACATGACTACTACTACTACTACTACTACTACTAAAAGACTTCTACTATGACTACTACTACTAAAACACTACAACACTACTACTACTACTACTACTACTACTACTACTACTAAAAGACTTCTACTAAAAGACTACAATTACTAAAAGACTACTACTACTACCACTACTAAAAGACTACTACTACTACTACTACTACTACTACTACTACTACTACTACTACAAGACTACTGACACAAAGATAAAAGGTAGCTCTTAACTTAAAAAACTACCACTTCATGACGTCACAAGGTGGAACAGGGCATTCTGAACTTTGAAGAAGTAGACAGACTAATAATGCAGGATTACTCAAACATGTGTGAATGAAACAAAACACAACTCTGAGCATGTTTTTGACGAGGTAACAACATTCTAACACGGCTAAAAGCTCAAAAGCTCATCCATTTCGTGTAATAATATTGTACCTTTTCCACCACAAATTATTTTAAAACATTTATTTATTTCACCAGCGTTCACTTGGGCCCACACAGACACTATCTACCTCTTTGGCGTGACTGATGGCGGGAGTAACCACGGTCTTTAGCAGTTGTCAGAACGCTAAAGCTAGCATTAGGGAGTGTGCACTTCTCTGCTGTATTTTAAGTCTAGTTCTCCGCTTCGGTTAAGGTTATGTCTTTCCCCAGGCTACCGGCGCACACGACTCCGCCACATTTTTTAAGCGTTGTTGCGATTTATTGTAGCTTTTATGGCTCTGTTGCATGGGACCCGCTGCTGCTGCTGTTTGGTGGGGGAAAGAAACGCGCTTACACTTAAATACCAGAAATATTGGACAAAATAAGACAAACAGGGAGTTGTGGGTAGGTTTTCAGTATTCGTCATTTTACAGTAAGGTAAAAGGAGTATGTTTTTGGATAGAATTTTTATAGAAACGTTTAATAAAGCAAATACTATTTGCACCAATCCAGCTTCTTCAGTTCCGATATTATGCTTTAAACACTGGTCAGTACCCAATACCCACCGACAACAACGCAGAGACTGAAAACAGAATGTATTTCCTTTAAACTAAAATAAAATAAGACAAAACGGATGCAAATGTGTTATGTAGCAGTTTTTTATCCCTCAAGTAACGACAGAACTGCTTTGTATCCAACTACGGCAAGTAAATAGTCACATTAGATCAATTCATATGTCCAACCAGGATATGGCCTTTTCGATATTACCCATAGAATGTATATATTAATGGACATAGCTAACTCATGAGCTGCCGCGTTCCAAATAGGAAGTGAACATGGCTTCGATTTTGGCTCCATTTGGCTTTACACTGAAAAACTGTCACCCCTCTCTCTGTAACTGCTGCTGTGATCCTCTTCATTTTGGTCTTAAAATGTTCGTATTAACTGCTCTACACGATCCTTGGGTTTTTATTTCGCTAATTTGTCTGTTGGCTGTGTCCGAATGTCCACACTATTCCCTACTTAGGGCAGTATCTAGGGGTCACGCCATTTTCAGGGGTGTCTGAATGTCCAGTTGGTGAAAAAGTAGTGCACTCACTATTTCCCACAATGCACCTTGAAAAGTAGTGGGTGGTCAATATAGACCACAATGCATTGCAAGAGTCGGGAAAACAACAGCGTACAGCGACAGGTGTTTAACTGGACACAACCCGACTGAATGAAGCAGATAAAAGCGCTGGTTTATGGAGCTGTTGATCCGTGATTCTGAATAAAACACTAATTTCCACATTTCAGACAAAAAGCAAATAATCCAGTCCGCTTACGTAAAATCCACCGTGACAAAACCTCATAAGATTATTATTACTCCATAAATACTTGTGTGCCAGTCTGATCTGATCATTATTTATGACAGAAATCAAGTTTTATCAGCGTTAAGCAGACTTTTTTCACCTAGACGCCAGAGTCACGTGACCCAAATGTAGTGAGCTGTGTGTCCGCATCGTTTTGTGAATGAGTGCACTGTAGAGGGCGCTAAAGAGTGTGAGCCTATGTAGTGAATGAGGGGTTAGGGCCTAGGGTGGATATTTGGACACAACCATATTCTTAATATGGAACTCGGCTCAAAATTCGCCCTATAACAGCTAGCCTCGTTGAGCTTCATTTGACTGGAGATGAACGTTATGGGCGACCTCACATATTTCCACCAAAAAAGTACTACCACTACTACTACTACTACTGCTTAGAGTACTACTACTACTAATAATATTAAGGTACTGCTAAAACACTACTACTACTAAAAGACTACTACTACTAAAAAGACGACTACTGCTGCTCCTTTCACTCCCTTACAAACTTTAACCTCGAAATTCCTCTCGTTCTCATTATCAGCGGTCTACTTACAGCTCCATTCCAACCGCTCCATCTTTTCCGCCCTGATCCATAAATTAGCCCTGCACCAGTCCTCCTGCTAATTTGGTGAAATTAATTTTTCCTAAACGAGGTAGCGGTCCGTCCCAGAGGAAAAGTCCCCCCCCCCCCCATCCTCGCGACCATGTACTCTCTCTGTTCGGTACACGCTCTTAGCTTGCTGCTGGATAATTACGTTGTATGCTAACAATGTCAAATTCCCATGGGCTCGTACTAGTGTCCTTCCTCCTGGTGGATACCGGCGTCTATGCAGTAACGCCGTACGCTTTGTGGCCCATATTAACGGCTCATTATGACCACGGTGAAGGAAATTCACAAGGTTCTGACCGGAGACGGATTTGAACCAATCAGAGGAGAGAGAGCTAAAGGGGCGGGGCTAACAGAGGCTCAGGTGTTTTATTTTAGGCAAACAAGTCATTAGTGAATCGATTATGGTCAGGTGAAGGCGTGTTATTTTTATACTGACCACTGAGCTTGATCTCGAGGTTGGGGACATTTGAGAATAGAGAAATGAATCTGTAAATGTTAGAGCAAAATTACATTAACCTGAAAGGGCTGGTTTTATGCTGTTTTCTGATCTACGTTATAATGTTGTTTCCTCATCAAAAACATATTTCCATGTTTAACACGCAAACCTTGCATATTTAGTTTTCTCTCAAATGGAAAACACACTGTTCCATCTTGTGATGTCATGTGATAATACAGGAAATGCTCACAAGAGTTACTTTTGCGTAATACAGGACCTTTAGACAGTACAGATAAGACAATGTATTAAATATCATACCAGTGGTTTACAAATGCCTTAAGTTATAGTGTTGCTTATCAGAAAATCTTCCCTCTTTACAGCAGAAAATGTTTTACACCATCATTCCCTAATTAATTCTCCTCCATGTTTTTTAAGTCCATAATCCTCCGTCAGACTTGTTTGTGGGGGTTCTGCATGCATGTCTACTAGTATGGCGGAATGTTCAGCAGTTACCATGGTGCCACAAGGAGAGGATTTGTTTAACTGCACAAATCAGCTCACCTTTGAAGCAGTCAGTTCTTTGTGGTCAAATTGTGTTAAAACAAAGCTCAGATTAAAGTCTAACTTGAGTCACAGAGCTTTAGACAGAGCAGTGCCTCCAGTTAGCTTCACCTGTAGTACCAATTGGCCTCAAAGGATATCAACAACCTTATAAATACCTGCCTTCTTGAGACACCACCACAAAGTGCGGGTTTCATATTTGGGAAATGCAAACGGCCAACTCGTCTTCATTACGTGACAGTTGCCATAGCGACCCATCAAACCCCCCTCCCCCCTCCGCTATATATCCTCTTACTGTTTTATCACCCCTCCGTGCGCCATAACCATCACCATTCCCAACATAACACCAGGGAATCCTCAGCAGCCACTCATCCCAATTCAAAACGTAATATCTAAGTAAGTGACAATGACTTACAAGTGCATTGTGTAACTTTTCCAGTAGAGGGTCCTTCAAATGCTTTTCTCCATGGAGATGTTATTGCTTTGTTTGGAATATTTCACAGTATGGTATTAAATCTTTTTATCTTCATGGAGACTAAACCAAACCAAGTTACAAGTCAGATCTGTGGAGAGGCGATCTCGCTCACAGTCAGAATGTCTGTTTTTCTAGGTATTTTTGAGCTATGACACTGTAAAATGCAATAAATGCAAAAGTAGAGCTGTTTAATATCACACTGTGGAACCTTCTAAGCAGAGCAATGACATCTCCATAGAATAAAGCAGGTGACGGACCCCCAACCAAAAAGTTACACAATGCACCTTTAAATTAAGAATATTTGACTTTATTTGAGTAGAATTCGACTTGATAAGTAAAATTATCCATCAATGGAATAAGTGTGTTTTTCTTAATTCAAGCAACATTAGATTGTGTTTTTTATTTTAAGTGCAAAGAGTTGCTATTTTGTGTAACTTTTCTGGTGGAGGGTCCGTCACCTGCTTATTTCTATGGAGATGTGCTCCACAGTGTGACATTAAACAGTTCTACTTTACATTTATTCAATTACAGGTGGTTTTATAGCTCAAAAATCCCTAGAAAAACAGACATTCTGACTATGAGTGGGGTCGCCTCTCCACAGATCTGACCTGTAACTTGGTCTGGTTTGGTCTCCATGAAGATAGGAAGGTTTAATACCATACTGTGAAACATTCCCTCCATCAGAAAAGTTACACAATGCACCTTTAAGTGTATCAAGATGTATCTTCTTATTTTAAGTACAAAAAGTCTGATTCCATTGGTAGATCATTTTACTTGTCAAGTGAAATGTACTGAAATCACGATAAAACTTTATTAATTCCAGTAATCTTAAAGGTGCACTGTGTAACTTTTCTGTTGGAGGGTCCGTTACCTGCTTCTCTCCATGGAGATGTAGCCTGGAATGTTCCACAGTATGGCATTACACGTATTTATGTCTACAGAGACAGCGCCACCTTACAAGTCAGATCTGTTGGTCAATACAAACCTATGTCACTGAGTAAATGCAAGATGGATACGTTTAATGCCATACCGTGACATTCCAAACTAAATAATAACATCTCCATGGAGACGAGTCGGTAGTGGACACTCCATCACAAAACATGGCTAGATTTTAGTTTTTGCAGTGCGAGAAATACAACTCCCATAATTCCTCCCAGCTTTGTATTTTGATGGCCGGGTGATTGCCGCAGAATCTGGGTTGAAAGTGCACAGGTCTCCTTGCTCGTAAAATAAATAAATAAAATTATTATTTGTGGTTGTAAAGAGAAGGGCATCTGGTGTTAAAAATGTGCACAATGTAACTTTTTGAGTAAACAGTCCTGCTTATCTCCATGGAGAACTTACAGCTTTGCCTCCTGTGCACAACTCATATTAATTGTACTGACAAGCTTTGTACAGACATTTTTTGCTGTGTGCGAAATACAAGTCCCATAATTCCTCCTGACTTCGTATTTTGATTGCCGGGTGATTGCAAGTCATTTGAAAACAAGCGTGTTGTAAATTCTAGCCTGGCGCCAGTCAATTCTTCTCCCAGAGGCAAAGCAGGGCATCAATATTGGAAAGAAGAGAGCGCGAAAGCTGGACAACTTATACCGAGGGAGCGATCAATAGCAAAACAAACTGGCTAAAGATTGACTGCGTGGAGAGTTGGCTGCAAACGCCCCACTGAAATTTATTACAGAGGAGAGAGAGAAAAAATTTTGAGGAATTTTCATCTTAATAAATGTCCGGTTTTAAGGTGCGGTTTACAATCTTTCAGCGTAAATGATGTATTGGACGACACTAATGTTTCCTAATGGCCGGGCGCTTCAGGTCAAGGCGAGTTTGTTGTGAAAATATTGGCAGACTGCTCCAAACTGTAAGTAATAAATAAATTGTAATACAGTTTGGTTTGGCATATCATTGAGCGTATCAGATGACTAGTTTGTATATGGCTTTAGTGCTATATGCTAATATCAGGCGTGGGTAGTTCTCTGATGACCTCAGGAAAAGGAAAAGCAAAAATAGAGGAAGATTTGGCAGCTACATTAAATCACCTGAACCACATTAGGTAATAGGCTCTGTGCACAACATCAGCCTCATTGTTAACGTCACTACTTCCTGTCCGATTTTGTGTTTTTTGTAATGCTGTCAATCGATTAGAATCGTGATTAATCTCATGAATGTCATAGTTAATTTGCGATTAATTAATTTTTTTTTAATGCAAACCATAACAATTATCAGTGAGACAACTTTGTGTTCGATGTTCTGTTAAAATTGTTTTGCGTTAACTTGTTAATAACGCGATATTTTTGACAGCATTATTTTTTTGCTGAATTGTGCTAAAATGAATTAATATTTAAAGACAAGGCGGTGAACAGAGATTTGTGGGTGTTAAAAAGTACACAAATCAAATAAAAACTTCACGGGAAAGTAACTGTTCATTAAGAGAGACGTTTGTGTCTCAGTGCTAATGCTAATGCTAATGTTGACGCATAATAAGTATTAAAACAAAGCCACAAACTGAAGAATTCTACATTTAAAAATAATCGGGTAGTCTTTATTTTAATTCATTTAAATTTTAATTAGTTGTTTGTTTTCTGTGCACAAGGCCAATTCCCAAAATGTTTTATTTCAATACTATATGCTGGATGACAAAATATGGGTTAACAGTGTGCAGGACTAATTTTGGGTGTAAAAAGAAGGGCATCTGGTGTTTCTTAGTAGACAGTTCTGCTTATCTCCATTGAGAACTTACTGCTTTAAACGGCTTTTTAAAATTGTAAACCAGAAATGACCACTTTAATTCCTCTGAACACTCCATCATCACCTCCAGTTCGCAGTATGGAGATGTTCTTGCTTTATCTGGAATGTTTCACAGTACCAGGCCAAGTTACAGGTCAGATCTGTGGAGAGGCGACCGCACTCACAGTCAGAATGCCTGTTTTTCTAGCTATAAAACCACCTGTAATTGAATAAATGCAAGGTGGATCTGCGCAATGCCCCAATATCCATAGAAACAAGAAGGTGACCGACCCCCAACTGAAAAGTTACACGGTTCACCTTTAAATTCTGGAAGCAGCCTGCCCACTGAAGCGTGCGTGTCTTGATCTTGTGTTTGACATGCGAGGGAAAGCATTTATAAACTCCCTCCCCCTTCACAGCACGGGCGCCTGGAACCCAGCGCTAATTGAATATCCTTATCTGAGTCGCCGTTCCTCCCTGCTACGCTCCCACAGACGAGAGTGTGAGAGGCGGCTAGCAGCACACTGGCATTCTTCTCCCTGTGTCGTTAGGATATGGATTAGCTAATCTGGAATATCGGTGTTTCAAAGGGCTTTCAGACACCTCCTGGATGTAAGCCCCAAGCTAGTTCTGTGACGCAGCTGTCTCGACTGGAAGAGATACTGTGCACGTATTGTAGCCCCTCCGATCGTATGGTTATTATTAAAGCTGCATTGTGTAACTTTTTGGTTGGGGGGGTCTGTCGCCTGCTTGTTTCTATGGATATGTCATTGGTCTGCCTGGAATGTTCCACAGTATGACATTAAACAGCTCTACCTTACATTTATTCAATTACAGGTGTTTTTTTTTTTAGCTCAAAAGCACCAAGAAAAACAAGCATTCTGACTATGAGCGGGGTGCCTCTCCACAGATCTGACCTGTAACATTGGTCGATGATTTAGAAAGGTTTAATACCATACTGTGAAACATTCCAGACAAAGCAATAGCATCTCCATGGAAAAAAGCATTTGATAGAAAAGAAAGAAAAAAGATACAAAAAAAAAAAAGATACACAATGCAGCTTTAGTTGACTAAAGAAGTTCTTGGGCGACTAAAGCGGTACTACCCACTAGTCCGAGGGTCCACTAGTCCGAGGGTCCACTAGTCCGAGGGTCCACTAGCCCGAGGGTCCACTAGTCCGAGGGTCCACTAGTCCGAGGGTCCACTAGTCCAAGCTTTTGGCTGTATATTTCGAGAGTAATAGATGTTATGAAACGTACCAAGAGTTGTTTTGACGTCTTGGTCTTATTTGAACAGGGATTTATTGGCCTCAGTATACTCCTGTCACATTACGTGGCTTTCATGGGACCTACGCTCTTCGAGTGCCCTTCTAGTTATTCTTGGCATTGACTCCGTGGCCATGAATCTGTGTTTATGAATCCACAATCTGAATTTAGTCCACCAGGGTATCAATCTGTTTTTAGTGTCTACTTACCTTGATCTATCCCCTTTAAACACCTTTAAAACTCGGACTAGTGGACCCTCGGACTAGTGGACCCTCGGACTAGTGGACCCTACCCGACTAAAGACCAAAGTCCTGCCAATCGTTTAGTCGACTAAAAAGGGGGAGTGGCAAAAACTCTCAAAATTATTATGTATTTCTGTGTATTTGACACAAACTGCACTCACAAGACTACACCTGCTGGGGGAGCTCATGCAAAAACAATTATTTATGCAGAAAAAAAGTATAGAAAGCATCATGAGTTGAATCCATAGACTGTATAAAGAGGTGGACTAAGGGAGTGTGACGTCACCCACAGTCAGACGTCGGCTCCAGTCAAATGAAGCTCACGTGGCTAGCGGTTACAGGAGTGAATTTGGGGCCGAGTTACATACATATTAGGAATAGGAATTTATTTATAGACAAAATAGCAAAATAAAATAAAAAACAGGATTATGTAGAGCGGGTTAATACGAACGTTTTCAGACCAAAATGATGAGGCTCAAAGCAGAGAGGGGGAGGACAACTTTTCAACGTAAAGTCGAGTCGATGGAGCCGGAAGCACCCCCATGAACACTTCCTATTTGGAACATGGCAGCTAGCGGGTTAGCTATGTCCGTTTATATATACAGTCTATGGTTGAATCTGCCTTTTTACCAAAGAATACCAAATCTTCAGCCAAATCACTCACTCACAGACCTTCTCCTCCTGCTGTTGTCCCATATAAATCCTTATAATCTAAAAATATGTTCACTAAATCTCTACAGCCCTAGTCATTATGATATAGTATTTATGTAGAAAAGTAAGTTTAAGATTCTCGCTCTAGGACACAATGGCAGTATGCTAATAGATGATAGCTATCTAGTAATTAGCATGTTACAAATTACACTGTGGCAAACCCTCATGTGCAGGATCATTTTCTGTTGCATTTATCATTTTCTTCCATGACAAACATCTGTATCATCTGTATGTATTTTCAGTCTGGTCACCACTCCCTCCATTGCTCCATCAAACAGTACCATCCAATCAGATTTGTGTATTTCCGTGACATGTGTGAAACAAAGGAGCTCATTGGTCGCCCATCATTTTGAACAAAATCACATTGCTTTCACCTTAGATTAGCAGAGTTGATTCAGTAGAAATCCACAATGCTTTTCAGTCCCGTTATTTTTTCCTTTCTTTTTTCCTCGTAAGCAGCCGTATTTGTTTTGATACAAACGGACCATGCATGTCTCTGATTGGCTAACCCACCTGTCAATCATGCCCATTTGAACTCAGGTACAGACTTGCATCTTCTTAGAAGTATTGCAGAAGTGTGTATTCTGGATCCTGGCAAGTAAAATGACATATTTAGTCACTGTGTTTGTGTTAAAAGGAAATACCAACAGGGGGCGCAAGAGAAGCAGAAGCGGGTGAAGCAGTTTAATTCAGGCTAATAATAGTAGCTGTTCCTGTCAAATATGGACTTTAAAAACTTGGAGGCGCACTTCTGGATAACCCCAAGTGACATAACTCAATGGAACCAAGTATTCTGAGCTCTCAGAAGAGAAACGGACTAAGGATTACTCAAGCGCAACTCATCATAATAGTGCTAACAACAATTATAAAACAAAAATGACCACTTTAATCTCTCTGAACACTGCATCATCATCTCCAGATCACAGTGGGGTTGTCAAAACATTGGAAAATCAGATACTAATCGATATAAAACTAGTACCAAAACTAGATACTTATTTGCGCAGGAGTCAAAACTAAAAAAGTCACATTCAGGACAGAAATTAAGCTTTCCTGAATGTCTTTAGAATGATGTTGAGCTGTATCAGAACAAGTTTAAGAGCACATAGACTAGTATACACCCATGGACCACTATGGAACCTACAGGACCACTGAGGGAGTACACAGATAAAAGAAAGTACTACAATTTAATGTCAAAAATCACATTCTATTATCTAAATAAAGGGTGTTATCAGAATCTGTATTGAGTATCGAGTCTATTCCTTAGTACGAAATGTCAGTATCGTGCCGGCACTAGTTCACGTGTGATCTAGAGTGGCGCACTAGTCTTTGTGTCTTCTCTTCTCTACAGATGTGACGATATGTGGTGTGGCCTCCAGCTACCAGCTTCTTTCACTTATCAAATTAAGTGCTGGCGTTCTCCTGTTCCCCGCGGGCCCTTTAGCGTAAATTGATTCTATTTAAAACTTTATTTTTCCAGCCTGATAAAGACGGCTGGGGAGCGGGAACTATCGGAACGCGCTCCCAAAGAATAGGTGAGTGGGTGGTTGGCACGGGGGGAGGGGTTAGGGAAGAAAATGGCACTTTGGGTAAAAAATGAGGGCACAGAACGGCAGAGTGGTTAGCAGCGGTATACAGGGGGTGTAATGGAGGCAGGAGCAGCTGGATGGTCCCGGCGCCATAGAAACCACCAACAGAGAAGCAGTAAGTGTGACAGCCTGAGGAATAATAGTACAATTATGCAGTAGATGACGGAAACATGGAGAATAGACTGCTGATATGAAGAGACTACTACCGGTATTAAAGCTGGAGGAACTGATTTTCAAACAGTACAGATATTTAAAGGGTCTATATTACACAAAATTGACTATTGACAATTATTAGCCATGTTATAATGTTGTTACCTCCTCAAAAACAGACCTGGAGTTGTGTTTTGTTTCATTCACATTTGAGTAATCCTGCACATTTACATTTACATTTCCAAAGCTCAAAATACTCTGTTGCTAATATCATATAAATTGTGATGTCATGAAGCCACAGTTTTCATTTTAAAAGCTACCTTTTGCATTTTGTATAGTAGAGTTTGGCAATTCCAGGGCAGCTGAAATTATCCAGATGATCTATTGAAGGTGTATGGAGTTTAAAAACATATTGGAGCGCTTCCTGTATTACTACATGACATCACAAGGTGGAAGAGAGTGTTTGAAAGAAGAACTCAACTAAAATAAGCAGTTTTTGTGCGTTAAACATGTGTGAATGAAATAAAATACAACTCTGGGTCAAAGAGGAGAAAATAGTGTAAAATGGGCCCTTTAAATTAACACAAAAAACACACTTCGGAACATTCTCTGTGGAGATCAATACGTTTTATGCCATACTGTGGAACATTTTAGCCAAAAGAACAAAATGTCAACGGAAAAGTCAGGTTTGTGGACAGTAAGGACACATGTTAATAATAATAATAATAATGCATCAGTTTTATATAGCGCTTTTCAGGACACTCAAAGACGCTTTACAGGGCATTATTCATTCATTCCACACTTGGTGATGGTAAGCTACTACTGTAGCCACAGCTGCCCTGGGGCAGACTGACGGAAGCGAGGCTGCCAATCTGCGCCATCGGCCCCTCCGACCACCACCATCACTCACGCACACACCACTTTCATACTAGGCAATGTGGGTGAAGTGCCTTGCCTAAGAACACAACGACAGCTTTTTTGACTGGCGCCCCACTGTGGCACCTGAATTTCCCAGTGGTCTCCCATCCAAGTACTAACCAGGCCCACCCTTGCTTAGCTTCTGAGATCTGACGGGATCAGGCTTTGACAAGCCGGTATGGCCACATGTTTTCCTTTACAGTGCAATAAAAAAAATCCCAAATAAAAAAAAAACCAACTGGTAATATTTTAGTCTATTTTTTGCTAAAAGGTGGTTAGCTCTCACAAACCCTTTCGTACATTGCTAGTATTCACATGCATGACTTTCCAATGTCCACAGCATTAGACTTAGACAAACTTGATCCACAAGTGAAATTATTTGGTCACATTAGCTCACAATATATTATAACAGAGAGAAAACATATACATGGTGATTAAAACATAATAAATGGTGATTATATTTATGTCTGAATTATTTTGAACTAGATCATTTTTGCCCTTTTAGACTTGAGCCCACACTGGCAATGCTCTGGCATGGCCTGGTGCCACACTTTAGCGATGACTTTTCAGATGTTATTGTACGTCTTATCTGCACACCACAGCAGCTCGGATCATAATAGTCTCAAAGGTCAAAGCCAAAATTCAGTACCTATCTGCACAGGAGAGTCCAACTAATGTGGACTATGACGCCAGATTCTCCTTAAATGTGCACTGTGTAACTGTTTGGTTGGCTTGTTTCTATGGAGATGTCATTGCTCTGCCTGGAATGTTCCACAGTCTGACATTAAACAGCTCTATCTTACATTTATTCAATTACAAGCTGTTTTATAGCTTAAAAATACCTCAAAAAACAGGGATTCTGAATGTGAGCGGGGTCGCCTTTCCACAGATCTGACCTGTCACTTGGTCTGGTTTGGTCTCCATGAAGATAGAAAGGTTTAATATCGCACTGTGAAACATTCCAGACAAAGCAATAATATCTCCATGGAGAAAACCACTGGGAAGACCCTCCACCAAAAAAGTTACACAATGCACATTTAACATTTAAAATTTCCTAGCAGCGTTTTGTGTGTTGGTTTAAAGTAGGCATTTTATAACTTTTTTGCGCTTTTAAGCACGCTATAACAATGTTTCTTCATCATGAGTAATCCTGTATTGTCCTGCGTTCGAGGCTTGAGGGCTCTGAAAACTCCCGTTCACCTACCCCCTATCCCCACCCACTTCCCTGACTGAAACTTTGAACAGGAAATCATTTGGCCTGTTTCTATTATGAAGCCTTTTCAGACCAGTAAAATATTTGGTTTTATAATGAACTGAAGTGGACAATAATGATTCAGATCTTAAAACCAGAAGAGTGGTTACGGTTATGGACTCTTGTGGGCCTTAAGCCAAGTTATAATGTTGTTATCTCCTCAAAAACATACCTAGAGTTGTATTTTGTTTCCTTCACACACGTTTGATCGTTATTCCTTTATTATTAATCTGTCTGTATCTTCCACCTTGTGACGTCATGAAGTGGGAGTTTTCAAGTTAACAGCCACCTTTACTTTTAGTTCAGTAGAGATCGGCAATTCCAGGGCTGAAATTATCCAAATGATTGTGGTGAAGGCGTATGGAGTTTAAAAACACAGTGGGGCACTTCCTGTATTACCACATGACATGAGAAGGTGGAACAGATTGCGAGAAAAACTCCTAAATATTCAAGGTTTTGTGTTAAATATGTTCGAAACAAAACACAACTACTACTAGGTACAGTATGTTTATGATGAGGAAACATTATAACGTAGATCAGAAAATAGAATAATATGGGCCGCATTATTGAAGTATTGAAGTATTTAAGGAGTTGACCACCAGGAGCCATACCTGCAACGCCATACTCACATATGACACTTTTGTCTCTTATCTTTCCATGTCTTTGTAAAGCTCTTCTGACGCTCCAGCTCACTGCACCGGGCTGTTTAGACAGGGCTCCTTCTTCTGCATTATTTAAAGTGAACATGGGCGAGCCGTGATGGACTGCGGTGTAGGACGTGAAGCGTTAATGGGACCTACTTCACAACGGCGGAGCGTGCGAGGCTTGTGTCAGTACAGCCCAGCTCTCCTTCCGAAACTCTGTGTATTAAAGTATTACTAAAGGTGCACTGTGTAACATTTCTCATGGAAGGTCTGCCAACTGCTTGTCTCCATGGAGCTGTTTTGCCTGGAATCTTCCACAGTAAAGTAAAGTATTAAACTCATCTACGGTATGTCCATGAAGATAAGCAGAAACGAAACTACGCCCGACATACAGGTCAGCTCTGCAGAGAGGCGTCTCAGTGTGTTGTAAGAATGCTTGTTTTTCGTGGTATTTTAAGCAATAAAAACACCTGTAATTTAATAAATACCACATCTCCATGGAGACGAGCAGGTGGTGGACCCTCTACCAGAAAAGTTACGTTCTGCACCTTTAAAGATCACTTTTTTGGACCTTTCTACCATGTTATCACGTTGTTCTCTCGTCAAAAACACGCCTTAAGACGTTTTAGATGTCATCCATGCATGTTTGAGTAATTTAGCGATCACTCCCAGGCCCTACTCAGACCCTCCTTGCGGTTAGCTGGGTGATCCACAATAATTTAGCAAATATGAGCGTAATCTATATTATTTGGTCACACGTAGCGCTCCGTTATGCTAATTGTATTCACAGTTTACCCACATCACGTGCAGGACGATTAGTTCAGTTAGCGCTGACTTTTCCTTGATTATTTATCCGCACATACAGTCAGAGGAAAGTAGCACGTGAACCTAGCCGAGTACAACGTTTGGAGCAATGCAACGCTAACCCAAGAGACCACCAGCACTCAGCCCGATGCGTGTCCCCGGGGTAGAAAAAGAAGGAGGAGGGGAAGGAAGCAGGGGAGGAGAAGGGGGCCATCTTGTATGTTTTCAGAAAGCCAAAGGGAGCGGACACGATGTGGGGGGCGTATACAGCGAACATACATCCAGGCACTTATGGGGTTTTTTTGTAATGAGACCGGCGTATATTTCCAAGCACGGACAAGAGTCAAGGGCGAAGAGGAGGAGCAGGGTGAGCTAAGTCTGATGAAATAGACTTGTGCATGTGACATCTCCAGTTCGGCCCTCGGGACTACAGCCAATCACTGTCAAGAATAACACAGTGACTCGGGGTATGCACGTACACACCAGCATAACTGGACTCCAGTGTTGTCACGACGATAACGGTTTTATAGCTCAAAAATACCTAGAAAAACAGGCATTGTGACTGTGAGCGGGGTTTAAAGAAAGGTTTAATGCCATACTGTGAAACATTCCAGACAAAGAATCACTGTCGAGAATAACAGTGACTCAGGGTAATGCGCGGACAGATTAGCATAACTGAACTCTAGTGTTGTCACGACGATACTACAATTTCAAACTTGATTTCGATACTAAGGAATAGACTCGATACTCAATACCGATTCTGATACCATGATGATAATAAAAACACACATCTTTAGACACTAGAATGTCATTTTCATCATTAAATCATAGTACTTTCATTTATATTTTACAGCAGACTTATTGTGATCTCAAGAGCTGCTTATACGGTCTATATCAGACTTTGCAGCTGATGTCGCCAACATTCTCTGAGCGTGTGATGCTAACTGTAGGCACTGCTCTGTCTGAGGCCTTTTTCATTCTTCCTGGCAGACTGTGTTAAATAAAGATCTTAGCTGGAACTACAAGTCGCTCTCACATAAAATTACAGTCACAAGCTAGCTAGGACCATAAACCCTTGTACTGATCACAGGCTCCTCCAAATGTGTTGTTTAAAGGTGCACTGTGTAACTTTTCTGGTATGTGGTCCGCCACGAACTTGTTTCCATGGAGATATTACTGCTTTGCCTGAAAGATCTCACAGTGTGGCATTAAACTCATCTATGTTGCATTTATTCAATTTCAGGTGTTTTACTGCTCAAAAATACTACGATGTGGGCTTGTCTCCATGGAAATAGATGAGTTTAATGCCATACTGTGGGACATTCTAAACAAAGCAATAACATTTCCATGAAGACAAGCAGGTGGCAGACCCTCCACCAGAAAGTTACACAGTGCACCTTTTAAAAATGTTGGCAATTAATTAACAGGTTTTGCCAGAACAGAACAATATAACCATCAGCAGTAGTTGAAATTCCACTCTGGACACGTATGGAGCCATTAGCGTTGGACATGGGAGTAGCAGGCGCCTCTTAGCAGTGTAATGGCCAACAAAGACCTGCTTAGCGCCGCATTACTCATAGTACCGCGTTGTGATGGTGCCCGTCGCAGATCAATAAGGTAATTAGCCATAAAGTATATGCATGGGCGCCATACATTATATGGCTGGCATCTCTTGGCTGAGATGGGCCCAGAATTACCATAGAAATGAGCTGTGGTCCTTTATTAAGCTAAGAGGCACGTCTGAAGGCTTGGCACGCGACGCAACGTGAAACAGAGGGATACAGTGAGACATACACGCATTAGTGAGCAGATACATGTGAGGGCCAACAGGAGGGAGACAAAGTGCAGTGCTTCATTTTAGCATCTTTACATTTTTTTATGCTTGGAAGGTTTCACAGTATGGCGTTTAACTCACCTCGTTGCATTTATTCAATTTCAGATGTTTTACTGCTCAAATGTAATACAAAAAACATATTCCTACAGTGAGTGAGCTTGCATCTCCACAGATCTGACCTGTAACTTGGCCTGAAGGCACTGCGGGCTTGTCTCCATGGAAATAGTTGAAAGTTGAATGCCATACTGTGGGACGTTGAAGATAAAGCAATAACATCTCCATGAAGACAAGCAGGTGGTGGGCCCTCTACCAAAAAGTTACACAGTGCACCTTTAAAGACCTATTATACAAAATTGACTTTTTAGAGCTTTTGACCGTGTTATAGTTGTTTCTGCTTCTCATTTACCCTCTCGAAGTTATATTTAATGTGACGCAAGCATGTTTGAGTATCTTTATTCGTCTGTATTCAAGACGTCATTGCTTCCCCCGTTTTCATCACCATCGGTACATGCCCACTGCTCTGTACTTACATTGTTCTCTAATTTGATTTACTTATTTGGTGGCCAAACCTCCTGTCAAAGCCTGATCTCGTCAGATCTCAGAAGCTACACAGGGTTAGGCCTGGGTACTACTTGGTTCGGAGATCGCTGGAAATATCAGGTGCCACAGTGGTACAGCAGTGGCAAAAACTGTTGTGTCCTTAAGCAAGACACTCCACCTACATGGCCTAGTCTGAAAGAGGAGTGTGCGTGAGTGTTGGTGGTGGTCAGAGGTGCTGATGGCACAGACAGGCAGCCTCGCTTCAATCAGTCTGCCTCAGCAGTGAGTATCATAGACTGTACAGACATAGACACCACTGAGTATCATAGACTGTATAAAGAAGTGGACTAAGTGAGTGTGACGTCACCCAAATGAGGCTTGGGGCTAGTCATTACAGGGGCGAATTTGGAGCCACACTCCATATTAGAAATAGGAATTTATTAACAGACAAAATAGTGAAATAAAAACTCCAGATTCATGTAGAGTGGATTAATACGAACATTTTAAGACCAAAATGATGAGGCTCACTGCAGCAGTTCCAGAGAGAGGGGTGACCATTTTTCAATGTAAAGTCAATTGGAGCCAGAGTCGATGGAGCCAGAAGCACCCCCATGAACATTTCCTATTTGGAACGCGAGGGCTAGCAGGTTAGCTATGTCCATTTCAGTCAATGCTGAGTCTAGAGTGAATGAATAATGAGTTTGAGTGTTTTCCGGTACTTTTGACAGCCCTAGTAGCGCGACACATTAGTGAACAGAAACATGACGAGAGGCCAACGTTCAGGTCCCAGAATGCTTTGGGAGATGGGGCACATGCGTAAAGGAAAGCCCCAACACGCTTTCACCTCTTTGTGTTCCACTGAACCGAGAGGAACTCAATCCAGTGCGGCGTGTTCCGTGTGTGGACGCACTGAGACGAATCGCTACGGCAACCATTCACGCCCTCAACAGGCCCACCACACAATGCACACACATAGACATAAAGGTGCACTCTGTAACTTTTTGTCCGGCGGTCCGTCACGTGCTTGTTTCTATGGATATGTCAATGCTCTGCCTGGAATGTTCCACAGTATGACATTAAACAGCTCTACCTTACATTTATTCAATTATTCAAGGTGGAACAGAGCATTTTGAGGTTTGGAGATGTAGCCAGACTAATAATAACGGATTACTCAAACATGTGTGAATGAAACAAAACACAACTCCTGGTCTGTTTTTGAGGAGGTAACAACAAAAAGTAAAAGTTAATGGACTTTAAAACGAAACACAACAAATATAAACGTATTTGTTTGATTGCCATACTGTAGATCACTGAGCTAGTTTCAAAATCGTACCAACTGTTGCACATCACAAAAAAAAACACTATGTGACTAAGATAAACGCGTAATATAAATGCATTGTGAAGCGCAAAGGGACTGTACGGAGATTCAGATGCTTTTCTCTTCCAGGAACTGAGCCAACGCCACTGAGCGCACGCCTGTAATGTTTACAATAATACCACATCCTTTCTCAAGTTAAAGAGCCGTGTTTAAAAGGACACTACGGACAGATCTGCATACATCAGAATGAAAAATACATCACTGAACATCATTTTGAAAACCACAGCACTGAGAGATGTTGTGGATACTGTAATTTTATTGTAATATTGAGGAACATTTTATGCTTTCTTACTATGTCTAAATCGCCTATTTGGTGAAACAGGTAATTTATCTTGACTTGTCTTATAGATTCCATTATGATTATGTCTTCTATATAGATACGGTATTTGACTGCTGTTAAAACCGGATCAATTTATGGGTCACATCTGTGGAGAGGCGACCCCGCTCACAGTCAGAATGCCTGTTTTTCTGGGCATTTTTGAGCTATAAAACCACCTCTAACTGTAAGGTGTAAATGTAAGGTAGAGCTGTTTAATGTCATACTGCGGAACATTCCGGGCAGAGCAATGACATATCCATAGAAACAAGCAAGTGACGGACCCCCAACCAAAAAGTTACATAGTGCACCTATAAGAAAATACAGCTCAGTGAAAAACAACTCTTTTTCTGAGCAATGGTGCCTTGAAAAACATACCAAGAGTTGTGTTTTGTTTCATTCACACATTTAATTAAGCCTTTGTCATTAGTCTGTTTACATCTCCAAAGCTCAAAATGCTCTGATCCACCTTGTGATGTCATGATGGGTATGAGGAAACAAGATTAGAACATAGATCAGAAAATAGCCTAATATGAGCCTTTAAGCTTGAGCCAAAGTGAGAGAAACCACAGCAGCCCTCACACTTTTGACAAACACTTGTGATGGATCTGTGCCTCTGAACTTTGAGGAAGTAGAGTGGGTTGGATAGAGGATGTTCTCAAAGGAAATGGTCTGTTTGCCCATACTGCTTTTACATAGAACTCACACACAAGTTTCAAAAGTACACTACCAGTCAAAAGTTTCATTTGTTTCTCTTCTTTATTTTCATGATGATTTGCATTGTAGATTTTCAGTGAAGGCATCAAAACCATGAATGGACAAAAACACTAGTGTGTAGTAAACGAAAAATGAACTGAGCTGAAAAAATCCACCCTTTGCTTTGATCACTGCTTTACACTTTTAGCATTTCTTGACCCTGACAAGGCACAGCTGTGAAGTGAACCATTTCAGGGGACTGCGTCATGAAGCTCAATAAGTTATGAATTTATTATTTATGTTATGTATTATTACTTATTATTTATTACTAATTTTATGTATTATTTTATTTATTTTATTTTATTTTAATATTTTATTTTATTTATTTTTTTATTTTATTTATTTTATTTTATTTGTTATTTATTATTATTACTTATTATGTTATTTGAGCTATGAACGTTATGAAGCAGCACTGTCGACAAAGCAAAGGGAAGATACAGTACTTTGAGGATTTGAATATATATATTTTTGTAATTTCGCTCCGTAATTTTTTGGTTACTCTGCCTGGAATGTTCCACAGTATGACATTAACCAGCTCTACCTTATATTTATTCAATTACAGGTGGTTTTATAGCTCAAAAATACCTAGAAAAACAGGCATTCTGACTGTGAGCGGGGTCGCCTCTCCACAGATCTGACCTGTAACTCGGTCTGGTTTGGTCTCCATGAAGATAGAAAGGTTTAATGCCATACTGTGGAACATTCCAGACGAAGCAATGACATCTCATGGAGAAAAGATCTGACGAATCCTCCACCAGAAAAGATACACAACGCACATTTAACTTTTGTTTTTCTTTACTACATAACTACATAACATACATAGTGTACATTCAGCTAGACAACTTTTTCCTGTTTCCTTTTAATGACAAAAATACCAACAGACTCCTTTTAATGTTCTAAGAATGTTACAAGTAAACTATATGCAAAATCCACAAGTAACGACAAAACCAGAAAGTATGGAGTAATAACAAAAATGTACACAAAGAAATGATCCATAGTAAAACAATGGAAATTATTTAATCTCAGCTAAAAATGTTTCAAATCTAAGTAATGTTGACGCAGTACAGTTCTATGATAGTGTAATAATAATGGCTGAGTGGACCTTGCCAACAACAGGTTTCGCATATCACTTTCACAACCACTTCCGTCAAAAACATAAAATGGGAAAATATCTACTCATAAAATGTTTTTTCTTAAGCTTCCAGGTTCATATTGAAAGGTTTAGGATGCAAAGTTTTCATCAAGTTCATAACATCTCCATAGAGAAAAGCAATTCACAGACCCTCCACCAGAAAAGTTACACAATGCACCTTTAAATCCCAAATTTTTATCGACTGAACAGCTAAAACAGAACTATATGCAAACCCTCTCAAAACTCCTCTTCCAAATCACTGCATTCCTTTAACAGTAAATAGCTGAGTAACTGCCAATCGCCACACAGTAGCTACCATAAAAAAGTACAAATAAAAAACATATTGTGATTCACCTCCCAAATCCTCCATGCGCTCCGGCCCGCTTCGCCATGGCAACACCACACACCAATCTATTTCAGCCCCAATGCCAGCTTCTACGCCACATTCAAAATGGGCAAACAGGCATCAATTATTAAGAGTTCCTCGTGCTGGTACTTACAGCCCTCTCTGCTTTGCCAGCTGCCGTACAGTGGAAGAGGACAGGCTGGTTGGGGGAGCATTGTTAGCCTTATCTCAGATCTCCTGCCTGGGCCACTCCTTCGTCACACAGGCCCTGGGAGGATGTGGAGCCTGGAGGTTGGAGCTGGGAGCGGGCTGGTATTTTATTGTTCCAGGCGGGAGTGAAGGGCGCGACTGGGAGTGTGGGTTGGGTGGCTGAAAGATGACTGGTCAACAAACGAAGATAAAGAAGAATCATTATGGAGATTGATGGAGATGTTTGAGTAGGATTGTCAAAAGTATCAAAGATCAGATACTAATCAGTACTAGAACTAATATCGAAGCTAGATACTCATTTGAGCAGGTATCGATAGTAAAAAAAAAAGTCACAATCACAGAATCACAGAAATGGACTTTTCCTGAATAGCTTTAGAATGACCTTGAGCTGTATCAGAAAAGACCAAACAGACCATGGACCACGATGGAACCTACAGGACCACAGATATAAGACCACGTGGGAATAGAAAAGAAAGTACTACGATTTAATGTTGAAAATCACACTCTATTGTCTAAATAGTATTATTGTGGTATCAAAATCGGTATTGAGTATCGAGTCTATTCCTTAGTATCAAGTTTGAAATTTCAGTATCATGAAAACACTATAGTTGGGTAGGTAAGGGTTGACGAAGATGGTGGAAAGATGGTTGGTCAACAAAGTAGGAGAAAAGAAGAATCATTGTGGAGATTGATGGATATTTTTAAGAAGAACGCAGCGATAACGGCGACTGCGTACAGAAAAACGTGATCCTGTACTTGGACTCAATGCAGCCAACACCACAAGTTATAAAACATTTACATTGTTCTAAGTTTAGTGCAGTCCTCCTCACACAGCACGTGCATGAACTCAACCACAGATATACACATGTGCGAAACCCAAGTAGAATCAAGCAACAGAGTCATCGTGAAGCTGGTAAACCAAGCAAAGATCAAGATTAGCAAAAGGAAATACACCACTACTCAAAAGTTTGGAAACACTTTTTTCATTCAAGGTTCTACTTAGGGATGGAACGAGACGAGATACGAGATTGTGTATACGAGAACAAGACAAGAATTCCTTTTGCGATTCAGTCTCCAATTTTGGTCTCACCATTTTTTTAAACATTTTATTTCATTTCATATTTTTGTTTCCATTCAAGCATTACTTTTTGGAAGTGTAAGAGATACAACTCACCAAATACATAACTGTTTTTTTTTTTTTTTGGGGGGGGGGGTTTGGAAAATACGTGGGAAAAAAAAAATCTCTCAAGATCGTTTTTCTCTCTTGTGCATGATCTTTTGGCCATTTTGTCTCACAAGATCTTGTGGCACAAGATCTTGTACCATCCCTAGTTGTATTTTATTTCCGTTATTTCGATTGTAGATTCTCACTAAACGCGTCAAAACTATAACTGAACACATATGAGATGTACTAAAGAAAAGATAAAACTCAAAATAACTCAAAATTTGAGATTAGACCAGATTAAACCCTGGTCTACACATTTGGCGTTTTCTGGACCCTGACATGGCACAGCTGTGAAGTGAAAACCATTTCAGGAGACTTTATCAGGAAGTTATGTGTTAATATAAAGCTTTGTGTCTATTTTTTGGCAGCAGATTGACCAAAACAAAGCACTGCGCATCTGCTTGTCTCCACGGAGATGTTATTTGCCTGGAATGTTCCGTGGTATGACATTAAACACATCCATCTACCTATATTCATTACAAGTGTTTCTAATGCTCAAAAATACAATAATTCCTTCTGTGAATAGGCACGACTCTCCACAGATCTGAATTGTAATGTAGCATAGTGCTGTCTCCCACGTAATAGATGGGTTTATTCTATACTGTGGAACATTCTAGACAAAGCAATAACATCTCCATGGAGACAATAGGGATGTAACAATAATATTGCATCGTCAAAGGTCTCACAATAATATCGTGGGCCATCACAATAATCGAATTACAAATCTCTTAAGTTGTGGTGCAGCAATAGAGGTACAAAAACAGAGGGAACTACATAGACCATGATCCTTTGCTCCGTTTCAGTGCAGATTACGTGAAGAAATAACTGTTATAAGCACTTTTAAATCCTCGTTCTTTGGGTTAAGTCTTGTATTTTAAGAGGAAAAAGTAGCATATTCACAGTTTTGTTAGCCTCCACAAAATATCATATTGTGAGAGGTAAATCATGAAAATATCGTACCGAGAGATTTCGATATCATTACATCCCTAGGAGACAAGCATTTGATGGACTCTTCAGAAGAAAAGTTACACAATGCACCTTTAAGGCCAATAGCCGATATGCGAGAAAGTTCAAATAGTGTCCAACCAATGTATCAGTCTGTCTCTAAGGACAAAAGTGCTCTGGATTGGATGAAATTTGCAACAACAAAAGAAGAAGTGGGCATGTTATGACCTCCCGGGTTTTGTAAGGTCTGAAGCTCTGATGACCCTAATTAGAGTCCAACAAAAGCCCAGGCAGATAAAACAGCAGCTGGATGACTGATAGGCAAAGTTTAAATCAACACAATGTTTATAGTGGCATATTTCCAGTATTAAATCACACTCCGTAAGCAGATCTGTCGGCGTCAATTGTTCCGAGTGAGGCCAGTCCGAGTGCACCGCCTCAGTCCTGTTACCTTGGCCTTCTGGTTCATGTTTGATATGGAGAAGTAAGGAAAAACACTAAAGAGAATGGAAACTGAACATAGAAAAGCTAGCACATTCATGCAAACAGGGATGTCATAGTACTCAAATGATGTTGGTTTCTTATCAAAAACATACCAGGAGTTGTTTTGTTTCACTCACATGTTTAACACACAAACTTTGCATATTTAGGCTGAGTTCTTCTTACGGAAAACCCTCCGTTCCAGCTTGTGATGTCATGCGGTAATACAGGAAGTGCTCCGCTGTGTTTTTAAACTTCATAGACCTTCATGCAACTCCGTACAGCTTGAAAACTACCACTTTATGACATCACAAGGTGGAACAGAGCATTTTAAGCTTTGGAGATGTGACAAAATAATAAGAGGTTACTCAAACATGTGTGAATGAAACAAAAAACAACTCCAGGTCTGTTTTTGAGGAGGAAACAACACTGTAACATAAATTAGAAAATAGCGTAATATGGGCCCTTTAATGTTGAAAACGACATTCTATTGTCTAAATAAAGAGTGCTTTTATTATCATTGTGGTATCGGAATTGGTATCGAGTATCGGGTATATTCCGTAATATCAAAATCGAATTTGAAATTTTAGTATTGTGACTGCGTACTATATCTCAACTTCGTATTCCAAGTCTCTTAAAAGTACATTGTGTAACATTTCTGGTGGAGGGTCCTTCAAATGTTTTCCTCCAACCAGACCAAGTTACAGGTCAGATCTGTGGAGAGTCAGAATGCCTGTTTTTCTAGGTATTTTTGAGCTATAAAACCACCTGTAATTGAATAAATGTAAAGTAGAGCTGTTTAATGTTATACTGTGGAACATTCCAGGCAGAGCAATGACATCTCCATAGAAACAAAGCAGGTGACGGACCCCCAGCCAAAAAGTTACACTATGCACCTTTAAAAACTTGGCCAATCTCCACCCAATCCTTTCAAAGTTTACCAAGATCTGGACCACCGCCAATTCAGAAAAAAAAAAAGAAAAACGCCTTCTCAAAACCATTAATCACTCTTATGGTAACAAAAACACACCTTGTTCAGTATCCATTAGTGTTCATGTAGCTCACGTCCCCACAGCGCTATATTTAAGTGGCAGGCATTAGCGTACTTACACGCAGCTCCACAATGGAACCACCACTGGACCCGACTCAACCATCACCGGAGCGAGGATTGAGTTACAGATTCGCGCTGAAACCCAACCCCTTTATCGGACATGTCCTGTGTTTTGTTTTGTTTGCTCAAAGTACCTCAAAAGTCCACAAGCGCTGCCAAGTCCTGTCTAATTAGCCAATAAGATGTAACGGTGATACTCGTGAAGATCCAAGTGTAGATAGATAAGACCAGGGTGGATCGGAGTACTAGCCAATGGGGTTACTTAATAGCGCATTGTGTAACTTTTCTGGTGGAGGGTCCGTCAAATGCTTTTCTACATGCAGATGTTATTGCTTTGTCTGGAATGTTTCGCAGTATGGCGTTAAACCTTTCTATCTTCATGGAGACCAAACTAGACCAAGTTACGTCAGATCTGTGGAGAGGCAACCCCGCTCACTGTCAGAATGTTATTTTTGTAAGTGTTTTTGAGCTATAAAACCACCTGTAACTGAATAAATGTAAGGTAGTCATAGAGGTTTTTTTGTTTTTATATATATATATATATATATATATATATATATATATATATATATATATATATATATATATATATATATATATATATATATATATCATACTGTGGAACATTCCAGGCAAATGACTTGTGGGGGAAAAGAAGTTGAAAAGGAAAAGTACAAAAACACAGGAAGTAGCAGGGAGTTATAAAACAGAATACCTCCATTTATGTCATCAACACCAAAAAGTCAATCCAAAATGTAGTTTCAACATTAATTTAAAGGGCCCATATGACGCTATTTTCTATGTTCAAATGTTGTTTCCTCATCACAAACAGACCTGGAGTTGTGTTTTGTTTCGTTTCATTGAGTTCTTCTCTCAAACAGAAAACACATTCCACCTTGTGATGTCATGTGATAAAACAGGAAATGCTCCACTGTGTTTTTAAACTCCATACACCTTCACTTTGAATCTTTTGGATAATTTCAGCGCTGGAATTGCCAATCTCTACTGAACTAAAAGTAAAAGGTAGCTGTTAACTTCAAACCAACCTCTCCATGACATCACTAGGTGGAACAGAGTATTTTGAGCTTCAGAGATGTAGACAGACTCATAATAAAGGGTTACACAAACATGAATGAAAAAAAAACACAACTCCAGGTTCGTTTTTGAAGAGGTAACGGCATTCTAACACAGCCTAAAGTTCACAAGAGTCAATTGTACGTATTATAGGACCTTTAAGTACAGTGATGTTAATACGTTTTAGTGGAATAGTCTAACCTGTCATATGCACTTTAAGCATGCGTTCTTAGGGGGCTTTTAGTGTCTTTCCTTCACGGTAGATTTTGCAGATTATAATTGGGTTATGTAATAAAAATGCATTAGATCTGTGCGATGGCAGAGGTGGGGGGTGTAGTTCATTGTTTGAGAGAGCGGAGTCGTATTGTGCAGTAAAAAGGTTTGGAAAAAAAAACGCCAAGCAATAATTTCATAATGTTTTAATGTTTACTGTAGCTTCGGACTGGCAAAGGATTTCGTTGTGGCAAGTTAAGTAGGCGCTAGTGTTGTCAAACTCGATTTCGATACTAAATAATAGATGATACTCAATACCGATACCACAATGATACTAAAAAACACTCTGTATTTAGACAATAGAATGTGATTTTCAACATTAAAAGTCTTGTGGTGATCTTATTGATGTTCCACAGTATGGCATTAAACAAATATATCTTGTATTTATTCATTTACAGCCAGGCATTTTTTTTTTATTTCTCAAAACTACCACAACGCGAGCGGGCCCACGTCTCCACAGATCTGACCTGTGACTTGGCCTAGTGATGTGGCCTCCTCGTCTCCATGGAGATATTTATATTAAATGCCATACTAGAGAAAATTCATTTAAGTCTACATGGAGTCAAGCAGGGGGCGGACCCTCTACCAGAAAAGTTGCACAGTGTACCTTTAAATCGTAGTACTTTCTTTTCTATTCCCATGTGGTTTTATATCTGTGTAATCCCTCAGTCGTCCAGGTAGGTTCCATAGTGGTCAATTACATGTCAGATCTGTGGAGAGGCGAGCCCACTCACTGTAAGAATGCAAGTTTTTAAGTCAATAAAAACCCATGTTATTGAGTAAATACAAGATGGATACGTTTAATGCTATATACCGGGAACATTTCCAGACAACAATATCTCCATGGAGACAAGCAGGTGACGGGCCCTTCACCAGAAAAGTTACACAGTGCACCTTTAAACTAAGAAAACAAGATGCAAATAAAAGATCTGATCAAAACCTTAACCTTGGGCCTGTTGGTAGGATAACTCACCCACTCACCAGGATGGCAGTTCTATTCCTGTTATAAATTCATCATATTTAGGCTGTATTCTTCTCTCAAACAAAAAACATCCTGTCCCACCTAGTGATGTCATGTGCTCCACTGTGTTTTTAAACTCCATACACCTTCACCAGAATCATCCCTGGAATTGCCTGAACTAAAGGTAAAAGTAGCTGTTAACATGAAAACTATCACTTCATGACATCACAAGGTGGAACAGAGCATTTTGAGCTTTGGAGATGTAGACAGACTAATGATAAAGAGTTACTCAAACATGTGTGAATGAAACAAAACACAACTCACAGGTCTGTTTCTGAGGAGGTAATAACATGGCTTAAACCTCACAAGAGTCAATTATATAGGACCTTTAAACAGAATTGAACTGAACTGTGATGTCTTTTTCAAGGGACATCCTGCCTCAGAACTTCAGCACGTTTAATTAAACATGAGTTCTGAGATGCCTCCTCTTCAGGGGGAAAGACTCCTTGCCCCAAAAAGTATTTCAACAATGTCAAAGTTTGAAGAGGTGAATCTGAACTCAAAGTGAAAATGGCAAAAGATAAGGTCGTCTTTGTTTGGAGACAAAATAATGACTCTCTGGATCATTTGCAATGACAGATCTTTATCAATTTAAATATATACAAGCCTATATGTTAGTCTAATGTCCCTAGCCTGATTATATGTGATTATGCTAAAACTATAGGCCCAGCGCTGCTGCTATAGGTCTGGATGTAACTGACCAAGCTACAGGCTTTTTGTCCTTATTAGTTATTCAGGCAAGATCAGCAACAAGTCCAACCTCATGAACACAGCTCTGAAATCACAGTTCAACACAGTCTGTGATCTATTTTTAGCTCTTCTACCTCACACCCCCACAGCCTACATCCAGTGTCAGAGGATTTATGTCCAAGTTTGAACGTGAGACAGAGACAGTGCGAGGCTCCGTGTTCTCTGCGCACGGGCACTGTCAGACAGCGCTTATTAAATTGTCCTCCACTGCAGCAGTCTCCTCTGCTCCTTCTCTCTGCCTCTGTAAAACACTCAACATGTCTCACCTGTGGATGGCTCTAGAAGCCTGCCTGGCATCCTCATGGAGACGCAGCTACCATGCTAACAGGTTGTCCGTAATCAAATTAAGCTGAGCGCAGAGAGGAGGCTGCTGTCTGCGGAGCTGTGTCCTCTTCCACCGCGGCACCGTCAGAACACACGTCCATACACCGCGCACACGCAGCATCGGCAGTCAGTCCTACAGCGACCACAGACCGCTCACCATCCGCTCACAGACCGCTCACTGTCCGCATAGTGTCCACTGTCCGCGGACAAGACACCGCTGCAACACGGAACAGGTGTGTGCGCGTGCGAGCTGCGTGCGCGCGCCACCACATGAAGCACCACAACAACAGGCTGCCGCTTCTTCCCCAAAGCTCAACACCGCTACCTTCATCTACATGTGTCTCATTCACAAACACGCGAGCAGGCGTGGCCGCGCACGGACACAGGCAAAAGTGTTTGTGCACGCGCACAGTGCGTAGCCTACCTGACGGAGGTCGCTGCGGCTCTCGGGCCACAGGTGATGGCTCGAGCCTCGGCTGCTGCTCCGTGCGGGAGGGGCGTCTACGCGGTGCGGAGGACTCCGCTGCCGCTCACAGTGCTGCGGGGCGCGCGGGGGGCCGACCTGCGGGCTCCTACATCGCTCCCCCGAGCCGCTGGCGCAGTGGCTGATGGGTAGGCTGCTCCCAACCAGGAGCTGCTGCTGCGCGCGGAGCTGCGGGGTCTGTTGCGGGTCCTGGGTCCGCGCGTTCTCATCGAAAGCTGGGGAGGGGTCCGCGCCTCGCTCCCTGCGGCTGTCCGCCGCCTGCCGCTGCTGCTGCTGCCGCTGCTGCTGTTGCTGCTGTGGGGTCCGGACACGAGCCCCTCGCGCCGCGGAACTCTGCGGCGGCGGCGGGAGGGGACGCGGCAGTGGCGGGGGGGGCTGCGGAGGCGCACCGCAGTGGCAGCTCGGAGGAGCGGGCTGCTGCGGGGCCCAGGGGTCCTGCTGGGGCTGGCTGCAGGACGGAGGTCGGTGCTGCGCGGTGTTGACGCCGGGCAGAGGCTGGGGGTCGCCGCGGGGGGGTTGGCTCACGCGCGGCAGCTCGTGGAGGCTGTAGCGGTGCTGAGAAGAGGGCGGGGGCGGCAGGCTGAAGAGCTGCTGGGCGGGGGGGCTGTGGTCGCGATGCCGCATGCCCCTCTCGGTCGCCTCTCTTCGGGGTGTCGCCTCCTCGTCGCGCGCTGGCTGCTCCTTCGCGGTGCTCCTCTGCCACCGCCGCTCATCGCGCTGCTCCCCGCTGAATAGGACCGGCTCGTATCATTGGCGCTCAGACACGGACCTGCCTTAAAACGTCACGGGGCCAAAAAAAAAAAAAAAAAAAGGGAAAGAAAGAAAAAGCAGCGGCTTCCTTCCCTCTGCGCGCGCACACAGGTTGCAGCGGATCGATGTCAGCCTCTGGACTCCATCATGAAGCGATACTTTATCAATGCGGCTGCGAGCGCGCGCGGCTACGTCACCTGCAGCAGCGCGCGGCGGGCTCCACATCTGCTCGAGTTGTGAATAAAACACTTGTTGTTGCTCCAAACATGACCTCATCCAAACTGTAGTCCACTGCCACAGAAGCACCGCGCGCCGTAACTATAGCAACTGTGAAAAAAAACACCTCACATCCCGTTAGAGCCCAGAGCTGAACCAAAACAAACCAGTCACAGCACTGCGTGGCTTCACACAAAATATAACACATTCTCCGGGCTGCTATTCAAACCAAAATAGGTCTGAACCCTTTATCAATTGCTATAGACCTCATGGCATGGACAGAAAGACACGACAAAACCACAAATGTAACACAAATAAGTCTGTAGTCTGTTGAGAATTGGAGAAGACAACTTGACTGGACTATTTTTATGCTCGGAGGCTGGGCTCGCATGTGTCCACAGAGCGTGTGGCTGTGCGGAGATAAAGATGGAGAGGTCGTAGCTGCGGGGAGGACTGAGGTCGGAAATATCGGACCCTCCAGAGGGACGCAGGACGAGAGGAGACGGGGACCAGAATAGGACACGCTGGGACAAATGTGGACACGTGTATCCGAGCGCTGTCTGGGAATGTTTGGACGTGCTAAAAAACGACAGGAGTCAATTAAGTTCTGAGAGTCAAGTTTTCTGACCTGAAGTTGTGTTTTGTTTCATTCACACAAGTTTAACACACAAACCTGTATATTTAGAGTTCTTTTCTCAAACTGAAAACACGCTGTTCCACCATGTGATGTCATGTGGTAATACAGGAAGTGCTCTACTGCGTTTTTAAACTCCACTTGAATCATTTGGATGAGTTCAGCCCTGGAATGGCCAATCTCTATTAACTGTTCACGTGAACGCTAACACTTCATGACATCATAAGGTGGATCAGAGCATTTTGAGCTTTGGAGATGTGGACAGACTAATAATAAAAAGTTAATCAAGCGTGTAAATGAAACAAAACACAACTCCAGGTATGTTTGTGATGAGGAAACAACATTTTAACACATATTTTGCATAATATGGGCCTAAATTAAGACTAAATGCTGATTTTTTTTATAGTAGAATGTCTTACCTGTAATCCATCTTTTATTTTTTTTTATTTTTTAGCCCGCAAATGTTCTGTGGTTGATTAAACATTCCTTTTTGTGATAACTGTAAATTTTCCTTTTGAATATCTGAAAAACCATAACATAGATTTGGGAATATTTGACGTGAATATTTTAAAACAATCTATAAATGAAGACTGCCCTGAACACTGAACTGTTACATAACTTAAAGCTGCACATTGTAACATTTCTGGATGAGGGTCTGCCGCCTCCTTGTCTCCATGGAGATGTCATTGCTTCGTCTGGTGTGTTCCGCATTTTAAGCAGGTGACTTCACCGGGTTGAGTTACAGGCCAGATCTGTTGAGAGACGATCATGCCATGACAAATTTAGTACTGCTGTGAAACATTCCCAGCATTCATGTTACCATGGAGACGGGCAGGTAGCAGACCCCCACCAGATAAATGACACAGTGCACCTTTAGCAGTAAGCCAGTGCAAATTTAAGATGCAGCTAGAGTTACGAAAGAGATAAAGGTGCATTGTGTAACTTTTTGATTGGGGGTCCATCACCTGCTTGTTTCTATGGAGATGTCGTTGCTCTGCCTGGAATGTTCCACAGTATGACATTAAACAGCTCTACTTTACATTTATTCAATTACAGGTGATTTTATAGTCAAAAATACCTTGAAAAACAGGCATTCTGACTGTGAGCGGGGTCACCTCTCCACAGATCTGACCTGTAACTTGGTCTGGTTTGGTCTCCATGAAGATAGAAAGGTTTAATGCCACACTGTGAAACATTCCAGACAAAGCAATAACATCTCCATGAAGAAAAGCATTTGACAGCCTGACCACTAGAAAAGTTACACAATGTGCCTTTAAGGATTAACATGGAAAAACAGCAGAAAGGAGAAGCTAGTGAGTGAGTTGAATCTGACTTGGTATTTTTTAGTTTTAGCGTCGATTAGTATCTGATTTTTGATCATTTTGGCAATCCTAGTGGCTCCATAACTCTTTACTTCACTGATGGATGTTGGAGTTGCTTGCCAGAAACAGAATGATGTTCCTCTTGCGTAACATTACTTTAAGAATGCCAGTCATATACTGTAGTACATACCGTTCCATTCTGTTTAATTAACTGATACTTTTGCATTGACATCACGCTGGAGGTGTTTTACATGTATCTCTATGGAGGAAACAAAATGCAAAGGTTAGCAAACACTGTCAAATACGTTTTAAATGCTTTTCTCCATGGAGATGTTATTGCTTCGTCTGGAATGTTTCACAGTATGGCATTAAACCTTTCTATTTTCATGGAGACCAAACCAGACCAAGTTACAGGTCAGATCTGTGGAGAGTTTTTCTAGGTATTTTTGAGCTATAAAACCACCTGTAATTGATTAAAAGTAAAAGTAAGTAGAGCTGTACGCAATGTTTTGGTTGGGGGTCCGTCACCTGCTTGTTTCTATGGAGATGTCATCACTCTACTTGGAATGTTCCACAGCATGACATTAAACAGCTCTACCTTATATTTATTCAATTACAGGTGGTTTTATAGCTCAAATACCTCCAAAAACAGGCATTCTGACTGTGAGCGGGGTCGCCTCTCTACAGATCTGACCTGTTACTTGGTCTGGTTTGATCTCCATGAAGATAGAAAGGTTTAATGCCATACTGTGAAACATTCCAGACGAAGCAATAACATCTCCATGGAGAAAAGCATTTGACGGACTCTCCACCAGAAAAGTTACACAATGCACCTTTAAGAGTAGTTCCAACTAAGTCAGCGCTTTCCGGTCACTTTCTGCATTAAAACAAAAGCTCAGATTGAAGCCTAACAGAGCCTCAGACAGAGCAAAGCCTCTAGTTTGCACCACACCCGCAGGGAATGTTGATGACATCAGCTGCAAAGTACACAACATAAGCTCTGGCAATAACAAAACCTCCATCTGAAATCCATGCCCATTTCTTTGGCCTTATGAGATAAATAATAACACATCCAATATTCAAACTACACCGGCCATTTGTCAAAAGTTAAATGTGCAAATGTCTGAAGAGCTGTTCGTTTTGAGAAATGTAGCAATGCAACAACTCCACTTTGGCCCGAGTCGAAATATAGATCCACGGTGCCAGGGTCCCATCTCTAGCCAACTTCTGCATCATACATTAGCCCCTCTTAATAAGTGATCACCCCTTAGCAAGCTCAGCATCAGGCCTTCTTTGAAGGCTGACAAAGACTGCAGCCGTTGCACACTTTACCCCTCAAAAAAACGCGGTAAAAGCTGAGGCAACAATGTGTTTTATGGGGGTTTTGGAGAGGGTTTGGAAAGGCTGGAAAGGGTGCCCAAAAGAGGGGAAGAGAAACCTGATCGTTTTCATTAAGTAATTGGTGACCTGTGCTGAGCTGCTGCTTGGCAAGATGGAGTTTCATTTGCTAGTTTGGGAAGAGATGTTACGGCTTCCGCATGAATAATTAAATTTAACTTTACAAGACCTGGATGTGCAAATGCGCAGTGGTGTTCCCTGGCCAAAGCCAAAAGCAACATTACTTCTGCAGGTTCAATAACGGTGAAATAGGGGAGCGCAATCAAATCTTAGCATCTCGTAAAAAAGGAAAGCCTGAGTGGAATTTTCCGAGTTGTTGTGAGGAGTTTGTGGTCGATTTTGTTGTTTATTGATGTAAACAAAACATTCCATCTGCAATATTGAATTTTTTTTTTTTGAAACTACGGTAGATACTCATTTGAGCAGGTAGTATCGATACTAGTGATGTAACAATAACTGAAATATCGTGATAACATATGCCCAAAAGTCTCAGTAATATCGTGGGCTGTCGCAATATATCGAATCTCAGGTTTCTTTGCTTAAATTCATTGTTATGAATAAGCAATGTTATGGTGCAACAACAGCTAAAAAAACAAAAAAAAACAAAAAAACAGAACTTCAGTGCAATTTACGTGATGAAATAGCTTTTATTAAGCACTTTTAAATCTGAATTTTTTTTTAAAATGTAGCATATACACACTTGTTGTTGTTAGCCTACACAAAATATGCATTAAATATCGTACCGTGAGATGCATATTGTGAAAATAGCGCTTCGAGGGATTTCGATATCATTACATCCCTAATCGATACTAAAAGAGTCACATTGAC
Source organism: Taenioides sp. WSHXM2023 (assembly GCA_029959045.1). NCBI lineage: Eukaryota > Metazoa > Chordata > Actinopteri > Gobiiformes > Gobiidae > Taenioides > Taenioides sp. WSHXM2023. The sequence continues at coordinate 28,580,370 of CM057096.1, forward strand.
AGGACAGAAATGAACTTTAGAATGATCTTGAGCTGAATCAGAACAAGTATCGATATTTAGCTGTTACATTATGCTGGGGGTGTTCTACATGTATGTCTGTGGTGGAATGTTTAGCAGTGACCATGGTGACACAATACACACATTAGCAACCACTGTCAAAGGGGGTGTGATGCTAACTGTAGCCACTACTCTGTCTGAGAGTTTCTCGGGCTTTAGTCTGAGCTTAATTTGAACACAATCTGAACAGAGTTATCTGGAAATACAACAGATGGGGTGATTGGTGCTGTTAAACACGTCTCTCATACATTAAATTACAGTTCCAAGCTAGCTAGCATTAGCCAACAGTTTTTCAGTTAGTCACTCTCGCCGTTTTGTTGAAAATCAAACTCCGAAACAGGACGCTGAACACTCGTCTTGATCACAGGCTCCTGGAAACGTGCTGTTTCAATCCATTTCGTATGACGATCTTAAAACTTTTTTGGCTGTGTTCGCTAATGTGTGCATTGTGTTGCCATGGAAACTGCTGAAGATTCTCCCGTAGACGTTCACGCAGAACATCCCCACCATGATGTCACGGCAAAGTATCAGTTCCGGACAGTTGGAACTCATCCAGTGAAAGATTGCGTTCTTTATTTTAATAAGTTACACTTAATCAACATTTTGACTCGACTGGCCCTGATCTATGTCTTTCCTCCGTCACAACGCCCTGTCTAAAAATATGCATTATACTCCCCATCCATCACTGCCTTCGATATGGACGTTTCTTTATAAATGATGCTGACAGAGATATTGAGAATCTGCTTCCATTACCAGATTAGCGAAGCCCGGTGTGAGTTAATTTATGGATGCTATAATATACTGTATAGAATAAAAGCACTTCAGATTTAAAAGACAGCTTTACTGCGACCCCCGTCCAAAAGAGGAACCCGTTAAATTCATATGTAATGGATCAAAGTGGCATTTCAGATCAGCTCCAGCATCGCAATATTTATGAGATATGAGGGACCACCACCACATGCTTAACCTACTGTAAGCATCAAGTCAGAGTTCCTCTGTATATACTCATACTTTGTCTGGAATGTTTCACAGTATGGCATTAAACCTTTCTATCTTCATGGAGACAAAGTCAAATCAGACCAAGTTACAGGTCAGATCTGTGGAGAGACCACCCCGCTCACAGTCAGAATGCCTGTTTTTCTAGGTGTTTTTGAGCTATAAAACTATAACATTTAGTACATGTAAAGTAGAGCTGTTTAATGTCATACTGTGGAACATTCTAGGCAGAGCAATGACACATCCATAGAAACAAACAGGTGACGGACCCTCTACCAGAAAAGTTACGCAATGCACCTTTAAATGAAAATAATAATACATGCATTATTACTGTAAAGGGGCAAATGATAAATAAATGTTAAATCAGTTTTTAGTCCTTTCTCTTTGGTTTACACCCGGCATCACCACTGTGCCCTTCAGAGCTGCCCCACTTGCCCTCTAGACCTTTTCTAAAATTAAAAAAATGTGTTTTGTCATTTGTTTTGCATTCTGATTCTTGAAAATACACTGGCTCCTGCTCATGTGGCTCGCTGTTATTTTAAAAGTCTTCATATGTGACATAATTGGGGTCACTGCATCTAAACTGTAGAACTAGGAATCTTTTGGATGTTTCTGAACTGGCGGTGCTCAAACAGCTCTAGAAGAAGCCCCGGGTCTAAAAAGGTAAATTATTATGCTTATTATTTTTTTTAATATACTTTATTTATTTATTTATTTTTTTTTTTTTTTGAGAAAACCATTTTCTATACAAATCATAATCTTAGAAAAAAAAACATATACGCACAATAAAAAAAAGAAAAAAATACAAAAAGATCGCAATAAGAACAACATATCTCTATTATTCTTAAAAAATAAATTAACAAAAATAAATAATAATAATAAAAAGTGTAGGAGGGTTATATATATACATACATATACACACAGATCTTCATAAATATACAGTGGGTATGGAAAGTATTCAGACCCATTACATTTTTTCACTCTTATGACTTATGACCATGTGATATTTCAGTTTTTCTTTTTTAATAAATCTGAGGAATGAGGGGAAAAAATGAACTTAAATGATTTTAGCAAAGAGTGAAAAAATGTAAGGAGTCTGAATACTTTGCGTACCCACTGTATATACTTTTACACACATACATACTTGTACACCTCTATTCAGATTTCTTTTTCTTTCCAAAAAGGTCATTTCTGGTTCACACAGTTGTACTTCGGTAGATTCATGCATGTTTTCTGAATCCTGTACTGTCCTGTGTTCAAGGCTTGAGTGCAGAAATATATGTTTTCACCTAACCCCTATCTCCGCCCACTTCTCTAATTACGTGCAAAACAAATGGCCTCCAGTTCATACATCTGGGGTTGAGAGATCCATCCATCCATCCATCCATCCATTTTCTTCCGCTTATCCAGGGCCGGGTCGCAGGGGCAACAGTCTAAGCAGGGACTCCCAGACTTCCTTCACCCCGAACACTTCCTCCAGCTCCTCCGGTGGGACCCCAAGGCGTTCCCAGGCCAGCCGAGAGCCATAGTCCCTCCAGCGTGTCCTGGGTCTTCCCCGGGGCCTCCTCCCGGTGGGACATGCCCGGAACACCTCCCGAGGGAGGCGTCCAGGAGGCATCCAGAGCAGATGCCCAAGCCACCTCAGCTGGCTCCTCTTGACATGGAGGAGCAGTGGCTCTACTCTGAGCCCCTCCCGTGTGACTGAGCTCCTCACCCCATCTCTAAGGGTGCACCCAGCCACCCTACGGAGGAAACCCATTTCGGCCGCTTGTATCCGCGATCTTGTCCTTTCGGTCATTACCCAAGGCTCATGACCATAGGTGAGGGTAGGAACGTAGATTGACCGGTAAATTGAGAGCTTTGCTTTTTGGCTCAGCTCCCTCTTCACCACAACGGTCCAGTACAGCGACCGCATCACTGCCGACACTGCACCAATCTGCCTGTCAATCTCACGCTCTATCCTCCCCTCACTCGTGAACAAGACCCCGAGATACTTGAACTCCTCCACTTGAGGCAAGGACTCTCCACCCACCCGCAGAGGGCAAGCCACTTTTTTCCGGTCGAGAACCATGGCCTCGGACTTGGAGGAGCTGATCTTCATCCCAGCCGCTTCGCACTCGGCTGCAAACCGCCCCAGTGCACACTGGAGGTCCCGGTTCGATGAAGCCATCAGGACAACATCATCTGCAAACAGCAGAGATGAGATCCTGTGGTCTCCAAACCGGATCCCCTCCGGCCCCTGACTGCGCCTAGAAATTCTGTCCATAAATACAATGAACAGAACCGGTGACAAAGGGCAGCCCTGGCGGAGTCCAACATGCACCGGAAACAGGTCCGACTTACTACCGGCAATGCGAACACAGCTCCTGCTCCGGTCATACAGGGACCGAACAGCCCTTAACAAAGAGCCCCGGACACCATACTCCCAGAGCACTCCCCACAGGACCCCACGAGGGACACGGTCGAATGCCTTCTCGAGATCCACAAAGCACATGTGGACTGGTTGAGCAAACTCCCATGAACCCTCGAGCACCTGATGGAGAGTATAGAGCTGGTCCAGTGTTTCGTGGCTGGGACGAAAACCACACTGCTCCTCCTGGATCCGAGGTTCGACCATCGGCCGGATTCTCCTCTCCAGTACCCTGGAATAGACCTTACCGGGGAGGCTGAGGAGTGTGATTCCCCGATAGTTGGAACACACCCTCCGGTCCCCCTTCTTAAACAGAGGGACCTGCCAGTCCAAAGGCACTGTCCCTCACCGCCACGCGATGTTGCAGAGACGTGTCAGCCAAGACAGCCCCACAACATCCAGAGACTTAAGATACTCGGGACGGATCTCATCCACCCCCGGAGCCTTGCCACCGAGGAGCTTGCCAACCACCTCAGTGACTTCAGCCAGGGTGATGGACGAGTCCGCCTCCGAGTCCCCAGCCCCTGCTTCCTCCTCAGAAGACGTGATGGTGGGGTTGAGGAGATCCTCAAAGTATTCCTTCCACCGTCTGACAACATCCCCAGTCGAGCTCAACAGCTCTCCACCCGCACTGTAAACAGTGTTGGTGAAGCACTGCTTCCCCCTCCTGAGGCGCCGGACGGTTTGCCAGAATTTCCTTGAGGCCGTCCGATAGTCCTCCTCCATGGCCTCTCCGAACTCCTCCCAGCTCCGAATTTTTGCCTCTGCGACCGCCCGGGTTGCAGCACGCTTGGCCCGCCGGTACCTGTCAGCTGCCTCCGGAGTCCCAAGAGCCAGCAAGGCCCGATAAGACTCCTTCTTCAGCCTGACAGCATCCCTTACTTCCGGTGTCCACCACCGGGTTCGGGGATTGCCACCACGACAGGCACCACTGACCTTACGACCACAGCTACGAGCAGCCGCATTGACAATAGAGGCCAAGAACATAGCCCACTCGGACTCCATGTCCCCAGCCTCCCCCGGAATCTGGGAGAAGCTCTCCCGGAGGTGTGAGTTGAAGGTCCCCCTGACAGAGGGCTCTGCCAGACATTCCCAACAGACCCTCACTATACGCTTGGGCCTGCCAGGTCTTTCCGGCTTCCTCCTCCGCCAGCGAACCTAGCTCACAACCAGGTGGTGATCAGTTGACAGCTCTGCCCCTCTCTTCACCCGAGTGTCCAAGACACGCGGCCGGAGGTCAGATGACACGACAACAAAGTCGATCATCGACCTCCGGCCTAGGGTGTCCTGGTGCCACGTGCACTGATGGACACCCTTGTGCTCGAACATGGTGTTCGTTATGGACAAACCATGGCTAGCACAGAAGTCCAGTAACAGAACACCGCTCGGGTTCAGATCAGGGAGGCCGTTCCTCCCAATCATCCCTCTCCAGGTGTCACTGTCTTTGCCCACATGGGCGTTGAAGTCCCCCAGTAGAACAACGGAGTCCCCGGTCAGTGCACTGTCCAGCACCCCTTCCAGAGACTCCAAGAAGGCCGGGTACTCTGCACTGCTGCTCGGCCCGTAGGCCGACACAACAGTGAGAGACCTGTCCCCGACCCGAAGGCGCAGGTACGCGACCCTCTCGTTCACCGGGGTGTACTCCAACACACAGCGGCTGAGCTGTGGGGCAATGAGCAGGCCCACACCAGCCCGCCGCCGCTGCTCCCCGCGTGCAACGCCAGAGAAATGGAGAGTCCAGCCCCCCTCAAGGAGTTGGGTTCCAGAGCCCAAGCTGTGCGTGGAGGCGAGGCCGACTATATCTAGTCGGTAACGCTCAACCTCCCGCATGAGCTCGGGCTCCTTCCCCCCCAGCGAGGTGACATTCCATGTCCCCAGAGCTAGTCTCCATGTCCGGAGATCCAGTCGTCGAGGCCCCTGCCTTCGACTGCCGCCCAGATCTCTCTGCACCGGCCCCCTATAGATCCTCCCGCAGGTGGTGGGTCCACGGGAGGACGACCCCACGTTGCTCCTTCGGGCTGTGCCCGGCCGGGCCCCGTGGGGGAAGGCCCGGCCACCAGACGCTCACCGTCGAGCTCACACCCCAGGCCTGGCTCCAGGGTGGGGCCCCGGTAACGCCAATCCGGGCGACGTAACTGGCCTTGGTGTATTTATCATCATAGGGGCTTCTGAACCACTCTTAGTCTGACCCGTCCCCCAGGACCTGTTTGCCTTGGGTGATCCTACCAGGGGCATGAAGCCCCCGACAACATAGCTCCCAGGATCATTCGGGCACTCAAACCCCTCCACCACGTTAAGGTGGCGGTTCAAGGAGGGGGGGTTGAGAGATGTCATGTCATTCTTTTATAACTATAAAAAAAAATAAAAATAAAACAGAAGTACTGCTCAGTGTGGTGAAGTGCCTCTCTCTGTTCTGCAGTTCAGTCTGTGGACCCATTTCTGTTATTAAGCCTTTAAAACAGTGGTCCAAAACACTATATTATGTCTTCTTTAAGGCTTTCTGAAGCACTAAAGCTGCTCGCCTCAATGTTAAAATACAACTCAAGATTTTCAGATCCAAAAAGACACAGCAAGTCAAGGCAAAACAATGACCACCTTGTGATGTCACTAAGTGTAGCGAAATATTCAGAACCTTGGAGACAGTGACAATCTAAATATGCATGCGCAGATGATTCCAAACAGGTCATTTCTGATAGCAAAACATAAATAACGCTGCAAAAAAGTTCATTTTTTAAATTTGTTATTTTACTTCTATGGGGTTTCAACTGCCAACACATCACATGTTGAGATCAGCACGTTACCTTTAATTGTTTTGAAAATGCCATATTTGCCACATTCACGTTTTATATGTTTCACTTTCATTCCCCTTGCTAAGTCACTCTCCCTTCAGAGCGCTATCACAACACATTCAGCGTGCATCCCGCTAATGAAACTACTGCAGATCACATCAGGTTTGTACAGTTTTGTATCATATTTTTGTGTATTTATGCAGAATTGTCGTGTGGGAGCATGGGTGACGTAGGCTTGTGGTCGGAGCATTGGACAGAATCTCACAGCTAAACGTAAGGAGGGTTTGAATAGGCCCCAAGAGAGATCGCTAAATTACTCAAACATTCATGGATGACATCTAAAACCTACAAATCAGAAATGAAACCTACAAATGAAACCTGACCTGTAGAAATGAAACTAGGTCAAGATACTGGTCAGATCTGTGGAGAGGCGTCTCAGTGTGTTGTAAGAATGCTTGTTTTTCATGGTATTTAACCAAGAAAAACACCAGTAATTGAATAAATGTAAAATAGCCAAGCTGAATACTGTACTGTGGAACATTCCAGGCAAAACAATCACATCTCCATAGAGACAAGCAGGTGGTGGACCCTCTACCAGAAAAGTTACATAGTGCACCTTTGAGAAACAGCGATAAATTACTATCAAATATTGGACTTTCTACGTCTCCCAAGCTCAAAATGCTCTGCTCCACCTTGTGATGTCATCAAGTGGTAGCTTTAAAGTTAACACTAGAATAACTATGAACTATAAATGTTTCTGTTCTACATTTTGTTCATTTGAGATTACCTTCTGGTGTACTGAGAAGAGAAGTCCTTTCAACAAGACTAAAAGCTTCAAAAATTCAATTCAAGGGCTTCAAATGATTCTAGTGAAGATGTATGGAGTTTAAAAACGCAGTGGAGCACTTCCTGTATCACCACTCAATGACATCACAAGGTGGAACGGAGTGTTTTCAGTTTAAGACAAGAACACAGCCTAAAAATTCAGGGTTTGTGTGTTAAACATGTGTGAATGTGACAGCTAACCATAAGGAGGGTTTGAATAGGCCCCAAGAGAGATCACTAAATTACTCAAACATTCATCTAAAACCTCTTCAAGCAGGTTTTTAATGAGGAAACAATGTTATAACATGGTAGAAAGCTAAAATGTCTTTTTGTAAAACAATTCTATCAATCCATACGACAACAAACCCTCTTTAACCAAGATATGTAAACACAATGCACACAATAAACACACACTAAAGACACTAAATAAAACAGAATGTGGAGGTAAACATGCGTATGTGCTCTAGTGCTTTTGAGGCTACACACGGCTACGGAGGCCCTGTAGGGACAAGCTGTTTGATATGAACAAACCCACAGGCAACAGATGCTTTCATTAAATAAAATTGGTGCATCGTGTGCTCAAAACAAACATGAGTGTTCTCCTTTAGTAGTGCAATTTGTCCAATCTGGGCAGGTGGAGTAAAACTACATGAAAGACTTAATCTGGTTTCATCTCATTCTTACAACCCGATACCACAACTTAAAGGGCCCATATCTATGTTCTAATGTTGTTTCCTCATCACAAACACACCTGGAGTTGTGTTTTGTTTCATTCACATGTTTAACACACAAACCCTGTGTAATTTAGGCTGAGTTCGTCCTCAAACATCTCTACTGAACTAAAGGTAAAACGTAGCAGTTCACTGGATTTGAGGAGGTAACAACATTATAAGATGGCTTAAAGCTCACAAGAGTCCATTTTCCATAATATAATGGAATCAGAGTGTGTTATACTACAGTAGATCTATAACTTTAACCTCTCTGACATGACTTTGACTCAGACCCAGCCCAGCGCTCCTTGTCGCCTGGTGGGTCGTCAGCTCGGGGGGAGGTTGCCATCTTGGAGTGGTCTGTCACCTCCGCACATGTCATCTCACTGCGCCATGGCTGACTGTGAGAAGCTGCAGGAGCCGAGGAGAGCCAGAGGTTTACATTACACCAGAGCTGATATGGATAAACAAGTGGTTAAAGGGGCACTGCGAAACTTTTATTGTGGAGGGTCCGCCAGCTGCTCGTCTCCATGGAGCTTTGTCTGGAATGTAAAGTAATGATACCACGAAAAACAAGCATTCTCACGACATACGAAGACACTTCTCCACAGATCTGACCTGCATCTGTAGAAATGAAACCTACAAATGAAACCTGACCTGTAGAAATGAAACTAGGTCAAGATACTGGTCAGATCTGTGGAGAGGCATCTCAGTGTGTTGTAAGAATGCTTGTTTTTCATGGTATTTAACCAAGAAAAACACCAGCAATTGAATAAATGTAAAATAGCCAAGCTGAATACTGTACTGTGGAACATTCCAGGCAAAATAATCACATCTCCATGGAGACAAGCAGGTGGTGGACCCTCTACCAGAAAAGTTACACATTGCACCTTTGAGAAACAGCGATAAATTACTATCAAATATTGGACTTTCTACGTCTCCCAAGCTCAAAATGCTCTGCTCCACCTTGTGATGTCATCAAGTGGTAGCTTTAAAGTTAACACTAGAATAACTATGAACTATAAATGTTTCTGTTCTACATTTTGTTCATTTGAGATTACCTTCTGGTGTACTGAGAAGAGAAGTCCTTTCAACAAGACTAAAAGCTTCAAAGATTCAATTCAAGGGCTTCAAATGATTCTAGTGAAGATGTATGGAGTTTAAAAACGCAGTGGAGCACTTCCTGTATCACCACTCAATGACATCACAAGGTGGAACAGAGTGCTTTCAGTTTAAGATGAGAACACAGCCTAAAAATTCAGGGTTTGTGTGTTAAACATGTGTGAATGAAACAAACACAACTCCAGGTTTGTCTGACAGATCAAATATGTGTGTAATCATAGACGACGTGTTCATTTTATTTAAATTATTGGTTAATTAATATTTCTTCTTTCTAATATTTTATTATTATTATTATTATTATTATTATTATTATTATTAGTAGTAGTAGTAGTAGTAGTAGTAGTAGTAGTAGCATTTATTTTTCTTTTCATGTACTTATTTTGATATTAATTTATGTAAAATAGAAAACCTATATCTACATTATATTGTGGCTTATGTGGAAAAAAGCACTGAATAAATTGCAAATGATAAAAAAATAAAGTTACACAGAGGAGTCCTGCGCTAAAACTGTACCTATGTGTTTGTGTCATGACAGAGCCCTTTAGTCACTTGAAGAACATCCAGCAGCAGCAGCAGCCAGTATTCACGCCGATAAACCCCAGCGTCAGCCTCTCTTCTCTGGGCTGAGGCGCTCCCCGGGCTCCCTCCTGACTCACTCATATCTCCAGCACCATCGCAGCCTGTTTATCATGAGAGGTCCATATCAGCCCACAGACATATTCATCACCACCAGCAGCAGCCAAAGCAACGAGAGCGGCTGGAGAAGAAGGAAGGCTAGAGTTAAGGATTAGTGCTGAGCTGCTGCTGTCCCACTTCTCAAGTTCAAGGTGACTGAGGAACGCCGTGGGTGATACAGTGTGTCAGTAGTGCTTAAAGCACATGTATTATGCAGAATGGACTTTTTGGACCTTCTAGCCATGTTATATTGTTGTTTCCTCATCATACGAGTTGTATTTTGTCACATTCACACTTGTTTCATTGATCCATTAATCCAAAACTGTCTGTTCAAAAATGCTCTGTGCGCATTTTGCCTAAATTGTTGCATCACAGGTAAAATCATGACAACACACTTTTCAATGTGATCAAAAACATGTTTAAAAGGGGGATTAAAACCACAAATATGTATAATGTATGATGTAGGGTTGGGTTATGTGTGGAAAAAGAAGAATCACAATTTATTTTTCCTATTATAAACACTACATTCATACTATAATACTCCCTACAACTGTACAACAACTCACCCTTATGTAACAAATAATACTCCCTACAACTGTACAACAACTCACCTTTATGTAACAAATAATACTCCCTACAACTGTACAACTCACCCTTATGTAATAGATAATACTCCCTACAACTGTACAACAACTACCCTGATGTAATAGATAATACTCAATACAACTGTACAACAACTCACCCTTATATAACAGCTAATACTCCCTACAACTGTACAACAACTACCCTTATGTAATAGATAATACTCCCTACAACTGTACAACAACTACCCTTATGTAATAGATAATACTCCCTACAACTGTACAACAACTCACCCTTATATAACAGCTAATACTCCCTACAACAGTACAACAACTAACCCTTATGTAATAGATAATACTCCCTACAACTGTACAACAACTCACCCTTATGTAATAGATAATACTCCCTATAACTGTACAACTCACCCTTATGTAACAGCTAATGCTCCCTACAACTGTACAGTAACTCACTCTTATGGAACAGATAATACTCCCTACAACTGTACAAAAACTCACCCTTATGGAACAAACTTTGTCCTGTCAATCATCATATCATTTTTGCACATTTGTTTCCTTACAACCTCTTGTAGAGCTGAGATTTTTTATTACTTATTTTCTGTTTTATTTTGACTTGTAGATGTATATTTATATAATTATGCCTTATTGAATAAAGTCTGTCTAAGTCTAAGTCAGATGTTCTGCACTAGATTACAGAATACACTGTATGTGCAATTATTAGGCAAGTGGGTATTTTGACCATATCATGATTTTTATGCATATTCTCCAACTCCAGGCTGTATAAACTTCTATTTCTATTTCTATTTTTCTTTATTTAAAAGGGACAATGCATATTCATGAACAAATACTTGTAAATATGCCAGAATTAGCCCGAAGGCTACTTCACATCTGTAGTCCCTGACAGGTCAAAGAGATAGAAACAATATAAGACAACTTCACGCAGTGACAATTCATAAGACAAACATGATAAAAACAGCACAATAAGACACAATCATGACATACAGCACTGACATTTACACAGAAGCATAACATTAGTGATCACAGATCTGATTTCTCTTAAGCCATCGTTTCAGATTGGTTTTAAATGTACTGAATGTTGAATGAAACTTGAATTCTTATTGGATTTAACAATATCACTTTTTACAAACAAAGCAGTTTCCAAAGTGCTGCACAGACATCATAAAAAGAAGACAACAAAAAGATAAATTGCTAAAATTTGGTCATACCAGTCCTAACACAATAAAACCAGTAAAATCAAATAAAAGCAAAAACATAAAAATCATAAAATAGCAGTAAATAAGTCAAATAATTTGTCTACGGAGGGAGGGTGTGATTAAGGAGACCCACACCCTGTATCAAGGTGTGCAGAATTATTAGGCAGCTTCTTTTCCTCAGGCAAAATGGGCAAAAAAAGAGATAGAACTCACTCTGAAAAGTCAAAAAAATGTAAAAAAAAAAAAACAACAACAAAAAACCTCTTTCAGAGGGATGCAGCACTCTTGAATTTCCAAAGATATTGGGGCATGATCACAGAACATCAAACATTTTGTTGTAAGTAGTCAACCGTGTCGCAAAAAATGTGTTGACAAAATTAACTGCGATTTGAAAAGAATCAAACATGAAGCTACCAGGAACTCATTATCCTCCAGCGCTGTCATATTCCAGAACTGCAGCCAACCTGGAGAGTCCAGAAGTACAAGGTCTCCAGTGCTCAAGCTGAAACGTCAAGACTGGCCAAGAAATATCTGAAGACAGATTTTTCAAAGGTTTTTGGACTGATGAGATCTCAGTGCGTCAGAGATCATGATGCACGCTCTGCAAAATGAGATGCAGAAAGAGAGGGAGGAAAGAGCCGCAGTGGAGAGGGCTTTACGTGAGTCCACCAACTTCTCCAAAAACATCCAGGAGGAGATGGGACAGAAAACTGCACGGCTGCAGGCAGAACTGGAGAAGACCCAGAAAGCTGCACAAAATGCATCAGAGCAGAGCAAAAGAATCTTGCTCATGCTCTTCTTGTAGACAGCATTACAGTTGTCCCTCCAGTCCAGCCTGTTGTTCACATGGACGCCAAGGTACTTGTAGCAGTCCACTATTTCCACGTCCTGGCCCTGGATGGTAATGGGCTCCACTGGTGTCCTCTTTCTCCTAAAGTCAATCACCAGTTCTTTGGTCTTGTCAATGTTCCAGGGCAGATGGTTTGCTGGAACAGCTCCACAAATTTTGCGATCAGTGTCAATTATTTTTTTTTATTTTAAATCAGATAATACTCCCTACAACTGTACAACTCACCCCCTGCACCAGACTATACAGTCCCTGACAAAAGTCTTGTCGCTTATCCATTTTGTAGAAACAAAAGCTTATAACCTGACTTTAAATTAATCGATTGGTTTTTAGAAATGTCTCATATGAAAGCTAAAACTCTCCCAAATTATGCTCAATATACTAAAATAAATTTGCTTCACTGAAGAAAGATTGATCATTTAATGAACACAGAAAGGTCAGATTTTGGCAAGACAAAAGTCTTGTCGCCTACAGAAAATTGAACAAATAATTTACTTCAAATACAAAAATATGTTGCATAACGTCAGTGAATTAAGTAGTGGTGCTGTGAGATCCATATTTAATATCTTGTATGACTTCCATGAGCTTGAAGGACTGCATCCATGCGGGTCGACAATGATTCATACAATTTGTTGATGAAGTCATCAGGAATAGCAAAGAAAGCAGTCTTACATGCCTCCCAGAGTTCATCAAGATTCTTTGGTTTTGCCTTCCATGCTTCCTCTTTCATTCTACCCCAGACATGCTCAATGATGTTCATGTCTGGTGACTGGGCTGGCCAGTCCTGGAGCACCTTGATCTTCTTCGCCTTGAGGAACTTTGATGTAGAGATAGAAGTATGCGATGGAGCACCATCCTGCTGCAAAATTTGACCCCTTTTATGGTTGGGAATGTAAGAGGTAGCTAATACTTCTTGATATTTTAGGCTATTGATATTGCCTTCCACCCTGCAAATGTCTCGCACACCCCCATACTGGATGTAACCCCAGACCATGATTTTTTTGCCACCAAACTTAACTGTTTTCTGGGTGAATCTTGGAGCCATGCGGGCTCCAGTAGGTCTCCTGCAATATTTGCGGCGGCTGTGATGTAATTCAACCGAGGATTCATCTGAGAAATCCACCTTCTGCCACTTTTCCAGTGTCCATCCTTTTAGCAGGCTGTGGGCCTTGGCAAATGCCACACGGTTTTTTAATTGCCTTTTGTTTAGTGCTGGTTTCTGTGCACTGATTCGACCATGGAGGCCATTTCGAGACAGAATTCTACAAACTGTTCTGCTTGACACAGGGACTTGAGGTGACCAGGCCTGGTGGAGCTCTGCTGCAGTGGAAAAGGGGCTGGCCTTGGATTTTCGTATCAACAAACGGTCCTCCCGAGCAGTTGTCTTGCGGGGTCTGCCGGACCTGGGCTTGTCAAAAACATCTCCAGTCTTTTCAGATCTTTTTCTTATTCTTTGTACTTGACGCTGAGACACATTGAAGGTGTCAGCCACCTCAGCAGTGGATCTGGTCTTCAGCCTCTTGATAATTAACGCTTTGGTCTCAGGGTGGATCTTAGGCATGTTGTCAGAGGTCAAGTTGCAGTTGATGTGAAGGTCTGGTGTGCTGGGGTTCTTTTTATACACACCCACTAATTGATTGATCAGTAACTGATCACAGGTGAGGCTGTAATCTAGGATTGGGTGCATCATATGACAAGGCGACAAGACTTTTGTCTTGCCAAAATCTGACCTTTCTGTGTTCATTAAATGATCAATCTTTCTTCAGTGAAGCAAATTTATTTTAGTATATTGAGCATAATTTGGGAGGGTTTTAGCTTTCATATGAGACATTTCTAAAACCAATCGATTAATTTAAAGTCAGGCTATAAGCTTTTGTTTCTACAAAATGGATAAGCGACAAGACTTTTGTCAGGGACTGTAGAGGGACAGAGGAGATAATACTCCCTACAACTGTACAACAACTCACCCACTGCACTAGACTATAGAGGGACAGAGGAGATAATACTCCCTACAGTTGTACAACAACTCACCCACTGCACCAGACTATAGAGGAACAGAGGAGATAATACTCCCTACAGCTGTACAACAACTCACCCACTGCACCAGACTATAGAGGGACAGAGGAGATAATACTCCCTACAACTGTACAACAACTCACCCACTGCACCAGACTATAGAGGGACAGAGGAGATAATACTCCCTACAACTGTACAACAACTCACCCACTGCACCAGACTATAGAAGGACAGAGGAGATAATACTCCCTACAGCTGTACAACAACTCACCCACTGCACCAGACTATAGAGGGACAGACGAGATAATACTCCCTACAACTGTACAACTCACCCTTATGTAACAGATAATACTCCCTACTACTGTACAATAACTCACCCTTATGTAACAGATAATACTCCCTACAACTGTACAACAACTCAATCTCCAGTAACAGATAACCTTATGCCCTGTCAATCAGCATATTATTTGCACTGTTTTTCTTGTCTCTTGTTTATAGCTGTGATTTCATAGTTCATTTTATAGTTTATTTCTTATTTTTCTATTTTATTTTGACTTGTACATGTACATTTATTTTTATAATTATGTCTCATCTCACTCCTGTCTTTTGCTCTTTTTGTTACACCATCTATTTTTGTTACTCTCTGTTGTTATATTATATTGATTGATGTATTATATTTGATTGATGTTTGAGCGACTGTATCCAAATCATTTCCCTTGTGGATCAATAAAGTTTGTCTAAGTGTGTAAATGTGTGTAATTGTGTGTAAATGTGTGTAAATGTGTGTAAATGTGTGTAATTGTGTGTAAATGTCACATCAAGCTGCTGTTAAAGTCACTATTGAAATGGACGTGGCAAACCTGCAGAGCCTGTGACACAGTCTGAGCCAAACCAGGTGTAACATATGAGATCCCATTGAACGCACAAGGAGATCCACTCAAGTGGCATCATGGGTAATCCCCACAAGAGGCCCACTCTATACAGCCACACACATCCGCACGCATGTTCAGAATGTTCCACAGCAAAGCATTAAACTCATCTGTGTCCATGAAGATAAGCAGAAACGAAACTACGCCCAAGATACAGGTCAGATCTGTGGAGAGGCGTCGCAGTGTGTTGTAAGAATGCTTGTTTTTAAGTAGTAAAAGCACCAGTAGTTGAATAAATGCAAAATAGCGAAGTTGAATATTGTACTGTGGAACATTCCGGGCAAAACAATCACATGGTGGTGGCCCCTCTACCAGAAAAGTTACACAGTGCACCTTTAAGAAACGGGTGATTTATTACTATCAAGCTCAAAATACTCTGCTCCACCTTGTGATGTCATCAAGTGGTAGTTTTAAAGTTAACAGCTTTTTTGAAACATATTTTCATTTCATGTTTTGTTCAGTTGAGATTGCCAAAGAAAATCTCCATTATCTTCTGGTGTAATGAGAAGAGAAGACATTTCAACAAGACAGCACAACAAAAATCATATCTAGTTAAGCTAAAATGACTTAAATAAAGAACATTTTTCTTTATTTGTTAACAGTATGGAATTAAACCTTTCTATTTTCATAGAGATAGGTCAGATCTGTGGAGAGGCGACCCTGCAGTCAGAATGTCTGTTTTTCTAGGTATTTTTGAGCTATAAAACCACCTGTAATTGAATAAATGTAAAGTAGAGCTGTTTAATGTCATACTGTGGGATATTCCAGGCAGAGCAATGACATCTCTATAGAAACAAGCAAGTGAAGGAACCCCAACCGAAAAGTTACATAGTGCACCTTTAATTGTAAAACAAGATGTATTTTCATATTTTAAGTACAAAAAGTCTTGTTCCATTAGTAGATAATTTTACTTGTCAAGCTTAAAAAGACAGGGGAGCACTTCCTGTCTACTCAAGCGGCACCATGGGTAATCTCCACCACGCCAAGGCCACGTCTCATTTGTCTTTCCTGGCTTCCTTCTCCTTGATTCCTCTCCTCAAGGAAATGGGTGAGGAAGGAGACACAGGGAGGAGAGAGGATCTAAACTCCTCACTGAGACCAATAAAGTTTGATTCTTTTATCTGGTGTCTGCTCCTGAAACCTCCCTCAGGTTTACTCCTTCACTCTGAGGTTTTCTTTGGGAGACCATGTAAAATGGAGGATCGAATCAAGGAGAGGAAACAAGGAGAAGGAAGCGAGGAAAGAGAAATGAGGCCACAGCAGGGGCCAGTCCTACATCCAGACACAAATCCACAGACATGTTCAGCTGATGGACCCAATCATATCTGCACAGCTCTATTACTGAACCAAATTATTACATTTGCCTCGGTTTTAATTAAGAGATTACCACAAACAATACTGAGTCAGATCCTATTGTCCGTAATTGTTTGGAAGAGACATGACGAGCAAATCTGGGAGGAGGGACTTTGTGCACTATGCTTTGTGCAACTTTTCTGATGGAGGGTCCGTCAGATGTTTTTCTCCATGGAGATGTTATTGCTTTGTCTGGAATGTTTCACAGTATGGCATTAAACCTTCCTGTCTTCATGGAGACCAAATTAGACGAAGTTACAGGTCAGATCAGTGCACCTTTAACGTTGCTTTTTTCATGTATTTAAGAGCTGTTGTGCTTGTGTCTGCTTTATCGTGATAATCTTTGACATCCCTGGATCATTATACAGTCATCTGGACCTAAAACCACTTCATAAAAGAAACAAGGCTGATTTCTGCATTAGGAAACTGCGGTGCCCAGTGGGAACAAACATTGCCTTTAAATGTCATCACAACAAAGAGGATGGATAGCTGCGCATCAAGAAGGGTTCACTTCAGTCCTGTGAATGTGACTTTTTTAGAATCTGTAACTGCCCCAATGCAAAAAAATATATATAGCTATTCATTTTTGTCAATATTGCTTAACCCTACTTGTAACGCTGACATCTGGTATCGAAAATCAGATACTAATCGATACGAAAACTAGTATTGAAACTAGATTCTCAATTGAACCTTTCCTGAAAAGCTTTAGAATGATCTTGGAACGGAACCTACCTGGACCTTCCTACCTTCTTTTACACAGATAAAAGAAAGTACTATGATTTAACGTTGAAAATCACATTCTCTTGTCTAAATAGAGTGTTCTCTTGTCTAAATAAGAGTGTTTTTTATTATCATTATGGTTTCGATTCTACTCCTTACTATTGAAATGTTAGTATGGTGACAACACTACTTAGAATAAAACTGCCCCCCCAAAATAACTGCTCCTTCGATATAGTGATTATTATGACAGGCCCAGTCGATATCTCCCACCCGTCACTGTAACTCTGGCGTAAACATGGGCCGCGCCTCATTTCTCTTTCCTCGCTTCCTTCTCCTTGATTCCTCTCCTCGATTCTACAGGAAATGGGTGAGGATTTCCCACCCACAGAGGAGACAAAGCGAGGAGAGAGAATACAAACTCTTCACTGAGACCAGTAAAGTTTGATTCTTTTATCCTCAGGTTTACTCCTTCCTTCCTTGGTTTTCTTTGGGACACCACTTAATATGGCACATTTGATTGACGGCTGAAAAATGGAGGAGCGAGGAGAAGAAGCAAGGAGGAGGAAGCGAGGAAAGAGAAATGAGACGCGGCCATGATCTCCGGAGCTCCACACACGTCACACTCCTCCCTTCAGCGGCTCCATCTGTGGGGGCTACAGTCTCTCTTCTGTCTGCTCCTCTCTCCGTGCAGCTGGCTCTCACTCCACACACCGGCAAACAAACAAACCAGCGCCGGTCTGATTTCTAAGGAAGCACTGGACCGTCCCGTTCACAATGGAGTGTGTGCATTAAGGGCGAGTGGTGAGAGCGGAGGGCAAAGAGGTGACCATAACAGGGCCGTATAGTGCGTGGTGACGTAATACTGCAAGAGTCATACTTAGAGGTAGAAAATTAGGAAGGCATTTTGAGCCTTTTCCTCGCAATTCTTAATTTTGTGTCTCTAAATTAGATTAGAGCAAAACTGAGCAGTAAAGATGAATCGATATAAACACATTCTCACATTCATATCAATAAAAACACATGAAATAAATAAAGAAGACAGGCTTTTTCTGGAGTCTTCAGTATAAAACTATAACAATGTTGATACAGCTGCTATTTGTTCATTAGGAACCGCAATATTTATCTTTAACGGCTTAATAACAAAATGGCGCATTGACTTTGTGTTCAAAACTGTAAAACTGAGGAGCTGTGCCTCTTCATAGTGGGTTTCACAGTTACGGTTACAGTTTCGCTGCAGCCAATTTTCATAAATGTGTTTTATTGGTGAGAAAGACTACGTCGCATTTTTGATCCCAACGTGTACAATCTGAGTCTGCATTTTTCTAAGTCAGTGAACACAGCAGTGGGTTAAGGGGTAGGTGAAAACAGAGATACAGCAGGACAATACAGCTTCACTCAAACTCTGAGTAAACTAACGTTGAAGGAACACTATTATCCATCATTTTCTTCCACTTTATCCAGCCAGTTTCACACGTAGACTTCCCTTTCCACTGTATGGCATTAAACTAATTCATCGTTAAGTGGAACTGCATCACAAACTTCATTACCATCGGGCTCATTTCTATTCACAGCCCCACCAGCATTGAAACGGAAGGTAGGTAGGAAGGTGTGTGTGCGTATGTGTGCGTGCGTGTGTGTCCGTGTACTGTTTGTGTACTGCACAGCCTCAGACCCTCCAGAATCCTCCCTTTGCCTTTGGACGCTTGTAAAATATGGTGATGCCAGATAAAGAGAGGACGCAGCTCATCGCCCATGCAAAGGTTCAAAGACTCGGGGCCCGTCTCATCATCGGAGCGGGCCCCCAGCACAAAGGACAGGATCACATGACCTCAGCACCACCACAACACCAGCCAGATACGTACACCTTCACTTTAAAAAGAAATGAGCAGGATTTCGTAAGCACCAGCCCAGACCGTGACATGTGGAGAGCGGTGAATGTTTTTTTATTCTGCACTCCTCCCTCATCTCTTTTAATGTTCATTTTATGATGGTTTTATGATGTTTTGATTTGTTTGTATTATGATTTTAAAGGTGCACTATGTAACTTTTTGTTTAGGGGTCCATCACTTGCTTGTTTCCATGGATATGTCATTGCTCTGCCGGGAATGTTCCACAGTGTGACATTAAACAGCTCTACTTTACATTTATTCAATTACAGGTGAATTTATAGCTCAGAAACACCTAGAAAAACAGACATTCTGACTGTGAGCGGGGTCGCCTCTCCACAGATCTGACCTGTAACTTGGTCTAGTTTGGTCTCCGTGAAGATAGAAAGGTTTAATGCTATACTGTGAAACATTCCAGACAGAGCAATAACATCTCCATGTCTTATTCTGTAAAACACTTTGAATTACTTTGTGTACGAGTAGTGCTTTACAAATAAACTTGCCTTGCCTTGAATTCGTGGTAGGGCTGGGCGAGATGGGGGAAAAAATGTATCACATATTGATCTATGTCAATTTTTTATTCAGTTTTATTCAGTCTTTTCAAAATCAAAATCATATCGTAGTTTTAGTATTCAAGTAAAATAATCATCATATATGTGAAATTGACTCTTTGAGCTTTAATCCATGTTATAATGTTGTTACCTCATCAAAAACATGCCCGTAATTGTGTTTTGTTTCATTCACACGTTTGATTAACCTTTTATTATTCGTCTGTCTACATCTCCAAAGCTCAAAATGCTCTGTTCCACCTTGTGATGTCATCGAGTGGTAGTTTTCAAGTTAACAGCTACCCTTTGTTCAATCAAGATTAAAAATTCCAGGATTGAAATGATCCAAATTATAATGTATGAAGAGTTTAAAAACGCAGTAGAGCACTTCCTGTATTACCACATGACATCACAAGGTGGAACTGAATGTTTTGAGAGAAGAACTTAAAGAAGCCTAAAAATGCAGGGTTTGCGTGTTAGATGTTTGAATGAAACAAAACACAACTCCAGGTCAGAAAACAGAGTAATATGAGCTCTTTAACGGAAAAAACATTTGTCACCATGGAGATTTTACTGATTTGCCATGAAGGTCCCACTGTATGGCATTAAACTTGACACCACAAGGTCAAGTTACAGGTCAGATCTGTAGAGATGTGACCCCGCCCACAGTAAGAATGCATGTTTTTCAAGGTGTATTTGAGCAGTAAAACGCCTTGCAATGAATGCATGCAAGATAATAGGTAATAAGGTAATGCCATACTGTGGAACATTCTAGGTAACCCAATCACCACGCCAGAAAGGTACACAGTGCAACTTATGTCTAATGGAGCGTCCGCCACCTGCTCCATGGAAATATTATTGCTTTGTCTAGAATGTTCCACAGTGTAGATTAAACTTATATATCATATCATCATATAGAGAGACAAGCAGGTTACAGCACTACGCTACATTACAGTTCAGATCTGTGGAGAGTTGCCCCTATTCACAGAAGGAGTTACTGTATTTTTGAGCAATAGAAATACCAGTAGTGAATAAATGCTAGATGGATATGTTTAATGTCTTACCACGGAACATTCCAGGCGAAGCAATAACATCTCCATGGAGACAAGTTACACAGTGCAACTTTAAGGTACTCCCATCTCACTGGAAATACCCACAAATCTTCCAAATATGTTGCCAATCTATTCCCAGTTTATTACATGATTCATAACGCACCAGAAATATTGAAATGAACGAATGAAAAACACAAAAACATGATTTAAAGCTGCATTGTGTAACTTTTCTGGTCAAATGCTTTTCTCTATAGACATGCTATTCCTTTGTTGGGAATGTTTCACAGTACAGCATTAAATTTAAACCTTTCTATCATCAGGGAGATCAAACCAGACCAAGTTACAGGTCAGATCTGTGGAGAGGCAACCCCGCTCACAGTCAGAATGTCAGTTTTTCGAGGTATTTTTGAGCTTTAAAACCACCTGTAATTAAATAAATGTAAAGTAGAATCCATCATGGCCGACACCTCTCACCCTCTGCACCGGACTGTAGAGGAACTGAGCAGCACCTTCAGCGGCCGACTGAGGCACCCTCAGTGTAAGAAGGAACGCTACCGCAGGTCCTTCATCCCCACTGCTGTCAGACTGTACAACTCCACTGTTTAACACTTACAATAACCTGTGCAATAACCAGTGCAATAACCTGTAACCATGTCACCTCATCAGTAACCGCCTCCACTGTCCTCAGATTATATATTTATATATTTGTATATTTGTATTCTTTTACATATATATATATTATATAAGAGATATGTTTTATTATATATTTACATTTCTTTCACTCCCTGTACATAAGAGCTACCTGATGTTGTAAATATGTTAATATTTATTGTGATTTTATTTTTTATTTACTTATTGTTCTGAGTGTTTGCACAATTTTTCACAACTTTTTGCACTATACTGTCCCCTGACTGTGAGCTTCTGTCACGAGTGAATTTCTCCTCTGTGAGATCAATAAAGTCTTATCTCTTATCTTATCTTAAAGTTATACTGTGGAACATTGCAAAGGAATGACATCTCCATAGAAACAAGCAAAAAAAAAACAAAAACTTATCAACATACACGCCCAACCATTATGAGTTTTGAAAGAAAAAATAGTTTCACCAGCGCGCAGCAAATGTCTGACAAAACAAAATGGCTGTATTCATCTCGTAACACTGACTGCCTTTTGAATATTGCTTTCATAATTGTTTTTTTCTTCTCCATTTTTCTGTTTTAAACAACACTTTTAGCTGTTTACACTGTGAGCTGCAATGTGAAGAGTGTATGGGTCTCATTGCATTTTAAGATTTGACAAACTTTTCCTTTACCTTCTTTTACAAACGATTACTTCCAGTGAATATCCTGAAAAAAACCCTAAAAATACGCAGTCATTTTTTTCCAGATAACAACAAAACAGCTTTCTTGATGTAACCATATTTAGTATTTCGGATTAAACTTCTCGTCTGCTCCAAAATTGTCTCTGGACTTGTCTTCACATAATCCTCACCACACATTTAAGTCCATTACAAATCCATTAATCGTCACCCTTTCCCATTTCAAAATTCTTCCCCACATCTACGCAAACAATTTCCAATAAAACAAAAAATCACAAAAGAAAAAAATAGAAAAGAAAAAAGAAAAACACCCTCTTCTTACCTTTCATCATGGTGTCCGGACTAGTATTGACGCGTGTATTCCTCTGTCCTCATTCACGACTCCTGTAAATCACTGCACGCAAATCAATATGCGTCTCCAGTCTTGAAGAGGGGCTGTCCCCGTTAGCGCTGGCGTCTCTGGTCGCTCATGGCTCGGAATAAACGGGAACACACACACGCACGCACACACACAAACACACACAAACACACACGCTGCTTTCTCCTCTCCGCTGGGAGCTCCGCGATTGGCTGCGTGGCGTTGTCCAGCCGTAAGTCAGAATTTCTCCACATAATAACCTTGCGCCGCTTAAATACTGCATGCGTAATGGTGATGTTGTGATTTCTGGGGACGCGTTAACACAACTCCAAAACTGCTATGTGCGTGATTTTGAGCGTTAGCGGGCGCTATTTTTAGCTGAGATCGTGAGGTAAAATTGGTGCAATGTAATGCGTGAAAAATAAGTGCGGAAAAAGGCGATTCCAGCTAATTTTGATGGGGTTTTTTTGACCTTGCGCGCAGCCGACTGGTGCCCCCTCCCTTCGGCTAAATTGATGCGGGGATTCCTGGTTGCTATTTTTAGAGCCGGTGCCGGTTGGAGAGAGCGGCGGGGGCGGAGGAGAGCGAGAGAGTAAGAGAGGGTGAACGAACGAACGCATGCAGGGAGGGATGGAAGGATGGATGAGGCTATGGATGGGTGTTGGGGGTGGGGGAGGTGGGGAAAGGGGGTAGGGGGGGTTCCCATCAGGCTGTTGTGAGGAAGGCTTTGAATCGTGACCAGACGGGAATCACAGGGAAAAAAAAAAAAAAAACGAATCGGCGCGTCATGCCAGAAGAGGAGCGTGCGTGGTTTGGTTAGGTTTGTGTTATTTGTGGCTTTCATGTGGATCTTAAACGCTTTTGGAATTTTTAATTTTTTTTACATTTTCAGATTTTGTTCGGCCCATCCGTCGTTTTAGGAGATGTGTGTGTGTGTGTGAGAAATTTGAATTTATTTATTTGTTTTTATTATTTTATTTTATTATTTTTATATTTATATTTTTATTTTAATGTATTTATTTGATTTATTTATTATTTATTTTAATGTGTTTTGATTTTTTTTTTTTACATTTTCAGATTTAGTTCGGTCCATCATTTTAGTCGTGTGTGTTCATAACATAAATCATCAGAAATTGGAATTTATTTACTTTTATATTATTTTTCATATTTTATTCTAATTTATGAAGTCATTTATTTATTATTTATTATTTATTTGGTTAAAGGTGCATTGTGTCACTTTTCTCGTGGGGGGGGTCCATCGAATGCTTTTCTCCATGGAGATTTTATTGCTTTGTCTGAAATGTTTCTTAGTATGGAATTAAACCTTTCGATCTTCATGGAGACCAAACCAGACCAAGTTACAGGTCAGATCTGTGGAGAGGCGACCCCGCTCACAGTCAGAATGTCTGTTTTTCTTGGTATTTTTGAGCTATAAAACCACCTGTAATTGAATAAATGTAAAGTAGAGCTGTTTAATGTCATACTGTGGAACATTCCAGACAGAGCAGTGACATATCCATAGAAACAAGCACCCCCAACCAAAAGATTACACAGTGCACCTTTAATTTTAGATTTGAAATATTGAGTAAAATTTAACATTCTTCTTTCTTCTTTTCTCTGGTATTTTCCTACAGCGATGACAAGTATTTAGAAGTGTGTTGTTCTGTTCTTAAACGGGAAGCACACGTTTAGAAACAGGCTGCCCTTGTGTGTCTAAAAACGACGATTTGTTGTGGACATTATCAGTAGAAACGCATTTTTTAAAGAAATTGTTAAAACACCCTTTGTATTAAAGTGTGGATACTCCAACACAAATGTGAAGAACTGAAACAAACTAAGAATGTAAAAAAAGGTCTAAAAATAGTGTTACAGGTAGAAATCACTTGGTGACTGTTCATATTCATAGACTTAGACGAACTTTACTGATTGAATATAATATAATAACAAAGAGTAAAAAATAAATGGTAATAATAAATTCTAAATAAGTAGCAAAAAGATAGCAAAAGGCAGGTGTCAAATAAGACATAATTGTATAAATAAATGTTTAAGTACAAGTCAAAATAAAATAGAAAAATAAGTAATAAAATATAAAATCACAGCTATAAACAAGAGACAAGACAAGAGTGCAATATGACGATTAAAAGGACTTAAAGTTATTCGTTACACGTTATTCGTTGTTTGTACAGTTGTAGGGAGTTGTAGGGAGTATTATCTGTTACATAGGGTGAGTTGTTGTACAGTTGTAGGGAGTATTATCTCCTCTGTCCCTCTATAGTCTGGTGCAGTGGGTGAGTTGTTGTACAGTTGTAGGGAGTATTATCTCCTCTGTCCCTCTATAGTCTGGTGCAGTGGGTGAGTTGTTGTACAGTTGTAGGGAGTATTATCTCCTCTATCCCTCTATAGTCTGGTGCAGTGGGTGAGTTGTTGTACAGTTGTAGGGAGTATTATCTCCTCTGTCCCTCTATAGTCTGGTGCAGTGGATGAGTTGTTGTACAGTTGTAGGGAGTATTATCTGTCCCTCTATAGTCTGGTGCAGTGGGTGAGTTGTACAGTTGTAGGGAGTATTATCTCCTCTGTCCCTCTATAGTCTGGTGCAGTGGGTGAGTTGTACAGTTGTAGGGAGTATTATCTCCTCTGTCGCTCTATAGTCTGGTGCAGTGGGTGAGTTGGAGACTCTGACAAATGTCTCCAGCTCACAGCCGATCACGTGTCCAGCTTTACGGATCAGCTTTACGGATTCATTCAACTTTTTGTAGTATAATTTGAGTATTCTGTAGTATAATTTGAATAACAGGTGTAAACGAGGCAAATTGCGTAAATGGGAAAAGTTACACAGTGCACCATTAAACAAAAATGGCAGGTCTTGTTGCCACATACTGTAGTTGATTACCCTTAAGAAAGCTTTCTAACTTTTAATATTCATTTTTTATGGAAAGTCGATGGGGAAAATGAATGGGAAAAAAGCTCCATTGGCCATGTTGGTCAAGTTTCTGCTGTTAGCATGTTGTGAGGTGAAATGTTTTTGTTTGCATGCTATTGATGGACATTTAATGTATTTATGTATTTGCAATTAATGAGAAAACGTACCAATGTAACAAAAGTAGCTGCAGTTTTAACCAATAAACAACCAAATATGGCTTAAGTTCAGTGTTGTGTGTTAGCTTCATTAGCATTCAACTCAGAAATGGAAAAGTTCTTAGAAAGCTACTCGCTAAATCACTTTTTTTTTTTTTTTTTTTTTAGACTCAAAGTTAAAATGGCACAAATCTATTAGGGATTTCAGTTTCGATACTGTTTTATTTTATGTATTTATTTATTTGATAAGAACAGTGCATGTTAATGAACACCTGTACCTAAAGTGTAAATATACCAGATTATAGCAAAAAAGGCTCCATCTAGATCTTCTAAGTAATTTCCGATGTTCGATATTAGGCGATATCAGTGCAGAGAAAAATAAAATGAAACAGAACTGATTTGTATTTGAAAAAAATCAAACATTCTGATACTTTCTGAGCCAACTATGACCAGGAAATAGTCTTATTACGTGTCAGTTTGTATCTATATATAAATGGACGTAGCTAACCCGCATAGCTAGTGTTCATGGGGCCGCTTCTGGCTCCATAGACTTTGACTCCAATTGACTTTAGACTGAAAAATGATCACCCCTCTCTCTGCAACTGCTGCGATTTTCATCATTTTGGTCTTAAAATGTTCATACTAACTCGCTCTACATGATCCTGGTGTTTTTATTTCGCAGTTTTGTCCATAAATAACGGACCTGGCTCCACATTCTCCCCTATAACCGCTTGCTTGGGTGAGCTTCATTTGACTGGAGGCGAATGCTATGGGTGACATCACACTCCCTTAGTCCACTTCTTTATACAGTCTATGATTTCTGTGTATTTCTATATTGGCTGGACCGATATTTGTACACCAATATTCGATATAGCTCATTTTTCCAATATTATTTCTCAAGTTAGCTTTTTTCTCTTACCTTTGTCTCTGATGGTTCGAATACATTTTTTTCAGTTGCAGCTGCTGTTTGACAAAATGTCTTCTCTTACGCCAGAATCACTTGATAACGACAAGCTAGCACAAAGAGCAAATGACAAAATTAGTACGTGATGAGCGACTATAGGATGAGAGAAAAGATTTTTACGTAGCGTTTCTGAACAGACGCCGTTCAGACATTGTCGTCATGGTGAAGGGAGAAGGGGCCGCTCCCTCCCACTCCAGCCTGCGTCGTGTCTCTCTGCTCTGGGGACTCCCTAATTCAACACGAGTCGTCCGTTTTGGCTTTTTACCTATAATGTGCAATATTTAAACAATTCATTTACAAAGCAGGGATTGTAATATAAAATGTACTTGGAGCTGAATTGAATTTCCATCTGTCTACTGGTGATTTTCAGCTGTTTTAAAGAGTTGGGTTTTGTTTCATTCACACATGTTTAACACGCAAATCCTGCATATTTAGGTTGAGTTCTCAAACGGAAAACACTCTGCTCTACCTTGTGACATGATGTGATTATACAGGAAGTACTCCACTGTGTTTTTAAACTCCATACACCTTCACTAGATTCATTTGGTTGATTTCAGCCCCGGAATTGCCACTCTCTACTGAACTAAAGGTAAAAACTAGCTGCTAACTTGAAAACTAACCGCAACATGACATCACAAGGTGGGACAGAGTGTTTTGAGCTTTGGAGATGGAGACAGACTAATAAAAAAGGGTTACTCAAACTCCAGGTATGTTTCAGATAAGATATCAACATTATAACACGGCTCAAAGCTCATAAGAGTCGATTCTGTGAAATATAGGACCTTGAAAATGTCAAAATTCAACCCCAAAACATCACACGGCTCTTCTGTACATTGTGTGTGCACGGAGAAAGCCTGGAGTCACCGTGGCGCATATGGGGGAGAGCTTTTATTATTTATCAGCGCAGGTCTAAAAATAGGCACGCGCTCTGGTGTAGGCGACAGGGGTTTCCGGGGGGATGATGGGCAGGTTTCCCCGGCACCTGGGGGTCACGCGACGGGGGAGACACCAGGACAGAGCCACCGCCATGGAGGATTTATCACCAGAACACTGATGGTAATTATCCACAGAGACACGCTGGGAGTAGGTGGAGCGCACACACACACACACACACACACACACATGCATATACACACAAACACACGCGCACACACATGCATATACACACAAACACGCGCGCACACACATGCACATACACATACACACAAACAATCACACAC
This sequence comes from Taenioides sp. WSHXM2023, assembly GCA_029959045.1. NCBI lineage: Eukaryota > Metazoa > Chordata > Actinopteri > Gobiiformes > Gobiidae > Taenioides > Taenioides sp. WSHXM2023. The sequence goes on from CM057096.1 coordinate 28,608,051, forward strand.
ACACACATGCGCATACACGCACACACAAACATGCACACACACACACAGACACATGCAGATACACACAGACACACATACACACAGAGACACATGCACATAAACAGACACACACACATACACACACAAAGACACGCGCACACACTCACACACGGACGTGCACACACAGACATACACACACACACACTCACGTACGCACGCACAGATACACACACAAAGATACACGTACACACTCACACACGGACGCGCAGACACATACACACACAAACACACGCACATACGCACACACACATATGCACACAGACACACACACACAGGCACACACACACAGAGAGAGACGCACAGGTACACATACATGCACACACACAAAGACACACACATGCACGCACACACAAAGATACATGTACAGGCACACACACAGAAACAGACATACACACAGACGCACAGACACACATACAAACACACAGACACACACGCAGACACACAAACACCATTTTGTTCACAGATCAAAGTGCAGTCCTTACAGGATATTACTGTAATGGTGATGTGCGTCATGTTATTTAAAGGGCCTATATTACACAAAATTGACTCTTGTGAGTTTTAAGTCATGTTATAATGTTGTTATCTCATCAAAAACACACCTGGAGCTGAGTTTTGTGTCGTTCACTCAGATTTGTGTGTTAAACATGAGACAAAATACAACTCCAGGTCTGTTTAAAACATAAATCAGAAAATAGAGTAATACGGACTATTTCATTTTATGAGCCGGTGTGACTGTCTGTACATTTGCTTGCCATGGAGATGTTATTGCTTTGTCTGGAATGTTTCACAGTATGGCATTAAACATTTCTATCTTCATGGAGACCAAACCAGACCAAGTTACAGGTCAGATCTGTGGAGAGGCAACCCCGCTCTGTCAGAATGCCTGTTTTTCTAGTTATTTTTTAGCTATAAAACCCCATATAATTGAATAAATGTAAGGTAGAGCTGTTTAATGTCATACAGTGGAACATTCCAGGCAAAACAATGACATATCCATAGAAACAAGTGACCACAAAGTTACATAGTGCACCTTTAATTTGAAACAAGCCAAAATATGTCTTGGGATTATTCCAGAAACGACAATATTGGATGGAGATACTGTGCGTGCGGATCATCTCCTCATTCATGGTGGGGTTTACGGCTTGTGAATGCCTCCACCCCTCCTCCACCCCGAGCACATGCATGTACCTCACCGCGCTGCTTCATTCACGGGTTTTGCTTCATTGACAGAGTTGGGCACGTGGCAAGAGGCGTGTGAGCGTTGCCATGGCGCGCTGCAGTGAGGTGCATGCGGAACATTGGGTCCGCAGCAGTCTACACCCCCATGAGCCTACACACATGCACACAGACAGCAGCAGCACAGGGATAACCGGATTACAGAGGAAATACATGACGCTAGCATGGATGCAATTCGGAATAAGATTACACATACATGCAAAAACTGTAAACGCATATTTGAGGGGACGAATTTGCATCTTTATGTGTGATAATACAGCTGCTATGAGCAAAATGTCACAGAGGCGCTTTTTTATATTACTTTGCAGTGACATCACGTTGGACAGGGGGTTACATGTATTTGTAAGGTGGAATGTTCAGCAGTTACCATGGAGACGCAGTACACAGATTAGCAAAAGCACTGTCCAATAAGTGTTAAGATAGTAAATAAAAAAACATACAAAATGGATTTAAACAGCACATTTTCAGGAGCCTGTGATCAATCAGAGCATTCATGGCCCTAGTCCAATAAGGTTTATTTGGTCTTCTGTTAATTTAGTTATTATTATTATTCTTTTTTCAGACCAAGGGTTTGTTTTCATACCTGACAGTTTCGATTGTTGCTGTGACGTGTCTGGTCAGCTGATTTATACAGGTTTTGGCTCTGTTTTTCTACCAGTGGAGGCAGGACGACAGCGCCATCTGCAGTCCGACTTCCTCAGGACAGTATCTTAGGTGTGTGAGAGTAAAAAAGCCCCCTCGTCCCGGTTTATCGTATTTCGTTTCGTATTTCGATTTCCTCTTTAATCCAGCGACGATGTTTGTTGTCCTCTGTCCCAGTGATGTTTGCTCCGTCCCAGTCCATAATGTGGTTCTCTTTTTTACAGTGGTCAGAAACGGCCGATTTGAGTTGTTCCTGTTCTGATTGTGCTTTGTTGCTCTTGTGCACGCCTTCGCTGTTTCCTTCTCACATTCTGTCCTATGTTCCTTTTTTCGTGTAGTGAATGTCCTCCCTGTTTCCCCGATGTATATTTTATTGTAGGACATGCAAGATATTTCATATATGACATTACAATCATGCCCCGGTTCTGTTTTATCTTTTGGGTGGATTAATTAAGTAATTGCCTGAGTTTTCTGTACGGTTTCACTGGTGTGTTGATATTGTGTTTTCTCATTGCCCTCTGCACTTTTTCTGTTATGCCCCTGATGTACGGTAATGTTACGCTCTTTTTTTTTTTCAGTTTTATTTTTGTTTTTCTGGTTTTGTTTTTTCTTTCTCTCTGACCTGTTGTTTTCTTTTGTTTATTGCCGATTTGGGCCATTTTGGGCAATTAGAAAACAGCTGTGCCCAATGGGAGCTGACATTGGCGTAAACAGCATCACAGCAAAGCGCTGCACAATTGTCTATATCTCCGATGGATAGCTTGCGCAGCGATACGATATTTTCATAATATGCATTTCACAGTATGATATTTAAGATATTCTGTGGAGGCCTACCAAATTGTGAAAATGCAACTTTTTCCTTTTAAAATGCCTTGAAAAGCCTTATAATGCAAAGAATTTAGATTTATTTCTGCACTGGAAGAGCAAAGGATCATGGTCTATGTAGTTTCGTCTGTTTTTTTTTTTTTTTTAGATATTGCTGCACCATAACAATGAATTTAATGAAAGATACTTGTAATTCAATATACTGTGATGCCCATGATATTACTATGAGACATTTGACCATACGATAGCACGATATTTCGGTTATTGCTACATCCCTAGTGAGTAGCGGATTTTTATTTTTCATTTGTTTCAAAACGACTATGTGATGCTATGTGCTATGTGCAAAAATAAAACTGGAGAACTGGAGGTGGCAGTGAAAACAGGGGTAGATCAGAGTAACTACATACAGAATAAAGATACTCAAACATGCATGAATCAATCTAAATACAACTTCGAGGGGGTAAATGAGAAGATCTGGAGCTGTATCCTGACTTCCTGATTTCAGAGGGTGTGATTGACAGGCGGAATAACCAGTCAGAGGGACGCATGCTCCGTTCGGGCTGCTTACACATCAAAAAGGCGAAAAAACAACATGAAGGACAGAATTTTTGCAGAATCAACAATCAAAGCACTAAATTCTTACTGTCTGAGGTTAAATAAGTTGTATATTTTGTTGGTAACGAGTTAGTTATCTTGAATGTTATGAGACTTTGGAGATGTCTTCCGCATTTGAAAGACACATGATACAAATTAGCAGCTGTGGTTGGATCATCTTTATAAGTTTGGACGAAGGTTTTTCACGCTCTGTGGTCCGGTTCAAGTCCTTTCTTGGCTGGTCTGCTTTAAAATGTAATTCCAATTATCTAAGGAAGTGGGTGGGTCTACGGATCAAGTACAACTGTATTCTTGATTGACCTTCACAAACGCTGCACACTTTTATCTGGATAATGAGGAAAAGTTTGGTACGTGGGCCCATATTCCCATTACTTCCAAGATTCGTGCCACAATCATGTATCTGTTATGTACTCCGCCCTTCATATTCCTCATGTTAATTAAGGTACCTCATTTGGGACTGCGAGCACAGACACAGCCCTAATGAAGAAATTAAAGCAGCTCTGGTTTCATTTGTAATGTGCTCCACTCGAGACTACCTTACTTACTTACTTAACTGCACTTCCAGGATACGAGCACGTCCTTTCTCTTATACTTAGAGGTCTTATATTACGTAAAATTGACTTTGTTTACATCTCCAAAGCTCAAAATGCTCTGGGGCTCTTTAAACGGGGCCAAAACGCAGATAAAAGAAATATTTTAACCTTTCATCGCCGTGGTGATGTTTAAAAGTGCACTGGATTGGTGTTTTCAGGCGTAAAATGTTGACATCAGCACATTTAAGGGCAGGGGGGTTATGAAAATCCGTCAGCACAGGTAGTGTCCTTGGATACACTCTTAAGGGTCATAATTTTGCGGCGGGTGACTGTCTCTATTGCAAAACCCATATCACAGTATTTACGTCACATTTATGAGGTAAAATAAAGCATATAAAAAACCTGCAGCAGAGGGGATTAATTCAAAATATTTAAAAGGGCCCGTATGACTGTATTTTCTGATTTTCTGTTATAATTATAATGTTTCCTCGTCACAAACAGACCTGGAGTTGTGTTTTGTTTTATTCACACATGTTTAACACACAAACCCAGCAGATTTAGGCTGAGTTATTATCTCAAACTCTGTCAAACTGTCATGTGGTAATACAGGAAGTGCTCCACTGTGTTTTTAAACTCCATACACGTTGGAATAACCCATTTCTGCTGAACAAAATGTAAAATGTAGCTGTTAACTTGAAAACTACCACTACATGACATCACAAGTTGGAACAGAACATTTTGACTGACCGACATGACGAAAAGCTCTCAAGAGTCCATTTTCCATAATAAAGGACCTTCGATGAATAATTAGCAGCATGACGCTAACAGTATGTGTTAGTGAAAATGAAGTGCGAACGACATCTACTGGCAGCAGTGGGAATGAACTATTGTGAACAAACAAAAACTAGCCATTTAAAGGTACACTTCACAACTTTTCTGGTGGAGGGTCTGCTACATGCTTGTCGCCATGGAGATGTCATTGCTTTGTTTGGAATGTTCCATGGTATGACATTAAATATATCCATCTAGCATTTATTCATTACCGGTGTTTCTATTGCTCAAAAATACAATAATTTATTCTGTGAATAGGGTCGACTCTTTGCAGATCTGAACTGTAATGTAGCGTAGTGCTGTAACCTGCTTGTCTAGGTTTAATGCATACTGTGGAACATTCTAGACAAAGCAATAAGATCTCCATGGAGACACCAGAAACGTAGCGTAGTGGACTTTATACATTGATTTGATTTGATTTTATACAATGATTTTATTGCACAGTTTCATCCCACTGCCAGCTCGTTGCCCTGCCAACGGGTCACATGACTATCCCGTCCAATGCCGTGTGCCCAGCAATCAGCACTCCTTGGTCTTAGCGGGAAAATGTCGAAAACAAAAGTAGAGACGAGCAGGCTGTCGGCAAATCAGTCAGATTGTGTTCAAACAAAACTCTAGTCTAATTTGAGTAACGGGGCTTCTGACAGAGCAGTGCTTACAGTTACCATTACACCCCCAGGTTGATAACATTAGCTGCAAAGTATCAATAACAGCTCGAAGTGGCTGGTAAGTAATTCACCCAATGTCGATCAAAAGTGAATTCTCCCTTATGTTCAGAGGATGCAAAGAGTCGCCCTCTGCTGGAGAACTGAAGAGTGACGCAGCAGGAATGAGGCTAATAACAGTAACAGTTAGCCTCAAAGTTGGTTATCAACAAAATTAGTGAAGTACTGAAGTATTCTGCATGTAAAAACAACTGGCTTAATAGGTTGTTTATTTGATTTTTTGACAGTGACAGTGAGCATCCTAATTCTTCACCACGAAGAGTTTTTCACAATTTTCAGAGACCTGAGCAGAATCATGCCAAAGCTAACAACCACTAGCATGCTAACACACACAAGGTATGCTGTTTTGACCCTGTGAGAAAGTGGGAATTGGTCCCATTAAACTTGCATTCATTTAATTTGACACATTTGTTCATTTCCTATCATTTCTGCCAGTCTAACTAACCTGCTTAACATATAATCCTGGGTTATTTTTTGTTAGTTCAGTTTAATTATCACACAATATCACACAATTATTTGCCCATTTCAGTTAAATATATTTCACACACTTACCTGTTCCTCCACAAGGTCTGGAGATTGGAGGTCTGGAGGTCGTTCATTTGGAAAGCCTCTGGGGGTGTGGGGGGTCGGGGGCCGGAGAACTGGTTTGAGTTCCTTTTTTGTTTCATTGTTTTTGTGTATTTGATTTAAGTGTTTATAGTTGTATTTTAAAGCCTTGAGTTTAGAGGGACTTTGTAAATTAAGCTGTTAGCTTTAGACACGGCTAAAGTGGAAGTTGGTTCTTACCTGGGGGAGGTCCTTCCTGCTGAGGAGTATAAAAACAGGTAGCAAAACATGTTAACCATTTGCAAAGTCAGGCAAAAGAAGTTTTTATCAACGTGTGTCCACTGCTCAGTATTTTTCCTCTTAAACTGCATAAAGAAGTGGACTGAGGGAGTGTGACGTCATCCATAGCGTTCAGCTCCAGTCAAATGAAGCTCAATGAGGCTTGCAGTTATTTACAGATAAAATAGCGAAATAAAAACACCAGGATCATGTCGAGCGGGTTAATACGAATGTTTTATGACCGCAATGACGAGGCTCAAAGCAGCAGTTACAGAGTCAGTGGAGCCGGAAGCACCCCTGTGAACACTTCCTATTTGGAACGTGGTGGCTAGCAAGTTAGCTATGTCCATTTATATATACAGTCTCTTTTCTTTTACACCTGTCTCATAGCCCACTGTCTCCCTGTGGAACAGACTGTCTAAATGCAGCCGTGTTTGCTCCTGATTTCTCTTCTCTCCGGGGATCAGGAGATGATTTCACACAACATTAAGTGGCCTGGATCCAAGGGGACTAGTGGAGGTGCTGGTGGTACTGGTGCGGTGATCTGGACTAATTAAGCCCCTCACCCCCAGAAACACTATGACTTTGAGTGGCCGATGAAGGGCAAGGAGCAGCCATCCAATCCAAGCAACAGACGTAAGGACTGCTATTTCAAGCACATGTTACACCTGACATACAGAAAGCACTGGTACTGAATTCATTTATTTATGTCATTTTACTAAACACATCAGCTGGATTATTAGCCTATCTACAACAAAGATCAGAAAATTGCGTAATGTGGGCCCTGTAATATAAACACTTTTAGAGCCCTTTGCGTTATGTTTGCAAAGTTTCATTCTTCAGGATAGTGTATGGACGAGAGGTGGTGCTCCCTCAGGTCATTCCAGGACAGAGAAACAGAAGGAGGAGGCCCCACTGTGTCCGGCTCTGGTCCATGTGCTCTCTCTTACACTATCACTGTGGCCTCGTGTGCACCTACACCGCCATGCACACGCGCACCTCCTGCACACGCGTACCTACATACTGTTCCAAAAGGTTCAATTATTTACACGAGAGACAAGTCTAAATCCTCCCTTTACTATTACATTGTTTTATTACAGGAAGTAAAGAGTTCAAAAACATAAAAACAGTGTCTGGACTCCTTTCACCTTTGCCTCCTTGCAGTCTTGCCTCCTTGCCACCCTTCCCTCCTTGCGTCTTTGCACCCTTCCCTCCTTGCAGCCTTGCATCCTTCCCTCCCTCCATGCACCCTTCCCTCCTTGCTCTTTTCCCTCCTTGCACCTTTCCCTCCATGAACCCTTTTCTCCTTGCTCCCTTCTCTCCTTACACCTTTCTCTCCTTGCATCCTTCCCTCCTTGCTCCCTTCCCCCCTTGCACCCTAGCCTCCTTGTACCGTTCTCTCCTTGCACCCTTCCCTCCTTGCTCCCATCCCTCCTTGCTCCCTTCCTTCCTTGCACCCTTCCCTGCTTGCTCCCTTCTCTCCTTCCACCCTTCCCTCCTTGCACCCTTCCCACCTTGCTCCCTTCTCTCTTTGCACCCTTCTCTCTTTGCGCCCTTCCCTCCTTGCACCCTTCCCTCCTTGCTCCCATCCCTCCTTGCTCCCTTCCCTCCTTGCACCCTTCCCTGCTTGCTCCCTTCTCTCCTTCCACCCTTCTCTCCTTGCACCCTTCCCTGCTTGCTCCCTACTCTCCTTGCACCCTTCCCTCCTTGCTCCCGTCCCTCTTTGCTCCCGGTCTGCTGCCCCTGATGGATGGGTGGTGCCAGGACAGCATGCGCTCATGCTGGGTGCACCGGGCGCGTACGGCAGCGGTGATGGACGAGGCCCCGGATGCTACATAAAAATCGAAGGCGCTGTATATAACATTCCCAGCTCCTCTCTTAAACTGTAATGTATAGTGAGAGGAATTTGTTTCGCAGTCCATTGGCGCCGACAGTGATGGATGTCAAAGAGGAGGGAGGGGGAGAGACAGGCAGGGAGGAGGAGAGAGGGGGAGAGAGGTGGAGCGGGGGGGGGGGGGGGGGGGGGGGGAGGAGAGACAGGGAGGGAGGAGGAGAGAGGGGGAGAGAGAGGGACGAGGAAGGAGGGAGAGGGAGAGAGAGAAGGGGAAGAGGGAGGGAGGACGAGAGAGAGGGAGAAAGGTGGAGGCCAGGGGAGAGAGGTGGAGGGAGGAGGAGAGAGCGGGAAGGGGAAGGAGGGAGAGAGAGGAAGGAAGGGAGTGAGAAGGAGAGAGGGGGAGAGGAGGAAAGAGGTGGAGTGAGGGGGAGGGAGGAGGAGAGAGGGGGAGGGGGAGAGAAGAGGGCAAGAGAGGAGGAGGGAGGGGAGAAAGGGGGAGGGAGGGGAGAGAGGAGGGAGAGAGAGGGGGGAGAAAGGTGGAGGGAGGAGGAGGGAGGGGGAAAGAGGTGGAGAGAGTGAGGGGGGAGAGGGAGGGAGGAGGAGAGGGAGGGAGGGAGGGAGGGGAAGAGAGGGAGGGGGAGAGAGGTGGAGGGAGAAGGAGAGGGGGGAGGAGGGAGGGGGAACGAGATGGAAAGAGGTGGAGGGAGGGGTGGTGTCTCTGTGGGGTTAGTCTGGGTCTTCTTCTTCTTCTACTCTGTGGCCACTTACGATATAAAAACTCATCTGATGTGACAGTATCTGCTAAAACAAGTAAATACTCTTACTCTAAATACTCTTACAGTAAATACTCTTTTTATATGGATACTTTGTGGCTGATGTCATCAACATTCTCAGGGAGTGTGATGCTAACTGAAAGCACTGCTCTGTCCTAAGCTCTCTTACTTAAAATAGACTTAATCTGAGCTTTTATTTAACACAATCTGACCAGAAAGAACTGACTTATCTGAAACTAGAACATCTGAACTGATTTGTGCTGTTAAACATAAAATTACAGTCACAAGCTAGCTAGCATTAGCCAACAGTTTTTCAGTGAGTCGCTCTCGCGTTTATGTTGAAAATCAAACTCCTGAACAGGACCATGAACGCTCGCACTAATCACAGGCTCGTGAAAATGTGTTGTTTAAATCCATTTGGTATTTTTTCTTGAGTTTTCAGACTATTTTAAAACTTTTTTTGAAAGTGTTTGCTAATGTGTGCATTGTGTAACTAATGAACATTGGTCGTCTAACCTGTCATAGGCACTTGAACTATTCAAACCAAAATATTCTGTATTTGAAGTGGTCAGAAGTCTTCAAAATGGCACCATGAAAGTATATTAAGATCTGGAACCAAAGATGGTGTTGTGTTGTTTTCAGTAGCCTCCAGATGGACTAGTGGTTGCTCCAGGTACTGCAGCTCCCCGGAGCTTGGGCTCAGAAAGAATTCTCCCAGAGAGCACAGTGCATTTTGGGAATTCAAACTGTCCGCGTTCAGCTGACAGGGCATCAACAGGTTTCACAAAGGTTGAATTTTGTAGGGTTCTTATATTCTTCTTCTATTTTCACAATATTTTATTTAAAATTTCATTTAAAATTTTTAAATCCTCAAAGCGCCTAAAAGTGATCTTTGTAAGACGCTCACTCCGCTCTAGCAGCTCTCGCTCTGATTGGTCCAAATGCTCCACGTCGTGCACGGTACAGACGTCACACAGGTGGGAGGAGTAAATGCAAAAGAGAAAATTATGTTTGGGCCCATGGGCCAATGAGCACAGACCATTGAAAACAACACAACGCCATCTTGGGTTCAGCTTCAGATTTGATTAGAGTTCAATGATTGGCAAGAAATCCCTTTTATTTCTTCTTCTGCATTATTTCCTCAATACGGACTGGCGCCTCCCACCCGTGTGATGTCAGAAATGTGCACCATGTGACTAGTTCTGACCAATCAGAGCAAGAGCTGCTAGAGCAGAGCTAGCGCGGGCTCAGAGCAGGGCTAGGCTACATTTTACAAAGCTAACTTTTAGGTGTTTCAGGAATTTAAAAATTCTAAAAAGTTCATGTTGTGAAAATAAAGAATAATCCTTACAAGATCCGACTTATGTGAAAGCTGTGAATGCCGTGTCAGCCGAACATGAGCAGTTTGAATTTGCATTGCGCTCTATGGGAGAATTCTTACTGGGCCCAAGCTCCCGGGAGCTGCAGTACCTGGAGCAGCCACTAGTCAACTCCAGTTCTTATTCTAAATCCATGACTTGAACCCGTGCTTAAGGCCCAGCACATGACCACATGGTACGATCACAAATGCACACAGTAATGTACAGTATGTAACAAGAACTATGTTGCCATCTAGTCCTACCTAAAGAAGTGGAATAAGGGACTGTGATGTCATTTGGCTCCAGTCAAATGAAGCTCACAAGGTCAGGAGCAAATTCAGGGCCAAGTGCCGTATTAGGAATAGGAATTTATTCATAGACAAAATAGCGAAATAAAAACACCAGTAAATATGAACATTTTAAGACCGTAATGACGAGGCTCACTGGAGCAGTTACAGAGAGAGGGGTGATCATTTTTCAATGTAAAGTCATCTGGAGCCGGAAGTGCCCCCCATGCTCACTTCCTATTTGAAACGTGGCGGCTAGCAGGTTAGCCATGTCCATTTATATGTGCAGTCTATGTTTCGGTCCCATCGGCGGTTCTATGGGGCTGATTCCGTTGTGGCGCCCCCTGCCTGGCCCCTGGCACATGTCGCCCAATGTGTGATGCGTTTATGTACCACTTCTGTGCGTTGTTATCCTATCAGGCTGGCTGGTGTCACGAAGCACTCTGTGTCTGATGAATATTGGATGGGCAGGATAATAGGAGGTCTGCCCCCATCTGGACAGAGTCAGCGGTGTATGGACATGTAATGGAAACGTTTATGAGGCTTCGAGGGAGAAAGGGATTTGAAAACTGCATGTGACATTTAAGAGCTAGTGTTGACTTTTGTAGCGGAATAAGATTGGGAAACAGTGTGAAAGTGCAGATATTTTTAGGAACGTGTCTTTAAATCTATTCGGTATTGTTGTGGGGTCCTGTTAAAGGTCCTGTATTAGGCAAAATGGACTCTTGTGAGATTTAAGCCATGTTATAATGTTGTTACCTCATCAAAAACATGTGTGGTGATTGTTTTTTTTTTGTTTTTTTTTGTTTGAGTAATCTTTTATTATTAGTCTGTCTACATCTCCAAATCTCAAAATACTCTGTTCCACCACCTTGTGATGTCATGTAGTTGTAGTTTTCAAGTTAACAGCTACAGTTTACCTTTAATTCAGTAGAGATTGGCAATTCCAATGCTGAAATTATCCACATGATGTTAGTGAAGGTGTATGGGGTTTCAAAACATAGTGGAGCACTTCCTGTATTACCACATGACATCACAAGGTGGCCTTACCAGCTTGTCAAAGCCTGATCTCGTCAGATCTCAGATGTTAAGCAGGGCCGGGTCTGGGTAGGACTTGGATGGGAGACCACAGAGAATTCCAGGTGCTATTGCTACAGTGGGGCACCAGTGGCAAAAACTGTCTTAGTGTCCTTAGGCAAGACACTTCACCTATTGACTGGTAAGAAAGTGGAGTGTGCGTGGGTGTTGGTGGTGGTCAGAGGGGCCAATCAGTTTCTGTCAGTCTGTCCCAGGGCAGCTGTGGCTACAATAGTAGCTTGCACCACTGAGTGTGGAGTGAAAAGCTCTAAAGCTCTTTTGAAAGGCGCTAGAGAAATGCAGTGATTCAAATTATTAACAGTGTGTTTTCTGTTTGAGAGAAGAACTCAGCCTAAATCTGCAGGATTTATTTTTAAACATGTGAGAATGAAACAAAACACAACTCCAGGTCTGTTTGTGATGAGGAAACTACATTAGAACATAGATCAGAAAATTGCATCATATGGGCCCTTAAAAGGTGCACTGTGTAACTTTTCTGGTAGAGGGTTCGGTTGGGGTTCCGTCACCTGCTTGTTTCTATGGCTATGTCACTGCTTTGCCTGGAATGTTCCACAGTGTGACATTAAACAGCCCTACTTTACATTTATTCAGTTACAGGTGGTTTTATAGCTGAAAAATACCTTGAAAAACAGACATTCTGACTGTGAGCGGGATTGCCTCTCCACAGATCTGACCTGTAACTTGGTCTGGTTTGGTCTCCATGAAGATAAAAGGGTTTATACCATACTGTGAAACATTCCAGACAAAGCAATAACATTTCTATGAAGAAAAGAAAAAGTTACACAGTGCGTGTTTAAATAATTGTAGATAAGAAAATGATCCAATCTGAATCATCACTACCTAAACCCCAGCTCCTGCAATCAGTCATGAGTCAGTGCTAGTGCAGCCTCTGCAGCTCGGAGTGAATTCTGGAGGTTCTGAGCTTCACATGAGAAATGGTCTGTCCAAATACTGAGAATGAGGAAAAACTGGATTTATCCTCTATCTGCAGGTTAAGGCTCTGGCAGCTCAGGTTCAGCTGTGATTTCAATATTTTGTTTAAAAACTCTATAGTGCAGGCTATACAGTTCCTTTAAAGGGGTATTGTGTAACTTTTCTGGTGGAGGCTCCGTCAAACACTTTTCTCCATGGAGATGTTATTGCTTTGTCTGGAATGTTTCACAGTATGGGATTATCCCCTTTCTATCTTCTTGGAGGCCAAACAGACCATATTACAGGTCAGATCTGTGGAGAGGTGACCCCACTCATAGTCAGAATGCCTCTTTTTCTAGGTGTTTTTGAGCTATAAAACCACCTGTAATTGAATAAACGTAAAGTAAAGTAGAGCTGTTTAATGTCATATTGTGGAACATTTGGAGCAGTAACCAAACAGTTACATAGTGCACCTTTAGGACAAAACATATAATATACTGTAATGTCATTATTTCCTTCATTAATTCAATAGAGCAAGCAGTGGTGTTTGCTTTATTTTTTTCTGGATACAAGGATAATAAAACATGCATTTTGACACACGAGTTGACAAAGCTGCACACATTTTATTTTTATTTATTTTATTTTATTGGAAAGCCCCTTGAGATGTGCTGTTTCGTTTTTGAGGGGTCCAAAAAACACAAAACATTAGTAATACACACTACAGTACAGTACAACACAATACAATAGACAGAATACAAAACTTACAGGTTTTACATTACAAAACACACACACACACACACACACACACACACACAGAGAGAGACAGCCCTCCTCCCAACTCCTGCAACAGTACCTGATTTACAAAAAAAAAAAAAAAAAATGGAGTAGACATTATATAACAGTGATATAATAGAACAAACTGAAAAATACAAATAAAAAAGCCAAACTAAAAACATAAACAAGGAGTTTTGAGATATGAAAACAAAGATGATTGAAAAAAATTGAAAGATGTTAAAGCTCTTATAGGTGTGGGTCATCTATTCCAATCCGAATATAATGAAATGATCTGCATCCAGCTTCTTTGTAGATTCGGGGAACAGAAAAAGTGACACACAATGTGCTCTGTCCCTACAGGGGTTTTATTACCAGCAATTAGCCTGCGCCACAACTGTCTAATATTTGAGTTAGATCTATTTTAGACTTCAATATGATTTTTCATTCTATAAGCCATTTCTCACACCTCAAACGGAAAACACTCCACACACCTTCACTAGAATCACTTGGATCATATGGAGCTAGAGGTAAAAGGTAGCTAGATAGAACGTGAAAACCACCGCTTCATGACATCACAAGGTGGAACAGAGCATTTTGAGCTTTGGAGATGTAGACAGGCTAATAATAAAGGGTTTCTCAAACATGTGTGAATGAAATAAAACAACTTCAGGTCTGTTTTTGAGGAGATAACAGCATTATAGTGTATATATAGTATATGTTGATATAGCGTGAAGTAAACTGTCCAGGTGGGGCTACTGACTGGTGTTGTAAGGTAAAAGAAACCAGGGGTCGGTGGGTCGGACTCGGCTATTGAAGTGGAGGAAGTTAAGCATTAGTAACCACGGTAACCATTCACATAAACCGAAACACACGCGCTAAAAATACACACTGGGCGGTCGCCATTGTGTGTCCACCAGATCGGCTTTCACTATTTCACCAAACAAGAACATGTGGTAATCAGGGACGCTCTGTGTACTGTGACTCCTGCGGGTCGTCATGGCAACCAGTGAATGAGTGGATAAGAAGCTGGTAGCTAGATAGATCCTTCAACAGGTCATGTATTGAATGTTAACTTTGGCTAATTTATATACTGGCTTCAAAGTGGCTTTAAGTCATAATGTTTTCATGTTGTTACCTCCTCAAAAACACACCTGGAGTTGTATTTTGTTTCATTCACACAGGCTTGAGTAACACTTTATTATTAGTCTGTCTACATCTCAAACTCTCAAAATGCTCGGCTCCACCTTGTGATGTCATGAAGTTTTAGAGTTAGCAGCTACCTTTTAATTTTGTTCAGTAAAGATCGGCATTTCCAGGGCTGAAATCATCCAAATGATTCAGTGAAGAATTTAAAAACACACTGGAGCACTTCCTGTATTACTACATGACATCACAGGGTGGAACAGAGTGTTTTCTGTTTGAGAGAAGAACTCTGCCTAAATCTGCAGGGTTTGTGTGTTAAACATGTGTGAATGAATCAAAACAAAACACAACTCCAGGTGTTTGTGATGAGGAAACATTAAAACATAGAGGCCCTTTAATCTGTCAAATAAAGGGAGATTTCCATTTTGGCTTGTCTAACATTTTGGTGGAAATTTGAAGAAAATAAATTAATTTGGAGAAATGAAGAAAGAGGCAAACAGAATAGCTTTGGAACAACCCTCAAAATTGTCTTTAACCTGGACAAAATCATGAATGTGAGTGAACTAAACATCTACTAGTTTCAAATGAAATGCAGGATCAAAGATAAGTATAGGCCTAATTATAAAAAATATATATAATCATTTTTAGCATGTTCTAAATTGCAAAGCTCTTGATCACGTTGGACTCTAAATAATTCTACAGGGCCTTGTTCTCTACATGCCCAGTGCTGTCAGGACACATGTCGCAGAGTAACCAAAGCCTGAACCCGAGCCTGCGTGGTGAATAAATAAAAAACACATTCATCTGAAAAGAAGAGGTCTGATCCTGTAGCATCATTAACTGCCCATTCCAACATGGTCGACGCCATAGGCATGAATGTGATTGGATAGAATGACAGAGCAAGTCGAAACCTGGACCACTCACATGTAACCGCTGAGACTCCACTGACCTCACGTAGGGAAGAGTTTAAGCACAGTCCTCCAGGCACACAGTGACTGAGGGCCCATGAAAAGTGGACTGAATAAATAAAGTTGGGTTCTTTCATGACCATGCAGGTGGACACATCAGAGCAGGGTATGGGATGAAAGAAGAGTGAAAGACCAGTGAAGTATTCAGGCAAACCTCTGAGGAGGTGGATTCTTAGAAATAATAACTATGATCATTTCTAATGCACTGTACAGGCCTGTTGAAGCCTCTCAAAGTGCTTCACTGAGGTCAGCATTCATTCTCCACACACTTGGTGGTGAAAAACTACTATAGGAGCCACAGCTGCCCTGGGACAGACTGACAGAGGCTGTCAATCTGCACCATCAGTCCCTCCAATCACCACTCATTTAGGGCTTTGCTGTTTACAGTTAAGGGAGCCGTGGTGCATTGTGGGTATGTTGACAAACAGCTAGGACTATGTCATAATGTGCTCATCCTATAGCTGGAAGCAGAGACTGAGAAGTCCACCCTAAGCCTCCCTCACTGCGGGGGGCAGGTCATTTTAACAGTAAAAGCATCCTGTGGGGGGCGCTGTGCTCTGAGAATCTGTCTGACCCTCATCTGACCAAAGCAGAAGTGTTGTTCACACAGTCTGTCTGACCAGTGCATGGTGGGATTTGCAGGACTTCCCTTTGTCACTGCCTGTTTGTTATATTCTTATACAGAATATCACAGATCCTGAGGGGCCGATTCAGGGACCCCAGGATGCTCTCTGTTTTTGCACTTGTCCTGCAGCTAGAATCTAAATCAGCCCCACCAAAGCCAAGGCTTCTCTTTCCAGGTTTGTGGAGAGTTCGTGGCAGACGACTCTCTGCAGTGTTGTGATCACTGTGTCAGTCTGTGGTGGAGAAAGAGCTGAGTCAAAAGGTAAAACTCTCTGACTGGTTCTCAGGCTCTGTCCTACTGGTTATTATAGTTACATAATTTGGAAATGCGTTGAGATGTATAGACACAGACTAGCAGGAGATGGACATGGACATGAGGGTGGTGTATAGCTTCAGCACAAACCTTTTTCTCTCCTTCTGGTCCAGGGACTTGTAGCTCCTCCACTTGGACCACACTTTTCCACAGCTGAACATCTGAGGGTTTTAGTTGTGGATGTTGTCCTCTCCTCCTTGCTGCTCTTTAAGGTTGTTGTTATCTCTAGTGAGTTCCTTGTAACTGTAATACTGTGTGAGAGGGTTTAACAAGTACAAATCAGCTCACCTGCTGTAGTTCCAGCTAAGTCAGGTCCTTCTGGTCAGACTGCGTTAAAACAAAGTGCAGATTAAACTCGAATTCGAGTACAAAGCTTCAGACAGAGCAGTGCCTTTAGTTAGCATCATAGCTGAAAAGTATAATTTTGATATTTTTTCCCAAATTGTTCAGCACAAGCACCTTCACTATTGATACTCTGCAGCTTATGTCATTCGCTGATGAAACATTCACCCGTTCCAATAAAAACATGTACGACAGGGGCCCCTGGTTAAATAAAGGTTAACAAATCCAATCCAGCTTTTTCCGTTCTGATACAGATACTTTGGGTTTTAAGTATCTGCTGATATCTGATGTTACCTGATACCAGCAAAGGGATGGAAAATTATTTATTTCCTCAAAACACAGCTGACTTATTACACTAGAGATCCAAGTGAAGAACTTCATAAGAATAAAAGTTCAAACATGAGACGTTCTGTGAATAATCTTATTACATCCAATTAAAGGCCCAACCAAGATTCATCTTAACCAATATTATGGAACCGATACCTGATCCAGCTCAGTTTACTAGTATCAGCACCAATATTTAATACTAGTATCAGTATCGGTGCAACCCTACAGTTACAAGATACCTAGCATTAGCCAACAGTTTTTCAGTTAGTCACTCTTCAAACTCCTAAACAGTACAATAGATCACAGCATTTTGACCATTTTGTTTGTTTTCAGACCATCTTAAAACTGCTCCTTGCATCACCATGGTAACTACTGGACATTCCACCATAGAGATACACACGGAACACCCCCCAGCGTGACGTCACTGCGAAGTATCAACAGTGCACCTGCATCTGTCCCACCTGTATGACTTGTGTTCCGGCTGCACCTGTAACGGCAGGTAAGTGAACCTGCCCTGTCGAGTAAATGGGACGTTGACCTGCCAGGGGCCCGGGGCCGCATCAGTCTTGTGTTGTCTAATGGCTCCACTTACGGGAAGTGGCTCAGATCCTGTGTCTGATTCTCACTGTACACCGGAGCTCAGAACACAAGACAGACAACAGGCAGAGGAGGAGAGAGGCCAAAAAATCTACAAAATCTATATCCAGGGAAGTTACCAAGTTAAACCAGACCAAGTTACAGATCAGATCTGTGGAGAGGCGACCCCGCTCACAGTCAGAATGTCTGTTTTTCTTGGTATTTTTGAGCTTTGCACCTTTAAGTAAAAGTACAGATACTGCATAAAAATTCAGTAAAAGTATTAAAGAACCCATTTAAAAATGTACTTAGAGTAAAAAGTACACACAGATTTTGAGATCTAATAAAACTTCAATGTAGTGACTTTGATACAGATTTGTGCAGCATTTTGTTCAGTCAAAAAAAAAATCCATATTTTTTTCCAGCTGTTTTTATTTGTATATTTGTGTTTGCTCAGACTGTGTTAAAAATAAACCCTCAGCCTTTTCAGCAGGTCTCAGACTATAATAAAAAATACTTCTACTTTTCAGTGCAGTTCAAAAATGTAGTGAAGTAGAAAGTACAGACACCTGCTCTCAGATGTAGTGAAGTAAAAGTCAAAAGTATCCACTGTAAAATGTACTTCACTAAAATACAGATACCTAAAATGTATGCTTAAGTACAGTACTTTACTACTTTTACTTTGTTAAGTTCCACCACTGAGTAAGAGTAATTTTAATTATAAATAATATTACTCAAGTAGAAGTAGAAAGTATTGGGAAAACTACTAATCAAGCAAGGGTAAAAAAGTATATGGGGAAAAGTACTGAAGTTAAAGGAATTATATTATGCTAAAATGACTGCTGTGAGCTTTTGGTCATGTTAGAATGTTGATACCTCATCAGAAGCATGTCCAGAGTTGTGTTTTGTTTTATTCTTCATTCTCATAATCATTTGAATAATACTTTATTATTATTCTGTCTATCTCCAAAACATAAAATGCTCTGTACCACTTTGTGATGTCACGATGCAGTAGTTTTCAAGTTAAGTGCTACCTTTTACCTTTAGTTCATTAGAGATTGGCAATTGCAATGCAGAAATCATCCAAATGATTTTAGTGAAAGTGTATGAAGTTTAAAAACACAGTGGAGTGTTTCCTGTATTAATCACATGACATCACAAGGTGGAACAGAGTGTTTTTGTTTGAGAGAAGAACTCAGCCTCTGCAGGGTTTGTGTGTTAAACATGTGAATGAAACAAAACAAAACTCCAGATGTGTTTGTGATGAGGAAACAACATTAGAACAGATCAGAAATAGAGTCATATGAGCCTTTTAATTAAACGTACTTATAATTAACATCATGTATGACAGACGGGCTTCCACAGGCCTGTCTGTCAGTTAGCAGCATGGGGCTAACACTCCACTGTTATCTAAACAGGTCTATCGTGGAGCCAGGTAACACTGCAGTGTCCCAGTGCAGGAGCCTTATGTCAGACGCAGAGGGCACACAAATGGTGCTACAATACTGCCCTCTACAGGCTGTCAGCTGTACTTCATCACAGTCACTACAGACAGAACACGTTATATGGTATTGCGTTCATGAAAACATGTTTTGTTTTGTTTTTTATTCCACTATAAAAAATATTTCTGATAAATGATACTGTTTTATTTTTTTTCTAATAATAATGTGAATCTTCCTCTGTTGTATGCCATTCAATCAAATAAACACCCCTTTATGACTTTATTTAAAATTAGACTAGAAATAGAAAACGTATATAGACCCACTATGCCTGCACAGTAAACACTGCATTCTGTATATGGCTGACACTGGGGTTTTGCGCAGATTTTGTGAGAGAAGAGCTTTAGAAATGACATTATATCATTGTTAATCTGTTTTTCACCTCTCTCTCTCTCTCTCTCTCTCTCATCCTCCTCCAGCTCAGGTCCTCTGGGAGCTTGAGGGTTCTGCAGTATCTTTGCTGGTCCTATTACTGCACTCTTCTGGACTAAGGTGTCTGATGTTTCTCCTGGGATCTGCTGTAGCCTCCTCCAGTTCAGGGGTTACAGTAGCTCTTCCATGAGCCCCTGGTATTTCTCTAGTTTCTCGTGTTCCTTTTTCCTGATGTTCCCATCTCTTGGTATTGCAATGTCCACCACCACGGCTTTGTTCTGTTGCTTATCCACCACCACTATGTCTGGTTGGTTCTCCATCACCATTCTGTCAGTCTGTATCTGGAAGTCCCACAGGATCTTGGCTCGGTCATTCTGCACTATCTTTGGAGGTGTTTCCCACCTTGACCTTGAGGTCTCCAGCCTGTACTCTGCACAGATGTTTTTGTACACTAGGTCCGTCACTTGGTTATGTTGCTCCACTATCTCAGGGGCCTCTGTGCTGGACTGTCTCAGGGGCCTCTTTGCAGAGCCTACACCTTGGGTCTATCTGGGGACTAGGGGAGGACTGGGACCAAAAATCCGCCCTGGACTTTTCCCCCACAAATCAGCCCACGGTGGAAATTGAGGACCAGGTGGGGGGGCCGTTCTGGACTTTTCCACAGACAGCACCCTGTCCCTGCTCCACACAGCTGCACATCACCATAATCAATGTCATTACCACATTATACTCTTTACTGCACTGTGGCCTCCCTGTATCCCCGCATATATCACCCATACAGAAAAATCACCTCTTCATTGACATGCAAATTGACACCCACTCCTCCTGGGTCCCGCTGTGCACCTGTGGGTGTCCAAGAAGAAGTCCGCACCATATGTAATTTTATGTTTTGATGATTTGATTAAATTATTACATAGAGATTCGGAATTAGAAATAAAGAAATAAAGAAACAGCCTTATCCGGTAGGTTTTAAATCATGTTATAATTCTGTTACCTCCTCAAAAACATACCACCCCGACATCGCTCATACAGGGGTTTTGTTTCATTCACATGTTTAAGTAATCCTGCATTATTAGTTTGTCTACATCAGGGGTCTCCAACCTTTTGCCAGAGAGCTAATAATTTTCAGTCACAAGAAACTGAGTGGATATAAGAGGGCAAGCCTTAGATGGTGTACAGTTAGACGCCTATAAACATAAAACCATGATCCAAAATGACAAACATTTACAATGGTAATGAATCAAATTTGAGTTATTCAGTATAATATGTATAATTCATAAATCCCTTGTAAATCTACTTGTAAAGGGGTGGAGAGCTACTGGTAGCCCCCGAGTTACAGATTGGAGACCCCTGACCTACATTTCCAAAGCTCAAAATGCTCTGTTCCACTTTGTGATGTCATGAAGCTGTAGTTTTCAAGTTAACAGCTCCTTTTACCTTTAGTTCAGTAGAGAGGCTATTCCAGAGCTGAAATTATCCAAATCATTCTAGTGAAGGTGTATGGCTGAGTTCTTCTCTCAAACAGAAAACACTCACTTCCACCTTGTGATGTCATGTACAAGAAGTATACAGGAAGTGCTCCACCGTGCTTTTAAACTCACCTTCACTAGAATCATTTGTATCATCTGAGCCCTGGACAGGTTTTGTGCTGTTAAACAAGTCCCTCTCAACGTTTTTTGTCCCATTTTCATAGGGCATTCGTTCTTGACTACAGATGTTCAAATGGCAACCACAAAATGTTCAAAATGAGACTACAATGAAACCAGAACTCCATATTGGGTTTTATAAATCACTACAGGGGCTACATCTAAACTAAAAAAAACAGCAAAGCAAACACAGTGGTGGGTGGGGTGCGCTCGCAACCGTAAAAGGCTCTAAATGAACATGTTAAGTGTGCACCTCCATTGAAGAACTTAGCAAACCCAAAGCTCCTCCAACCAAAAACGTCTGGTGCCACTCCTGACCCTGGAACTGCCAATCTCTGCTGAACAAAAGGTAAAAGGAGCTGTAAACTTGAAAACTACCGCATCATGACATCACAAGGTGGAATAGAGCATTTTGAGCTTTGGAGATGTAGATACACTAATAATAAAAGGTTACTCAAACTTGTGTGAATCAAACAAAACACAACTTCAACTCAGGTCTGTTTTTAAGGTGGTAGCAACATTCTAACATGGCATCAAGCTCACAAGAGTCCATTTTGCGTAATATAGGACTTTTAAATATAATGATTTTAGCTTAGATATGTAGTTTACTTTAATCTGTCATATGCACTTTAAACATTAATATGGCAAGTTTATGAAGTTAGTCCCAAACAAATAATGAGAAGGCTGAGCATTTGTGGATGGTACGCTCTATATGTTGATCATTTCTTTCAAAAACAGTAAATTTTCCTTACAGTTACAGTTACAGTATAGCCTTAGGCTCTGTAATGGAAGAGGAGGGCTGCTGTACTGAAGAGGACATTACTCAATCAGCCTCAACGCGAGGAGGTCTGTGGAGCCCGTCAGTCATGCACAGTGAGTTCATGCCGCCATCTGGTGGAGAAACAGAAGTACTGCACAAGCTCATAACCTGACCACGTTACAATCCTATTTCTGATCATTCCCTTATTTATTCAATCAGGGGGAAAATAAATAAATAAACTTAGGCTCACGTTTGTCTTCACACTCTGTCAAAAAATACTCAATAAAATAAATAAAAAGGGTAATAAAAAGCAAAAATATGCTTGTTTATAAATTCTGTATAGATTTATGTATTTCTTCTTTTATTTATTTATAGAATCATTTAGTTTGACATTATCTTTGATAGCATGTATGTCTATGGAGGAATGACACAATGCTCACATCAGCAGATCATTTTAACATTGATAATTATTCCATGCTTATTGATACTTTGCAGTGGCATCATGCTGGGGGTGTTCTACATCAGAATCAGAATCAGAAAGCTTTTATTGCCATTGTCAGTGAACACAATTCACAGACTTTGGTGATGAGGTGCAACATAGAACACTGAATAGTAATGATAATAATAATATAAAGTAGAGATATCACTATTAAAAAAAGATAATAATAATAATAATAATAATAATAATAATAATAATAATAATAATAATAATAATAATAAGTATCACTATTAAAAATAAAGTAAGAGCATGCAAAAGATTAAGATATATAATAAAAAAATAAAAATAGTCAAGTATATACAGAGCATCAGAACAACAGTGCAAACTGACAGTGCAAAAGAGCAAGTGACGTGACATGACTTACTTAAGGTGACAGGTGTTATAAAGTGTCCTTAGTACAGGTGTTATAAGTGTTCATAAAGTGTTTATGAGTCCAACGGCAGAGGGGAAGAAACTGTTCTTATGGCGCGAGGTTCTGGTCCGTATGGACCGTAGCCTTCTGCCAGAGGGAAGTGGCTCGAATAGTCCGTGTCCAGGGTGAGAGGGGTCAGCTGCTATCCGGCCTGCACGCCCCCGAGTCCTGGAGACGTACAGGTCCTGGAGAGATGGAAGGCTACAGCCGATCACCTTCTCAGCAGAGCGCACTATGCGCTGCAGTCTCTGTCTGTCCCTGGCCGTGGCCCCAGCGTACCACACAGTGATGGAGGAGGTGAGGATGGACTCAATGATGGCCGTGTAAAACTGCACCATCATCTGGGCAGGCAGCTTGGCTTTCCTCAGCTGCCGCAGGAAGTACATCCTCTGCTGGGCTTTCTTGATGAGGGAGCTGATGGTCGGCTCCCACTTGAGGTCGTGGGTGATGCAGGTGCCCAGGAAGCGGAAGGAGTCCACAGTGGTGATGGAGGAGTCTGTCAGGGTGAGGAGAGGCAGGGGGGCTGTGACTTTCCTGAAGTCCACGATCATCTCCACTGTCTTCTGGGCGTTGAGCTCCAGGTTGTTGCTGCTGCACCAGGACACCAGCCGGTCCACCTCCCTCCTGTAGGCAGACTCATCGCCGTCCGAGATGAGCCCGATGAGGGTGGTGTCATCCGCAAACTTAACCAGTTTCACGGAGTCGTGGCTGGAGGTGCAGCAGTTGGTGTACAGGGAGAAGAGCAGGGGAGAAAGTACACAGCCCTGTGGAGATCCTGTGCTTATAGTCCGAGTGTCCAAGACATTCTTCCCCAGCCGCACGCACTGCCTCTGGTCCATCAGAGGCAGTGCGTGCCAACACGTGCCAACAGTGCGTGCCAACACACATGTATGTGTGTTGGCAGAATGTTCATCAGTTACCATGGAGACACAATGCACACATTAGCAAAACACTGTCAAATAAGTTTTAAGTCTGAAAACCCATGAAAAAAAAAATACAAAATGGATTTAAAAACATTTCCACATTTCCAGAATCCTGTTATCATGGTTTATATGAGTTCTTGAGAAGAATTTTACACTCACAGCATGTCTCATGGAACATGGACATTATTTACTGTATGTTACCACGGCAACAATCTCTCTAGTTCATTTTTTTGGACAGTTAAAACAAATCTCAAATAAAATAGTGCATATTTGTTTATTTGTTTGTTTAAGGATCCTCATTAGTCTCTGCAAGTACAAAGGCTACTCTTCCTGGGGTCCACTTTTAAAATAAAAGCAAAGCATACTCTTTGTTTAATGTCTAACCTAATCAGAGTTTCAGACAGAGCAGTGTCTCCAGTTTGCTTCAGACAGAGCAGTGTCTCCAGTTAGCTTCAGACAGAGAAGTATCTCCAGTTAGCTTTAGACAGAGCAGTGTCTCCAATTAGCTTCTGTCAGAGCAGTGTCTCCAGTTAGCGTCAGATGGAGCAGTGTCTCCAGTTTGCTTCAGACAGAGCAGTGTCTCCAGTTAGCTTCAGACAGAGAAGTGTCTCCAGTTAGCTTTAGACAGAGCAGTGTCTCCAATTAGCTTCTGTCAGAGCAGTGTCTCCAGTTAGCGTCAGATGGAGCAGTGTCTCCAGCATGGTCTATATATTATAAGAGGACTAGGGGAGTGTGATGTCACCCATAGCATGCACTGCAACCAAATGAGGCTCATCGAGGCCAGCAGTTATAGCTGTTACCAGAGACCATATCTGGAAATCCGAGCACGAAAGATTTCTATTTGTGTGTGTGTTCCAGCTTCCCCCCGGTGCCCTCCGGCTGTGGGACTGACATAGAGAGCTCTGGTGCATGTTTGGGTGGATGAGGAAACCCGAAACACCCAAACACAGGGAGAAACTCAGTGAGCCCACTGAGCCACCGAGGCATCATATAATCATATAATCATAGAAATACAATTTAATGACTTAAATATTTATTAAAATGTTCATATTGTTTAAATGAAAAACTGAACGTGATGCCTAAAGGGCCCATATCACAAGATGGAACAGAGCATTTGGAGCTCTGGAGATGTAGACAGACTAATAATAAAAGAGTTACATGTGAATGGAACAAACAATAACTCCAGTATACTTTTGATGATGTAACAACATTATAACATGGGTTAAAGGTCACAGGGGTACATTTTTCATAAGACCTTTAAAGGCCCTACATCTTGAAGAGATGTTTCAGATCAGGACACTGATGACCCTCGTCCTTCATGTTAGAGTTAGTTAGGGATAGAAGCGCTCCACTTTTGTTTGGAGACCACTGTGCAGATGGTTTGTTTGAGGTTCCTCATGGTGACATCACAAGTTCATGGAGTCCCAAATAAAAGAGAGACTAGGTTCACTCTTGTGTGGAACGATTCCAACTTATTTATGAGTTCTTTACTTCTGATCATCTCACAGAGAGTGAATGTGTGTATTTAAGTGGTAAAATGCCTAAAATTGTTCATAGGGGTGGATTCTGGTGGAGCATCTCTACAGACAGGTGGAGCAGGTGCTTTTGTAACAGAAACAATGTGCCCTCAGCATCAGAACATCACTACTCCTGTTCTGCTCCTCAGGTGAGTCTTAAATACACTTTAAGCTCCTGCATTACCAGTGTTGGGGAAGTTACTTTAAAAAAGTAGTGTTTGCTCGTTACTCTTTACTTCTTTAAAAAGTAATCCCTTACTTTACTTAGTTACCCTCTATGGAATGTAACTTTTTACGTTACTCGTTAACTTTGGTAACTTTTTTGTGGTAAACTCCATCTAAGGCTAAATACCGGCACAGACCAATAGTCAACAAGTACTGTAAGGGAAAGTTGAAAAGAACTTTGAAGAGAGAGTTCAAGAGGACGTAAAACCGTTGGGAGGTAAACAGGTGAGGTCCATGCAGTCTGCCCGGGGGAATCAACTCAGTGGGCAAAGGACGGCCGCTCGGTGCAGGAGGATCCCCTCGAGGGACCTCTCTCTGGGTGTCACTGGCCCCCGTCGAACGCACTTCCTCCGTGATGGTGTCCTGTCACATGTGTGCACTGTGTATGTGCACACATGTGCAGGACCCCCATGCGCTGTAAAAGTTTAAATGCCGTTGATTTGAGCTACCCGAGGCAGAAGAGAAGTTGAATTGCATGCAAGGAAGTAACATTTTAAAAGTGTAATAATTTTATTGTATGTTTTGACCAGTTAAACATGTAAGCAACGACATGTTTTCAGTTTGCAGAACAGTTTCTGAAGAATGGAGACATCACGTCTATCGAGACACACCCTGAAGAGGTGTTCAAGGCTCGACTGGAGGTCGCATGTGTCCTCCTACATGTGTCCTCCTACATGTGCCCTCCTACATGTGCCCTCCTACATGTGTCCTCCTACATGTGTCCTCCTACATGTGCCCTCCTACATGTGCCCTCCTACATGTGGCCTCCTACATGTGTCCTCCTACATGTGTCCTCCTACATGTGTCCTCCTACATGTGCCCTCCTACATGTGCCCTCCTACGGGGATAAATTGGGATAAATTTCCCTACACACACGATCTGTGTGTATATTTTTGAAATAAATGTTTGTTATAATGTTTCTTCTGTTGTCCTTTTTCTGTCCTCATCCATCATGACTAAGGGACAAGTCCATTGTTATTGGTGTTATATAAATAAAAGAACTGTCCCATCCAGCATAAAACTGTCCAATCTTCAGTGTCCCCAGTGCAGTAAGTAGGTGTTGGTTAAGGGGGGGGTAACTCATATTACAGATTAGAATTTAAGTTAAAGCAGCACTCACATGGCCTTTGTGAGTGTTTAACTTTGACTAGAAGTATAGTTTTGGGGCACCACTCAACAAATGTTGAGAAATATTACCAATACAATATAATCAATTACCTATGTTAATTCATTAATTAATAATTAATTAAACAATTGTTCTGAAGGTTTGTAAATTCTTGTTCATATCAGTGGCCCATATCTAGAAATAACATCACTATTCACCAAAGCAAACTGTGGTTTATGAGAATTTATTGACCAAGTTAAACAGACAGCATTTAAATATAAAATATGCAAATGAGTGTAGGTTACCCTAGGCTGGTGTCTAGAGATCTGAAGTCTTCAGAACGCCGGTTCTGAAGAACCAAATGAGCTGGGACAGACAAAGGTCACTTGATCTAAATGATATCTCCAACTCAGGCAGCTGGAGGAACGCTGTAAGCTCTATTTAAAGAGGAGCAGATCGCTGGTTAAGATTAAGGCCAAGAATCGATCAAAAGGCTACTGACTACAGAAATGCAAATATTTAAATTTGGAAAAATATTAAATTTTGGGAAGGGAGAACTGTCGGTGTTGTCCCTTTGTCCCTCTGGAATGTTTGTTCAGCAGAGAAAGGAGCTGCTTGGTTTCTCTCTCTTTCCTGTCTAACTGTTTGCTCAAACAACTGAGAAGAACTGGGGTGGGGGTCCCAATGATAACAGAGTCTATACAACCACCCACCAAATTTTTAGCAGGAATAGCTAGACCAATGGAAAGAAGGTATGGGTGTGACTTTGTTGAGTGGGGGTTTGAGGAGAGGTCTGTAAAATTCCACTCACATTATGCTGCAAAACCATTAGCAGTTAAAATAACTGTTATACTGTTATATAAATAATAAAACAAATAAAAGATAATCACATCAAATCAATATTCAAACAATCACTGACAATACTGTAGCCAAAACTCCACCTTCCTCTCTCGCTGTGTGTCTATTGGCTAACAAAGGGGCCCATTACCATGAGTTACAGCTCAATAATCCCAACTGCACCGGCGAGCTGGACATGACAAGCCATGTGCAAAAATATATTATTTTATTTTATTTTATTTTATTTTATTTTATTTTATTTTATTTTATTTTATTTTATTTTATTTTATTTTATTTTATTTTATTTTTAATAGTCAGTGATCAGCTATGCTGAAAAAACATGTTTTGGAGTTCAGACGATTTTTAACATGTGTTGTATTAAAGGTCCCATATTACACAAAATTCATTCTTGTGAGCATTAAGCCATGTGAATTCTGTTTTGTTCCATTCACATATTTTTGAGTAATCCTGCAGCTCCCTGTTCACTGTCTGATCTTTAAATACTTAATCATTTTAGCACAACTCCATAGAGATAAAATCAGACAGGAAGCCTATTGAGCCTTCATAACCTGAACATCAGTCGATATAGTAATTATCTAGCAATAATAAAGTTTTCTTCTGGTGCATGTGTGGCCACAGTGAGAACAACCAGCTGGTCTTCAAGAACAAGGTGGTGCTCAAGAACCACACCTCCAGCACGGTCACTCGCCATGACCAGTTTGACCTGGACTTCTCCTGCTACTATGAGCAGCCTGAGATCAAGACTGTGGCCCTCAAGATCAAGAACAGGTCTGCTCATAGTCCTGGTTCAGTTCTCATATAGACCTGGTATAGTCCTGGTCTTAGTCCTGGTTTAGACCTCACATTCTCTGAGATCATCTCCTTTTTTTGTTTTGACATGTTTGTGCAGCTCTGTGGGGCACACCATTATGTCTGGACTCTGGTTTTATAACCTGGACCTAGGCCTGACCAAACCCATCGTCCCGGCGACGGAGCTGCTGCTGGATCAGCCCATCTGGGTGGAGCTGAGTGTTGAGGGACTGGACAAAAACCTGGTCTCCATAGTTATGGACTCCTGCTGGGGCACCAGTCAACAGCTGTCCAACTCCACGCCCCGATATGACAGTCCAAAACAGGTGGGATACTGGCTCAGTCTTTCATTAGTTTTAAGGCTCATTTATGTTTTGCTTCCATAGGTAAACAGATCCGTACATTCCAAGTGTAGTAACCGTCACTGCATTTATACTTCCAAACTTTTCTAATGTCAAGGCTGCAATTTCAACAACTACCAGAGGGCACACAAGTCAGTTAGAGAATTAACCAAATCAGACGAAATAGTGCAAAAAATAAACAAACATGGAGGCGTCCACAGCAGACCAAAAAGTCTGACACCAGTTACAGAGAGAGGGGGGATGATTTTTCAGTACAAAGCGAACTGAAGCCGTTGGAGCTGGAAGCGCACCCATCCTCACTTTGGAACGCAGCAGCTAGAGGGTTAGCCATGTCCATTTATGTACACAGCCTATTGTCCAGTCTCTAACAACTTACCTAACCCTCTTCTGGCAGCATGTGATTCTCTATCGGATAATGGCACTTTTCCAAAACCATTTTTCCACCTACTCAAGTCACCCAGGCAATGCAAAATGCAAAATTGGATCCATTCCATATTTCCTTCCTTACCAATCTTGTTAAATAGAGATGTTATAATTTTTGGTGTACCAATTCAATATAAAAAACCAAGAACTCTGTGTAAATTTAATATTATGTCTTGCCAAATTTTATATCTACTAATGTAAAATTCAGAAATGTCCCCCTAACTTTACTTGTTTTAAAAATGAACTTAAATTATACATAAAATCTCTGAAATATATGAATGGACCTAAAGCTCAAAAAGTGTATTTCTACATGTGTGAAAGTCCTTTGGACTCTACTCCCCTTGCTATTATTTAGTTTCCTTTTTTTTCACTATACAAATGCACTTTTATGTTGTTCTATTACAGTCTTTGTTATTATATGATATGATGCGTTTATGTTCCCTCATCCACACATGTAACTGCTGATGACACACAGCCGTGTTTGTTGTATCACATTTGTGCACCCAGCTGTGTGTAATAATAATAATAATGATAATAATTAAAAAAAAAAAAAAAAAAAAGCTTTATCTGAATAGGCCTATCACGATAATTACTGTATTGAATTGATGTTCAATTTATGATGGAAAGAATAATACTTTTTCATACTCAAGAAATATTGTGTGTACTTGTATTATGTAGTAAATTAGTAAAACTCCATTCTGGCCTCTGAAGCTTGTAAACACATAATTAGTATAGTCTGAATACATAAGGTAAGTGAGGAATAACTTTGGACCACTGCAAACGAACTAGTTGAATGAACTAGTTCTGGTTGTCACATTTTTAAGACAGAAGAAATCAGGTAGAGGGCCTTAAAAAGAAGCATTTTTCCATAACTTATATCACTACCTCTCTATGTGACGAGGTGTGGGGGAGCAGTATGTCGCCGCCGCCGGTCCCTCAGTAAAGACCCCAACCTCGCTCTCATCACCATGTCCTGGACCAACTAATGTCAACTGAGATCAATCAGGTAAGATACTGCTCTGGTTTTTATTCATTTTTAATTTGTTCTTTTAGCTTGCCCCTATATATATATATATATATATATATATAGGGGCACCAATGAGACAGCCCCTAAAACAGGACTGGTTTTGCACATGGAAGTTTTTTCAAGTTTCTCCCTTGTAGGTTTTTTTTTGGCTGGTTTTCCACTAGTGCTGCTTTGGCTAGAGTGATTATCACTACTGGGAGTATGAAGAAATTCTTTAACCCTACAGAAGCAGCACAGATTGTCCAGCTTCTCCAGGATAGCACATCAACGTACAATGCAAAGAGATCTAATGTGTCTCCCAGCACAATCTCCAGAACGTGGAGGAGATTTCAGGAGACAGCCAGTTACTCTAGGAGAGATAGACAGGGCCGTAGAAGGTCCTCAACCTATTAGCAGGACCCATATCACCGCCCAGCACCGTGGCATTTGCCTAGATGACACCAGAATTGGCAAGTCCACCACTGGTGCTCTGTGCTTTTCACAGATGAGAGCAGGTTCACCCTGAGCGCCTGTGATAGACGTGAAAGAGTCTGGAGAAGACGAGGACAACGCTGTCTCTACAGGAGCTCAGTGATGGCCTTACACAGATCTGGGAGGACATACCATAAGACCCCATCCATCGTCTCATTAGGAGCATGTCACGACATTGTTAAACATGCACACAAGCACGTGGGGCCACACAAGAGGCTGAGAGGCATTTTGAGTTGCAGAAATGGCAAAATGGACTAGCCTGTTGCATTATTATTTCATTTTAATTTTCAGGGTGTCTATAAAATTAATCCCTCTGTAGGCTGAAATTTTTATTTCTATTAAAAAAAGGTGTCATCCTTTTGTTCCTAACACATTATACCATGTCCTTATTTGTCTAGATATCCAGCATTTTTCTTTCACATAGAGATCTGATGTGTTTTCAAAGTGTTCCTTTAATTTTTTTGAGCATTATATATATAATATTTTTCCCTCTGGATGCTGATGGTGATGGATACCTGGATACCCAGGCTGCACGACACAGATTAAGGGCACTTTTGTCCTGAGGGCTGTTACTCACCTCAAATAGCCCTGATACTGGATCTGACGACCCTACCTGTTGCACTGAGACTTTTGTTTGAACTTTCTTTTTAGTGATATTGATTGATTGTTTAAAAATAAAATAAAATAAAATAAACTTAAGAAAAATGCACTTGATGTTTTATTGCAGTTATATCCAGTCCTGTTTTAAATACTGGCTAATTAAATATAGGTGCACACTTAATATAAGGAAATAAATAGTTATTATGACATTACATTACATTTCTATCATTATCAGCACAAAACTGTATTATATATAATTATAATTTAATCTTAATAGATACAAATAATTTAGTTGTGGTGATTTCAGCAGAACTGGATGAGCTCCCTCTTGCTGCAGCCCTTCTCACAGCACAGGTCCGAGATCTTGAGGGCGGTGCGTCTCATGCGAGCAGACAGGGGGAGCCAGCGACTCACCAGAGCCTCCATGTCCTCCTCGTGCCCCCTGTCGCCCCCTGGCTGTGACGGGACAGGGGTGGGCCCAGAGGAGGCATCCGGCTCCGGTCTGGATGGGGTGGGGTCTTCTGTGGGTGGAGAGTGAAGATTTTAGTGCTTTTCTACCACTGTGTACTTTATATCACAGAGCCATTTTAAAAACTCATAATAACTAATAAGAATAAGTCTACACATTTTTGTAGACTTTAACCACAATCAGACTGAAATCACAATTTGAAAGGACAAACTAAGCAAATCGTAAAGGCTGTAGGTTTTTAAAGGACCTATATTCCTTTTATTTCTGATCTGTTCTGATGTTGTTTCCTCATCCAAAATGTACCTGGAGTTGTGTTTTGTTTAACACACAAACCCTGCAGATTTAGGTTTTGTTCTCCTGTGTGATGTCATGTGGTAATACAGGAAGTGCTCCACTGTATTTTTAAATTTCATACATCTTCACTAGTATCATTTGGATCATTTCAGCTCTGGAACTGCCAATCGCTACTGAACTTAAATGCTTGGAACAGAGCATTTTGAGCTTTGGAGATGTGCACAGACTAATAATAAATGATTACTTAAACATGCGTGAATGAAACAACTCTGGGTATGTTTTTTTTTTTTTAAGGAAACAACATTCTGACATGACTTAAAGCTCATAAGAGTCAATTTTGCATAATATAGGACCTTTAAGTACCATAGTTTCTTTTGCAAACTCAGTACATTTCTTCGGTTCTGTTAGCTTTTCCAAAATATTGCAATAAATTCCGTATTGTGAGATGAATATGGTAATAGTCTTGTACCGTGGGATTTACATATTGTTACATCCCTATTGATTCTTTGCAGCCTCAACATTCCCTGGGGGTGTGGTGCTAACTGTAGGCACTGCTCTGTCTAAGACTTTAGACTTTAATCTCTTTAACACAGTTTGACTAAAAAGAGCTGGAACTACAACAGGTGAGATGATTTGTGCTGTTAAGCAAGTCCCTCTCAAAAAACATTACAGCCAACAGCTTTTCAGTTTCAGATTTTTTTTTTTTTTTTTGTTTCTCACTGTTGTTGAAAAGCAAATCAACAGAACTGTGAACGCTCGTACTGATCACAGGCTCCTGAAAATGCGCTGTTAAATCCATTTTGCGTTTTCTCTTGTATCTTAAAACTTGATTGCAACTGCCGAACATTCTACCACAGAGGTACATGTAGAACACCCCCAGCGTGATGTCACCGCAACGCCTCGATTAGTCAACCCTGCTTATGACGATTTATTCTTACCTCTCCGCTGGGGCTCCTCTAGCGCGAGCACGGCCCTCCTCAGCCTGGAGTTGCCGCAGTAGGACACCGCATGACGGATCAGATCTCTCCCACACATCTTGATGCTCTCCTGCCCCTCCACCTCCACCACCACACCCGCCACAACCAGGCCCGCCACCAGCAGACACAGCACCCGATCGAGCCCAGACATGCTTCACTGTGAGCGGGTACAGCCTCGAGAGAATGAGCTGGAGGGTCACTGGAGCTCCCGACGTTTTATAGTGGACCTTAAGTGCTGAGGAGACAGATTCTTCTTGTGATGGTGAGCCTTGGTGAGGGAAAAGTATGTCCTGACCCTGGTCCGTCAAGGATGAAGCGCTCATTTAGATTACAGCAGACATGACTCCTACTCCAAAACATGCAGGTGTGCGTAACAGGAAGAACATTATGGTGATAGTGTCTGGTCATGAAGGAGGAGGAGGACTTCAGTGAGACGTCCAGGAATCACAAACAAAGTCATGTTTTCATTTCTAATAAGGAATGTAGTGCAGAAGTCCTAAAACATGTACAGAGGCAAATGCAACAGGATTTAAGGTTAACACAAAACTGTGAGCTTTAAGTCATGTTATAATGCTGTTATCTCCTCAAAAATATACTTGGACTTGTGTTTTGTGTCATTGACACGTTTTGAGTAACCTTTTATTATTAGTGTGTCTTCATCTCCAAAGCTCAAAATGCTCTGCTCTACCTTGTGATGTCATAAGGCAGTAGTTTTCAATTTAACAGCTAGGCGGTACGGTGGCTGATTAGGCGGCACGGTGGCTGAGTTGAGGCGGCACGGTGGCTAGTACTCACGCCTCACAGCAAGAAGGTTCCAGGTTCAATGCCCGGGTTGCCTGGGCCTTTCTGTGTGGAGTTTGTATGTTCTTCCCATGTCTGGGTGGGTTTCCTCTGGGCGCTCCGGTTTCCCCCATCAACCCAAAAAAAACAAGCTCCATAGGTAAAAATCCTCCAGCTGAGGTCCTGACCAAGCCCTGCAATTAGATCATGGAGATGGAGATAATAATAATAATAATAATAATAATAATAATAATAATAATAATAATAATAATAATAATAATAATAATGATTTTTATATTTAGTTCAGTAAAGATGGGCGATTCTAAAACATTGTTTGAAACATGTGTGAAAGAAACAAAACACAACTCCAGGTATGTTTTTGATAAAGTAACAACATTCTAACATGGCTGAAAGAATCATTTTGTAATATAGAACCTTTAATCGTTGCCAGTATGCCTCACTATACCAGATCAGAGTGGGGGCACTGGGGCTGTGAAATGATTGTTTGTTTTTTTTATTAGCCATTATAAATCATGAAATACCAACCCAAAGGTACTTCAGAACATGTTTACAGGCCAATTAGCTTTCAGATTCTAGAATGTGATCATGTCTTATTCCCAGATGGGGCAAGAAACAATTTTCCATATTAACCTGGTAGAACCTGGTATTTTGAATTATTGACAGAACCCAAGAATTCACTGTATTACAACATATTTTTGCATTTAACAATCTTCATTTCATCTGCCCCCATCTGTATTCATTAATATTGTCCTATAGAATGCTGTGATGTCATCCAAAACCCATGATAACAATACAGATAATGAATAATATTTGTTCATTAAGTTGAGCATTGGTCAGTCATAACATAAAAACCTTTGACTTCCTCTTGTTACTCCAGTTTAATTTCTTACATTTTTGCCATGCATTTGCCCACACTGGTTACATAACTCAGATATGAGATCTTTTCCTTGTATCACCGGTTGT
The DNA here is from genome assembly GCA_029959045.1 of Taenioides sp. WSHXM2023. NCBI lineage: Eukaryota > Metazoa > Chordata > Actinopteri > Gobiiformes > Gobiidae > Taenioides > Taenioides sp. WSHXM2023. Next base: position 28,642,643 of record CM057096.1, read on the forward strand.
GGTGCTTATCTGAATACAGTGGGAGGAACTGCATCCAACGAGAACCAAATTAAAATGTCAAGGCCACTGGGCTAAGGTAACGAGGGGACGGGGGTCAAGTATGACATGGTTATATAATGTTGTATTTTAACTTCTATGGGACAGTGTTGGGTGACTAAAATATTGTTTGTTTTTCTTCAATGACACATTTTTGCTGACTACATCTGAAGAAAAAGTAGCAATGACTAAAATCAGTGTTTTTTATTGTGACAAATAAAAACTAAATGTACTATGGATTCAGCTGACAGAAGTAGGGTGACATTTTGGAGACTAAATAGAATAATTTGACTAAATGAAAAATAATTTGATTCTGAAGACTAAACTTAAAACTGAGTAAGAACTGGTTGTTTTTAGCCAATAACCACCAACACTGAAATGGAAAGAACTCACCCACGGCCAACTAAAACATCATTTAAGACGAACCAGATCTAAGACAGAACTAAAACATGCCTAAACTGGACCACATTCAGTTGGGCATAAACTTGAACAAGCCTCAGGACCAAAAGTCAAATAAAGTAGTAAGTAAATGTTCAAACTGCAAGCGCTGATACAGGACCTGGCCCCTGCAGGCACTATGCACACTTCCATAATGTAACTTTGTGGGAACTTGAAGCAACATGCTGATGGATCCATATACACTCTCGATTCCACAGTCAGTATGGACCTCACTTATGATTATGACTGAATTATGAGTGAAGTTGTCAGCAAAGCTCTTGATTTAGCGGTCAGTATGCTCCTACTCTCACCTGGTCATGAGTTTTAATGATTGAAAGGACAAATCACAGATACAAGTGGTCCAAATGAGTTTCCTCCAGAGTGGCTGGGCACTCCCTTAGAGACAGGGTGAGGAGCTCAGTCACAGAAGGAGCTCGGAGTAGAGCCACTGCTCATCGCTGCTCAATTGTACTGACTCCCTAGAGGCTGAAAGGGTACTTCAAAATAATTAAATGAAATCAAAACAACAACTGTTCTGGGATGGCAGAAACGTAATTCCTAAAGTAGATTTGTGATTAGCTGTGATAAATGAGCATAACCTGCTAGCCACCGCGTTCCAAACAGGAAGTGCTTCTGGTTCCTTCAACTCTGTTTCCAACTGGCTTTACATTGAGAAATTGTTGCCCATCTCTCTGTAACTGCTGCGTGTTAACTCGCTCTACATGATCCTGGAGTTTTTATTTCGCTATTTTATTTGTTAATCAATTCCTATTCTTAATATGGAGCTTGCATTTGCACTTTTTTATTTCATCTACAGATATATTACACATTTCATCATAAATTATACATTTTGTGAAGCTCAAATACAATTTTGAGGTTAGTAAATTGTATTTTTCCATCCTTCTTAACAGAGAAGCAAATTAGGTAATATTTGTACTTTGAAAATTCTTGTTTAATTAATTGTTGTCTTAAAACCATTGGCATTTCGATCTGCTCATCAGTTAGTTAATCACTGAAAATATATTAGGTCTGCTTCACTTTGCCTTCAGTCGTCTCCATTCCAGAGTCGTGAACGTTCTGATGACGTAGGATTTTAAGGGGTCTATTAAAACACGCTGGTGGAGTAGTGGAGTGCTGAAAGTAGCCTGCAGATAATTGACTCTTCCCTGTGTGACCTGAGCACCACTAATCCACTAATCCTGCTCTTATAACCTCTGTAGTGTATCTATGACGATCATGACTACTGCTATAAATGATCCTGTGCCAAAAGGACCTCACATGTTATTGCACTTGAAAAATGTGTTATCTTATTAGCCTAATGTTAAATAATGTTAACCTAAAGCACCTAATCACTTTAATGTTATAAGAGGAACTGCATGTTTGATTGATTCAACTATCCAGTTCCAGTTATTAAGGGCAGTATGCATATTTTCAGGTGGAGGGTCTGCTACTTGCTTGTCTCCATGGAGATGTTTTACTTTGCCTGGAAAGTTCCACAGTATAGCACAAAAATGTATCAATCCCCATGAGACAAGCAGGTGAAGCAACCAGGCCAATTACAGGTCAGATCTGTGGAGAGGTGATCCCGTTCACAGTAAGAATGTATGTTTTAAAAGGGATTTTTTTAGCGATTAAAACACCAAATTTAGTAACTATATTCTAGATAGATATAATGCCATACTGCCATACCATCTCCATGGAGACGAACACCATAAAAGTTATATAGTGCATCTTTAAACGGCCCGTATTACACTGTTTTCTCATCTCTGTTCTAATGTTGTTTCTTCGTCACAAACAGACCTGGAGTTGTGTTTTGTTTCATTCACACATGTTTAACACGCAAACCCTGCAGATTTAGGCTGAGTTCTTCTCTCGGAAAACACTCTGTTCCACCTTGTGATGTCACGTGGTAATACAGGAGGTGCTCCACTGTGTTCTTAAACTCCACACACCTTCACTTGAATCATTTGGATCATTTCAGCCCTGGAATTGCCAATCTCTACTGAACTAAAGGTAAAAGATATAGTTTACTACTAACAGGACCTTTATATGAACTTAAAAGTTTGTGGGTTTCTGAAACTTGCGTTGTGACACTGCAATTTCCCCATTGTGGGACAAATAAAGGATTATCTTATCTTATCTTATCTTTTGCCTTAAGTAGCAGTCAGACCATCTCTATAGACTCAGGCCCCCTCTATAGAGTGTATGCAGTTGACGTCACAGGTTTCCCCTGATCCACTTCCGGCGGTCCAGATCTCCGTAGGCCGCCATAGTAAACACACTGTTCAATTCTAAATTACGCATCATAAAGTCACAAAATGCCCGAGAAATGTTGTGCCTATCAGTGTTCTCAGACAAGGGACAAAGATAAAAACATTCAGCTGTACAGGATTCCTGCTGAGTCTGATCCTGACCGCAGAAGTAGGTGGATTGCTGCGATTAGACGAGCCCATCATAAAACTGCTGACAAGCCCTGGGAACCAACCAAACACTCCAGGCTTTGTAGCAGACACTTCATATCAGGTGTGGTTTGATTTTATCTTTACAATTTTACTAGTAGGTCAATCACATTGAGTGGTTTCACATTTGTAAGCAAGAAGACTTAATTACTATTAATACAGTGTAACTATCAGATGTTGCAGTGTTTTTGTATGTTTTTGCACATAGCTATCACTTTATTGGTCTTTATTCACAAAGTTTTAACATATCATTACCTCCGCCAAGGAGATTATGTTTTCGCCTGCGTCTGTCTGTTTGTTTGTTAGTTAGTTAGTTAGTTTGTTTGTTTGTTAGTTAGCAAGATAACTCAAAAAGTTATGGACGGATCTTGATGAAATTTTCAGGAAATGTTCCTAATGGTAAATCCAACAGATGATTAAATTTAGGTGATGATCCAGAAGAAATCCTGGATTCTGGATCACTTTGAAAATTTCGTTAGCATTGCGTTAAATGGGGCTTGGCGGAGGTCTGCGCTCTCTGAGTGCTTTTCTAGTGTATGTTTGTATTATTATATATTTATTTATTATTCATTTAATGGTTAATAATTAGCCATATGAAAACTATAAATTTATACTCCCCGGTGAAGTGTGATGGGAAATTTATTAGATAGTTGTAAATATCTGGCCACTGAAGGTCTGGGACAGAATCTACCACTGTTAGGGCTGTAAAAAGGACCTGGGGCACACTGTAGGGGTCCGATATGTTCAGATTAGCAAGCTTGTCCTCATATCTTTTCTTCTGATTACTATCTAGGTGATTAGTGAAGTCAGTATGAGTAAAAGACGGCTTTTTGTTGTCACTAGAGCACTGGCGGTCAGTCATGATTAGACCGTCAATATGGCGGATTGACAACTTCCTGTCACGTGACTGCATACACTCTATAGAATCAGAGCACCTCTATAGAATCTTAATCAGATGGACATTCATAGTTTGACATCAATAGTTTCCTGACTGAAGCTTGCTAATGGGAGATCATTTGTTCCATCAGATTTAGAAATATAAATGCCACTGAATTTCTCACTATGAATTTTTCAAACATTCTAACTCTAAAAACATTTAACATTTGAACAGGCCAGCAGGAAACGAGCCTCTGTTCTCCTCATTCACACAGGTCCACAACCTGTTTGTCTCCATGGAGATGTTAATGCTTTGTTTTAAATTGTCAACGGTATTAAACCCATCTGTCTTGCATTTATTCCACTACAGGGGTTATTTATAGCTCAAAAAAAAAAATCTTAAAAACCATTCATCTTTACTGTGAGTGAGCACGCCTCTCCACAAATCTAACCGGTAATTTGGCTTGTCTCTATGTCCAAGGTTCTATGGAGATTTGTAAGTTTATGGCCATACTGTGGAATATTGTGCGTGCATTTCCATGGTGACTGACCTTCCAGCAGACAAGTTACACAGTGCACCTTTAAAAACAGTTTCAGCGTGAGAAATTATATAAAATGACTTTCCATAGTTCCATAGTTGAATTGTAATATGTATATATATAAATTTTAAAAAAAGCGCTCTCATGTACACTTTGTATTTTTATTTTGAAATTTTTCACAGATAAACGTACACCATACACATATTTACAAAGAACAGATCATGCTGATACTTTGCAGCTGATGTCATCAACATTCTCTGGGGGTGTGAAGCTAACTGAAAGCACTGCTCTGTCTGAAGCTCACTCAAGTTAGACTTTAATCTGTAATTTATTTTAACACCATCTGACCAGAAAAAGCTAACTTGTTAAACTAGTGTCAGCCAACAGTTTTTCAGTTAGTCACACTCACCTTTTTGTTGAAAATCAAACACCTAAACAGGACCATGAACGCTCATAATAATCACAGGCTCCTGAAAATGTGCTCTTTAAATCCATTTTGTGTTTTTGTCTTCATAAGTTTTCAGACAGTCTTTAAACTTTTTTCATCTGTGTTTGTTAATGTGTGCATTGTGTCACCGTGGTAACTGCTGAACCACAGACTGTATAAAGAAGTGGATCAAGTGAGTGCGACGTCACCCACAGCGTTCAGCAGCACTCAGAAGAAGGTCACAATACTAGGATTTTTTTTTAATGGACAAAATAGCGAAATAAAAACACCAGGATCATTCAGAGCAAGTTAATCCGAACATTTTAAGACCAAACTGAAGAGGCTCACAGCAGCAGTTACAGAAAGAGGGGCCCTAGCTATGTCCATTTATATATACAGTCTATGTGCTGAATATTCCACCAAACATATGCATGTAGGACACCCCCAGCATGATGTCAAAGTAAAGTATCAGTTGTCTTAATAGCACTTCCTGAGCACAGTCTCGGCACACAATGTTGGTGCGTGTGGTGATCGGCTGTTGTGCAAAGGTGTCTGGTCCTATTTTTAGTCTCACTTTGACATGAGTCTTCACACTTAGCGTTTGCCTGAGCAGCCAGACCCTTCAACATTCTGATCGAATCCAGAAGGGACTGGAACGGGACAACAGACATGTCCAACCACAGCTGCTAATTTTTTACCACATGTCTCTCAAATGTAGACGTCATCTCCTCGCGAAAATTCTCATAACATTCAGAACAAAATTTATAACTTTTTTTACCTGCAATAAGTAATATTCTGGTGCTTTGATTGTAGATTCTGTAAAAATCTGCACTGTTTTGACGCAAACGGACCATGCATCTCTCTGATTGGTTAATACACCCATCAATCGCGCCCTCTGAAATCAGGGAGACGGGATACAGCTCCAGGGCCGCATCTCATTTTTCCTTCCTCGCCTCCTTCTCCTTGATTCCTCTCCTCGATTCTGCAGGAAATGGGTGAGGAAGTCCCGCCCACAGAGGAGACACAGCGAAGAGAGGATCTAAACTCCTCACTGAGACCAATAAAGTTTGATTCTTTTTCTCTGATGTATGATCCTGAAGCGTCCCTCAGGTTTACTCCTTCCTTTGGGACTCCACTTAATATGACACTTTTATTGACAACTGAAAAATGGAGGATCAAGGAGAAGAAAGCGAAGAAAGAGAAATGAGATATGGCCCAGATCCACTCGTCTTCACTTCCTCACTCCCCCACACACACTCAGGGACTTAAAGTACCCATGACACTAAAAAATAAAAAAAATAAAAAATAAAGTTCAGGCATTTTTTTTAAGTTTCAAATTTGACTTCCTGGTTGGAAATCATGACATGACACTAGGAATTCCATAACTGTTACCTAGCAACCATGCTGTACAGTGGGCCAAATTTTCTCTAACGTACACAGAGATTATTATTTGACAAACAAAAATATAAAAAAAAATGTAAATGTAAAAATGTAAATAAATTGATTAATTAATTAAATGTAAAATGTTGATCACTTTTGGATAGAATTGTTGGAACGCTCTATTTCCTGTCATTTACAACATATTTTTCAACCCTTCTTCACAAATTGCTTCCTGGTTGATTTGAAACTATAATTTACATTTACAATAGTTACAATCCCACCAAATGAAGTCAAAAGTAGAGAATGATAAATATCTGTCATACGCACTTTAAGTGGTGTCCCAAAGCTCAGAAACCACAGAGGAAACAGAAGCAAGGGCGCAGAAGTGTTCATCTCGCTCATGTTGCCTCCTCTGCTTCTGTGCAATGTTTGTGTTGCTTCGGCATTAATTGGGATAAAAATGTATAAAAATGGAAAGAAAAAGATTTGGTTCCTTTAAAAAATGAGAGTGAGTTCACTTTAAAGGTCCTATATTACTCAAAATGGACTCTTGTGAGCTTTAAGCCATGTTATAATGTTGTTACCTTCTCAAAAACACACATGAAGTTGTGTTTTGTTTCATTCGCACATGTTTAACACACAAATCCTGCATATTTAGGCTGAGTTCTTCTCTCAAACACTCATATGGATAATTTCAGCCCAAGGTAGCTGTTACTGCTACTTCATGACATCACAAGTTGGAACAGAGCGTTTTGAGCTTGGAGATGTAGACAGACTAATAAAGGATTACTCAAACATGTGTGAATTAAACAAAACACAACTTCAGGTCTGTTTTTGACGAGGTAATATTATAACATGGCTTAGAGCTCACCAGAGTCAATTTTGCATAATATACTATTGGTCGTTTAAGGAATCGTTCAAATGAGCCGATCACTGGACCCTATCCGCTCAGTCCTTGGCGTTCTGCAGCGTGTGCTTGACGGTGGGCCTGTAGTGCATGTCATCGTCCGAATCGTCCAAAGCCGGGGTCTCCAGGCAGCTCTGGAACCTCCTCTTCATGCGTTTGCGGAGCTGGAAGGTGCGCTCGGTGTTGGAGAAGGTATACTCTTGCTCCTTCAGCTTGGCGTAGTAGTCGGAGAACTTGTTAAAGAGGATGGAGATGGGCATGCCGTTCAGGATGATCCCGAAGGAGATGCACCCGAAGGCAACGCATCGGCCCAGGTAGGAGACAGGAACAACATCACCGTAACCCACCGTGGAGATGCTCACCTGGGAATGAGAAGATAGATAGATAGAGAGAGTCAGGCAGGTTAAGGGCTGTGTCCATTTTTAGTGGATTCCGAATGACCAGCAGGTGAAAAAGAGCCTCCACCAGAAAAGTTGCACAATGCACCTTTAATGCAAGTTTTTCAGTGCAATAAAAACCTCAAATGTTTTTTACCTTAGCTTATCTTTTGCTAAAAAAAAAAAACCAGGAGCTGTGAAGGTGCATTGTGTAACTTTTCTGGTGGAGGGCCCGTCAAATGCTTTTCTCCATGGAGATGTTATCGCTTTGTCTGGAATGTTTCACAGTATGGCATTAAACTTTTCTATCTTCATGGAGACCAAACCGGACATAGTTACGGATCAGATCCCCACTCACAGTCAAAATGTTTGTTTTTCTAGGTATTTTTCAGCTACAACACCACCTGTAATTGAATAAATGTAAAGTAGATCTGTTTAATGTCACACTGTGGAACATTCCAGGCAGAGCAATGACATATCCATAGAAACAAGCAGGTGACGGACCAACCCCAACGAAAAAGTTACATACTTCAAACAACATCCACCAAATGATCATCAGACTGTGGATAGTTTTCCTGGATTTGATGCTGAGAGGCCAGAGGTGGTGCCATTTTAGACTAAGCCCGTAATCAGGGCTGGATAACTGTTTAAAATAGAAACTAGGTAACTGCTTTCTTATGTGTACGCTTATAATATTACTTAACATTGATGACATAAATGACAGGAAAGTATCGATGCTAAAAAAGTCACATTCACAGGACAGAAATGAACCTTTAGAATGATGTTGAGCTGTATCAGAACAAGTATAAGAGCACATAGACTAGTATACACCCATGGACCACTATGGAACCTACAGGACAACTGAGGAGTACACATGGAAAGGACACATGGGAATAGAAAAGAAATTACTATGATTTAAGGTTGAAAATCACATTCTATTGTCTAAATAAAGAGTGTTTTTTATTATCATTGTGGTATCGGAATCAGTATTGAGTACCGAGTTTATTCCTTAATATCTAAATTGAAATTTTTGACCACACAATGCATACTCCTGTATGCCGTATTTAAAGGTCCTACATTACATAAAATTGACTCTTGTGAGCTTTAAGTCGTGTTATAATGTTGTTACCTCCTCAAAAACAGACCTGGAGTTGTGTTTTGTTTCATTCACATGTGTTTGAGTAACACTGTCTACATCACCAAAGATCAAAACTCTGTGTTCCACCTTGTGATGTCATGAAGCTGTAGTTTTTAAGTTAAAGGTGCATTGTGTAACTTTTGTGGTTAGGGGTCCGTCACCTGCTTGTTTGTATGGATATGTCACTGCTCTGTCTGGAATGTTCCACAGTGTGACATTAAACAGCTCTACTTTACATTTATTCAATTACAAGTGGTTTTATAGCTCAGAAATACCTAGAAAAACAACATTCTGACTGTGAGCGGGGTCGCCTCTCCACAGATCTGACCTATAACTTGGCCTGTTTTGGTTTCCATGAAGCTAGAAAGGTTTAATGTCATACTGTGGAACATTCCAGACAAAGCAATAACATCTCTATGGAGAAAAGCATTTGACGGACCCTCCACCAGAAAAGTTACACAATGCACCTTTTTCTTTTCTTTTTTTCTCCTCTCCCTGTCCTCATGTGATGCTGTTTTTTGTTTATTTCTACTGGAATTTCCCCACTGTGGGACTAATAAAGGCATATCTTATCTTTAACAGTTACATTTTACCTTTCAGTAGAGATTGACAGAGCTGAAATGATTCAAATGATTTGAGTGAAGCTGTATGGGGTTTAAAAACACAGTTGGAGCACTTCCTGTATTACCACACGACATCACAAGCTGGAACAGAGTGTTTTCTGTTTGAGAGAAGAACTCACACTAAATATGCGAGTTACTGTGTTAAACACATGTGAATGAAACAAAACACAACTCCAGGTCTGTTTGTGATGAGGAAACAAGTGAGTATTCCCATTGTCGGTTTGTCCTGAGATGAGTTTGGGTCTTACAGAGCATTACACCGGATTAGACTCTCCAGATCACAGCTGTATTCTACATTCTACTGTTTGTCATTAACCAGAGTTAATGACAAACACATGGGCTGACACTTGTGCTGGTGGTGACACGATAAAGCACTCTTTCACATGCCGTTTTCGGATCTTTCAAATAATAACACATAAACATACATCAAGCACAGGCCAGTCTTAAAGGTGCATCGTGTAACTTTTCTGGTGGAGGGTGCGTCAAATGCTTTTCTCAGATCTGTGGAGAGGGACACACTCGCACACGTTAACAGTCAGAATCCCTGTTTTTCTAGGTATTTTGAAGCAATAAAACCACCTGTAATTGAATAAATGTAAAGTAGAGCTGTTTAATGTCACACTGTGGAACATTCGAAGCAGAGCAATGACGTATCCATAGAAAGAAAAAGGTGACAGACCCCAATCAAAAAGTTACATAATGTACCTTTACATTTTGCCTAAAGAAAACACATAAAGTTTTATCTGAACACACCAGTGCAAAATAGGGGTGTGCAAAAATATCGAAATATCGATATATCGTGATACTATATATGGTGATACAGCATCGTTATCATGGGCTATTTTTGTATATTTTACTCAGTTATTTCATGAGAGTGCTACAATTTTCATGTTTGTTCAGAGAAGGGAAACGTGTTTAGTTACAACTAGTCTATTCCATATAGACTTTGCACAGGTAGTGCTTTAAAGGTGCACTAAGTCATTTCTAAGGTGGAGGGTCCACTATTTGCTTGTCTCCATGGAGATGTTATTTCTTTGCCTCCACAGTAGGGCATTAAACATATCTATCTTACATTTGTTTAATTACAGGTGTTTTATATCTGAAAAATATCTAGGAAAACAGACATTCTGACTGTGAGCAGGTCTGCCTCTCAGATCTGACCTGTCACTTGGTCTGATGTGGTCTCCATGACGATAGAAAGGTTTAATGCCATACTGTGAAACATTCCAGATAAAGCAATAACATCTCCCTGGAGAAAAGCATTTGACGGACCATCCACCAGAAAAGTTGCACAATGCCCCTTTAAAATGTATTTTGTGATGCATTCTGATACATGGTCCAGTCAGAGTACTGTATTCTGAGTACTTTGAATACTTTTACATCGAGTTGCATTTAAATTATAGTGTAAAAATGCAACACAGAATCACAAACTTTTTTATGTACGTTTCACAATTTGTTTTGCATTTGCGATCACTCATTGAAGAAGGAAAAATGACCCTCGCCAAAAGAGCAGCGTTCTCTATTTTTTCTGTGCAATTTGAACCCTAAATTGTGAGATCAAATTCAGTTACCTCCCAACACTGTCTGTAGGCAAGGACTGTGAAGTGTCTTGTCCATGGGCACAACAACAGGTCTGAGCTTGGTTGGTGGCCAAACATTAACCACTGAGTCACCCAAACCATCTCTCTATTACTACTTTTGTGCTAAGAAATTAAAGCTGCACTATGTAACTTTCTGATATTGGGTCCGTCACCTGCTTGTTTCTATGGATATACTATTGTTCTGCATGGAATGTTCCACAGTATGACATTAAACAGCTCTACTACAGGTGGTTTTATAGTTTAGGAATACCAAGAAAAACAGGCATTCTGACTGTGAGCGGAGTCGCCTCTCCACAGATCTGACCTGTAACTTGAACATACATGAACATTCACACAGACAGTGGCTCCCTCTTACTCAAGGAAAAACTAAAACTAAAACTTGGTCTAATTTGGTCTTCATGAAGATAGAAAGGTTTAATACCATACTGTGAAACATCTCAGACAAAGCAATAACATCTCCATGGAGAAAAGCATTTGACGGACCCTCCACCGGAAAACATCTGATCTGACGTGTCCTTCACTCACCGCGGCCCACCACCAGGTCTCGGGGATGCTGCTGAAGGGGGTCCCGGGCTGGTCTGTCTCCACCGAGTGCATCAGAGCAGAGAAGGTGAAGATGCCCATCGCAATGAACAGGAACAGACAGCACACCTGAGGAACACACCAAAGCACTTTAGATTTATATCATCCAGGCAGAGGAGAAAGAGTTAAAGGTGCACTGTGTAACCTTTCACTTGGGGGTCCATCACCTGTGTGTTTCTATGGTTATGTCATTGCTCTGTCTGGAATGTTCCACAGTATGACATTAAACAAATCAGCCTTACATTTATTCAATTACAGGTGGTTTTACAGCTCAAAAATACCTAGAAAACAGGCATTCTGGCTGTGAGCGGGGTCGCCTCTCCACAGATCTGACCTGTAACTTGGTCTGGTTTGGTCTACATGAAGACAGAAAGGTTTAATGCCATACCGTGAAACATTCCAGACAAAGCAATAACATTTCCATGACAAAGCAATAACACCTCCATTTGACGGACTCTCCACGGGAAAAGTTACACAATGCACCTTTAATAATAAGACTTACATAGCACTTTTAAGACACTCAGAGATGCTTTACAAACAGATAGGAAGCAACAGGAAAAAACAGTGGAAAACGGCGGTGGAAATCATAGAGGGAATACCAGTAGTGATTTAAAGTGAGTCCGAGTTCCTAATGGATTGTGGGAGTGAAGTGGAAGTTAGACACATTTTTATATTTCAGGATTAACTGAATAATAAATATTTGACAATATTTCTGCAATCTAGGGTTGTCAAAAGTAAAATGAAAATCAGATATTAATCGATACTAAAACTATTATCGAAATAGTTTACCTATTTGATTGTTTCAGTATGATTTTGAGCTTTATCAGAACAAATGTAAGACCTAAGGCTAAGAAAGTAGTATTTGTTTGTGTATGACAGTTACATTCTATTACAAAAAATCTGTGTATTTATCTGTTTTATTTCCCTTCACTGTGTATGGAACTTACTTAGACTGAGGGATTACACACTTATAAGACCACATGGTAATATAAAAGAAAGTGCTATGATTTAAGGTTGAAAGTTACATTCTATTGCCTAAATAAAGAGTGTTTTTGGTTTTTTTTTATTATCATAGAGGTATCGGAATCGGTATTGAGTCTTCCTTAGTATTGAAATTAAGTTTGAAATTTTAGTATCGTGACACTAGCGCTTACAACATTCGGAAAGACACATAATGTATTTTTAATATGCCACCAGTTTTAACCAGCACAGTTTGTTAACAGTGCATTGTGTAAATTTTCTGGTGGAGGGTCAGTCAAATGCTTTTGTTATCTTTATAGAGACCAAACCAGACCGAGTTACAAGTCAGATCTGTGGAGAGGCAGCCCCACGCAGTCAGAATGTGTTTTTCTAGGTATTGTTGAGCTATAAAACCAGCTATAATATAATGAATGTGAAGTAGAGCTGTTTAATGTCATACTGTGGAACATTTCAGGCAGAGCAGTGATACAGAAACAAGCAGGTGACGGACCGTGTTCCAGAAAAGTTACACAATGCACCTTTAAGTAGATTTTTTTATGTGATTCTTGCGTAACTTTGTACCTTTGCATCTGTACTTTTACTTTTACATCCACCACTGCATATGGCTGATTCTTCTTACCTGTTCAGAACACTGTCGGATGGTGAACCCAAACGCCCTCATTCCCGTTGAGTGCCTCGCCAGCTTCAGGATTCGGAAAATTCTCATTAGCTTCACCACTTTGAGCACTTTGCTGACTTTGCTAACCCTGGCCATGGTTTTCAGATCCTCCTGCGCACTCACATCCTCCGAATCAACAAAAAACGCCTCGAAAATGATCTGCAAAAAGTACGGCATGACAGCCACCAAGTCCACAAAGTTCAACGCGCTCTTCACAAACTGCTTGATGTTGGACGTGGTCACCAAACGCAAAAAGTATTCCACGGTGAAGAAGAGAATGGAGGCGATCTCTATCCACTCCATGTAGGTTTTCCCGCCGAGTTTGTAGTCCCGGAGTTCTTTGACGGTGTTCATCGTCATGGCAACGATAGAAATGAGCACGAAAAGGCTGGAGAAGACGGCGAAAGCTTTGGCCGCCAGGGAGGAGTAGGGGTTTTCCATGAGGTCCCAGAGCATCTTCCGAAAGTCTCCCAGGAACATGGTCTGGTACACTCCGTCGTCCTGGTGGGGTTTGATCTCCGCGATGAGCTCCTGGTTCACCTTCAGCTTCTCTCGGATGTCGTCCAGTTTCTCCTCAAATAGAATGCGGCAACACCTGGAAGAAAAAGAAAGAATTAAGGAAAATACATCCCATGGAGGATTCAAAGGTTTCTATCGCTTTGTTTGTGGGTTTCAGAATGATGCAAACATTTGGACTGTTACCATAGCAGTTAAGAATTTAAAACGAAATACCCCATCTTTTGAAATGAAAAGTCTGTTAATACTTCATCACATTCATCAACATTCTGTGGGGTGTCAAGCTAACTTAAGGCACTACTCTGACACACAGATCCTGCATATTTAGGCTGATTTCTTCTCTCAAATGGAAAACACTCTGTTCTACCTTGTGATGTCATGTGGTAATACAGGAAGTGCTCCACCGTACACCTTCATACACCTTCACTAGATAATTTCAGCCCTGGAATTGCCTGTTTCTGCTGAACTAAAGGTAAAAGGTAGCCATTAACTTGAAAACTATCGCGTCATGACATCACAAGGTGGACTGGAGTATTTTTAGTTTTGGAGATATAATGAGGTTACAACATTCTAACCTTCTAAGAGCCCATTTTGTGTAATATAGAACCTTTAATTATCCATTATCCACTAGCCACATCATACACAGTAGCGAAAATATGATTTGCTCATATATATAGCACACAGGTATGTAGTAATATTATACCTATTTGCTATATTTAGTAACTTATTAAAGGTGCACTGTGTAACTTTTCGCCTGAGGGGTTTGTCACTTTCTTGTTTCTATGGATATGTCATTGCTCAGTCTGGAATGTCCCACAGTATGACATTAAACAAATCAGCCTTACATTTATTCAATTACAGGTGGTTTTAGAGCTCAAAAATACCAAGAAAAACAGGCATTCTGACTGTGAGCACATCGCCTCTCCACAGATCTGACTTGTAACTTGGTCTGGTTTGGTCTCCATGAAGATAGAAACATTTAATGCCATACTGTGAAAGATTCCAGAGAAAATCAATAACATCTCCATGGAGCAAAGCATTTGACGGACTCTCCACCAAAAAAGTTACACAATGCAACTTTAAGAACTGATTAGGTCATTCATTTCATCATAGGTGGTAAATTAAACAAGTGTTGGTTTATTATTTAGAAAATTCCTCTCACATTACACACCATATTTAGGCTTATTATTATTACTATAACTAACGCAGTACTTAGCTTTTAACTACTGTGTTTTGTCCCACCTTGGCGTGTCCTTGAGTCTTAACCCCCAAAAGGACATCTCCTCCTCGAAGTTCACAGGACACAGGCTGTCCATCACCCACAGGACGTTACTGCAGTAGAAGTGAAAAATATAGTGGAAGAACATAGGGTCCCGGTCGAAGAAAAACTCATTGTTCTGAACATTGTAGTCGTCACAGAGACTTAACCTCTTCACCGGATCCTCGCACATCGCCAGCACGCCGATCCGACTTTTGGGATACTTCAGAACCAGATGTTTAGGAATGTGAAAAACTTTCCCGCCAACGTTCAAATTCACGACATTGGACTTCCGTTGTGTTGGTTTCTTCTCGTCTTCCCCCTTGTCTAAATTGTCCATAGAAGTCCACGGTTTGACAGAACTTTCCTGTGAAAATGGGAATTCCGGCGTTTGGTCATCGCTTGACGTGAAGCTGAACTCACGTTTTATGGATGCGAAAAGACTGGAACGTCGCTTTTTGAGCACCTTCAACTTGGGTTTCATAGCGCCCGCCATTTTGAAATTCTGAACTGATTTTAAACGACCAATTTTGAAAAAAAAAAATCGTTTCTAATAATTCAAGTCAACATTGTGCTAAGAAATCTAAATCTAAAATAAAGTTAGAAGTAGCAGCCTGGTTGTAGCGTTTGTCTGTAGGCGTGCAAGGAGATCAAGAGCTGGATCCTCCTCACTGATTCCCTAATCCTATTGCTGTTCTTTCTGTCCGAACGAAGTTAAAAATACTGTTGACTGGGATTAGCGGTGCGATTTAAGACTTTGAGCGAAGAGAGAGTGTTGAGATGACAGCGCTACTGGTAACGAGGCTAACGTTAAGCTCCGTACAGGGTCGGGATAACGTAAGCCTGAGGGAGGAGACACCTGTGGAATTAATAGGTTTGCTGCTGAATGTGGAGTTTTCTCGTTGAATTATACAAAAGTGATCAATTTAGGTTATGATAAAAGTTAAAGTCTATTTAACAGGTGACCATTTGCAAACTTAAGATAAAGTTGTCATGTTTTGCAATGGTCTACCTCCTGTATTTCTATATATTTCTCTGAAAGATATCTGAAGCAGAGGGCCACAGACTGGTGGTTAATACAGCGGATCATCTCCATCATCTCTTTTTTTCCTCTAGGAAGCCTTGGAAAAAAGGAAAGGAACAGAGAAAGATATTACTGCATTTAAGGGACAAAAGAAAGTGTGTCAGGACCATTGCACAGCCATAGTGCCTTCCTAGATTTACAGAGATTCAAAGAATCCTTTAGGAAAACCATTTTGTACAAAAACACAAAGTATTTTTCCATCCCCTAGTTTTTGTCCAAAATTGAAGAAAAAAAAAACTATGCCCAAATTATCATGTGCCCAAATACACAAAAAAAAAAAGAACATCCCAGATTATATTTTGAGAATACACATAAAAAGAAAAGCTGCTCATTAGTTTCTGTTTTGTTGCCACAAAATCAATACACATTCATTATCATCAATCTTAAATTTAGAGTTTGGCAGTAAAGGGAATTTCAGATAGACCAGTTACTCTACTGTGGAAACGTTCCAACAGCACAGACCACAGATCACAGATTTTTACAAAAAAAATGTGACATATTAATTTGGGAAATGAGTTTTAAAAAGAACACTTTTCACAGTGTGTAAATAGTAGTTGAGGATCACGTCACCAAATTGTTGATTAGAATCTGACCTTATTCTAAGTTCATTTTTGAAAGAGAAAGAGCTCTTATTTTGTTACCGGAAACAGTCTATGTGCTGAACTTTTACTGTGAAGCTCCTGCACGTTATATTCCGGTTTGGGACCACGTGACTTCCTTTCCGATCTACGCTTCAACATGGATGCCAGCCGCGTGCAGCCGATCAAGCTCGCCAGAGTAAGAAACCGAATCCTTTGGTGTATTTCACTCACGTTTCTCGGATATATATTTGTAGTAATGTTATTTGTATGCGAATCGGACAAAACCTCGGCGCTAATCGAGGGTTTAGCTGCTGTAAAATGCTCGTAAATGTCGCGTGCGTGCCCTCGTCATGGAGGCCGTTCACGTTTTCCTCTTCTAGCTCATAGCCTAACATCTGAAATAACATTCTCACCATTCCCGTTTTGGTCTGTGTCAAACTCCAGATTAAAGGCACATCTAAATGCTCTGATCGTTGTGTTCCAGGTGACCAGGGTTCTGGGCAGAACCGGTTCCCAGGGACAGTGTACACAGGTAAGATCCGAGTCCTCGTGTTTTTTCGCCTTACACCGCCTTATAACACACTTGAACAAACTCCTGGCGGTACCTTTGGAAATGTAAAGCAATAGTAAATATATAAAGCCTAGTTTTGTTATGTATAGTTTATGGGATTTGAATTTAACAGAGTTTTACATGTGCCAGTAGCGGCGAAATTGGGAAAATGTTAAATTGGTGATTGAAATTCTGCTCTATTTGCATGGTGCTTCTAGCTGCCAAATGCAGGGTTTCACATGACATCACAACGTTCTGTATTCCTATTTCAAATGCAGATTTTTATTGTAATTTAGTGAGCCCTTGATCAGTCAATAATAGAAATTATAGTCAAACATTTCTGAATTTACCTTTGGATATTTCATGGCAAAGTACAATGTAATCAATATGGAAAACTGGCCCCCCCATCTGAGAGTATGATATCACATTCTAGAATCTGAAAACTACCAATGAGGCATGTTTAAATTTAGTCTATTTACATTTTTTGCGATAGTTGAACTATCACCAAGATATTTCTAGGCACACTGTAGCATTTTTGGTGGATTTAACTTGATCTAAAACCATGTGACCATGTGTTTTCTATTTTGAATAAAGTCACAAATCATCACTTTATTACCTGTCAAGTGACTAATTGGGTTCTTTAAATGTGCATCTCTTGGGTCTCCCCAGTGTGGTGCTTTGTTTTGTTGTTGGAAACCTGCTAATATCTGGAGTAGAGGGTTGTCAGATTTTCAGAGAGCAACAAGTGACCAAGCTTTTGATTAAAACCTCAAAACAAGTGACCCAAACCTACATAATGATGGAAATTTTCATGAGCAAAAAAAGCCCAAGTAAAGATGTAAACTTGCTGGCATATTTCCCTTTTCGGTAACAGTGACTTTGTACTACATGAAGTAGAAGAGCAGCATATAGTAACGGATAAGGGGGTGTAAACATTCTTAGTGGCAGGATATACGGTGTGCAATATACTTGAGACAACCATTTCTGTTTTAAAGGTGCATTGTGTAACTTTTCTGGTGGAGAATCCCTCAAATGCTTTTACCATAGAGATATTACTGCTTTGTCTGGAATGTTTCACTGTATGACCTTAAACCTTTCTATCTTTATGGAAACTAAACCAGACCAAGTCACAGGTCAGATCTGTGGAGAGGCGACCCCGCTCAGTCAGAGTGCCTGTTTTTGTGGGGGTTTTTTTAGGTATAAAACCAGTAATTGATTGAATTATTGTTTAAATGTAAGGTAGAGCTGTTTAATGCACACTGGGGCATTCCAGGCAGAGCAATGACAATCTCCATAGAAACAAGCAGGCGACGGACCCCTAACCAACAGCTCTACATTTATGCAATCACAGGTGGCTTTATACCTCAAAAATACCTAGAAAAACAGATATTCTGACTGTGAGTGGGGTCGCCTCTCCACAGATCTGACCTGTAAGTTGCTCTGGTTTGGTCTCCATGAAGATGGAAGCGTTTACTGTGAAACATTCCAGACAAAGCAAGAACATCTTCATGGAGAAAAGCATTTGATGGACCCTCTTACCAGAAAGTTACACAATGCACCTTTAAGTATTTGTCTGGAGAAAAAAAATGCCAAGTTAGTGTTTGTGGTGGTGGTGGTTTTTTTTTGTTTTGTTTTTTTTAACCCTTTTGTTCTTATTGTTACGGCTTACATGAACTCTAGTTCAGGTTGGATTTGTTCTCAATATTTTGAGAACAAAATATTGTTCTCAATATTTTGTGCTCGTGCGGCAGGTCCGTGTGGAGTTTATGGATGACAGTAACCGCACCATCATCAGGAACGTGAAGGGCCCCGTGAGAGAGGGCGATGTGCTCACCCTGCTGGAGTCTGAGAGAGAGGCCAGGAGGCTGCGATAGGTAATGCCCTCAAAACCTGCAGCAAGGCAACAGTCAATTTTATAATAATAAAAAATATATAAAAATAAAGTCAAATTCTGTGTAGCGCCAAATCTTCACTTATCCATATCGCTGCTATCATCATTCTGGTTGTAGTGTTTTGCATTGGGCCGCCCATCTTGACAGCGAATATTCACTACAGTCCCTGACAAGTCTTGTTGCTTATCCATTTTGTAGAAACAAAAGCTTATAACCTGACTTTAAATTAATCGATTGGTTTTAGAAATGTCTCATATGAAAGCTAAAACCCTCCCAAATTATGCTCAATATACTAAAATAAATTTGCTTCACTGAAGAAAGATTGATCATTTAATGAACACAGAAAGGTCAGATTTTGGCAAGACAAAAGTCTTGTCGCCTACAGAAAATTGAACAAATAATTTACTTCAAATACAGAAATATGTTGCATAACGTCAGTGAATTAAGTAGTGGTGCTGTGAGATCCATATTTAATATCTTGTATGACTTCCATGAGCTTGAAGGACTGCATCCATGCGGTTCGACAATGATTCATACAATTTGTTGATGAAGTCATCAGGAATAGCAAAGAAAGCAGTCTTACATGCCTCCCAGAGTTCATCAAGATTCTTTGGTTTTGCCTTCCATGCTTCCTCTTTCATTCTACCCCAGACATGCTCAATGATGTTCATGTCTGGTGACTGGGCTGGCCAGTCCTGGAGCACCTTGATCTTCTTCGCCTTGAGGAACTTTGATGTAGAGATAGAAGTATGCGATGGAGCACCATCCTGCTGCAAAATTTGACCCCTTTTATGGTTGGGAATGTAAGAGGTAGCTAATACTTCTTGATATTTTAGGCTATTGATATTGCCTTCCACCCTGCAAATGTCTCGCACACCCCCATACTGGATGTAACCCCAGACCATGATTTTTCCGCCACCAAACTTAACTGTTTTCTGGGTGAATCTTGGATCCATGCGGGCTCCAGTAGGTCTCCTGCAATATTTACGGCGGCTGTGATGTAATTCAACCGAGGATTCATCTGAGAAATCCACCTTCTGCCACTTTTCCAGTGTCCATCCTTTTAGCAGGCTGTGGGCCTTGGCAAATGCCACACGGTTTTTTAATTGCCTTTTGTTTAGTGCTGGTTTCTGTGCACTGATTCGACCATGGAGGCCATTTCGAGACAGAATTCTACAAACTGTTCTGGTTGACACAGGGACTTGAGGTGACCAGGCCTGGTGGAGCTCTGCTGCAGTGGAAAAGGGGCTGGCCTTGGATTTTCGAATCAACAAACGGTCCTCCCGAGCAGTTGTCTTGCGGGGTCTGCCGGACCTGGGCTTGTCAAAAACATCTCCAGTCTTTTCAGATCTTTTTCTTATTCTTTGTACTTGACGCTGAGACACATTGAAGGTGTCAGCCACCTCAGCAGTGGATCTGGTCTTCAGCCTCTTGATAATTAACGCTTTGGTCTCAGGGTGGATCTTAGGCATGTTGTCAGAGGTCAAGTTGCAGTTGATGTGAAGGTCTGGTGTGCTGGGGTTCTTTTTATACACACCCACTAATTGATTGATCAGTAACTGATCACAGGTGAGGCTGTAATCTAGGATTGGGTGCATCATATGACAAGGCGACAAGACTTTTGTCTTGCCAAAATCTGACCTTTCTGTGTTCATTAAATGATCAATCTTTCTTCAGTGAAGCAAATTTATTTTAGTATATTGACCATAATTTGGGAGGGTTTTAGCTTTCATATGAGACATTTCTAAAACCAATCGATTAATTTAAAGTCAGGTTATAAGCTTTTGTTTCTACAAAATGGATAAGCGACAAGACTTTTGTCAGGGACTGTACTACTAAGCGTTTTTAAAGCATACCAGAGAATCTGTGCATTGTTGACTTTGTGCACATGAACATTTTGCACAAATCAACCCACTTCGTGTCATTTTAGCTGTGAAACTTTTCCCAAATTCTCCATTGAAATGAATGGGATTCCCACTTAAAAATCCCAGTTAAGAGTACAGAATGTTTATATTGGTAATAAAGATTTAAACAAAACATAAGTAGCAGAAAACTGTTGCTCTTGATGCAAATGATGATGACTGAAATAAGTCATCATTTATAAATAAAAAATAAAAAGTTTAAAGACTAAGTGTAGTACGTGTTAGTGGCCACTTGAGGACACACTACAGTGCTATAAAATCTTATTTCATAACATAAAAATCCAAAAAAGCACTTGTGTAAACTGTATACATAGTGGCTGTTCGTACAAAGTCCTGAGTCTGTGGAAAAGTGAGTAAAACATGATTCTTGGGACATCTAATTGCATTGATTCTTATGGGAGAATGCCATTTTGTCAGAATACACTCAACAGGCTCAGAACAAATTTCTATGTGGGTGCGGTCACCTAGCAACAACCATATGTTAACAAGGGCCAAGAGTGGTCTAAATTGCATAATACTTATGATTAAACGGATGAATAAGAATGACAACAACTTTAAGATTCAATCTGGAAAGATGCCCTTATTTTTCACAAATTGCCACTGAACAGATGTAAAACTGTGATAAATATTTGCCAGGGACCCCAGACGCAGTAACTGAAAACCTGTCATGCACTTAAAAGGGCCTATATTGCTGTTTTCTGATCTGTTAAAATAGTTCCTCAAAACATACCTGGAGGTTTCTTTTGTTCGCACATGTCTAACACACAAATCCTGCATATTTAGGCTGAGTTTTTCCTCAAACTGAAAACTTTGTTCCACTTCCACAATCTTTACTGAACTGAGGGTAAAGGCTAGCTGTTAAGTTAAACTGCCACTTCATGACATCACACGGTGGAACGGGATTTAGAGCTTGTCGACAGAGTGAATGAAACAAAACCCAGGTTTGTTTTTTGAGGTGACATTAAAACAGCTAAAGGCTCACAAGAGTATTTTAATTATCTGTAGTTGTTCATGTATTTGTTGTTCCTAACACCTTTTCCTGTTTTTTTGTTTGATTGTTTTTCTCTAGTTTCCTGAAGCTGTGAGGTGCCAGTCCAGTGCCATGGAGCATCTCATTTGTTAACATGTTTTGGAAATAAATGTGGTTGTAAAACAAGTTAAGTCTTTTGGTTATTTCAGTGTGAGTTTGGTGCAGGAGAGGTTTCCAAACTGTCACAGTAGCCAGGTTCATGTAAGCTCATATTTATGGCATGAACACAGATGAATGACCTAAACTGTTATTTTTGCACTTTCCTGAGCTATTCTACACATGTCCACCAGAGGGCAGGAGTACTGTTGATATAGGCCTGCTGTAGGAGCCATTGACAATACAAGTAAATGGTCATTTTTATATCACACATATAATCCAATCCTTTATGGGACATTTTATAAACAAAGACTGTTCCCAAAGTGTTGCACATTGAAAAATCTACACTTGAATACAGTAAAAACAAAACAGTGATACAGCGCTCACACATACTGTTTATACACACATACACACATAAACCAGTATACACAGGCACAGGGCAAGGTGTGTTAAGTGTCTTGCCCAATGACCGCATTTGTGGGAGCGGGAATCACATCTCCAACCTGTGGGTCCATAGATCTGACCCCTCTACCAGTTATGGTAACGTTGAGAGCGAGACTCAAACCTCCAGTATGATAATAGTTTGCATTCCCTTTTCTAATATCAAAATATATGAATAGAACTAGGGCTGTGGTTGATTAAAAAAAATCTAAAGACATGTCCTGCTGATTGATTAGTCGACTAAAAAGGGGGCGTGGCAAAAGCTCTTAAAACTATGACGTACCTGATGCAAACTGCACTTACAAGACTCCACCTGCAGGGAGTGCTCATACGCAAACTATACAGAAATCGGTACAGCAAGAAACTATATGTATAAAGATTCAACTTGTGAATTTAAAAGTACAGTATGTAACTTTTTAGTTGGAGATGTCATTGCTTTGCCTGGAATGTTCCACAGTATGGCATTAAACAGCACTACCTTACATTTATTCAATTATAGGTGGTTTTATAGCTCAAAAATACCTAGAAAAACAGGCATTCTGACTGTGAGCGGGGTCGCCTCTCCACAGATCTGACCTGTAACTTGGTCTGGTTTGGTCTCCATGAAGATAGAAAGGTTTAATGCCATACTGTGAAACATTCCAGACAAAGCAATAACATCTTCATGTAGAAAAGCATTTGACGGACCCTCCTCGAGAAAAGTTACACAATGCA
Source organism: Taenioides sp. WSHXM2023 (assembly GCA_029959045.1). Taxonomy (NCBI): domain Eukaryota; kingdom Metazoa; phylum Chordata; class Actinopteri; order Gobiiformes; family Gobiidae; genus Taenioides; species Taenioides sp. WSHXM2023. Next base: position 28,665,749 of record CM057096.1, read on the forward strand.
GCTTTAACATTTTTGCCTTTCAGTAGCCCTCTGCTGCGCTCTTTGAGTTCCACCCAGGCTGTATCCCAGATTACTTTGATCATAAGCCTATTTTCTTCAAACAGTTTAAATTTATCCTCGCACAGTTATGCAAAATGTGTCGAAACCTGAAGTGCAACAATCTCCATCTGCAGTAATGCCTTTGTGTGTGAGTATTTGTTATATTTAGAGTACAACGTGGTGTTGTGTTGGAGGTATTTGGCTGGATTCCAGACTGGGCAGCTTGTTTGAACAGGAAAGCAGGTCATGTGGTGTTTTTGCACTATCGTTCACAGTTTAAATCAACAAATGCCACGTTTGACTTTCCGTCTTCGACCTACTTAAAATTATTTGTGACACTTAAGGCTGGTTATACAAGGCATTTCATAGAAAACAGTTCAGATCATTGTATTTAAAGCTGCATTGTGTCACTTTTCTGCTGGAGGGTCCGTCAAGTGCTTGTCTCCATGGAGATGTTATTGCTTTGCCTGGAATGTTCCACGGTATGACATTAAACACATCTATGTAGCATTTATTCATTACGGGTGTTTCTTTTGCTCAAAAATACAATCATTCTCTTTGTGAATAAGGACGCCTCTCCACAGATCTGACCTGTAATGTAGCCTGAAGAAGTCTCCCATAATCTCTACCGTGGAACATTCCGGACAAAGCAATAACATCTCCATGAAGACAAGCAGGTGACAGACCCTACTCTACACCTGGAAAGTTACACAATGCACCTTTAAGATTTGACTAAGAATTTAAAGAAAAAAATATCTCAGTTTGGTCATTTTTCAGTTTTCATGGTTGAAACTCATGACATCACACCAGAGAATCGTATAACTGCAACCGTGCAAAACTCTTAATGTTTTACACAGAAATGCTTTAACAAATACAAATATAAGAAAAACTACTTTATTTTGTTGAAATCATATTTAATGTGTTTCATGTGTGAAAATCGGCTCTATTCACGGTTACCGGAAGACGTTTGGAAACACGCGGATGCCGACTTCCGGTGTAGTTCCCGACTCTGGGCATGTGATAAAACTGTGGATTCAGCAGCGTCTTCAGAACCTGCCAGAGCTTTCCATGAGGGACGGGACCCTAAACGCATCTTTCATGTCACTTACAGGGAACTGATTGGAACTGCTGATCTGCCGAACATAACGGAACGCTACTATGACGTCTTTTTTTCTTTTTTTTTAAATTAAGTTAGACAAATTATAATACATGGATGATGTAGCTGACGATGGTGTCAGCATATCTGTTTTTATGGTAATAAGTTATAGTTGGATGTTGAGATGTGTCAGAACACCACTGTTGTTGATTTTCATATATTTTTTTTGTAAAAATATTTACCATGTGACCTTTACTTTGCCCCGGAAGTAAAGAGAGAAAAGAGTAGCTGTGAAAGAGAGAAAAAATGATAGAGAGAAAGCAGGAAAGTGTAAAGAAAATACACCAAGAAATGCTACGGAACACGATAATATATTGTTTTGTATTATATATGTATTTTAAGGTGTTATATGTAAAGCTGAGCCATTTTCTCTGTCTTTTAGTTTTCACGGTGTGTACGTTGTTGACGAGAGAATAAATATTGACACACATGATCATCAGTGCGGAGCGTGAAGTCCTTTTATTGAGAAGTAAACCAGGGTAGCTACAAATGAATAGACAAATTCAGAAAAAAGAAAGAAGAAAACCAGGCCATTTTCTCAGCTTTCCCAGATTTTTGTCAGTTTCTATCACCAACAGATCCTAAAGGAAGTCGTCATCCGCATGTTTCCAAACGTCTTCCGGTTTTATGATGTAACCGTGAATAGAGCCCATTGTGCTGAACTTCTGGATCGAATTCTCCTTGTGATGTCATCAGTAGGTTCTTGATTGGGGTAAAACTATAATTTATATTCACAATAGTTATAATCCTGCCAAAGTCACAATTACAGAGTGATTAACACATGTCACGCCTGCACTGTTTGAAATGATGGCAATGCATTTTTATATTACTCCCACTTCAAGAAGGTTGGGGGTTCGACTCCTGAGCTGCCTTTGTGCACAGTTTGCAGGTTCTCCCTGTGTCTGGGTGGGTTTCCTCTAGACATAGTTTCCCCATTAACCCAAAACATGCACTAAAAGTCAAATCCTCCAGCAAAGATACTCCAGACCAAGATAATACTCAAAATATTACTCAAGTAGAAGTTCAAAGGTCTTTATTTTTGTCCTTAGTTCGCCTGTCTTGTCTTTTCTGTCGTGTTTGCGTTAAAAGCAATTTATCATCCTGACATGTTAAACACTTGAAGAAAAGAATAATAAATGACTAGACAAAAAACAAAAAGAAATACAAAGTAGTGGTCCAAGAAATGCCTCAAGTAAGAGATAAGATAAGATAAGATAAGACTTTATTGATCTCACAGAGGAGAAATTCACTCGTGACAGAAGCTCACAGTCAGGGGACAGTATAGTGCAAAAAGTTGTGAAAAATTGTGCAAACACTCAGAACAATAAGTAAATAAAAAATAAAATCACAATAAATATTAACATATTTACAACATCAGGTAGCTCTTATGTACAGGGAGTGAAAGAAATGTAAATATATAATAAAACATATCTCTTATATAATATATATATGTAAAAGAATACAAATATACAAATATATAAATATATAATCTGAGGACAGTGGAGGCGGTTACTGATGAGGTGACATGGTTACAGGTTATTGCACTGGTTATTGCACAGGTTATTGTAAGTGTTAAACAGTGGAGTTGTACAGTCTGACAGCAGTGGGGATGAAGGACCTGCGGTAGCGTTCCTTCTTACACTGAGGGTGCCTCAGTCGGCCGCTGAAGGTGCTGCTCAGTTCCTCTACAGTCCGGTGCAGAGGGTGAGAGGTGTCGGCCATGATGGATGTGAGTTTGGCCAGCACCCTCCTCTCACCCACCTCCTCCACAGACTCCAGAGGACAGCCCAGGACAGAGCTGGCCCTCCTGACTAGTTTGTTCAGTCTATGGGAAAAGTACGAACTGAAAGGGTAACTTTTTGAATTTGAAGTTAATGTTGATGGAAAAATAAAACATTAAATAATCCACAATTTTTATTTATTTATTTATTTATTTATTTATTTATTTATTTATTTTTTGAAAGGATAGACAAAAAAAAATCATATCTGAAGGAGCGATGCCAGAAACACAAATGTTCAAATCATTTCATATTGTCACATAAAACTTTTGTCACTTAGACTCACTCACAGTGGGAAGAGAGATATTTTTACTTTTACTTTACTCAAGTAAGAGTACTGTCACTTCAATCAAAATATTACTGAAGTAGAAGTAAAAGTATGACGCTAGAAAAGAACAATTAAGAACAAGTACAGTTTCTTTTAAAAGTGACTCGTGTAAATGTAACTGAGTCTGTAACTGCCCTGACGACCTCTGACTCTGGTTTGGCATTGTCAGGGGGTAAACATGTTTATCTGGGGTAGCACCGGGGGCAGACTGGGGGCAGAGGAGCGAGAGGAGGAGCTCAGATCACTTTTCACAACACCGTCCCCTCTGAACCCCGGTGATGGATGGTGCTCCCAGGACTCAGCCTCAGCCTTTATGTTAACAAATCTGCTTCTTTTCTAAGTACAAAAATGGAAGTTCAGACCAATGAGTGACGTAGATTAATTTGCGTAACATTTCTAGTGGAGAGTCCGCTGCCTGCTTGTCTCCATGGAAACGTCATTGCTTGGTCTAGAATGTTCCAGAGTACAGATTAAACTTATCTATCATCAGAAGGAGTTATTGTATTTTTGAGCAATAGAAACACCTGTAATGAATAAACGCTAGATGGATATGTTTAAAGTCATACCATGGAACATTCCAGGCACAGCAATAATATCTCCATGGAGACAATCAGGTAGCAGACGCTCCAGCAGAAAAGTTACGCGGTGCAGCTTTAAGCGTTTGGATACGTTATAAAAAGAAATCTTGGTTCTAAGATTAGCGCACAGAGAAATACTGAAATTCTGTTTATGAATTTTAGCTTTCCAGTCTCTTTATACATTGAATTAAAGGCACTGTACTTATATTTACTCTTTTAAAAATGTGGGAAAACATAATTCGTTTATTTAAACCAGTTTGCAGTCGTCAAAAGTTATTCCTCACTTACCTTATGCATTTCGAGTATCTAAATTCTTCACCGTAATGGGTTTAAATTTGCTTTTCAGAACTTTCACAGACCAAAGATGTGACGTAAAGATAACTACTAGAGCAACTAGAATGCTAACACGCACTTCCTAATTATCAGACAATAAAACAGTGGCTCTGCTGCTGCGGTGGTAAGGAATATAGCGCCAAATTCTGGGCTAATACTTTGAACATGAAAGTACATAAAGCAAATCAGACTAAATACATTCTCTTAAAGGTGCATTGTGTAACTTTTCTAGTGTAACCTGCTTGTTTCTATGGATATGTCACTGCTCTGATTAGAATGTTCCACAGTGTGACATTAAACAGCTCTACTTTATATTTATTCAATTACAGGCGGTTTTGGGGCGAAAGAAAACCTAGAAAAACAGACATTCTAACTGTGAGTGGGGTCGCCTCTCCACAGATCTGACCTGGATTCCTGGCGTGGTTTGGTCTCCGTGAAGATAGAAAGGTTTAATACCATACTGTGAAACATTCCAGACAAAGCAAGAACATCTCCATGAAGAAAATGATTTGAAGGATCTTCCATCAGAAAAGTTGCACAATGCATCTTTAAAACTACTTATACTTGATCTGTCCTCATTTTAGAAGCGACCTCCTCAGAAACATGCCTGGAGGTGCATTTTGTTTCGTTCACATATTTGAATAATCCTTTATTATTAGTCTGTCTGCATCTACAAAACTCTAAATGTTCTGTTCTATTTTGTGATGTCATGAAGTGGTAGCACGGCATAGTGGCTGAGTGGCAAAAAGGTTACGGGTTCGATCCCTGGGTCACTCGGGCCTTTCTGTGTGGAGTTTGCATGTTTCCTTCCGGTGTCTGGATGGGTTTCCTCCGGGTACTCCGGTTTCCCCCATCAACCAAAAACATGCAACACCCCTATGAACAGTTTACAATCAAGGACCGTCAAGGAATTCCTCCCTCCTGTGGGCTCACCACCTGCAGAGGGGTTCATAGGGGTCTGGGTCTGGTGCACAGAGTAATGGGCAGCGTGCTGCCCCCGCGACCCAGCCGGATTAAGCAGGAGAAAATGGATGGATGGATGAAGTGGTAGTTTTCAAGCCAACAGCTCCTTTTACTTTAGTTCAGTAAAGATTGGAAATCCCAGGTCTGAAATCATCCAAATGATTCTAGTGAAGGTGTATGAAGTTTAAAAACACAGTGGAGCACTTCCTGTATCACCACATGACATGACACAACAACAAAACACAGAAAACATAGATCCGAAAATTATATGGGCCTTTTAACTAAAACTTTCCAGGCTACAGTGTCCTATAAGGTTCAAAAATAGTAAAAAAACCTTTAATCTACTGTATGTCCTTAAATATAGTGTACAGATCTGTGTGATGTTTGAAACCAGGACGCCATCACTGAGCTCTGAGCACCCACACGTTCACAGTAAACCCACAATTACTCCTCAACAGCTTTTCATTAAGAAGAATCCACTGAAGACCAGCCAGGCACCAAAACTTCTTATATAATGCAGCTGCAGGGAGAAAGTCAGGGCTGAAAATAAACTCCATGTTGAATTAGGAACTACTTGTAGCAGGAGCGAGGAGGCTCTTTGGTGTATTATTCTTCAGGAAATTCTGATGCAGTCAAGGCAAGTGGTGAAAACTCAACATCTGTACTCTTTCAATGCAAAAATCCAGTGGGTTTAAACTGAAAATGCCTCTCTCTGATCTAAATGCTCCTGCGGCCAGTCATGAATCAGTGCTAGTGCAGCCTCTGCAGCTCACTGAGGGAATTCTGGTGGTTCTGAGCCATAGCCTGTACACGAACATTAGAATGTATAAACTTATGTGTCCTTTATCTGCAGGTTAAGGCTCTGAAAGAGTTCTGTTGATTGTGGTGTTTTGTTGTTTTTTTTATAAAAGTAACTCCAGGCTACACACAGTTACACAGTCCCTTTTGAATTCTTTTAAATCTCTGCTTAAGAAAAGTTTAACCGAAATATGCAGATGTTTTTCTTGAGATGGGCATTTTACATATTTTACTTGTTTTAGATATTTTAATACTGAAGCTGTAACTCATATTTTGTAGATTTGTGTCTGCCTCTTGGACAGTTCTCCGTTAAAAAGATATTTTATCTCAAGGGACAAAACAAAAATGCCAGAGAGCTACGTATTTTAGCAGTCGCAAAGAAACTGAGTATTTATAAGAGCTCTGGCAAGCCTTAGACAGGGAACAGTTAGATAGAACATAAAGCATTATCCATTTATCAGTGCACAAAGTTAGGCATCAAAATGGTACATTTACAAATGGTAATTAATCAAATTTTACTTATTCAGCTACTCTGAAGGGGGTGGAGATCTGCTGGCATCTCCAGAGCTACAGGTTGGAAAGCCCTGATGTAAAGAGCGCTAATGTGTGTGCGTGTGTGTGCGCGTGCATGCGTGTGTGTGCGTGCGTGTGTGTGTGTGTGTGTGTGTGTGCGTGTGCGTGCGTGCGCGTGCGTGTGCGTGCGTGCGTGTGTGCGTGTGTGTGCGTGTGTGTGTGTGTGTGCGTGCGTGCGTGTGCGTGTGTGTGTGTGCGTGTGCGTGTGTGTGTGTGTGCGTGTGTGTGTGTGTGCGTGCGTGCGTGCGTGCGTGTGTGTGTGCGTGTGCGTGTGTGCGTGTGTGTGTGCGTGTGTGTGTGTGTGTGTGTGTGTGTGTGTGGGTGTGTGTGTCTGCTGTAGAAGGTCTGATCAGTGAAAACACTCTTGTACATGTGTGTGGACTGTGAGAGGCCTTCAAAACAATAACACACTGCGGACTGGAGCGAGCACACAGACACAATACTTATATATATTGTTAACAGGGCCAGCCGAAGGCATAAGTGAACTAAGCAGCCGCTTAGGGCCCCCACGCCACCAGGGGGCCCCCAAGATCAGTTGGAATGGTTTTGTAGTTGAGGATTGCATGTTTTGCACATTTGTGTCAAATTTTAAAACCAGAGAAAATAAACTGGTTAACTTGTTTACAGTAAATACAGTGTCTTGTCTGCTGATTTGTTGTGTTACAAATAGTTTAACATGCCACACATCACTCTGAATATTTTATGTTGCAATAGCCATAATGACACAAGTTACAGTGTAATGTAAACCAACTAAAAACGCAGATGATAGTGGGTGTCTTAGACTAACTGTGTAGCCTATAAAATGATAAAGCAGCTAGTAGTGCAGTTTTGGTGGTGTGGGGGGGCCCCCAAATCAAATTCTGCTTAGGGCCCCATAAAGGCTTGGACTGGCCCTGATTGTTAAAATGCAGATTTTTGTTGTAATACTATACTTATACTATAGTACGTGGAGTTAATATGGTTGACTGAGATTCAGGAGTTGGACCACGCTTCAAACTCCTCTCCAGCCAAACAGCTCATCTCGACCACGCCTTCAATTACCCAAAAGCCCTATTTATACAGCCTATCCCAACAACACCGTCCGTGTCCGCTCTCTCAACCCCCTCCCTCCCACCCCATGGCTCTCGTCCATCCTTCAGCCTGAAGACATCATCTTTAAGGAGGGGGGGTTCCGAATCAACTGGGTGTCCATTTTGGATTGGAGACGGAGCCCCCACCCTGAGTCTCCCCCCAGCCATCACACTTACCCAGCGTCTTTATGGTATTCCATTTTAGTGGCGCGGTGTTTGCTAGTGAACATAACATAAAGAAGTGAATTGGTCGAGTGAAAAGTTGTGGATGCTGCTGATGCTGGTGGACAGGTGGAGTCACATGAGGTGCTCTACATACGGCCCATATAAAAGTGATTTATGGACAGGCTACGGCGCAGATGGGGAGACTGACAGACAGCCAAGGCTTTTGCAACAACATCCATAACTCAAGTCTACAGTGGAACATAAACTACATGGGAAATATACAGCACACACCCCCATCCACACATAGATCCCAGTAAACAGACAGGTACGTGTAGCTTGGTGCTAGTCATAAACTGTATATATAAAAGGACATAGTCAGGTGCAGAAGGGCAATTTTCAACAGGGTTATAAATTATGGTTAAGGTTAGGATTTGGTCACAGTTAGTCCAAACTAACGGGACACTGTGTTTACAATTATAATGCTGTAATATGGTGTTAAACTTAGAAATATAATGCATATTTACGTTGAATGTGGCTCTCTCACACTGCAACATGATGATGCCTCATTTAAACTGAACGAGAATGCAATGGAATAACCACGTAGTGTAACCAGGAAACCAAGTTCGTAACTAGGAAACCAAGCTCGTAACTAGGAAACCAAAACTCATAACCAGGAAACTAAGCTCGTAACTAGAAAACAAAGATCGTAACCAGGAAACCAAGCTCGTAACTAGAAAACAAAACTTGTAACAGGAAACAAAACTCGTAACCAGGAAACAAAACTCATAACCATTAACCTAAGCTTGTAACCAGGTAGGAAACAAAGGTCGTAACCAGGAAATCAAGCTAGTAACCAGGAAACAAAGCTCGTAACTAGGAAACAAAAATCGTAACTAGGAAACCAAGCTTGTAACCAGGAAGGAAACAAAGCTTGTAACCAGGAAACAAAACTCATAACCAGGAAACAAAACTCGTAACTAGGAAAAAAAAGCTCGTAACCAGGAAACAAACTCGTAACCATTAAGCTAAGCTTGTAAACAGGTAGGAAACAAAGCTCGTAACCAAGAAACCAAGCTCGTAACCAGGAAACAAAGCTCGTAACCAGGAAACAAAACTCGTAACCAGGAAACCAAGCTTGTAATGAGGAAGGAAACAAAGCTCGTAACCAGGAAATAAAGTTCGTAACCAGGAAACCAAGCTCATAACCAGGAAACCAAACTCGTAACCAGGAAACAAAACTCGTAATTAGGAAACAAAGCTTGTAACCAGGAAACAAAACTCGTAACCATTAAAATAAGCTCGTAACCACGTAGGAAACAAAGCTCATAACCAGGAAGCTCGTAACCAAGGGTAGTACTGGCGATTTTCTGGCTTTATTCACACATATGTTTTTCCTGCTTATTACTGTTCATTTACCAGGGAAAGTGTCAGATAAAAAATGCAGGGAAATCAATTCTGGCTTCACACGAGTCTGTTCTTGTTACGATACTAAAATTTCAAACTTGATTTCGATACTAAGGAATAGAATCGATACTCAATACAAATTCTGATCCCACAATGATAATAAAAACACTCTTTATTTAGACAATAGAATGCAATTTTCAGCATTAAATCCTAGTGCTTTATATCTTAGGTCTTATATCTGTGCACTCCCTCAGTGGTCCTGTAGGTTCCATAGTGGTCCATGGCTGTATACTAGTCTGTGTGCTAATTTCTGTCCTGTCAATGGGATTTTTTTAGTATTGATACTCCTCAAATGAGTATCTAGTTTCAGTGCTTGTTTTAGTATCAATTAGTATCTGATTTTTGACACTTTTGACAACCCTACCCTGTTTTAATTTTCTAGGTAAATTCCCAGGTTCGGCTGCATGTATGAACAGGAGATGTTATTGTTTTGTCTGGAATGTTTCACAGTATGGCATTAAATCTTTCTTCATGGAGACCGAACCAGACCAAGTTACATGTCAGATCTGTGGAGAGGCGACCCCGCTCACAGTCAGAGCGCTTGTTTTTCTAGGTATTTTTGAGTAATAAAACCACCTGTAATTGAATAAATGTAAAGTAGAGCTGTATAATGTCATACTGTGGAACATTCCAGGCAGAGCAGTGACATAGCCATAAAAACATGAAGGTGACAGACTCCCTGCTAATCGAAAAGTTACACAGTGTATCTTTAAGACACAACAGTATCAAGACTATCAGTGCCTGGGATGGGTCTGTACCAGATTCAAATCCGCTGGCCTGACTCGCACATGTTCTGACCCCAGACCCATACTGGTGCTGGGATTTGGCAGGAGGCCTTGGAGGGGAGAGGGGGGTGTAACAGGATGAGGAGCCTGGGGTCAGGGGGCCACGGGGGATACGGTTTACACGGGTCCTGGGTCACAGTGCGCACATGTCCGGAGGGGCCCTGGGTGGATGCCAAGAAGGGGTTACTCCGAGTCATTCCGCTGCTAGGTCAGTTATAGAAGTCTCAAGTGAACTGGAGTGCACCTATTTAAAAAAAAAAATTGTATATTGAAGGTATAGTAGTGAGGCGTGGACAGTGGCAGAGTGGTTAGCCTGTAAGATTGTGTCAGTGGTATCATTTAAGTTGCTAGGTAAAGCTTAAAGGTGCATTGTGTAACTTTTCTGGTGGAGAGTCCGTCACCTGCTCATTTCTATGAACATGGCATTGCTCTGCCTGGAATGTTCCACAGTATGACATTAAACAGCTCTACTTTACATTTATTCAATTACACGTGGTTTTATAGCTCAAAAATACCTAGAAAAACAGACATTTTGACTGTGAGCGGTGTCGCCTCTCCACAAATCTGACCTGTAACTATGAAGATAGAAAGGTTTAATGCCATACTGTGAAACATTCCAGACAAAGCAATAACATCTCCATGGAGAAAAACATTTGACTGACTCTCAATCAGAAAAGTTACACAATGTACCTTTAAGTCATATTAAATATTTAAAGTTAACATGTTGATACTTTGTAGTGACGTCATGCTGGGGGTGTTCTGTATGTATGTGTATAGCGGAATGTTCATCAGTTACCATGGTGACACAATGCACACATTAGCAAACACAAACAAAAAAGTTAAAATAGTCTGAAGAAAAAATGTAAAATGGATTAAAAATAACACACACACCGTTTCAGGAGCCTGTGATCAGTGTGAGCGTTCATGGTCCTTTTAGAGCAAGGCATGTCCAAACTATGGCCCGTGGGCCAAATGCGGCCCCCAGACAAATTTTTCTTGGCCCTCAGGCTTCCAGGTGAATTCAACCTTGATAAGACAATATTTAATATTTATTGTGTAGTTTTGAGGATCTTAGCATGAATAAAGGACTGATCGCTCATTCTAACGTGTTAAACATGCATGTATTTCAGTTATTCACTGTACTGAGCACCAGTCTATGGCCCTCGATCGGCCCTCTGCTTCATCTGTATTTAGATATATGGTCCTTGATGAAACAAGTTTGGACACCCCTGTTTTAGAGTTTGATTTTCAACCAAAAGGTGAGAGTGACTTACTGAAAAACTGTTGGCTATTCCCATGTGGTAGCTAGCTTGTGTGTGTAATTTTACATGTGAGAAATTTTTTTAACAGCATCAATCAGTTCAGCTGTTGTAATTCTAAATAAGTCTGCTCTTTCTGGTCAGATTGTGTTCAAATAAAGATCAGATTAAAGTCTAACTTGAGTAACAGAGCTTCAGACAGAGTAGTGCTTCAGTTAGCATCACACCCCCACGAAATGTTGATGACATAGGCTCCAAAGTATCAGTAGCATCACCATGGAGATACGCAGGTGACAGACCCCCACCAGGGAGTTAAAGGTGCATTGTGTAATTTTTCTAGTGGCGAGTCCGTCAAATGCTTTTCTCCATGGAGATGTTATTGCTTTGTCTGGAATGTTTCACAATATGGCATTAAAGCTTTCTATCTTCATGGAGACCAAACCAAACCAAGTTACAGGTCAGATTTGTGGAGAGGCGACCCCACTCACAGTCACAATGCCTGTTTTTCTAGGTATTTTTGAGCTATAAAACCCCCTGTAATTGAATAAATGTAAAGTAGAGCTGTTTAATGTCATACTGTGGAACATCCGGGCATGTGGTCTGTTTTCTATCAGAAACATGTGTCTGAGATGAAAATATTTAGTACACGCTCCAGTATTTACTGTACTGCATAAGCACATAGTACTGCGTGTATGTGATAGAGGTACACAAACACAGCTTGGACAGGGAACATAAGCAGGCAGGCTCCAATCTGAGAAGGTCACCATATCAAGACCTGCCCCCCACAGCGACTACAGTACCCATAATCCCCTGCTGCACTGTTCCCAGCACAAACAACAGGTGCAGGGACACAAACATGAGCTGGTCAGAGCAGATACTGGAGTTCACAGGGTTTTAATAAACAGTGAAATAATGCCCCATCTCATTATATTAATCTGACTTTTTGAGCTTTAAAGGTGCATTGTGTAACTTTTTGGTTGGTCGTCACCTGCTTGTTTCTATGGATATGTCATTGCTCTGCCTGGAATGTTCCACAGTGTGACATTAAAAAACTCTGCTTTACATTTATTTAATTACAGGTGGTTTTACAGCTCAAAAATACTTAGAAAAACAGGCATTGTGACTGTGAGCGGGGTCGCCTCTCCACAGATCTGACCTGTAACTTGGTCTGGTTTGGTGTCCATATGGGTGACGCTCTGAGTGGACGTCAACACATAATCAATCCAGCTGATCCTCTTGAAAAAGATTGAGAAAACAGAAATGCCACTTTTTTGTACTTTTTTAAATCGCAGACCTTTTCTGCAAAATCAACTTCTTAGAGCTTTAGTTTTAATCATGTTATAGTTGTATTTGGAGTGATTCATGCATGTTTGAGTCATCTTATTCTAATTTTAATTGCTAATTTTTAAGACGCCGTATTGCCAATCAACCCCCATTTTCACCGCCACCGGCACATGCCCACTTCTCTCCTTACTTCGTTCTCCAGTTTTATTTTCTTCAACGGTGATACACAAAGGATTTGGCAGCGTTGCATGGTCATTTTGGTACAAATTTTAAAAAATCTGCAGCTCACTAGTGTGATCTGCGTCTATCCATCAGAGGTGCAGGACGTCAGCTCCCATTGGGTACTTGTTTCTTTTATTTACTGTAATTTCCGGACTATTGAGCGCACCTGAATATAAGCCGCATCAACTAAATTTTCAATTTTTTTTTTTTTTTACATATATAGGCCACACCTGTCTATAAGCCGCAGGTGTCCACGTCTTCAAGAACGTTTTCAAGTTCGGAGCATCTGCTTGTATTGCCTCTGAAAGCGTTTGTCGTCTTTTTGCATTGAGTCAGTTCGTCACGCTGCTGTGGCCAACGTCTCACCATCGACTCATCGATGCCAAACTTACGTGCAGCAGCTCTGTTTCCTTCTTCAACAGCCAGATCGATTGCCTTTAGCTTAAAAGCTGCATCATATGCATTTTTTCCTGTGTTTTCCATAAGGAGGGTGTGTGCATGAAGCGCAAAATAACTGTTCAAAACAAAATCAAACGAGCATCTTCACCTGTCTGTCTCGCTCTTGCGCCCCGTCATTTCACGCTCTACTGCGCGTGTGTCCAGCAGAAAGAGGCGCTGTCCTGTCTGGGATCATGTCAGTGTCTCGTAGGATTTCAGCAGATTTCAGGCTCTCCGGGGGTCGGGGTTAGTTGTATCGATCAGGTATGAGCGGATGTCCCAGGGGGCGGGGCTAGGTGTATCAATCAGGTATGAGCGGATGTCTGGCTACTGAAGTTTGAGACGTTTCTTCTCGTCATTTACACACTCACCTGCATTTACCGCAAACAGGTCATTAAGACGTATCCCACTCACTAATGTTCATTTAGCATCAGAACTTATTTTTTCACATGGTAATAAACTGTTTTAGTGCTGACAACAGCGCTCGCTAGTGTTGTAACTTCATGTTAACCGCACAGACAGCGGCGCTTTCTGCCCTAAGGCTGTGCGCATCCACTGTGTTGATAAACGAATAATCCGTCCATATATGAGCCACATCGTTGTATAAGCCGCAGGGTTCAGAGTGTGAGGAAAAATTACGGTCCTTTCTTTTATTTTTATTTACTTGTTTTTTGTTTTTTTTTTATTTATTCTTTTATCATTTTAGATGAATAGAGTGATTAATATTGTGCAAATAATAACATAATGATCCATGGATGTCATAGATTATAACTACATAACAGGCTCAAGTACAAAATGTCTTTAACATTGTGTAACATTTCTAGTGGATGGTCCGTCTCCATGGAAATGTTATTGCTTTGTCTAGAATGTTCCACAGTATAGTTTAAACCTCTATCTATCTATCTATCTATCTATCTATCTATCTATCTATTACAAATCATATCTGTGGAGAGTCGCCCCCAATTCACAGAAGGAATGATTGTATTCTTGAGCAACAGAAACACCCGTAATGAAGAAATGCTAAATGGATAGGTTTAAAATCATAGCGTGGAACATCCCAGGCAAAGCAATACTAGAAAAGTTGCGCAGTGCACCTTTAAGAGTACTTCAGGAGCATTATGTAACATTTCTGGTGAAGAGTTCCGCTACCTGCTTGTGTCCATGGGATGATAGCTTTCACATCTGCCATCTACAGGTGGAAAAAGCAAACAAACTTACGGGTGGTAGCTTTAACGTGAGTTCTGTGTGCTAACCTCTCAACCCCAGTGTAAAAATCCTTATATAACAAGATACTCTATTCATCGGGTATGATTCCAATACATTTCCAGTCTGTTAAACACATTCAAACCACAGCTTCCTTTTTCCCTGAGTCTGCAGACGAGTCCCAGGTTGAAATCTGCTACTGTAAATAACCTCCCTGCATATTTCCACTGTCTGGGGAGTGTCCGGGGCATCTGGTTTAACTCAACTCAAAACCCACAATCTATTTTCCGTTTTGGGAGCAGCGTGATGTTTCCGTGGGGACGATCGGTACCTGGTGTCAGGGACGGTCCAGGTCGCGCTCTGGCCTCTCCGGTGAGCCTCTTGTTAATTGGAGCCGTTTCCCATGCGTTAATTGGGCCCCTGATGCATTCAAAGACACACTGTTCCCCAAAGAACAGGGTCAAGGGTCACCGGGGTCGTGTGCATGCTAGGCTAATATATTTTTATTGTTGACGGGGGACAGCTCTTGTTTATTTTTAAGAAACAAATATGTGTATGTTTCATCCTGTATTACACTATTTTCTGATCTCTGTGCTAATGTCGTTTCCTCATCACAAACACATCTGGAGTTGTGTTTTACTGTTGTTTACTCACGTTTAACACACAAACCCTGCAGATGTAGGCTGAGTTCTTCTCTCAAACTGAAAACAGTTTGTTGTTTTCCTTGTGATGCCATACAGGAGGTGCTCCACTGCAAAAAAGTTTGGCCAAAATTGATGATATAAACACTTAAATCTATCAAAAAGTAATGAAATTATCTGTCCACGCAGCAAGATAATTTTACTTGACAAGTTATCTTAAAATAAACTACCTCTCAGTCTCTTGTAAGTGTTCATGGGCTGGAAATAAGTTTATGGATGCTAAGTTTTAGATAAACATACTTGAGTATCAAACAAATCTGTATCGCTGAATGTAAAAACAAGATTAGATTAGATCATTGCTTCTTTTAACCATTTATTGCCTAAATTTAAGATTTTCTGACTAGTTGAGTCATGGAAGAAATATATGTGACATTTTTTTAAGATTATACAACCAATTCAGAACTAGTAAGTAGATAATAAATCCAAAAACAAGACGAATAACCTGATATAAGTTTTAAAATCTTGGCCAGATCAGAGAAATTTGCAGTACAGAATCATTTGGATAATTTCAGCCCTGGAATTGCCCAACTCTACTAAACAAAAGGTAAAAGGTAAAATGTTAACTTGAAAAACTACCACTTCATGACATCACAATGTGGAACAGAGCATTTTGGGCTTAATAATAAAGGATTACATGTGTGAATGAAATGAAACACAACTCCAGGTCTGTTTTTGAGGCAGTAACAACATTATAACATGGTTTAAAACTCACAAGTATCCATTTTGTGTAATATAGGACCAAGACTAAAAAACGTTCCATTGACAGCACAGAAATGAAGCTTTCCTGAATGTCTTTAGAATGATGTTGATCTGTATCAGAACAAGTATAAGAGCACATAGACTAGTATACACCCATGGACCACTATGGAACCTACAGGACCACTGAGGGAGTACACAGATGTATAAGGACACATGGGAATAGAAAAGAAAGTACTATGATTTAACGTTGAAAAACACATTCTATTGTCTAAATAAAGAATGTTTTTATTATCACCATGGTATCGGTTCTGAGTATTGAGTCTATTCCTTAGTGTTGAAATCGAGTTGGAAATTTAGTATTATGACACCTTATACAAGCGTTCTCATATAGAAACCAAAACTGAGATGAAAACGAACATATTTAGCATTTTTATTTTGAGGTAGTGATACTTTACAGTTGATGTTTTCAGCGTTCCCTTGGATGTGAGAATAGACTGTATAAAGAAGTGGACTTAGCGAGTGTGACGTCACCGATAGCGTTCAGTTCCAGTCACGAGGCTAGCGGTTACAGGGTGAATTTGGAGTCAGGCTCGATAGTAGGAATGGGATTTTTTTGAACGGACAAAATAGCAAAATAAAAACACCAAGATCATATAGAGCAGGATAGTACGCATTAGCCAACAGTTAAGTCACTTTCAGATTTTTGGTTTAAACTCAAACTCCTAAACAGGACCATGAATACTCGTATTGATCACAGCTTGGCCCTGTGATGTCACCTAGAGATAAATAAGTGTAATGCCATACTGTGGAACATTCCAGGCAACATCTCCATGGAGAGAAGCAAGTGACGGACCATCCACCAGAAAAATTACACAGAGCACCTGTTCCTTGGTATGACAAAACAAATCCATCTAACGTTTATTCATTACAGGTGTTTCTATTGCTCAAAAATACAATTCCTCCACACATCTGAACTGTAATGTAGCGTAGTGCTGTAACCTGCTCGTCTCCCTCGTGATAGACAGGTTTAATCTACACTGTGGAACATTCTAGGCAAAGCGATAACATTTCCATGGAGACAAGCAGGTGGCAGACCCTCCAAAGGGAATGTTATGCAGCGCATGTTCACAACTTTACTTTTCACTTTTGTAAACATAATAACCTGTATTCATCGGGAATTTGTCACCACTTATTGCATGATTTTGTATTTGTAAACATACCGCCGTATTTTAGCCTAATGTCTCTTCTGTTGCCACGGTGACTCACTCTTTCCACTGTAGTTTCCATTGTTACCCAAGTCTGCTCAAAAAGACAAATCTGAGGGCAAACTGGAAATGACACGAGCACACAGAGACTGGGCCAGTGCAGACAGAGCTAATACTCAGGTTAAATATCAGCTATGGGCTCGTGTATGGATGTGAGACTAGTGTTCCTTATTGACTGAATGATTGCATTAATATAAAGTACGCTGTAATGTATTGGCAGGTACGCCGTTTATAACCTCAACTTGTCCTGGGACTTAAGGTGGAGATTAGCAATGTTTTGTGTGTGTCTGTCTGTGTTTGAGTGTGTGTGTTTGTGTGGTTGCGTGTGTGTGTTTGTGTCTGGAACATACCTATTACCTCTTTGTGTAGGTCAGTGCTTTTACGTGCACTGTCCCTGATAAATAAACAAATAAACTGAACCAGATGTACACTGTATACCGATATGCAGATACTGTATCTTGAGCAACCATTCAAAATCACCCGTAGATACTGGACAGCATACCCTGATAACATGACGACGTCATGCCAACGTTGGGCCAAGGTATGTGTATACGTTGGGCCAACGTTGGCAGTTGACGTTGGGCCGACGTCATTTTGCTCATTGGCAAGTGGTTGGGCCAACGTCATCAAAAGACGGTTGGATAGACGTTGGTCCAACGTCTTGCCAACATTCAATAGGTCAGTTTCAGACGTTGGCCCTACATCGGGCCAACGTATGTGTGGACGTTGGGCCAACGTTGGTAGTTGACGTTGGCCCAACGTTGGCAGTTGACGTTGGGCCAACGTCATTTTGCTCATTGGCAAGTGGTTGGGCCAACGTCATCAAAAGACGGTTGGCTAGACGTTGGCAGTTGACGTTGGGCCAACGTTAGCAGTTGACGTTGGGCCGACGTCATTTTGCTCATTGGCAAGTGGTTGGGCCAACGTCATCAAAAGACGGTTGGATAGACGTTGGCCCAACGTCTACCCAACTATTAATTAGGCTTTTTATATACTGTATATATTGTACTACTAAATTACATACTTTATGGAAAGTAATCACAGGTGAACAGTGCATGTAGGTTTTGTTGCAGTATTGCAACATTTATTGATAATACTTGAATTCATGTACACACATATTATCAAAATATAATGTTCAAGGGTGGTTCTTAATTACAATGTACAAAAAATGTTACCAAAATATATTGCTGAAGGCTGATTTACAACAGAAAAAGTTAACTACATTTCAAATGCATTAAAATGCACTACAAGTTTCTGTGTACCTATATAAGTAGATGGAAATAAATGTAATGAGATCAACTTCTGAATGTAAAAATAAAATACTAACAACATGTCAAAACATACCTGAACAATCATGAGAAATCATAGCACCAAAACATAGCATATTTTCATACTTTTATCAACTAAACACACCCTAACTATGCATACACCGTGCGTGTGCCAGCACTGGATGGAATTACTAACAAAATAACAACCAAAATTACGAACCCAAATCTTAGACAATATATCTAAAGTGAATTTCAAATACAAGCCGATAAACCACGTGGGACAAAATCCAGTTGGAAAATGGATAATTAGTCAATATTCAGTGAGTAATCTAGCACTTTTCACGGGTGACGGCACATACTTGAAAACCGATGGGATGTTGTCAGGTGAAAGCGGGTTGTCACTCTTTTTACCTAGGACACAAAATAAGTAACGTTAAGTAAAGAAACCACTAAGATTACACTGAGAAAAAATATTCACTATTCAATGATATAGGCAGTTTAAAATGTTGTGATGTCACATGAATGCAACCCATTAGCTAATACGTTTTTAGGTCTGGACATTAACCACCGTAGTGAGGTTTATATCGCCAACTAGACTGGGTTGGTAGATTAGGTTGAGGACGTTTCGGCTCGTCCGACTGAAATACAATCCACCCAGTTTAGTCGGTGATATTTATTGTCCAAAACAATAACTATCAGCACCATTTAAGATAATATTAAGTGTATAATGTTTACGTGAAATTACCTGATATGAAATGGTCACTGCACAAGCGAAATCCATTAGGTGACAGGTTCCAACGCTCGGTTTTCTTCAGCGCGCTTCTTGCCCGTTTTATCGCAGAAATCCATTTTCCCCTCCGAGCTGGATCTTTGGGAATGCGATAAAAGGCTTTATCTTTAACTTGTCCTCGGTGGTTTGTACATCCAGGGGCACAGCATGAGTCTACCATCGTTGTAGACTGTAGCTGGAAGTTTTGTAGGCTAGTTAGTTAGTTTGTTTACAATAATTCCTGCCAAGATGGCGCCCGGTGGTGCATGCTGGGATAACGTGACGTCATCTCCCGGAGCTCTATTGAAACGAATTGTCATTACAAACGTCGGCTCGACGGTCGCGCCAACGTCGTTAACCTGTGTCAGATATGACGGAATACCGAAAAATCGCAAACTTCAAACAACGTCGGTTCGACGTTGCATTGCGTCGTGTAGACGTCGGCTCGACGTCTAAGATTATACGTCGGCAACGCCGACGTTGTTAAGACGGATCAATGTTTTCAGGGTAGATATTGGATCCCCTAATTCATTTCCCCTATTCAAGCAGACCTATTCTACCTATCCACTTTTCAGAGCTTTTAATCAGTTTATAGTTGTTTCCCCTCATGATTTGTACTCTCGAAGTTGTATTTGGAGTGATTCGTGCATGTTTCAGTCATCTTTAATCGCTTATTTTCGAGACGCCATATAGGCTCTATTGACGCTTACCGGAAGACGTTTGGAAACATGCGGATGACGACTTCCGGTGGAGTTACCGACACTGGGCATGTGATAAAACCGTGGATTCAGCAGGAGCGTCTTCGCAACCTGCTAAAGCTTTCCATGGAGGACGGGACTCTAAACGCATCTTCTACTGTATGTCACTTACAGGGAACTGGTTGGAACTGTTGATCTGCCGAACATAATGGAACGCTACAATGACAATCTTCTTTTACAATTAGACCAGTTATAAAACACAAATTAATAGGCAATTTATAATAGGAAAAAAGAAAGAATACAATGACATCTAGATGAAGAAAACCGGGCCATTTTCTTAGTTTTCCCAGATTTTGTCATAGTTACTATCACCAACAGAGCCCACAGGAAGTAGTCATCCGTATGTTTCCAAATGTCTTCCGGTTTTATGACGTAAGCGTGAATAGAGCCTATTGCCGATCAACTCCTGATCTCCCGTCACCGGCACACAAATTAAAAATCTCGCCTCTCGCTAGTGTGATCTGCAGCTATCCGTCGAAGGTGCTGACTCTTTGTTGTGATGACGTTTACGGCGACGTCAGCTCCCATTGGGCACCGCAGTTTTCGAATGTGGAAGTCAGCAAACGTATTTCTTTTATCAAGTTGTTTTAGATCAATATTGCGATTTAAAATGTCCAAATTCTGACATAATGATCCACAGGTGTCATAGATTATAACTACTGTATAAAGCCTGTCTTCTTTAAAGTCATAATGGTGTTCTTCTTGTGTGAAAAGTCAAGTCTACTTAGCCAAGGCCACAGGGAAAGGGAAACTAACCAAAAAGGCTTAGAGACATGTGCTCTGCACGATTGTGTAAGAGGCGATAAAACCAATCAGATCCTGCACGTCTTGTTAAAGTCTCATAACAAACAGACTGTGCAGGAAAATGGTCCAATTCTCACACAGGAACCAGCCTCATATGAAACAACCTCATATCAAACTGCACCCTGAGAACCCTGAGCCTGTGGTTTGGCTGTGTTAGGGAACATTTCTGAGATTTGGAAGAACGTTAAATGGAATGTTTGGTAACTGTGGACTGGAATGACAATGAAAGAATACAAAATATGAGTGCAAATAGATTTAATAGAAAATTGATTGAAATAAAAAGAATAATAATTTTAGGAGTGCATGGGGCAACGGTTGCATTTGACCCATCCTTCAATTCCACTGGG
Organism: Taenioides sp. WSHXM2023; assembly: GCA_029959045.1. Lineage (NCBI taxonomy): Eukaryota > Metazoa > Chordata > Actinopteri > Gobiiformes > Gobiidae > Taenioides > Taenioides sp. WSHXM2023. Next base: position 28,686,796 of record CM057096.1, read on the forward strand.
GCACCTCATCTGGAGCAGTGGGCGCAGAGGACTCACCTCCAGATCTTGTTGCTAGTCTTGGTGAGGATTTCCTTAGCTGGAGCTATTATGTATGTTTGGGTTGATGGGGGAAACTGGAGAGCCCAGAGGAAACCCACCCAGACACAGGGAGAACATGCAAACTCCTTCTGATAACTGAGGACATGTGTGTGGACCTGCTGCTTTCTGCTCTCTGCAAGTGTCCATGTCCACATACATTACGACAGATACAAGCTTTAGACAAGAGAACTTCCTAAAGCCTGCACTGCAAACCCTAAACCTGCTTGTTTCTATGGAGATGTCATTGCTCTGCCTGTCCGTCCTTAGGAGTAGGATCTCTCCTTCACTGTGGTTCTCCTCGAGGTTTCTCCGTTTTCCCATTGGGTTTTTTGGAGTTTTTCCTTGCCGAGAAGAAGGGTCTAAGGACAGGAGATGCTGGGACAATCATCCATTTGCCTGCTTGTTGTTGGACATTCTGTATTTTTGATTTATGAATGTTTCTTCTGCTTTATTAATCAACAATTTTGTGAAGTCCGCCGAGATAACTCTTGTTGTGATTTTGGGCTATACAAAAATAAATTGAATTGAATTGAATTGAATGTTCCACAGTGTGACATTAAACAGCTCTACCTTACATTTATTAAATTACAGTGATTTTATAGCTCAAAAATACCTAGAAAAACAGACATTCTGACTGTGAGCGGAGTCGCCTCTTCACAGATCTGACCTGTAACTTGGTCTGGTTTGGTCTCCATGAGGATAGAAAGGTTTAATGCCATACTGTGAAACATTCCAGACAAAGCAATAACATCTCCATGGAGAAAAGCATTTGACGGACCCTCCACCAAAAACAAAAACACATTTATTTCACTGGCAGATCATTTTACTCATCAAGTTGAATCTACTCAAATAAAGCAAAATGTTCTTAATTTAAGCCATTTGAATTTACAGTAGAGTACAGTAGATAGTGCTTTTGCAGTATGAGACTAAACAGGATACTTCTTACGATCCCGCTTGTATTTCCAGGCACAAACCCAGCTGAGCCATAGTTTACAGTGAGCGTAAATCAGTCCGAGGCCGAGTGCAGAGGACACGGGAGGATGAAGCACACAGGGTCCGTGCACCTCTGGAGACTCCTGAGCTCAGGAAGGACCACAGCTGCCCGCTTCATCCTCTGCGCACGGCTACAGAGCAAGGCCGGGGACAGGGCTGTGTTTACATTCTCTTAAAGGGGACTGGGTACATTCCGTTCTGTGAGTTTCCGGACAGATGGAATTGTGGGATTGTGAGGGGCTCATTTGTCACTGGGGGATAACACAAGCCCAAAACAGCACGCACAGGTTAGAACAGAACTGGGCCATAGTTAAGCTTTATCTAAAAAGAATTCTGTAAACATTATGATTTTTAAGAACTTTTCTCTGGAGGGTCCCATACCTGCTCATCTCTGTAGCTTTAAAGGTGCACTCTGTCACTTTTCCGGTGGAGGGTCTGCCATCTGCTTGTCTCCATGGAGATATTGTTGCTTTGTTTGAAATGTCCCGGCATATGGTATTAAACGTATCCATCTTGCATTTACTCAATAATATGGGTTTTTATTAACTTAAAAACTTATATTCTTACAGTGAGTGGGCTCGCCTCTCCACAGATCTGACATGTAACTTGGCCTTGTGGCTTCACCTACTGTCTACATATAAGATAAATAAGTGTAATGCCATACTGACTGTACACACTTACAAGGTACACAGCCACATGGTACAAGCCCACAAGGTACACGCCCACATGGTACACACCCACAAAGTACAAGCCCACAAGGTACACGCCCACATGGTACACACCCACAAGGTACACACCCACACGGTACACGCCCACACGGTACACACCCACAAAGTACAAGCCCACAAGGTACACGCCCACATGGTACACGCCCACAAGGTACATGCTCACATGGTACACGCCCACAAGGTACACACCCACAAAGTACAAGCCCACACGGTACACACCCACAAAGTACAAGCCCACAAGGTACATGCCCACACCCACTGCACACCCACTGCTCTAACTTTATTTTCTTAATTTTGGTACAAATAAAAATAAAAAAATAAAAACACTGCATGGGACTGGCCAACAGCATGGTCCGGCAGAGCAGCATGTGAAATGTGAAAACATAGCAATTTTTTAATTTATTTTTTTAAGTCATTTTAGATCAATATTGCATTTTTGTATTTTAAAATGTCCAAATTATAACCTAATGATCCACATGTGTCAGAGATTATAACCGTATTGCAGAAAATAGCACTACATGTCTTCTTTATACGCATCTATCTTGCATTTATTCAAGCACTCCTATTGTGAACAGGGTCGCCTATCCACAGATCTAACCTGGGAATTGGTCTACTGGCATCACCTTGTCTGCATAGAGAAATAGTTTTATATATAATAAATATTGTACAATTAAAGTTTACAAGCAGGGGGCAGATAACCTGGCTCACAGCAGGCTCACTCGGAATTCACTTCTACACATTGTGGATCTGGAAAGGCTCTGACTGAAAGCAACCAGGAAAACATTGCTCACCCGCTCACCTACCTCAGGCTTGAACCCGCTGTTCACTTTTTGAGCACCCCACTAACTGTAATGGTCACAGGTCACAACTTTGACCCCAACTGTTAGCTTGATGGCAACTTCAAAAACCCCTCAATGTTAAGCCCACTGCGGGTGTGGCCGGAATCAATTGTGAGCACGTGCTCTGCATCTCTGCAAAACGGTGAAGAGAAAAAATGGACTCTACATTGTACAGGTGCTGGGAGGCTCACACTGACTTTTCAGTGGCCTCAAACTAACCGTATTACTTTATTGTGATTCATCATCTATTTATATTATTGTATTACCAGTCTAATCAAAGCTATTGTGAAATCTAAAAGTTTTGCCTCTTGTTTACTTTATGGTTTCTAGGTGCCGTGGAAAATATGCCCGTATGGTGTATCTGCTGCCTGTGTCCAACCAGGAAGTAAAAATATAAACTTCACCAAAAATGACAAAAAACTAGGGAAGATTTTTAGTTAATATACTGTGTTTTTGTGACATTAAAGGTGCACTGTGTAACTTTTCAGATGTAGTGTCTGTCTCCATGGAGATGTTATTGCGTCATCTTGAATGTTCACAGCTATGGCATTAAACTTATTTATCTTACATTTATTCAATTACAGGTGTTTTTATTGCACAAAATACCTTGGAAAACACCCATTCCTTCTGCAAGCAAGGTCTCCTCTCCACAGATCTGACCTGTAACTTGGTGTAATCTTGTCTATGTGGTGCATTGTGTAACTTTTCCACTGGAGGGTCCATCAAATGCTTTTCTCCATGGAGATGTTATTGTTTTCTCTGCATGTTCCACAGTATGGTACTTTCTATCTTCATGGAGACCAAACCAGACCAAGTTACAGGTCAGATCTGTGGAGAGGCGACTCCGCTCACAGTCAGAATGTTTTTCTAGGTATTTTTGAGCTATAAAACCACCTGTAATTGAATAAATGTAAAGTAGAGCTGTTTAATGTCACACTGTGGAACATTCCAGACAGAGCAATGACATCTCCATAGAAACAAGCAGGTGACGGACCACCAACCAAAAAGTTACACAGTGCTACACACCTTTAAGATGTGGTACCAAGAGTTTGTTGAATTGTGAATCCCAGTCCAGCCACACCTGTAGTGCATACATAGGTGTCTGTGAGATGAATGAAGTGTTGGCGGGTGCTGTGTGAACGCAGCGGTCAGCTGAACAAACAGGGCAGTGGAGCAGCAGAGGTGACCCCATTGCATTGTGGGTTGTGTTACATAAGAGCTCTTATGTCAGAGCCTTTAGGAAAGAACAGATTCCAGACTTTTACTGTGCAGCTCTGCGGAAAGGTTGCTACATTCACAATACTTCAGTAGACCCAAGAGAGAGAAAGAGTTAGGATAGTACTAGGATGAAGAAAGAAAATGCCCTTTAAAGGTCCTATATTACATAAAATTGACTCTTGTGAGCTTTTAGCCATGTTGTTACCTCATCAAAAAAAAAAAATCTACCTGGAGTTGTGTTTTATTTCATTCACACATGTAGAGTAACCTTTACATGTCTGTCTGTGCAAAGCTGAAAATGCTTCTTCTCAAATTAACAGCTCCTTTTACAGTCATCTTAGTACAGATCGGCAATTCCTGGGCTGAAATCATCCATATGATTCTAGCGAAGGTGCATGGAGTTCAAAAACACAGTGGAGCACTTCCTGTATTATCACATGACATCAGAAGGTGGAACAGTGTGTTTACTTTACTACTTTACCCTGCCTAAATATGCATGATTTGTGTGTTAAACGTGTGAATGGAACAAAACACAGCTCTATTTCCTTCTTCAACAGCCAGATTGATTGCCTTTAGCATAAAAGCTGCATCATATGCATTTCTTCATGTGTTTTCCATAAGGAGGGTGTGTGCATGAAGTGCAGAATAACTGTTCAAAACAAAATCAAACTAGAATCAGAATCAGAAACCTTTATTGCCATTGTCAGTGAACACAATTCACAAACTAGGAAACGAGCATCTTCCTCGGTGCGTCGTCTCTTCACCTGTCTGTCTCGCTCTTGTGCCCCGTCATTTCACGCTCTACTGCGCATGTGTCCAGCAGAAAGAGCCGCTGTCCTGTCTGGGATCATGTCAGTGTCTCGTAGGATTTCAGCAGATTTCAGGCTCTCCGGGGGTCGGGGTTAGTTGTATCGATCAGGTATGAGCGGATGTTTGGCTACTGAAGTTTCAGACGTTTCTTCTCGTCATTTACGCACTCACCTGCGTTTAACACATACGGGTCATTAAGACGTATCCCACTCACTAATGTTCATTTAGCATCAGAACTTGTTTTTTCACATGGCGATAAACTGTTTTAGTGCAGACAGCGGTGCTTTCTGCACTCAGGTTGCACGTTTATCCGCTGTGTTGATAAACGAATAATCCGTCCATATATGAGCCACATCATTGTATAAACTGCAGGGCTGAGAAAAAAGCAGCGCCTTATAGTTCGGAAATTACAGTACGGTGTTATAATATTACGGATACGGATGGATATGAGAGGCTATTGAAATGAGGAAGCGGGGTGCACTGGCCATCAACAGAGACGAGGGGGCATTTATCTTGGCTCACACATGGGACTCACTTCTTCAGAGACCACCACACTACGGTAGGTGTGGTCAGTCTGATCTTTCAGATCCATCAAACTGAGCAAACTTTAGCTTTTTACAAAGTTGTCTCATTAGAAGAGAAGTTTCAAAAAGTTTCAACATTATTACAACATTGAAGATCAGAAAATTGTGTAATATGGGCCTTTTAAAGGCGTAACTGTTCAAACGGCGACTGCTACTGCCACCAGCTTGGCCTCCAGGCAGGTGGCAAAAAAAACATTATGCAAAAATTGACTTAGCTTTCTACCATGTTATAACATTGTTTCCTCATCAAAAACAGAGGTTTTGGATGTCATCCATGAATGTTTGAGTAATCCAGAAATCTCTCCCGGGCCCTATTCAAACCTTCCTTATGGTTAGCTGTAAAGCCTACGTCACCCACGCTCCCACATGACAATTCTCCATAAACATGCAAAAACATGATACAAAACAATACACTACAACTTCACAAACCTGATGCAATGTGCACCGCAACTGTAATGTGATAGCGCTCTGAAGGGGGAGTGACTTAGCACGGAGAGTAAAGGGAGGACTCAGAGCATCAAAAACATGTTAATATAATGTTTTTGGCAAATATAGGATTTTCAAAACAGTAAAAGGAAACACAGTGATCTAAGTGCAGTTAATACCCCACAGAAGTGTATTACCCCGTTTAACATGTGGCTCAGGCCCCAGTGCAAGACACGGGGGTCAGGGCAGAACTAATGTGAAAAGCATGCTCTCTGACACCACCACTAGGGGGCAGTAGCAGTGTTATTATCATGTACTTGATCAGAAGTTAACCGGGGAAACTCATAGTAGTAGTAGCAGTATAAGTATTAACAGACAAGATGAGTACCAGCTAATGGAGATAGACTGATGTAATGACAAGTCAGAGCATGTGTCCAAACATTAACATTTAACATATGTGAGTGTAATTTGGTGTTTTGGTTCTCAATTATCCAATCAGAAAGCAGAATGAAAAAAGAGCCTGTCTCTGATCTAAATGGTCACTACTTAAACCCAGGCACCTGCAGCCAATCCTGAATCAGTGCTAGTGCAGCCTCTGCAGCTCAGGGAGGGAATTCTGGGGGTTCTGAGCTTCACATGAGACATGGTCTGTCCATATACTGAGAATGAGACAAACTTGTATTTGTCCTCCATCTGCAGGTTTAGACACTGACAGCCCAGGTTCAGCTGTGATTGTAGTTCTGTTTTTTAACAGGCTACATACCTAACCTTTAAGAATTAAATTTGTAAGAACGAATACAAGAGAGACACAACATGATGCAGCTATACCATAATAATATTCAAATGAGTAAAATTAAACAAAATGTATGTGGATAAGTGATAACAGAAGTGTATTTCTTACTTCTTACCTCCATCAGGTCAGGGATGCCTCTCAGATTGAATCTAAAGTTGTGGTGTGTTTGGAGAGAGATGGCGAGGTAGACCTGGGTGTGCCTGATGCTCATCAGGGAGTCCAGGAGAATTACACTGCACAAAGTTCAAATTACTTGAATTAAATGATCTTGTTGTGAGTAAATCTGACTTGACAAGCAAAATGATCAACCTTTGGAACAAGACTCTTTGTACTTAAAAATAAAATATGTCAAATGGTAAATATACAGCGCTTTTCCACGACACTCAAAGCGCTTTACAACAAGGAACCACTCACACACACACTCATATGCCAGTGTACGCAGACACTGGGGCGAGATGGGTTAAGTGTCTTGCCCAAGGACACAACGGCGGCATTCATCTGTGGGAGCAGGATTCGAACCGGAAATCTTCGGATAAGTGGAGAAACACTCTACCAACTGAACTACTGTCACCTGTACACGCGTCGTAGTACACATGAGAAACTAAATATTATGTTTGAATTCATGAAAATGGATGGGTAGATCATTTTACATGTCAAGTCGAATCAACTCAAATCAATCAAATCAAATCAAGTTAAATGTTCTTAATTGGAGTAATTTGAACTTGGTTATTACATTTGCAGTGCATAGACGTAACCTATGGCAACAAGGGGTTAAATGTCAAAATGCAAGTGTTTTATTTATTTAGTTTATTTAGCTAATCAACATCTCTGTAAATGTACCAGAAATAGCCAGAAAGAAAGAAAGAAAGAAAGAAAGAAAGAAAGAAAGAAAGAAAGAAAGAAACACAAGAACAACACTGCAAAAACTGAAATCTAGCCAAGTTAAGATGACTTGAATTAAGAAAGTTTTATCATGATTTGAGTAAATTTTATTTGACAAGTAAAATGATCTACGAATGGAACAAGACTTTTTGTACTTAAAATAAGAAAATAAATCTTGCTACGCTATAACTCTTAGCTCTTTAAAGGTGCATCAAATGCTTTTCTCCATGGAGATGTTATTGCTTTGTCTGGAATGTTTCACAATATGGCATTAAACCTTTTTAACTTCATGGAGACCAAACCAGAGCAAGTTACAGGTCAGATCTGTGGAGAGGCGACCCCGCTCACAGTCAGAATGTCTGTTTTTCTAGGTATTTTTGAGTTATAAAACCACCTGTAATTGAATAAATGTAAAGTAGAGCTGTTTAATGTCACACTGTGGAACATTCTCGGCAGAGCAAGATCATAGCTGTAGAAACAAGCAGGTGACGGACCCCAGAAGTTACACAGTGCGCCTTTAAAATAAGAAACAAAACGTAATGTTGCTTGAATGAAGAAAAACACACTCATTCCATGGGCAGATCATTTTGCTCATCAGTTGAATCTTCTCAAATATAGTCTATGCTCTTCATTTAAGTCTTGTTTTGTTTTGTTTTGTTTTGTTTTGTTTTTTTTCACCCGCGATTACTAACAGACTCATGTATGATTAAATCTGACATTCAGACGTCACATGTTGTAAGTCTGGCCTTCCCCCGGCTCACACCTCGGACAGGTCGGACAGGTAAAGTCCAGCCACATTAGACCTGTGGCGAAAGAGAGACCTGGGTTAGACCTGCTTTAGTCCTGGTTTAGTCCAGATTTAATCCTGATTTAGTCTTGTTATAATCCTGGTTTAGTTGTGTTTTAGTCCTGCTTTAGTCCTGGTTTAGTCCTAGTTTAGTCCTGGTTTAGTCCTAGTTTAGTCCAGGTTTAATCCTGGTTTAGTCTTGTTATAATCCTGGTTTAGTTGTGTTTTAGTCCTGCTTTAGTCCTGGTTTAGTCCTAGTTTAGTCCTGGTTTAGTCCTAGTTTAGTCCAGGTTTAATCCTGGTTTAGTCTTGTTATAATCCTGGTTTAGTCATGTTTTAGTCCTGGTTTAGTCCTGGTTTACAAAGAGACTACTGCTGAGGATACTGATTACTACTACAAGTACACACTACTACAGTAACACTATACTACTAATACTACTACTGCAATACTACAACTACTATTACAACCTACTTAATACTGTTACTACCATTACTGGTTACTACCAATACTACTACTAATTCTGCTTCTACTAATACCAATACTAATACTAATATTACTACTACTACTACTGCACAGAACAGAACTGACCTCAGTTTGGGATCCTCCAGAAACTACAGAGTCCAAGACCGGTTTAGATCCAACTGTCTGGCTTAGTCCTGGTCTAGTCCTGGTTCAGTCCTGGTTCAGTCCTGGTTCAGTCCTGGTTTAGTCCCGGTTCAGTCCTGGTTTAGTCCCGGTTGCTCGCGGTGTGAGATATTGTTTCACTTAAAGCTGAACTTGTTTATTTAACAGAGAAGAAATGTGGTTATTTCTATACAAAGTCGGTATCTCCAGGTATTCAAAATGTTTACAAAAGGTAATTTTATACTACAAAAGTGATACTATATATAATATAATAGGTAACCATTGTACACACGGGCTTTTGGAAAAGGGTGATAAAAAGTAGTTAAACATTTTTTTCCTTTTATTAATGTTTTGACTATATTTTGATTCATTTCTGTGTGGCACTTCCTCACATTGAATTCTTCAGTTACAGCTGCAGTACCAAATGCCTCCAGTAGGTGTCAGTAATGGGGCAGTTGAGGCAGATTGAGGCAGACTCTCCACAGATCTTAATGGTCAGTCCCATAGACCGTATACGCAAAGCTGTTTCTGTGTGTGGGTTAAGTGCACAAGCACCATGTGATTTACAATATACAATGTTTATGCAAGTCTAGGAATATGTTTTATGAAGCCAAGTTGTATTTTGAAGTTATTCCGCTAGCATAGATGCTAACGCCACTAGCACTTCAGTGTGTGGCTCTGTAAATGTGTAAATAAGCCGTGTTTTTGTTTAGTAATGCGGCGTTAACTGCTGTGTACTGCTGATACAAGATACTGATTAGAGCAGTACATGAAGTTACGTTTACATACTGTCAAGTTCAGGGTTATTTTTATGAACTTGTTTTTCTTTTGTACAAAACCTGGAATAGATAATATTGGAAATAACTTTGCTACAGACAGAAAAAGTGTGCCTTTAAAATAGAATACAAACTTAGTTGATTCATTCAGCCAAATGGAACTTGCTTGTAAAACACACATTGAAACATTCGTACATATGATTTACTGTGTGATTTTATGTGTCTTTAGTTAGAGTTACTTTATTTGAACAGTTCAATAAAGTTATTTTACTTGACACTTCCTTTCCTTTGTTCTAATGCAGAGCTACAGGATCCACCAACAGAATGGCGTTCACATGTGACCAGTGTGGAAAGGTGTGTCCAAAAGCTTCCAAACTGAAGGTACACTACAGAACTCACACAGGAGAAAGACCATGCAGCTGTGACCAGTGTGGGAAGGAATTTAAACAATCTGGTGACCTCCATCGACACATGAGCGTCCACACAGGAGAGAAACCATTTGAATGTGATGTTTGTGAGAAGATCTTTACACAGTCAAGCTCCCGAGTATCACACATGAGAGTCTACACCGGAGAGAGGCCATACAAGTGTGACCAGTGTGGGAAAGCTTTCTCTACATCATCCAGTCTCACGAAACACATGACTCACTTGTGGAACAGACTATATGAGTGTGGCCAGTGTGAAAACGGTTTTAGAACATCTCAGAAACTCTCCAGTCACTACCGAACGCACGACCTCCAGGCTGAAGAGAAAAGCTGCAGCTCTGACCAGTGTGGGAGGACTTTGGGAAAACCTGCTCATCTGAAGGTGCAACGTCCTGAACATCTAAAGGAGAAAGAGCTGCTGAGGCCGGATCAAGTGAGCCTGAAGTCAGACTCAAAAAGCTGGAGATCAGGCTTCAGAGACTCCAGACTGTGGACTTGAGCTCTGTGTAGTGGCAAAAATGACAAGCTTAAAATGATATGTTAAAATGTTTTTCTTTCTTTTTTTTATTAGAAAGGTTTTAGCTGAAGTTTTTCCTTCTGTTCTTCATTGTATTGTTTTTAACTTTGAGCGCTTAGTCCTGAAATTGCATTTTGTCGTTTTATTCTGTTTTGACCCTTGTTTGCAACCCACAACGTATTCTTCGTTTATTCTTTTCATGGTTGCTGTGATGAAAAAAGTATTATTATTTATTATTATTTTATATTTTATTACTTATTTTTCTATTTTATTTTGACTTGTACATATACATTTTTATAATTATGTCTCATTTGACTCCTGTCTCTTGCTCTTTTTTGCTACACCATCTATTTTTGTTACTCTGTTATTATATTATATTGTGATGTTTGAGCTACTGTATCCAAATCATTTCCCTTGTGGATCAATAAAATATTTGAATTATAAAAAAAATGTGTTTTTGGTATGAAGCTGCCTCTGAATGACGCTGAATATTAGAAGATGGAGCTGTTTTACATTGAATCCATGTGCTGTTAATATACAGTTTGTTCATTCAGAAATGCCAAGTAGTTTTCTCTTAAAAACAGCTTATCTAATTTCTCCAAGAAAAAGAATATTCTTAATTGAAGTAATTTAACATATGTGGATATCCACTTTTACCAGTATGTTCCGATAACACAAAAAGCACAGTTCTAAAATAAGTCCAGAAGTGCAGTGATTGGTCATTGTAGCATAGTTAGCAGTTGTAGTGACAGTAAAGGGGTCGTTGAAATTGTCTATCTGAAATAATGTAATTTAATTTTTACTGAATTGAATAAAAAAATCACATTTCAGCACAGCAAATATTCAGCACATACACTGAGAAAAGTGTTACAAGCACAACTTTGAACCGAAGAACTTGTAATTGTAATATTCTACTTAAAATTTATGCTTATGCTTTTTCCTATTGGAGAGATTATTTCTGTTTACTTAAAATGAGACCAGTATACTCACAAAAAATGTTTTTTGCTTGTGCTGAATTTAATTTAGACACATTAAGTGTAGCTGTGATGCGCTTCTTAAATCTAACGCAATTAATAAATGTTGATGGAAAGTAAAGTCCAGTCGGCGGGAGTTTACTTTCGGTTCAGACACTCCTGTTGGTGAGCGCGGGTGAGCCAGCCGTGGACGTGGTCACATTAAATCCAGCTCAAGGTAAATTTTACTTCAGATTCTTTTTATATATAGTGCTTTCTCTGTAACGCATGCTGTGTTTTATCATGATCAATTCTTTGTTTTATTTTCTTGACAGTGCGTGTCCAAAATTACTTCATTATGTTAACACTCTAGTTCAAAGCATGCGGTTAGCATAAAAATGTGCCAGTATAATGGTCATACGTCCTCGTAGGTTGGTAAAGTGATTTGCGTTAAGAATTGTAACTTTACCGATAACCCCATTTTCTGAAACATAAGAACAGGCGAGGTTTTCGCTGTTTAGAGCTGCTAACTTATGATTGTTTCTAACGCACCGTTAGCCCCTGTTCAAACCAAACGCGACGATTCGCGTCAAACGCCCCTAGTTGGACGCTTGTCTTTTTTGAGTCGTTCACTTCATTTGCGCGAACTGCACTCTCGGGTCTGGGAATTTGGTTGCGCGATCACTTCGCTCTGTTCGCGCAAAGAGGAGCCACTGTGCCTGAGGGAGAGAGGCACTGTCCACGGATTTTATATTTGGTAATGGTGGACTCATGTACAGCGGGCGGGGCTGTGTGTGAGCCCGGGGTTTGGAGCCTCACGGCCGGTCCCTCGGAGTAGCGGGGCTCCGACCTTTGGTGCTCTGGTGTTTTATGTAATAAATCTCCGAAGTAATACATTCTTAAAGTCACTGTCTCGGCTGCTAGCAAGACAGCCCCGGGCAGCTCCGGAGGTCCACGGCTTTCGAGGAAGCCCGGGCAGGTTCGGAGCTAGGGTGACCATTCGTCCGGATTTCGGCCGGACAGTTCGGTTTTAGAGCCTTTTGTCCGGACCTCTGTTATGTGTCCTCATTTTTGGCATTTTGTCCTCATTTCGGACCCTCGGCTGCGAACCGTTGCATAACCACAAATCCCCGCACATATTACACCTGCAATGCTGCTATAGCGATTTAACATGAACAATCTCAATATTAGCCTAATTATTAAAATCTTGATTCAATTATAATATTGTTCATTAGTCTTCAAGAGACAAACAACTGCACCAAAAATGAGTCGGACCAAAGAAAATAACTAACAGTGATCGGCTCTGACAGAAATGATGCTAACTCTAAATTAACGAGCTACCGAACGTTAAATCTGACCCTGTGAGTCAAATACACTATATTAACATTCAAATATAAACGCAAAAATACAGGAAAACAATTTCTTACCTTTAGACTCAATTAAATATGATTAATTGTCCAGGTATGACACTTTTGGCCACTGAGTGGGTTTGTTTTCATATTAATTGAATTAAGCTTTTGTACGTATCTTTCACGTTCACCGGCCGGCAAAGTGGTGATGTGTTCAGTCGTCATATTGATTTGGTGTATTTTCCTTTATTATCTACACCTAGGAGTGAGAATGACGTTTATTGACCCGAATTTGCAATAAAGGTAATGAAAGAGGTGGTTCCCCCCCCCCCCCCCCCCCCAAAAGGGGCGGGAACGTCTCTCTCGAGTCAAGTTCCTGGATGTGCCGGTCTAGCGGATAGACCGTATATGTGAATGGACTAAGCTAACGCGTTAGCTGCCACGTGCCAAATAGGAAGTGCGCCTGGAGGTTCTTCCAGCTGCAAAAAAACACTTCTCCCACTGACTTTACATTGAGATCTTGTCGCCCCTCTCTCTCTGTAACTGCTGTTGTGGCCTCGTCATTTTGGTCTTAAAATGTTCCTATGACCTCGCTCTACATGGTCCTGATTTTTGTTTTGTTTTTGTTTTTTTTTTTTCACTATTTCGTCCGTCAAAAAAATCCTATTCATAACATAGAGCCTGGCTGCAAACTTGCCCCTTTAACTGTGGCATCGCGAGCCTCACTTGAGTGGCGCTAAACTCTATGGGTGACGTCACACTCACTTAGTCCACTCTTTTATAGTCTATGGTCCAACGCCAGTTTCGGCACTTCGCGTCGCTCCAAACGCGCGAATCACGCCGCAGAATTTGCTTCATTCGCGCCGCAGAAATTTATTTGGGCGATGGCGCGCCTTTCCATAGGGTTAAAGGACAACTAAAGAGTATTTTAAGCATATTTCTCATCACTCTCTTCCCCCCTTACCTCCCCACCCTCTTTTTTGGTAGATCTTACTTTTCACTGCTGCCACTTGATGGAAGACGGCTACAGCAGGAAGTAAGTGTGATGCAAAAGGAATGGTAAATAAATGTAATGAATGCAATGTACTTACTAGGGATGCAATAGTTTTAAGAAGGAAAAAATACAGATAATCTATACATTGGAGCCTGCGTTATAGTTTTTGCTTTTTGTAACTTTAAACATTTTATCATAAAGGTACACCATGTTACTTTTGACTTCACATATGTGTTGCATGTGAGTTATTTTGTCTGTTCTTTGGATCAGTATAAAGTTCTAGACAGGTTTCCAATTCTTCCATAGTCCTGCCCTCCTCAGATACTGCACTGAAGGATTTGGTTAGTGGTGATGCTTGTTATAATTGGAGAATATTCACTGCTGTTTATTATAATTGGAAGATATTCGTTGCTATTTGTTTTTAGTTCAAATACTTTGAACTAACGACAAATTATTAGCCACATAATTTGTCATTAGTTCAGGCATTTATTTGTCAGTGCAGTGTTGCTTGTGGCCTCTAGAGGTGTTATACCTGAACGACTGAGGGATTCTACACACACCTATACCTGAAAAGTTACATGGTGTACCTTTAACTGCCTTAAAGTGACTCAATTATGTGATCTGCACCCTTTCATTGTAATGTGCAGTGCTTAAGAATGTAATAAATTTTTATATGTATTTTTATTTTAAATAAGGGCTGTCAAGTGATTTTTATTTGCTTGATACATAACGATATCCTAGTCGGTCTTGCATCCCTAGTATTTACAATACAATAATTGCATGTAATACTCTTGAGTATGGACAACACTGTTTTTTTTTTTTTGTTATTTCAATAGAGTATAAATGAGTTGGCCCTGCAAGATTTGCAGTGACCTATTGTCAACAAGAGAGGACATTTTGAAACATTACAGGCTGCATCATGGAACTAATGAGTTACATTGCATTTTCCAACAATGTCCATGCTTATTTAAAAACCGGAATAGTCTGCATGCTCATTTATCTCGCAACCATGCAGAAATTCGTGTACGCTCCCAATCTAACTCAAATCGTTATTTTACGTGTTTGGTATGTGGAGTGCAAGGGGTTCCTTCGGAAGGAGAATATTTCAGTCATTTAAGCAACCACCTCAAGGAAAATGAAACGGTTCATTGTGTGTTTGAAGAATGCCCTTTCCAGACAAATATTTATGGAACTTTTAAAGCACACAATTACAGACATCACACGCCACGGTCTTCAAGTCGTTTCAAGGCTGCTGTTCTTCAGGATGAGC
The DNA here is from genome assembly GCA_029959045.1 of Taenioides sp. WSHXM2023. NCBI lineage: Eukaryota > Metazoa > Chordata > Actinopteri > Gobiiformes > Gobiidae > Taenioides > Taenioides sp. WSHXM2023. Next base: position 28,701,843 of record CM057096.1, read on the forward strand.
AGCATGAACAAGTTGAGCTCAATCAGGATGTGGAGCCATTGCAAGAAAACTTTTGTACCTCTGAAGTCCTAGATTTGCGTGACACACATGCATTTGTAAATCACATGGCCTCTTTTCTGCTTAAATTGGAGAGTGTGCACAATGTTACAAACGCATGTATCAATGAGCTGGTAGATGAGCTACAGTTTGTTGTGTCTGAATCTGTATCATCTGTTAAAAACACTGCCATAGATTTTTGGAAAAACAAATGTGACCTTGATCATACTACAGTTGTTTCTTTGGAGGAGAAATTAAGAACTACATGCCCATTAGTGACTGTATTTGACACAAAGGGTCCATTGTCATCAACATTCAAACGACAGACCTATTTTAGAACCCACTTCAACATTGTGGAGCCTGTTGAATATGTCCTCGACTTAACTCAAAGTAAGAGCTTTCAGTATGTTCCAATCCTTGATTCCTTGGAACAACTCTTGAATAACCCTGAAATTAGTAAAAAAGCCATTTCAGATCCCATATCCACTGTTACACACAAAGGCTATAGTACATTTTGTGATGGCACCATTTATAGAAGCTCAGCTTTCTATTCTGAAGAACCTCGCATATGTCTAGTTCTGTATGTGGATGATTTCGAGGTATGCAACCCCCTAGGGACCTCCAGAAAAAAACATAAAATAACATCTGTATACTGGACTTTTGCAAGTGAGCAGTCTCATTTTCGGTCAACGCTTACCTCCATTTATCTTGCAGTATTGTGTAAAGCTGATGATGTGAAAAGATATGGTTATAAGGAGATTCTAAAACCTCTCCTCAATGACATTGCAACACTTGAAGAGACTGGTATTGTGGTCCCTCTTCTTGGAAAAAAGGTTAAAGGTTCTGTATTTTGCGTGGCCGCTGACAATCTCGGGGCACATTCCCTATCAGGCCTTGTTGAGAGCTTTTCTGGATCATATGTCTGCAGGTTTTGTTTGGGTGAACGTAAGGATTTTCAAGAAAAGGAATTACGGGAGGGTGCTTTCCCTGAACGTACCAAAGAGAGTCATCGTTTCCATCTTCAAGCTATTCAAGAGGATCCCACCCTGAACAATGTCTGTGGCGTTAAAAAACCTTGCCCACTTACTGAAAAATTGGCCCATTTTCATGTCATTGAAGGCTACCCTCCCGATATTTTGCATGACCTGTTTGAAGGCATTATTCCAATGGAGTTGGCAATATGCTTCAATTACTTCATAAAAAAAAAATATTTTTTGTTTGAAGAGTTGAATGACATTATTACAACGTTTCCTTACAAGTGGGCTGACAAGGCAGACAGTCCTCATGCCATTCCAAATACATTTGCAATTCGGAAAAGTATTGGTGGAAATGCCCATGAAAATTGGACCCTCATCCGTTTGCTCCCCATTATGATTGGACACAAGACCCCTGAGGATGATCCAGCCTGGCATGTTTTGATGTGTTTAAAAGAGGTTGTAGAATTAGTTGTAGCCCCAGTGCAAAGTGACTTGAGTCGTCTGTTTCTTGAGTCAAAAATCTCTGAACATAGACAAAGTTTCCTAGCAACCTTCCCTGATGTAAATCTCATTCCAAAGCACCATTTTCTAGAACATTACCCAGCGCTAATGAAAGCATACGGACCACTCGTTAACTTTTGGACTATGCGATTCGAAGCCAAACACCGGTATTTCAAAAATATTGTGAGACATACTGGAAATTTCCGAAACATCATGAAGTCTCTTGCAAAAAAACATCAGTTAATGATAGGGCAGTATTTGCAGAATTTCAATATTTCCCCAATACAGGCCTCTAAAGTATCACAAATGGCTGTAGATGTCCTACATCCAAATGTGCAGCACTCCATACATCAGGTGTCACCTTGCCAAACAAGTCTGCATGTCTGCAATAGTTTATCAGTCTATGGTACCATGTATGCAAAAGGAATGGTTTTGGCTTATGGGTCAAATGGAGGGCTCCCTGATTTTGTTCGCATTTATCAAATTGCCATTCTGAAGAACAAGGTGTACTTCATTGCTAAACCTCTTATTGCGTGGTATATTGAACACTTGAGAGGGTTTGAAGTTGAGGCTACAGAGCAGGTGGTGTTGGTGGAGCATTCACACCTCTCTGACATTTACCCTTTGTCTTCTTACAAGTTCCTGGGAAAGGAGCTGGTGATGTTAAAGCGGCACATCTGCTTTGAGTAGTAAGTTTTGGAGCTGTATTTTCCTTTTCTTGGCTGTCATTCATATTATTAGCAGCACTCTAATACAAATTGTTGTGAAATTATCCCACCTTCCTGGTTTGAACCTGAATGTTTACATGAACCATGGAAACTGGCCTAATCATATATCCATGTCTTTTACACTGGTTTGAATTGGTGAGAAAGTTCTGACTTGTCCTCAAGTCTTACCTTTGTCTTCAGTCCTGGGTCTTCAGTTTTTAGTCCCATGTCTTTAGTCAATAAGTGAATACACAGCAACTCAGAAAGCAAGTCAGAACTAATCCTGACCTGTGTTCTGACTTGCATTGAATATTGTTGTTGGTGTTATTTATCATTAACAAAATAAAAATTAATCACTTCCTTTTTCTTCTCTACAGGTGTGAAACGAACATGGAGGGAAACATCAAATTCCGTGTTTTTTTGGACCACATAGTCAAGAAGGTTTCTTTTTCTGAAAAGCCCCAAACCTTACAAGGTCTCATATCCGGTGTGAAGCAAGCCTTTGGAATCACTGATCAAGTCAGTATCCAGTACAAAGATGTGGAATTTGATGATTTTTTTACATTAACTTCAACAAGCGAAATCAAAGATAAAGACACACTTAAGATAGTCTATGTTGAACCTCCAACTTTACTACTCACCAACATAGACTTCGACAAATCAACTCCAAACAGCTCTATTAACGAAACGGAGCCCGACAATGTTTCCCAAGATTCTAACTCTGCTGACTCAGATGACACCATCATCTTGCCACGAAGTCCAACAACACGTCAGCCTTGGCCAGGAGATTTTCCTATACCCGCGTTCTCATACAACACTGAGATGGCCCTTCAGAAAGGCATGATTAATTATCAGATAGATGGAACCCTTATGTACAAAGAGAAAAGCTACACTACACTGAAATCTAATATTCTAGAGCATTTGGCAGAGGTTATGTACATGTACACGCCCTATCCCAATGATACTGAAAGATGTGCTGTTGCACAAGCGCTGATTAAAAAGTACCCATGCCTACAGGAACCTGGTTCATTTAATGGTCTCTATGGTTGGCAACAGAGCCTAAAATACAAAATTGGCAACTACAGAACCAAGTTACGTGCTCATGGAGTCCCTGAACTAATGGTAAATAGCTACAAACGTAAATCATCAAACAAGCCTGCCAAAGATGTCAAGAAGGCTAAACGGTGTGAACTTAATTACCTCCCACCCATTCCACCTGGTGAGACCACAGAATCCCTTGAGATAATACGACAAGAGCTGACAACTGAGGTACTAAAAAGAAACAATAAACAAGTCATAAATGAGATGATGTGCCAAACCTTCAGTGTGAGAAGACATGAAATCGTATCAGAACAACTAAGCCTACAGACAATCAGGGATCGGTGGCCAGCTATTTTTGATGCTAGTCAGGTATGTTTAAAGCTAATTAAATGTAAATATTTGCTAAATTCCATGCTAAATGCCTTTTTCTTTATTTTCTTATGCTTACAGATTGGTCTAGAATTTCAGCGAATCAGTGGAACTTGTCTTGAGCCAACTTTTTTCAGGGAGTTGGACAAACACTCAACCAAGCTGCTGTCATTATTTAATATGAAAGGTGGAGCTCTTGGACAGAGACTCAAGCCAATGATCATGGAATTAATTCAGGTATGCTTACATAGTAAGTTTTTTCTTGATTAGATTTCTTTTATAATTACTAAAATATTCATGCTTTTCTGTGTATGACATTGATCATGTAATAGTTGTGGTCATCCGTGCTCTTGTACCAGACAATAGTGAATCAAAATGCTTTAAATTCTCTGCTGTTGTATCTAATGCAGCCTTATGGTTTCAAATTCATTCATTCATTCATTCATTCATTCATTCATTCATTGCTTGTGAATTCCATCATTTGTCTTTGTATACTTTTTGATATCTAAATGAAGACTATCAGAAATATGAAAACACTTTTTGAGTTATTTCCAGAACCAACAGACAAACAGACAGACAAATGCACCCAAAAACATAACCTCCTCGCCGGAGGTAATAAGGAGAGCTGAATTCTTTTCAGATTGCTGTAGTTTTTTTCTATGTTGTTTTGTAGGATCCAGCTTCTTCAGTTGAAAAGAGAAGGGAAGTCGTAATCCGAGGCCTCATTGAGTACATGGGGGAGAAGCCAGAGGACTTGATTTCAGATCAACAGGTATAATTTCTAAGCTGTTATTTTTCAGGGTATTAATAAAGTATCTAGAGGTGTCACAATATGAAAATTTGTCCTCATGGGTTATTGTGACCAAAAAATCTCACGGTTTTCGGTATTATTGTGGTATTTTTGAAAAAAGTTTGTTATATGTTCATAAATCATTGATAATCCTACACAAACATTTAAAACTTTTTAAAAAATCACGTCAAAGTAAAGAAACAAGGAATATGTAAATGGCTTATTTGTCAGGGACACACACATTAGTGCAGGTTTAAGTGAACATTCAAGACATAAAGAACAATACAACATATCAAAGAAACGCCACTTGTTAGAGCTCTGCACGGGCCGAGCCCAGTCCTTGATAGAGATGTGAGAAATGTTATAAGACACTACAGTTTGTACAGTTTGCTGGCCCTTCTAAATATTTATTCAACAAACAAATATATTTGTACTGCCAAATATTTATTTAATTTTAACCCACATGGGGCTCAATTTATGTTTGATCAGTTTAAGTTGTTACTGGTTATTATGGCTGATCTTTGCAGTCAGATTATGTAACTTGGAGACAATTATCAAAACCAGAACTAACCAAAAATATGCCCTCAGTTTCTCTGAATTCTGAACAGTTTGTATAGATTTATTAAAAACATTGTTTTTTTTCTTCCCCCATTCAAATAGAATCTGGAGGAAATTGAGGACACACAGCAGAATATCTCCTATCCACTGAAGATCATCAAAGTCGGTGACGCGTACGAGATCAACATTGATGGCCTTCAGTGCATCACAGGTTTGGGCAGTGTGGCCAAGGCCTCCTGCATTCTGGTTGGCGTTATATACGCATTGGACTTGAAATACCCACCCAAGCTGCAGCACACATTTGAAATTTTTCAGAGACTACTGATTGGTCTTAGTCCAGTCAAGCCAAGACCATCCGTGAGATACAACTCACTCCTAAAAAAACTGTCTAGTGTGAATTAAGGAATCCTCACTTTTGAGATAATTTCACACTGTTCTAATATTGTTCAAATTTACAACTTGTTAGAAAATTCCAAATGGAGAGTTCCAGAAGATCAGGGAAGTTTGCACTGACAGGAAACATGATTTATGAGTATTGTTATGTTATAGGTCGGTCTTTCATATCTCCATTGTAGCTGCATGCTTATATTAGCAGGTTGAAGAGCTGGCATCTTTGTAATTCTCTGCTGCCTGCCAGTAGATAAAGCCAACTTTTTTTTTCTTGGATAACTTTTTTTCTAAAACCATATTCCATCTTTGTTACTTTTTTGTTGAAACTGGAATGGTGAAGAAAAAAACAAAGGTTCATAGTACTTCTGTTGGAGAAATCAGCGGAAAAAATGTGTGTTATATTTTTATATGTAGTTGTACTCACAACTTTGTTACAATTTTAGAAATAAATGTTGACATGGTAAAGATTCAGAAGGTGGTGTTATTTCAGAGAAAAATCATTTGTATGAATTTTTATTTTTTATCAGGGCTAACATTCTTGGCACAGATGAAAATCTCGTATCAGAAAAATAATATTGGGAGAAAATATTAACTCAAAGAAATCTAATTGTTTAATCAGAGTAAAGACATGCTGGGAAAAAATGTTATGTTGAAATGATTGTATTTTATTAGAACACTAACATGACATCAGTATGTTTGAAAAAGTGATTATCTCAAAGTAATTTCATTCCTTTATATTATTATTATCTTAAAGTAAATTTATTGCTTTATCTTAACATCAATATGTTTGAAAAAATGATTTATCTTAAAGTAAATTTATTGCTTTAGCTTAACATCAATATGTTTGAAAAAATGATTTATCTTAAAGTAAATTTATTGCTTTAGCTTAACATCAATATGTTTGAAAAAATGATTTATCTTAAAGTAAATTTATTGCTTTATCTTAACATCAATATGTTAGAAAAAATTATTATCTTTAAAGTAAATTTATTGTTTCATCGTAACGCATAAATGTTGGGGAAAACGATTATCTTGAAGCAGTGTTCCTTGTTTCTTTTGAAGTATTTGTTTTGTTTTATCTCTAAGCTTAAAATTACAAAAGTTGTCAGAACATAATTTGGGCAATGCAACCACTTACGAAATTTTTTATGCTTTAGATCTAAGAAACACTTTTTACAGTGTATAGTTTCAAGCCCTCAGATTCAAGAGAGTAAAATTTGCAGTTCTCAGCAAAGATTCAAGAAACCAGATGAGCCTTTTTAAACACACTGGAAACACAGACTTAAAAATTTTGCTATTGAAATTCTGAATGACAATATTTCAAACATTTTTCAGAGTTGAAAAATGAAAGTTAAAAGTTTAAAATTCAAAAACTGATGAAAAAGTATCTTCCATATGCTTCTCTCCACTCAGAACTTTTTAAATTGAAAATGTTTTGTCTTCATTTATTTCTTTACTTTGTTTATGCATATGAATTTTACTCAAAAGTTCTCAGAGCTCAAAATGTACCTCACTGAATCAAGTCCTTTATAAAAGCTGTTTTTTCCTTCAAACTCACGGACTAAAGTGAAGCCCCTAAAACAGCCCCAGTTTCCTCTCACTCTCAAGGGTCATTTTATTTATTTAACTCACCGTGTCTCTGGTACAGACTGTGTGTGTCATATATATCATATATATAATGTATATAATCTGTCATCTTCTTTATAAAGTCTGTGGGCATACGCAGACACACACACCCACACACATACACACAGACTAACATACACATACGCAAACACACACACACACACACAAACATACGCAGACAGACACACACGCAGACACGCACACACACAGACAAACATACACTTACGCAGACACGCACACACACAGACAAACATATTTACGCAGATACACACACACACACACACACAGACAAACATACACGCACAAACACGCACACACCCTCTGGTCATAAACAGAACATTACACATAATTACACACTTTTCTGGTGAATTGTTAGTCACCTTCTTTGGCAACGTTCAGTTTGTCTTCATTTTGTTACAGTAGATCTTGGCTTCTCACACTGTCTGTAATGAATCAACATATGAATCTGTCACCTGCTACTGCCCTGCCTGGAATGTCCCGCAGTAGGGCATTAAAGTTATACTGCATTTATTTTACACCTTGTTGTTACCTGCTTGTCTCCAAGGCGATGTTATTGTTAGCCAGGAATGTCCCACAGTATGGTCTTAAACTTTTGCATTTTACAAAATCCATTTTGCATTCAATAACATGTTTTAATGCTCAAAAACACCTTGAAAACATTCTCACAGTGAGCGCGGGTTGCCTTTCCACAGATCTGCCCTGTAACTTTACCTGGTAGCGTCACTGCTGCGTGTCTCCACGGAGATGCTATTGCTTGGCCAAGAATATCCCACAGTACAGCATTAAGCGTATCTATCTTATGTTATTTATTGAACAACATGTGTTTTAATGCTAACACAGATCATTTTACCTGGTATAGCATCACCTGTTTGTCCCCATGGAGACATAAGTTTAACACCATACTGTGAAACATTCCACACGAAGCAGTAACATCTCCATGGAAACCAGCAGGTGACTGACCCTCCATCAGAAAAGTTACTGGAGGTAAGAGGAACAGTGTGATTGGTCCAACACTTCAAAGCTCCGCCCCTTCAGCCAGGCGTTTGTAATAAGAAAACACATGGCTGTAATCAGGGCAGTCTTGTGTGATGTCACCAAGTACCTGAAATTACAAACACCACTGGAGGCAGCACGCACTCAGTTTTATATAGTTTTGACCACAAAGTTGCAAATTTACCTACTTTGCATTAAAATGACAAAAGAAAAAGATGAGTAGGACCAGCAGATAATGCTATAAAACATCATGTACACAGTTAAGAGTTTAGTTCACCTTGAAGTGCTTTACCTCATCTCACCCTAGAGCTCAGTGTTTACGGTGGGCAGTTTAACAGGACTGACATCTGACCATAAGACCCCCATAATCCTCCTGAGGCAGAGCGGTTTTGAGCTGTGTTGGCGTCACACACCTCTGTACATCTCAGGGTATCAAAGAACAGGGCAGGTCACATTATACGAGGCTCTGTACAGAACATAACAATTATATAAGACCACTTGTCAATCGACACGAATAAAGGTCCCAAACAGAGGTACTGACCAGGATGTACTTGGAATGGCTTCAGATTTAAAGGGATTACTGTCTTAAAACGGTCTTTACCATCTTAAAAATGTGAAAAACTGAACTATAAAGATACTACATTACACAACATTGATTCTTGTGAGCTTTTAGCTATGTTATAATGCTGTTACCTCCTCAAAAACAGACCTGGAGATGTGTTTTGTTTGAGTAATCCTGCATTATTAGTCTGTCTACATCTCCAAAGCTCAAAATGCTCTGTTCCACCTTGTGATGTCATTAAACAGTTTAAGTTAACAGCTCCTTTTCCCTTTAGTTCAGTAGAGGCTGGCAATTCCAGAGATGAAATGATCCAAATGATTCTAGTGAAGGTGTATGGAGTTTAAAAACACAGTGGAGCACTTCCTGTAACACCGCATGACATCACAAAGTGTCAGAGTGTTTTCCAAGAGAAGAACTCAGCCTAAATCTGCAGGATCTGTGCGTTAAACGTGTATGAATGAAACAAAACACAACTCCAGATGCGTTTGTGACGAGGAAACAACATTAGAACAGATCAGAAAATAGCGTCATATTTATGGAAACAACAAAACAGAATGATGTAAACACAGGCCTGGCCTTAAAAAACTCGGAATCTCTTGGCTTTGAGTCTTATCCCTCCACAGTATAAAAGAAACACATGGGTGAAGGCTGTTTTCTGTAGGAGCTGTCATATCAGGAGCCAAACTATCCGTCTACAAGAAAGTCTCGGTAGAAATACATTCTGATATATGGGACCCAGGTTTACTATAAATAACGAGCAATCACTATATTTTTTCATTGTTTTGTTCTTTCGTCAGACCAGTTTTGTGTCTCAAATTCCTGGTTAATATTTTGAGCAAAGGATGTACTGAAAATGGTCTTAAAAGTTGCTGTTTAAAGTACGCACAGTGAAGTGAATCATGATGAAAATATGGATCAAATTGTAATAAAAATAAAATATTATAGCATATAGATGTATTAGTACAGAGGTAAAGGGTTGACCGCCTGCTTGTCTCCATGGCGATGTGATTGTTTTGCCTGGAATGTTCCACAGTACGGTATTCAGCTTAGCTATTTTGCATTTAATGATACTACAGTAAGTCTAACCAACAAAAACAATAAAAATATGCCTTTAATCAAATAAAATTCAACAATAAAAACCATTTGTCACAAAATTAAATTAGACTCAATATTTATTTCCTACTTTGTCTAAATACACCACGAATTCTATAAAATGCCTCAACTTTGCCTGTAATGTAGACATTTACCACAAAAATAGTTAGTAATAAGGTAGTAATATAAAATTAAAGGTGCACTTCGTAACATTTCTAGTGGAGAGTCCGCTGCCTTCTTATCGCCATGGAGATGTTATTGCACTGTCTGGAATGCTTCACGGTAAAGCATTAAACTCACCTATGTCCATGAAGATGAGCAGAAAGGCTCAAGATACAGGTCAGATCTGTGGAGAGGCGTCTCGGTGTCGTAAGAATGACGTACTGTGGAATATTCCAGGCAAAAACAATCACGTCGCCATGGAGACAGGCAGGCAATCAACCCTTAACCTCTTATACATTAAACCCAACACGAAGCTTACAGCACTACGCTACATTACAGTTCAGATCTGTGGAGAGTCGCCCCTATTCACACAAGGAATTATTATTGTATTTCTGAGCAATGTAAACACCTGTAATGAATAAATGCTAGATGGATATGTTTAAAGTCATACCATGGAACATTCAAGGTGAAGCAATAACATGGAGACAATGGAGCAGGTAGAGGACCCTCCACCAGAAAAGTTGCGCAGTGAATCTTTAAAGCAGTGCAAACAAGGCAACAGGTGGATAAAATAACTATACAGGATTTTTTGATTTGATTACTACTGTTACAATTTGATATATGTAAGAAAACATGTATGTAAGAAAACATGTATGTAGGAAAACATGTATGTAAGAAAACATGTATGTAGGAAAACATGTATGTAAGAAAACATGTATGTAGGAAAACATGTATGTAAGAAAACATGTATGTAGGAAAACATGTATGTAAGAAAACATGTATGTAAGAAAACATGTATGTAGGAAAACATGTATGTAGGAAAACATGTATGTAGGAAAACATGTATGTAAGAAAACACGTATGTAGGAAAACACGTATGTAGGAAAACACGTATGTAGGAAAACATGTATGTAAGAAAACATGTATGTAGGAAAACATGTATGTAGGAAAACATGTATGTAAGAAAACATGTATGTAAGAAAACATGTATGTAGGAAAACATGTATGTAGGAAAACATGTATGTAGGAAAACATGTATGTAAGAAAACATGTATGTGGCCATAAAGTGTAGCCTCGACACAAACGGGGACACGTCTCTGGAGCGTTTGTTTCTGAATCGTTTTCCGTCTGGCGTCTTACATTTCACCTTTCACATTTCACCAGCAGTGACTCGGAGCTATGCGCGCTGGCAGATGCAGTGGAAAACAGTGGGTTTGTAAGGCTCATAAAACGCCATGGGAACGCACCCCTCTCTCTCTCCCTCTTTCCTAGCTCTCTCTCTTTCTCTCCACTCCCCCTTTCCTCTTTTTCTCTTCTCCACCCCCTCCTCCCCTCCTCCTTTCCTCTCTTTCTCTTACGGTCTCTCACAGTCTCTTCCTCTCTCCTCCGCCTCGCCCCTCTCCTCCTCCTCCTTCTCCCTCACCTCCTCTCTTCGTCTCTCTCCTCCCCCTCTTTCTCCTTTTCTCCTCCTCTCCTCCCCCTCTCTCTACCTCCTCTCCCCTTCCCCATCACCCTCCTGCTCTCTCCACTCGTCTCTCCCTCTCTTCTCCTCTCACTCTCTCTCCCCTTATCCCCCCTCTCTACCTCTCCACCCCCGCCTCTCCCTCTCTTTCCCCCTCTCCTCCTCCTTCTCCCTCCCTCCCTCTCTCCCTTCCTCTCCTCCTCGCTCTCCGTCTCTTCTACTCTCTCGCCGTTCTCTCTCCTTATCCCCTCCGCTCTCTCTCTTTCTCTCCCTCTCCTCTTCGCTCTCCATCTTTCTCCTCCCCCTCTTTCTCCTCCTCTCCTCCCCTTCCCCCATCACCCTCCTGCTCTCTCCCCTTCTCTCTCCCTCTCTTCTCCTCTTTCTCTCTCTCCCCTTATCCCCCCTCTCTACCTCTCCACCCCCGCCTCTCCCTCTCCTCCTCTCTCCCTCTCTTTCCCCCTCTCCTCCTCCTTCCCTCCCTCTCTTCTTCCCACCGCACCCCGTCTCTCCCACTCTCTCTCTGTTCTCTCTCTCCTTACCCCCTCCCCTCTCTCTCTCTCTTTCTCTCCCTCTCCTCTCTCCTCCCTCTCTCACCTCTTCACCTCCCTCCCCGTCCTCCCCTCCCTCTCTCCGGTCCGCGACTCAAGTGTGGATTTACAGATGTTGTCCTTGTGGAATGTAGGGGAAAGGTCTCCGTGCCGGTAGACCAGGGGAGCGGCCATTTTGTGGGCTTGGACGTGCAGCTGTGGCCCCTCATAAGAAACATGTGGTCCTGCGGCGGGAACACGACTCACACGACTGTCACGTACCTCCACATATCACAGACGCTAACGAACTCCTGGTGACCAAAGTATAATTATAATGATTTAAACTGTAAAAGGGACATGTCAGGGCAGGATATGTAAAGTATATGAGGTCATTGTTAGTCAGAAGCAAGTAGCAGCAAGATTTAAACATCTAGTAAACACTTAATGGTTAAAGGTGCGTTGTGTAACCTTTCTGGTGGAGGCTCTGTCTGTCTATCTTCATGGAGACAGAACCAGACCAAGTTACAGAAGGGCAGATCTGTGGAGAGGCGACCCCGCGCACAGTCAGAATGCCTGTTTTTCTAGTTATTTCTGACCACCTGTAATTGAATAAATGTAAAGTAGAGCTGTTTAATGTCATACTGTGGAACATTCCAGGCAGAGCAATGACGTATCCATAGAAACGAGCAGGTAACGGACCCCCAACTAAAAAGTTACACAGTGCACTTTTAAAGTTTATATGACAAATATGTTTGATGAAATGGCGCTTTTGGTAAATATTTATTATAGTTTTACATCAGTTAAATGAAGAAAAGTAGAAAAAAAAAAAAGTTTTAAGTTACAGGAAGTAGTAGTAAGAAGTAAAAAGGAATCCCCCTATCTATGTCATCAACACACAAAATTTAATCAGGCAATTTATGAGCACGTAACACATTTTCTGACAGTTTAAACATGAATTTAAAGATATATTGTGTAACTTTTCTGGTGGAGGGTCCGTCAAATGCATTTCTCCATGGAGATGTTATTGCTTTGTCTGGAATGTTTCGCAGTATGGCATTAAGCCTTTCTTTCTTCACGGAGACCAAGCCAGATCAAGTTACAGGTCAGATCTGTGGAGAGGCTGTTTTCCTAGGTTTTTTTGAGCTATAAAACCACCTGTAATTGAATAAATGTAAAGTAGAGCTGTTTAATGTCACACTGTGGGACATTCCAGGCAGAGCAGTGACATATCCATAGAAACAAACACCCAACCATCCAATATTGTGTAAATGACGCGACCTTTGACCCTTGTGTACAGTATGCTCGCTGTGTAAAGTTACGCGATGACCTCTGTGGCCAAATAATTCCTCTTGTGGATCAATAAAGTTTGTCTAAGTCCAGGACTGTGCATGTCACATCTGCTGCCTCTGTCCAACGTGGAACTTCAACTGTCAACATTGTGAAACTAGGTGAAACTTGCTAGAGGGAATGAGCTGAACCATATGCAACCACTTATATCATTTATAGAGCGTCTTTGAGTGTTTAGTAAAGTGCGATATAAAAAAAACAAAACATTATTATTATTATTAAACATTATATGTTGCAATAATATCATAATATACAGTAAAACATTGCAGGAAAATCTTTGTAATATGTGACTTACAGAGGGGTGCACTGTGTAACTTTTCGGTTAGGGGTCCGTCACCTGCTCGTTTCTATGGAGATGTCATTGCTCTGCCTGGAATGTAACACAGTATGACATTAAACACCTCTACTTTACATTTATTCAGTTACAGATGGTTTCATAGCTGAAAAATACCTTGAAAAACAAGCATTCTGACTGTGAGCGGGGTCGCCTCTCCACAGATCTGACTATTATAGAACAAAACATTCCATTTTAAAACATCACTGCTGTTGCTTATCTTTACAACCGCTACTAAAACTGTGATAATGTTGTTTATGTTTTGAAGTTATATATTCATTTAAAGCCATAATATGTAACGTTTATTGCAAAAAAAAATTAAAATAAAAGCTTTTTCCATTATGGATGTTTTTATTGCACTAAAAACAGAAAAAGTGTCCTTACTGTGAGCACTGAGCAGCCTTGCATCTCTACAAACCTGACTTTTTTTTTTTTTTTTTTTGGCCTGTTATTGCTTGTTTCCATGGAGATGTTGAAATCTTTGGCTATAATATTCCACAGTACGGCATAAAATATATCTGTCTCCATGGAGAATGTTCCGAAGTGTGGTTTTAACTTTCTATTTCCATAGGATTTACTACTACTGCTTTCAAATATTCACTATTCAAAGATGCCCTGTTGTATTCTTGTGTAGTGGCATTTTCAGTCATTGTTTACAGGAATACATTTGCAATGAGTCATACAATAACACACTAGCTCATTTCCACTTTGATATCAACAAACTGAAAATTCTCCTTCCAGATTCACCGGTTTTATCCACTTAGGCCCGCTGGAGCTGAGCCATCGCGGCGGAACTCCCCGACGGGTTGAAATAATAGCCATTTGTTACATACCAGACGATCCCAGCTCTGTTCCCCAGGGCTGGAGCTTCGTCAGCACTCTCCCGTTCACCTTTCACCCAGTTGGGCTGCACTTGCCTGGGCATGACAGGGTTAATGGTCTGGTGGAGCTGGTTTAAAGGGCCATGGACGGTGAGAGGAGGAGGAGGAGGAGGAGGAGAGGAGCCGTGAACTTTCCCCTAATTCTCACAGTCCCGTAGCAGGTTCCTTGGTATGACGTGAGGACGTGAGCAGCCCACTCCATTCTAGATAATAAGAAAATCTGATATTAACTGATACGAAAACTAAATAAACATTTGAGCAGGTATCTATAATAAAAAAGTCAATTGTTTTTCTTCTTTCCTGAATAATTTTAGAATGTTGAGCTGTATCAGAAAAAGTGTAAGAGCACATAGACTAGTATACACCCATGGACCACTAAATAAAACCAATAAAATCACATTGCATTGTCTAAATAAAGATTTAGGATATTTTTAAAAGTGTCTTCATGGAGATGTCATGGATTGCTTTGCCTAGAATGTTCCACGATAGAGATTAAACCTAAAATTTAATCCATCTCAAGGGGGGCATCCTTATTCACAGAAGGAATTACAGTATTATATTTTTGCGCAACAGAAACACCCGTAATGAATAAATGGTAGATATAGATGTGTTTAATGTTATATTGTGGAACATTCCCTGGAAAGCAATAACCTCTCCATGGAGACAAGGAGGTGATGGACCCTCCATCAGAAAAGTTGCACAATGCATCTTTAAATGACAATGTTTGATTCCAATCTTTACAGTTGACAGGTGCTAGTATTCCTGTGTCAAGTAGAGGGCTATTTTTTTTTTATTACAGGCTTCAGAAACGTCAGTGAATTTGACGTTGTGTGTAAGAGACACACAGTATTACCCAAACACACGTGAAAATCTACATCACACACGATAAAGGGCCTGTAAAGGTTCATGTCACTTTAAAGAGACAGAGACATACGCACATGACCACTGTGTCGTTCCATTATCTTTACAAAACGCCATGTCCTCTAATAAACTGATTATTTTATCTGGAATATTTCAAATCTAAATAAAATGTCAATTAGTACATCAAGCTTTCATTTGATACGACATCACTGAGTATTTCCTGTGAGGGTCAGCATTTTGCTTTTGGTCAAATAATGCTGAAATGAAATAATATCTGCTTCTGAATACAAATGTATGTTTTACACAATATATAGTAGGGATGGGGCAAGAGCTCGTGCCACAAGATCTCACGAGACAAAATTGTCACAAGATTGTGCGCGCATGAGGGAAATGATCTTGTGAGATGTTTTCTTTACATTTTTACATTTGCCTTGGATGAAAACAGGTTTAACTTTGCAAAATAACTCCTCCAAAAAAACACTGCTACGATGACACCAAAACAGTAAACATAAATAAGCAAAAATTATGAACTGAATGGCATATCAAAATCTCGTCTTGTCTCAATTTCGTGGACTGAATCTCGTAGAAATCGTGTCTCGTCCCATCCCTAAAACACAGGCTTCATTAAACAGGTGAATCACTTTTATGGAACATTATTAATTGCTAGGTGATTTTCTCTCAAATGCCTTCAGCGTCATCACTGCTGTCGTCTCTCTGTTTATTTAAAGCGGTCATGTGGGGTGAGAGAGACGGAAAGAGGAGGAGAGAGGGAGAGACCGCAAGACAAAGAAAAAAAAGAGAGGCGTGATTCCATGGAAATAGAAATTATAAACTCCCCATGGCGATAGTTTTATGTCATACTGTTGAATATTAAAGTCAAACAAATAACACTTCCATGGAAACAAGCAGGAATAGGCTCTTCTACAGGCCAAACAAGTCAGGTTTGTGGAGCTGCAAGCCCGCTCGGAATCAGGACACATGTTTTTCTACGTTTTTCATTTCATTTCAATATTTAACAAAAAAAAAAGTTCCATACTGGGGGCTTTAAGCAATTTATTCATACATCCCTGAATGAATATTAAAAGGTACACTAGGTAACTTTTCGCCATTTGCTTGTCTCCATGGAGATGCTGTTGCTTTGCCTGGAATGAGCACTTTAATTGAATACATGTAGGTCATTCCAGTGATGAGAGGACAACACCAATACTGAGACTAAATAATTAAATCAGTGAGGTGAGTAAGGTGAGAGTGAGACTGCGTTTAAGAGGCTGTGATGGGCCTTGGTCACTGGTCGACTTAAACTTAAACTTTACTGATCCACAAGGGACATTATTTAGACACAGTAGCTCACACATCACCATATATTATACTAACAAAGAGCAACAATATAAGTGGTAATAAAAAATTCAAAATTAGCAGTGAAAATAGCAAGAGACTGGTGTCAAATGTACAAATACAAGTATATCTCTATCTCAACTATATCCACCTTATTTTGCTCCACCCACTTTAGTCTCTAAACGCTCTTAAACCTCGCCTTTTTGTGGTGGCACTTGAATCCCATTCATGGAGAATATTTTATGCTGAGGCTTTAAACCGGCTTTATCGTCCGTATTGAACTTATTACAAATAATAACACCCGAATGACGACGGCGGCGCCCACGGCAACTTCCGGAATAAGGTGGATACAAGAGGTGGATCGTGACGAGGCAGAACCCTAAAATGGGACAGAACTATCCTATGACAGACTCCAGGCTCCAGTCTAAACCACTGAGCGAGATGATCCTATAATTAAATGTGCATTGTTTAACTTTTTGGTTGGGGGTCCGTCACCTGCTTGTTTCTATGGAGATGTCATTGCTCTGCCTGGAATGTTCCACAATGTGACATTAAACAGCTCTACTTCAATTACAGGTGGTTTTATAGCTCAAAAATACCTAGAAAAACAGACATTCTGACTGTGAGCGGGGTCGCCTTTCCACAGATCTGACCTGTAACTTGGTTTGGTTTGATCTCCATGAAGATAGAAAGGTTTAATGCCATACTGTGAAACATTCCATACAAAGCAATAACATCTCCATGGAGAAAAGCATTTGACGGACCCTCCACCAGAAAAGTTACACAATGCAATTTTACATATCGAAAGTGTAATACAACATTTGTGTATCTGAGCTGGTGGTATGATTTGTTTTTAGATCAGTGGGTCCCAGACTGTAGACACATACCTGCACTAAATATAGTTATGATGACTGGAGATTCCCAAAGATTTTTTTTCTTCTTCGTCATCCATTTGTAAATGTTAAAGGCACTGCACATGAAAAGCAAAACTAGTTCATTTTAAAGGTTTGCAGTTATTCCTCACTTATCTTATGTACTCAGAGCATCCTAATTATTCACAGTGATGAGTTTATAAGCACTTTTCACAACTCTCAGACCCCAGAGCGGAGTTATGACAGTAAAGCTAACAACAACTAGCATTCTAAAGCGCACTTCCTGACTATCGAATAATAAACCGCTTCATAAAGAGGCAGACAGTACACAGTGGACATGTTCAGAATCAGTACAGTGCATTTAAGCAGAATTCAAATGGTGTCTAGTTGAAATAAAGTACTCTACACACTTGCTACAAGTGTGTTCTACGTGTAGGTGTATTGGCTGAATGCTCATCAGTTACCATGGAGACACAATGCACACATTAGCAATATGTTTTAAGATCGTCTGAAAGCTCAAGAAAAAAATACTGAATGGATTTAAACGACACATTTTCAGGAGCCTTGTGACTGTAATGTTATGTGTGAGGGACTTGCTTAGGGTGACCAGACGTCCCTATTTATCCGGGACAGTCCCAGTTTTGAACCCTGTGTCCCCTGTCCTAGCAGATTTATACAAAACCATTGATTTGTCCCAGTTTTATACAAGAAATGCCCCAGATGTCCCTATTTTTGACCAATTTAATACCTGTCAACAGTAAAAAGAGGCATAAATTGTTATTTGTTTAAGTAAAATACAGAAAAGGATGCTTAAAAATGACCAAAACACCAAGAAAATGTGACTATACTAACTTATGTTAGTCAATGGGTTAGTGAATGGGCTGAGTTTCCTTAATTACGCACTTGTTTCACAATTTTATTATTACCAACCACCCCAGTTTTTGAGTTTGAAAATCTGGTCACCCTATATGTGAGAGACTTGTTTAACAACACAAATCAACTCAAATGTTGTAGTTCCATCAAAATCAGCTCTTTCTGGTCAGATTGTGTTAACATCAGCTGCAACATCAATAGTCTATGCAGTTAGACTTTGACACTTGGATAACCTGTTTATTTGTAAGGTAGCTTTTTTCTTTTTTTTTTTTTTTAATATAGCATTTTTTTTTTTTTAATATAGCATCTTTCTCATTCCTATTTGAGAGGAAGTCATTAAACAGGCCATTGCTTAGCTCTTCTCGCTTCTCCACAGCTGATAACCCCCACTGTGTTCGGCTGAAAACCTTCTCTTTTGTTATATCACGTACAGCCTGCTGCCTCCTCCTGTGTGTCATGAATACTTAACACAGTAACCCGAGACCTGCTCCTGAGCCCTCCCACTCCCCCTCAAGCTCCGACCAATCAGACGCCACCTTTCCCCAGCTCAGTTTGTATATAACCTGCAAGGCTCTGCACACAGACCCAGGAGTCAGAGCTCTCATTCAAAACCCCCACCACAACAAGCAGGACTTCAGGAAACACCAACCAGCAGATATGAAGACCAGCCTTGCAGTCTTGATCTTATGCATCGCCCCACTGCTCACCACCAGCTTCCCCTTTGAGCGAAAAGGGGGTTCTTCCACATCTGGAGGTGGTAAGGAAAAGCGTGTCCAGTATGCCGCATGGGACGACGTCAACGTTCTCGCGCATGGTCTCCTCCAGCTGGGACAGGGTCTGAAGGAGCACGTGGACAAGACCAAAGTCCAGATCCGTGACATCTCCACCAAACTCAAGATCTTCAACCGCACCGTGGCCGAGTTCGGCAAGGAGAGCCAGAAGTTGCAGCAGGAGGGAGAGGCGCTGAAAGCCAGAGCCAGAGGGTTGGAGGACAGAGAGGGGAGGTTGCTGAACGTGACCGTAGAGTTGCAAGATAGGGCCGAGGAGATGCAGCTGGACAGGAGGACTTTGGTGGAGAGGGTCAGCAGGCTGGAGGAGAAGGTGGACGGGCTGGTGCAGACGGACAGAAATGGGACAGATGCACGCCACATCCAGGTAAGCAAGAAATCTGCAGAAAAAACAATAGTTAACATGACAATTCCCAATAGAAGCTTCCATATAATGTCTATGGACTTGTTATAAGACATTCTGTTGATATATTGCATTGAATATGGTGTTACATGTCTTAAAGTATTCTAGAAACTACAAATAATGTATTCACTTTTTGAATCTTCAGCTACTATAATGCTTTTACAGTTTGGAAATCAGTTAAATCGAACAAGACTCAGAAGATTCGTAGTAAAATATTGTAAAAGTACTATTACAAATGGTTATTGCAGTAGTATATGATAAGTGGTACTCAGATGTCTTGCAGTGTTGGACTATACAAGCAGTTATAAGCCAAGATTTATAGATTCTATACCTTTATATTATGGCTAATGAGTATTTAATATTGTGCAGAAAGTTAAAATGCCATGTTTTAGCAGCTGGTTTAAATACATTGCCTACTATAGCCTGATACATGTTATAATGTTAAAAGACAGCAAATATGCACGTGTCAATCAGTCAATATTGCAATCAATTAGTTATATTATTGAATGTTAATTAATCCAGCGCTGCCTGCACCAACATTGCATCAGACTTGCCCAGTACAGTGTCCATTAGCGAGGCCGATTCAACAGGGGTTCAAATGCCACAGGGAAACGCACACGGGTCACTGACAAAAGGGGGGCCCGAGGGGAGCGGGATAAAGGCCCCTCTGGCGAACGTGGCCTACGTGCAGTTATTAGTGACGCGTCAGGCTGTGCACCGCGCGCCACCGCCACCCCGCAGCTGTCAAAACACGACGCGGGCTCCTACCAGACACTGACTGTGCATTTCGCTGTGCTTTAGTCATGATGCCGTAAATACGTTGATGCATAGGTCCGGGGAGTGGTTTCATTTTGTAGTGAATGGAAAATCCCGCGCTGCAAGTTATGTAACCGAGAGCGCACAGAGACGCATGCGTAAAGTGGAAAAAAAAAATGCAAAAAATGTTAATTGTTTTCGCTTTTTTTCTTGCAGTTGATGCTGGAAGCTCAGAATAAACGCATTGATGATTTGATGGAGCGGATAAGGCTTCAACAGGAGAAGCTTGACAAGCAAAACGTGCGCATCAGGACGTTACAAAGCCAGGTATGAAAAAAAAGAAAAAAAAATGTGTTAAAATGTAGCTTCGAGACACTTTCTTTCATTTATTTGGTTCTAACGGTGAATTAATAACCTGTTTTAGATACAACAGTCGAGACAGAGAGGTGATGCCCCGCGTAACCCCAGCCAAGACGTGGTGGTGGAGCAGCGTGACTCTCCGGCAGCCGGTAAGGGCCAAATCCACTATGTCCTTTAAACCATACGCTAAAAGTGGTAGCCATCTGTTTAGCATAAAGAGAGGCAAGGAGCTTAAAGCAATTAAGCAATTAAAAACAAGGAATCGATTAGAGGAAGACTCCCATGAACTTTAATTAAATTGGTGGATTAATGAAATAAATGATTAGCCTGAGCAGAGGCAAAGCAATGAGCTGGAGAACGAGGGCAAAGGATTGGGCGCCATGAAATAGGGGGCCGCATATATTAAATAAAAATAATACATAAAACTTCCAAATGAAATAGCCTACAATAATAATAATACTATGAATATTACTAGTTAGGCCTAATTAAAATAAAAGTATGGAGCAAGCGCCAAGAGTATTGTAAGTTGCTAAAAGGTTAAAAGTAGTGCGCTATGAAAATGTATCCAGTATAGTACATAAACTTCTGTCCCAATAGAAATCATTATTATGTAAGCATTTCAAGTACAAATATTATTAGCTAGGTCTAATTAGAAATAAAAAGTATGGAACAGGAGCTGAGAATATCGTAAGTTGCTAATTAGTTAAAAAAAAGTGTGCTATAAAAATGTATTTTGTATAGTACTTGTATAAACTTCTGTTCCAATAAAAATACAAGGGCCTTGGATACCATTAGGCTATTCCTCCAAAAAGTAAGTGAAAGTTTACGCTCTCTCTCTAGTTATAAAATATTAGTCAGCTGAACCCAAAAGTCCACATTCTAGCTACTCAAACAGAAAATCAGATGTAGAGTTCAAATAGGCTCAGAGCAGAAGTAGGGGAAAGGTGAACACGCCTGGACTTGCCTCGGCATCGAAAACCACTGCAACACTTCTCTATTGTGACATCAGCTGGATAGCAGGGGGGAAAAAACACAAATTTCACTGGCCAATTCTCAACTGGGGGAAAGTTCACCGGTCTCGCAAGGGTCAGAAAACTCCGCGGATTACTGGAGAGGTGGGGTGTTGCTGGAGGGCCGTGTGGGCGGTCTGGCTTGGAGCAAAGTCTACAAGAAAAAAAGTGAAAAGAGGTCAAATTTAAAGAAAAAACAAAGCTATATTTATCCGCGACCTTTATACAGACTTCCACAGCTCCGCCCACTTCGCTTTAAAACAAACTGGAGTGAATGAGATTACCTTTGGCCCAGTTTGGTGCCCGCTGGTTCACGGTGGATCAGACAGACTCCCCCTCTTGCCTCTCTACTTACTTCCATGCAGCTCCTCACGTACGAATAGTCATGGTATGGAAAAAGTGTGCGAAAGTTCAGGAGAGCCCTAGACGCAACACACAGCCATTGAAGCAACAAGTGGTATTACGACATACTACAGAATCCTATAGGAGTACGGATTACCAAATTAACTGGCTTGGGGCGGTGGAAAAAATAAGTGAAGTGACTTTATCACTCAAAAAATATGTAGTAGGATTAGATCATTAAAAAACAGCATGATTGCCGTTTAAACAAATGCGTAATTAAGAAATAACGAAATAATGATAAAATCTTGACACATTTTTTAGCACTTAAAATGTTACGCTAAACAGATTACAAGAATAAAACTGTAAAGGGACTTAAAGAGTTTTTAAAATTATACAGTTTTATATATATATATATATATATATATATATATATATATATATATATATATATATAAAACTGTATAATTTTATATATATATAATATATATATATATATAATTTAGACGCACTACACAGACATTAGAGCAGCAAGTGAATTTTTTGAATTTTTTTGTGTGCGAATTAAATTACAATATTTACGTTTTGTCACTATGACATGAAAAGAATTTTTTATTATTTTATATTTTTGCTCTTTTATTTTTTTTTATTAATTATTTGAGCTAATTTATGGGTTTTTTGGGGGTTTTTTTTTGGCTTTTTTTTGTCTGCCTTGCTCAAATTTGCTGCGCCCATATTCCTATTCATAAACTTTTGGGATGCCATTATCGCTCCTTCAATGCCCACACGCGAAAACAACTTCCAATTGGCGCTTCTCAAATGTCATCATTGTTTTGCCATGAGCACCCCCCCGCACCCCCACCCTCCAGCCACGCAGCGCCCATGCACTGTCCATGCGGCCTCCACGCACTCCCACCTCACCGGGGGCTAGCTGCGCACGTGAGAGACCACCGACAAGCCAAAGCGAGGGTGTGGGGGTTGCGGTATGGTATGGCCCGTGAGGAATGCGTGTAGCCTGGTTGGTAGTTGGTAATTCAATCAGCGTAAAAAAGACTAGACAGAGAGAGAGAGGGAGTTAGCTTGGGAACTGGGACAGAGGTCGAGACACAAATTTGTAAGCGTTGTTAAG
This sequence comes from Taenioides sp. WSHXM2023, assembly GCA_029959045.1. NCBI lineage: Eukaryota > Metazoa > Chordata > Actinopteri > Gobiiformes > Gobiidae > Taenioides > Taenioides sp. WSHXM2023. Next base: position 28,724,945 of record CM057096.1, read on the forward strand.
ACTACGGCGATATCAAGGCACGCGCTCCTATCTGCAGACTTCAACTTCGGAGTGATAAGAGTAAAGTTTGTAAACAAGCTGCTGTTGAGGTCTGAGTCAAACTTTCACCTGGTTTGGAAGCGTAATGGCCTACTTAGAAAGATGAGGAGGAAAAAACGCAATTCCCAAGTGTAGAGAACATGGAGAAACAATTAAGCATCTGTTGACAATGGATACACGCCAAAAACAGGTTTAAATAAGAAGGAAATCAATACGTCGTTAAATAGAGTTGTTGCAAAAGTCAACTACAGACTTGATTTTAAAAGTGCTGAAAAACTAGGTCCAAAAAAAATATACAAGGCACCCAAATTAGTCCATAAAGTTCATTAAAAAGTGTGGAGTTTCTGTGCCCAGTGCTTTGTCAGAGCTTTCTCATTGACAAACTTGTGTCGTTTTTCTATTCCTACAGATACCGCTTCAGATTGCCATGAGCTGTTCTTAAGAGGAGAGACCAGCAGTGGAGTCTACACCATTCAGCCGTTCAACTCTGAGCCCTTCCAGGTCTACTGCGAAATGACTGCAGGTGAGTACACAGTTGGAACATTTGATACTGATACAGGCCATTGTACTGTGATGTTACCATGTTACCCAAAATGTTCTGATAGTCCAACAAAAGCCATTATAAACTTGTTATTTTGAGTTGAAGTACCTCAAAATACAAAAACAACAACAAGCCAATGTCAACTCATGATGCAACTGGCAATAGTCCTTCACCTGAAGCTTAGTTTGACATGATACTAAACAGTTTCGATTTTGATGCTTTGAAATTCACTCAGTACGCGATTTCGAATGTAATTTTCATACACAAAATAATAGGTCTAGTATTCGTTCTGATAAAGCTCAAAATTACACCAAAACTGTCCAGGAAAACTCCAATTTTGTCTTTTTAATGTGACTTTTTTGCTCGAACTAGTATCTAGTATCTGATTTTCGATACTTTTGACAACCTTGAGCATTTTTCCAACATTATTAAAACATATTAGTCAATTGTAATATTTTTTGCTAATAAATGCCTCTTCTTCTTTTGTAGCTGGTGGCTGGACAGTGATCCAGAGGCGTCAGGATGGTTCTGTCGATTTCCATCAGCCCTGGGAGGCGTACGAGCACGGATTTGGCAACCTCAACGGTAAATACATTTTAAATTGGGCTTTTGAGTGTACTCTCGCTAACGGGGCTCAGCAGGTGCTTGCAGATTAGCCGCGTGCCATGGTTCCAAACAAGGTCACAAACAGCACCTGATAAGATAAGACAGTTTAATATAAGGCTGTTTATGTGGATAATTCTGCAGATGCAGAAGACTCAATATCTCGTAGCTTGCATTTCAGACTTGAAAAAATGAAAACAAGCAGTATGCAAACAGGCAGATGATTCTAATAAACTATAATGTTTGGGGTTAGAAAAACGTAACAGAGGGTTTTAGAGTTGTCCGTTCATCCAAAACAAATGTTAGACTTGGCTCTGTGGTTCAGATGGTGGAGTATTTGCCCACTAACTACAGGTTAATTCATTCAAATCTTGAAAAAACACTTCACTCTCTTCGACAACGCCAATCTCAAATAGTGTGGTTGGTTGCAAAGGAAGGGCATCCAGTGTAAAGCAAAAAAACAAACTTAATTATTGTTTAGCTACTTCAATACTTGAAAATGCGTTTTGACTTTCCAACGTTATATCTGACCGATTTTTTATCATAAATTCTGTCTTAACCCAAGCTTCTACTTTGCCTCTACAGGTGAATTCTGGTTGGGTTTGGAGAAAATGCACTCCGTTGCCAAAGACGGCGAATACGTTTTGAATATCGCCATGTCCGACTGGAACGGCGACGTCGCTAGCGTGCGCCTCCCCTTCACTCTCAGCGGACCCAGCTCCAAATACTCCCTCTACGTCAAGAAAGAGGGTCCCTTCAGCCCCCTGGAGAGCTCCCTGGGCCCCGACGCTGCAGACGGCCTCCCCTTCTCCACCTTCGACCAGGACAATGACCTCAAGAGCAATGCTAACTGCGCTATGAACCTCTCCGGTGAGTTGCGCTAGCTTGTTTTTGTGTTGGCGTCAATGTTATCTACTATAAATACTTGAAATATCACAACTTTAGCGATTAGGATTCTGTATTTTTTGCCACATTTGATCTAACTTTTTATTTATTTTCGTTTTCCAGGCGGTTGGTGGTTCAGCAGTTGTGGCCAGTCTAACCTGAACGGGCGCTATTTCCAGAGTCCACCCCCCAAACAGAGGCACCAGAGAAAACAGGGAATTTTCTGGAAAACCTGGCGCGGCCGCTACTACCCTCTCCGATCGAGCGCCATCATGATCGCGCCCGCTGAGATACAAGAGAACCAGAATCGTGAATCGTGAAAAGAATGGACTAAATCACTAAATCTGGTTGGGGCTGGTTTGTTGGGACTTTAAAAGCACTGAAACTCGAGTCTTAAGGGGCCAAGTGTGAAGCGAGCAGAACCAGATCAGACCTGCTCACTCTGCTTCCAGCCAAGACATTTTTCCAACAAGTCAAGTCGCGTCTCTGCACAGAATTATGGGAGATAATGTTTCATCAGATTTAGAATTTGAAATGCAGTTGAATTTCTCATAGTCACTGAAATTTAGAATGTTTTTTTATTTTTGTTTTTTTCAGTGTTAAAAAATTATTTCATTCTACAATTTCAGTTAATTTTTATTTTCTTTTTTTTTTCTTTTTCTTTTTTTCAGTCTAAAAAATATACATTTTTTACTGGATTTAGAAGTTTTCAGCATGTTTAAAATAATAATAATAAAAAATAATAAATAAAAAAAATTATCAACTTTTAAATATTCAGCCCAAATATTTTTAAGTCCTCAAATTCAACAGTCAAAATCCAGAGTGTAAAATTTGCACTGAAAAAATCCGCAGCAAAGATCCAATAATCAATATGTGCTGAATATATAAAAAGGTTTTTATTATTATGAATTTTTAAACATTGAAACTGAAAGAATACAAAGAATAAAAAAGTAAAAAGAAATTCAACAGCATTTACAATTCAAAATCTGACTAAACAAATTCTCTTTCCGACAGAATGGTGTTGAATTATCCGCACAATAAGCTCTGAATATACAAGAGCTGCTCGAACTCTTTTGTATGTAGCATTAAGTGAATGTGACCAAATGGACTTGTACAGATGCAAACGACTGAAAATACAGCCTTTTTTCTGATCTGTAACTTCAAACCGAACTTTCTTCACTGACTCTAAGATCCAGTGGAGTTCTGATGTTTCTGAGTCATATTGACTAACGATGCCAGGCGTTGTTTTACATGATGTTATGAATGTGCTCTGAATGTTTTATTGTTGTAGAAATGTTACTTTTACTTATTTAAATCAGTTTATATATTTGTGGTGCTGTCTACTTGTAATTTATACTGTCCTTGTTGTGATGATGTAAGATATTTTTTTTTATAAAGAGATTATAACCATTTTGGCCCCGATGTGCCAATAAAATTGATTTAAACTATTTTTGGTGTCTGTGGCATTTCATGGAACATTATAAGAAGTATATGTGGTTTATCCATAGACTGTATAAAGAAGTGGACTAAGAGAGAAAATATCAAAATAACACCAGGATCATGTAGAGCGGGTTAATACGAACAGTTTTCACCAAATGACGAGGCTCTCTGCAGCAGTTCCAGAGAGAGGGGAGACAATTTTTCGACGTAAAGTTAATTGGAGCCAGAGTCGATGGAGCCAGAAGTGCTCCCATGAACACTTCCTATTTGGAACGCAGCAGCTAGAGGCTTAGCTATGTCCCTTTTTAAATACACTGTATGGGTTTAACACAATGAAACATAACCTAAAGGAGTTTTCAGTAACGGATAGTGAGATAAATTGCAGTGCTGAATTTAAAATAATACATTTCATCTTTGTAAATGTTCAGAAATCCCAAGCTATATATGTTAATTTATTTATTTGGATCCTCATTTGACAGCTCTTCTACTTTTCTTTCCTATTCAAAAATCCTAATACAAAACCATTATGCATTTAAAACACAATTTTATATATGCAACCACACAACAACCTTGTATTCTTTCAAAAATACCTAAAATATTTCTTTCAAAGGCAGCTTTTGTAATAATAATAATAAAAACAGCTGGAAAATAACTAACATCAATTATACTTTTTATGTTATGAGTCAAGACATAGAAGTCTTTATTAAACATTTATTAAAGACAATTATATGAACCATTTCTCAGAGTCCGAGGCCATGAGATTAACAGAAAAACGGGCCAGACAAAAACACAGATATAATGGAACAGACGGGAACAAAAATATTCACCCAGCATAGTACAAAGTGATGCAACCAAGTTATTAAACAAATAACATACATTGTCATCAATAAATTACAAGATGCGCACACCACAGAGATATGATGGAAACTGAGTACGGTTGGAATTAATTGCAATTGAATCAAACCGTTAAAATAATATTCTAGGGTCATGTATGTGTGTATAACGTAGTTTTTTAATTTATCTACAAGGCTGTTCTGAAATGCATTGGATTCTTGCATATTTTTAGCAGTTCATAATTCAGTCTTCTCTTATTTATATTTCTTATTTAAACGCTTCTTAAAATGTGCAGTGTTTTTTTTTTTTCCCTTTTCAACCACATGTGAAATAACAGTTAAGTCTGATGATCTGATATGAGCTGCCACTGGCTTTGTTTACACACCAAACATCTGATTTCTGGAGTTATCAGATGAATGAAATGTTTTGTAAACTGTGTAAACTGTTACACCTGATTTCTGATTTATCACACCAGTGCGGGTTTTCACTGATTTCACAAAAACATACGCAGAAAGGGAAAACCAATGTGAAAAAGACTATTTCAATGACGTGTAAACAGCAAAGTGATTTCTGTCCAATCAGGGTCCCTCTGGTGACTCACATCAGACTGAGCAGTTTGTCAGTAAATAATGTTAAAGGGCCAGAAATAAGTGTGGATCTCAACCGGATCTCAGCTGGCTCATATAATCCTGGTCTAGTCCTGGTTCCATCCTGGTCTAGTCCTGGTTTAGTCCTGGTTCAGTCTTTGTTCCATCATGTTCTAGTCCTGTTCAGTCCCAGTTCCATCTTGGTCCAGTCCTGGTCTCACTATAGTCCTGGTCTAGTCCTGGTTCCTCCCTGGTCTAGTCATGGCCTCACTATAGTCCTGGTTGAGTCCTGGTTCCATCTTGGTCTAGTCCTGGTCTCACTATTGTCCTGGTCTAGTCCTGGTTCCTCCCTGGTCTAGTCATGGCCTCACTATAGTCCTGGTTGAGTCCTGGTTCCATCCTGGTCCAGTCCTGGTCTCACTATAGTCCTGGTCTAGTCCTGGTTCCTCCCTGGTCTAGTCATGGCCTCACTATAGTCCTGGTTGAGTCCTGGTTCCATCTTGGTCCAGTCCTGGTCTCACTATTGTCCTGGTTTAGTCCTGGTTCCATCCTAGTCCAGTCCTAGTCTCACTATAGTCCTGGTTGAGTCCTGGTTCCATCTTGGTCCAGTCCTGGTCTCACTATAGTCCTGGTTCAGTCCTGGTTCCATCCTGGTCTAGTCCTGGTCTGGTCCAAATGGAAGAACCTGTTTCACTACATAATAATCGTTTTTTGGTGTGCATGTGAACTTAGCCAATGAAGGAAAATGTAGATTGAAAGAGTTGTTTTTTTGTTGTTGTTTTTAGCAAATCACCAAAGCTGCGAGTCATTTAAATGTACCATGGGGTCTTGTTATGTCTTAAAGCTGCATTGTGTAACTTTTTCGGTGGAGGCTCCGTCAAATTCTTATCTCCATGGAGACGTTATTGCTTTGTCTGGAATGTTTCACAGTATGGTATTAAACCTTTCTATCTTCATGGAGACTGAACCAGACCAAGTTACAGGTCAGATCTGTGGAGTGGCGACCCCGCTCACAGTCAGAATGTCTGTTTTTCTACGTGTTTTTGAGCTATATAACCACCTGTAACTGAATAAATGTAAAGTAGAGCTGTTTAATGTCACACTGTGGAACATTCCAGCTCTGCCTAGACATAGAAACAAGCAGGCGACGGACCCCAAACACGTTCTGAAATGCCTGGAATTTCACGGAGCAAACGGAGCAAAGGATCATGGTCTGTGTCGTCCCCTCTGGTTTTTAGCTATTGCTGCACCATAACTATTCATTTAAGAGAAGAGTAATGTAATTTGATATTATTGTGACACCTTTGACGATACGATATCACGATATTTCGGTTATTGTTACATCCCTAGTGAGAGATGCCTGTGGGAGCTCTTATTGTGTCTTTGTCTTGTTTTATGAATTATGTGGGTTATGTGGCTGGCCTTGGCTGAGCAGGGGACTAAGGATGGAAATGATCTTTGGCTATAATCCTGCATATTTACAAGTACTGTGTCTTTAATATGCATTGCCCCTTTAATAAATAAATACAAATACAAGTAGAGATATTAGAACAGATAGAAAATAGTGTAATATGGGTCCTTTAATTCCCCGCTCCACAGCCTTCCTGCTCATGTGTGGCTTTCCTCAGATGTGGTGTCCTTCTTAATATCAAAAAGAAAATCCAGAAAATCACATTGTTGAAGACATATTTTTGGCTAGAGGGTTCAAATACTTACAATACTTTAAAGTGATTTTTCTGGATTTTTTCTTTTTGATATTCTATTTCTCACTGTTAAAATAAACCTACCATTAAAATTATAGACTGTTCATTTCTTTGTCAGTGGGCAAACCTACAAAATCAGCAAGAGATCAAATACTTATTTCCTCCACTGTAATTCATTAATCTGTCCACCTGAGCAGAGGTCAGAGCCTGTGGTGGAGGAACAACAGGTGAATTATTCCTCCACCGTAGGCTCTGACAGCTTATACCGCGGTTAGTGAGAATTCCAGTGGGTAAACTACCGTGTCATCACCATGTCCTCACCATAGCAACAGGTAAACTAATGCTTAACTGCTGTAGCACCTTTTGATATTAGAAAAAATATTGGGCAGGAGCCAAAATTCCAGTTTAACATTCGACCTTCCCTTCATCTCTTTATTATTCACTCTGAGGTGTCTCCACCTCCTGATCCTTCCACACTGTGAGGACCAGACTGTGCACGAGTGTATAAATGGTGAAGACATGAGATGGAAAGCAGCTCACTCACCTCCGAACCTTCTCATGACGTCTCCATGGAAACGGGGCTCTACAGCAGAAGATAAGAGGAGACTGAAGGGCCCGGAGCACTCTGCACCACTCAGCAGATGAAAACACATGGAAAAAATGGACAGCGAGATAACATTTGCACCTTAAACCATTTTATACATAGACCACCAATCAAGCTTGGGCACACTTTTTGATTTTTTTTTTTTTTAATTATTTATTTTCATGTTTATTTCTATTGTAAATTCTTAGTGTAGTCATCAAAACTATTAAGGAACACACGTGGAATGTAGTAAATAAAAAGTGTGAAGTAACGTAGAATATTATTTTATATTATACTCTTCATAGCGCCATGTTAACAAAGGGTGGATACTAAAGGAAACTAAAATATAAAACATATATGCAGTTGTTTCTTTTCTTTGCTATATAATTCTATACATCTTGCTTCATATATTTGATGTTTTCAGTTTTTATCTAGAATGTAACTGCAAATTTCTCGGATATGGTCAAGATTTTAAAACTTTTATCAGGTCCTTCATCTTACTAGACCAGAGAGTGCTTAATTCTAGTCTAGAGATAGTTTATTTTAAGATAACTTGTTAAGTAAAATGATCTTGCTGCTTGGACAGATAATTTTTCTACTTTTAAGTCATTTTCTAATGGATTTAAGTGTTTATATCTTACATTTTGGCCAAGCTTTTTGCAGTGAATAAAGTAATAAAGTAAAAATATTGTATGTGAAGGTCATGTTAAAGGTGCACATTTCTAGTAAATGGTCCATCAACTGCTTGTCTCCATGGAAATGTTATTGCTTTGTCTAGAATGTTCCACAGTATAGATTAAACCCATCTATCACCAGGGAGACAAGCACTACGCTACATTACAGTTCAGATCTGTGGAGAGCCATCTTTAATTACCAGGTTTAGAGTACTGGTTCACTTTCATTGTGACAGGTGAAGGTTGAATTTCCCTCGGTAGCATCTCTCTCATATTGTGTTACATTGTAAGGAATATTTGAATAGTAATAAATATTGTTATCTGTAATAAAATAATAGTGTTTGTCCGCTGATATGAAGGTTAGCGGTTTGAATCCTGCTCTCGACATAAACATCATTGGCCCACAGGTTGGCAGTGCGATTCCAGCTGCCACAGATGATTGGTATTGTGTCCTTGGGCAAGACATTTAACCCACCTCGCCCCCAGTGTCTGTGTACACTGGCACTGTATAAAAATGTGACATTTACCAACACCTCAAACTCTACTAAACAAACAAGTTAAAAGGTGCACAATGTAACATTTTGGTTTGGGGTCCGTCACCTTCTTGTTTCTATGGAGATGTCATTGCTCTGCCTGGAATGTTCCACAGTATGACATTAAACAGCTCTACCTTACATTTATTCAATTACAGGTGGTTTTATAGCTCAAAAATACCACGAAAAAACATCATTCTGACTGTGAGCGGGGTCGCCTCCACAGATCTGACCTGTAACTTGGCAATAACATCTCCTTGAAGACAGACCCTCCACTGGAAAAGTTACACAATGCACCTTTAATTTCTAATCTAGACCCATGCGAGTTATGAAGAAACAAAAGCCAGTTCATGTGGTTGAATCATACATTTATTCATTATCATGTACAAAGGATTTCCGGTGGTACAAAGCTGTTGTAATACTCCGGTGCTCACCCTTCTGTCTGTTTTATTGCAGTAAAAAAAGGAAATACCGGCATGAGAGTCGAGAGGTACTTTGGCAAATATAAATTATGAGTTAAGAAGGCAAGCAGACGACTCGCGTGATGCTGTGAGAGGGGACAAAACCTCCACGAGGTCATAAAACGTCATAAAAATAGTTTATTTAAAGAGCTATAAGCAGAGGACACAGAGAGGCCTGGGTCTGTGTCTGTCTGTACAAAAGCACCACACACTGTAGAGACGCTGGCCCAACTGACGCACATTTGATACAATTTACACACACACACACACACACACACACACACACACACACACACACGAGTGCATATGGGGTGGAGACATGGACCAGACTGACGCAGACATTAAAAAGGTCCTATATTACACAGAACTGACTCTTGTGAGCTTTAAACCATGTTAGAATGTTGTTGCCTCGTCAAAAACCGACCTGGAGTTGTGTTTTGTTTCATTCACACATGTTTGAGTAATGTAGTGGCAGTTTAAGTTAACTTTTAACCTTTAGTTTAGTTCAGTAGAGATTGGAAATTCCAGCGCTGAAATTATCCAAATGATTGTAGTGAAGGTGTACAGAGTTTAAAACCACAGTGGGGCACTTCATGTATTACCCCAAAGTGGAACCGAGTGTTTTCTGTTTGAGAGGAGAATTATGCAGGATTTTACATGTGTGAATGAAAGAAAACACAACTCCAGGTATGTTTTGGATGAACATTATAACACAGCTCAGAAAATAATGGAATATGAGCCTTTTAAACTGGGAGAAAGACAGTAAATGTAAATATATGGTTTTATATGTAAATAGTTAATCAGATTCACTTGATTAGTATTGTTTAAAATGCATAATTTGCAATAATGAACTGAAAAAAACACCAAGAAGTACCCTGTAATGTTATGGGTAATGTAATGCAAGGTGATAGGGCAGATAAGAGACAGAGATGAACAGAGACATGTCAATAACGCTGGATAATGCAGTAAAGGAATAAGATTTAAAATAATAATAATAATAATTAAATAAAGTAGCACTGTTTGTTGTTATTGTTGCAGAGAAATAAAGATGCCAATGAAAATCTAACGTGTAATTAAAAAGCAAAGCTCATTTTGTGATAAACAACTAAAGAAATGTAAAAGTAAACTGTCATCACAGTTTTTGTCCAGAAAGTATGTTTATGTTTTTAAAACTTAAAGTGCATATGACAGGTTTTGATGATTCTTTGATTTTTACTTTTTGGTGTATATTTAAATTATAGTTTTACACAAATCAAGAAGTAATTTGTGAAGAAACGTTGAAAAATATGTTGAAAGTTACAGGGAGTAGAGAGTTCTATTTTAGAGAGTCCCACACTGATGACATCACACTGGGAGAATTCTATCAAAAGTTCAGCACACTTTACACACAAGAAACACGCTTTTTCTGATACTTTAATAATAATAATAATAATAATAATAATAATAAGATAATAATCTCTGTATACATTAGAGAACATTCGACTTACTGCATCTCATGGTTGCTAGGTAATACTTATGGAATTCCTAAGCGTAATGTCATGATTTCCAACCAGAAAGTAAAATTTGAAACCTAAAAATATGCCAAACTGGAAAAAAAAAAAATGGTAAAATGTCTTAAATATAATGATTTTAACTGTGTTTTAGTAAAATGAGTAGTCCAACCTGTCATAGGCGCTTCAAGAACCCATGTTAGTAGTAAGTAAAAATATACGTTTAACTTAAATAAAGCTCTGAGCCATGTTTACACCCCAAATTTCACGCCTCTATTGTAACTTAATGATAAAATAATTGTCAGTTGAGACGATCTCTCCAGTAACGCGACTGGTGGTGCGTGTCATTTACATATATGAGCCCGTTCATTTCAAATATAAGACTATTCCCTAGCACAAACTCACACAGCGCAAACGGGCACAGGGCCGTCGAAACAACACATTTGGCAAAAAGGATGAGGGGTTAAAGGTCAAAGACGGCGGCCGAATAAAAAGAGAGGATCTGGGTGAGCTGGAGACCACACCAAGCAGCCATAACAGCAACAAACGCCAACAAATCAGGTTATCCGCGAAACAACCCACCTTCATTCAAAAGTATTTAGTACGAAAATCCAGTTTGAAGAGCTAAAACGACGTAGTTTCTTGATAGAATATTGTATTTGACATCTCATTAAAACTTAAAACACAAAAGCAACAGACACAGTTCATTTCATTAACAAATCTGGGCGCAGACTCTTCCCAGTTCCATCAGTGAGTTTTGAATAGTTGGTGCATTTCTCCGTAAGTCCGTCGTGTCTTCCTTTTAAAAGCTGGGTGCACAGACCTACCTCGGGGCTGTTCGGGCGCATCTGTGGGCATGAGACAGAGGGTGAAGGTGCCACAAGTGGGTGGCTGTGTGGGTGAGCTCAGGGCGGGTGACACAGGGCGGGGCATCAGAGGTATTGTTGTAGAAAGTGCAGCAGCATTATCTCGTAGTGCTCTCCGGACTCAGGGCAGCGGATACTGTGGCGCTCGTTGGGATAAACCTGAAACAAACAGAAAAAATAAAAACATTTACTACTGATAGAGGAATTCACTAGGCTTGTCACGATAATTACTGTATGAGATTATCGTTCAATAAACCAAGGTCAGTGAGAATTCCAATGGCTAGCTGCGGACATTTGAGTTGCTATGGGTTTTTTTTTACACCGTATGTGGCAGCAAACGGGTCAGAAGATCTTCAGAGGAAAAACTTTGAGGGAATGGACACAAGGGACTGCTGGATTGTAAGAAATGAACTGTTTGTTTTACTCGTATCCATGGAGACTGTGTGAAACTCTAGGACATGGACATTTGACATGCTGATTTAAATCTGCTCTTGGGTTATTGTGTCAGTGGCATAAATTAGTTTCAATATTATCGTCTATATTTACTTCAGTGATATACCTTAAAAATGTGTTATCGTGACAGGCCTAGAATTCACTCACTGCCAGCTCAGTTCTTGTCATCAGTGGTATAATACTCTCTACAACAGAAGCTAGACTGGAATGGCTCACGCTATCACAATGTCTTGAGCGTTCATGTCTGCTATACGGATGTAAATAAACTTCTCCTGCGTTAGAACTCCAGCCTCATGTCTCTCAAAGATTCAGTGAAACCCCAGTGTGAGAACAGGTGGAACAAATGTCACATGGTGAAACGTTCCTTCTTTCATAAGCTCCGCCTCTGCACGCGATCTGTCTGCTCGGCTTTGATTTCTCGGCACGTGCTGTATCAGCTCATTTCCAGCACTCTGTGAGCCACACACGCTGAGAAGTAAAGTTTATTTATTCCTATCTGTTATCATCATGTTGTGTACACTGTAACTTCTCTGGTGGGGTCCTGCCACCTGCTTCTCTCCATGGAGATGTAATTTCCTTGCCAGGAGTGTTCCACAGTATTTAAGGTACACTTTATTGTAGGGAACAGTCCATTCTTCTATGGAGACAAGTCGGTCAATTTTTAGAAAGAAATCTGCTTTGAGTGCTCAAAGTTAGATAAGCTCACATTCCTAGAGAAATATGTTTTTGCCAATTTTTATAGCGCCATAATCTGCAGTGACAGATGGGAGGGCAAGTCTAGACAGAGTTTGTCCTGAAAACACTGAGAGGAGCACAGATATTCACGCTCATGTGACCTGCTGTCTCTACACGTCAGGAACTGTGCCCATAAAACTGTGAAAAGAGCTGCATTCTGAATAAGTTTAATGGTTCAGGGGAGAAGGGCTCAACAGGCTTAACTGACATATACGGATATCACTTCATTTTACTTTACTTCCTACTTCTCACAAACTTGATTAAAAGGGCCATATTAGGCTCTTTTCTAATCTATGTTATTATGCTGTTTCCTCATCACAAACAGACTTTAAGTTGTGTTTTGTTTCATTCACACATGACCTTCTAACATGACTTAAAGCTCACAAGAATCCTTTTTGTTTAATATAGGGCCTTTAAGAGCTAGTTCTGTTAATACATTTCATTCACTGTCAGTTCTCAAGAGGAGGAAATTTGCAAGTAATTTCCAACACAACACAAACCCACCTGCAGCTGGTATGGCTTCCCTGCGCGGATTATCTGTGACACAAGGAAGTTGGTGTGGAAAAAGTGCACATTCTCGTCTAAAAACCCATGAAGAATCAGCAAACGGTTGGGCCTGAAAAAGATGAGACGGATTTCAGATTTTAAAACCACATCAAAATCTTAAACTTCACATGACCTCCGGGGAGACTGTTCAACACAGGAATTGTAAAACCTGAAGCTACATATTTCCTCTGCTGTGGCATGACTGGGGCCTGCAGGCTGTCCATGCAACTCCTCTATACATCCAGTATTCAGAACTAGTACTGTTCACATCTCCAGCAGTCTGCTTTATAAGAGCAATATGACTAGACTAGGGTTGTCAAAAGTATCAAACATCAGATACTAATAGAAATCGAGCACTTCTCTCTCCTCCTTTCTCACTTCAAACTGAGTTATGGATGAAGAAGGCCTAAAAATATCTCTTTGTGGATCTTTTTCAAACCGTGTTCAAGTGGAAAACACTGCATGCTCCGTGCCGTCTGTGTGTGAATTAGACATGCGTATATTTTCATTATAGTTTTTCGTAATCTTTTTGTACAAGCTTAAGCACTGATTATTTGTGTCAATATTGGTGCTATCGCTACGAAATAAAAACTGGAGCAGAGTTTAAGGTGTTCTCCGTCTGAATATGTGAGCTACAATTCTCTGTGTGGAGGAGTCTTTTAGCTACAGCTGCTCAAAGAAACGCAACTTTCCAGAACTTGAGCGAGGCGTAACCTTTTCATACCCATGCCAAAGGTAAACACAGAGGATAAAATGTCGTGGCATGAGATCTTGTCCCATGCTTACAAAAAACAAATATAATGCTACGGTTTGTCCAGAATAAATATGTGTTTAATGGGGCCGTACTCGCTGGGCAGTTTGTCCACGTGCAGAGCCACAGAGCCCTCCTCGTAGCCCTGCTGGTTGTTTTCAGGCACGTCCATGTATCTCTCTGTGTAGCCCGTGTCATAGGCCATCCACACGGTCACTGGAGCTCCAGCGATGGCCAACTGAAACACAACACACAAATCATTAAGACGAAAGATCGTATTAATTCTTCTTTCAGTTGTTTTCTTGTGTTTCCTGTGGAACATTCCAGGCAGGCCAATTGCATATCCATAGAAAACAGGTGACAGACCCCAGCCATAAAGTTAGAAAGTGCACCTTTAAATAGGCTATTTTGCATCTTTGAATAGAAATGGGGGCTTAGACATCATTTATCTCCTAATTATAACTTCGATTAATTAATACTCAGACCTAAATCAAAACAAGGAAAACAATAGTGACAGCCTGAATGTAAATAGGTGTCACATCGTCCATCAGGTCAGAATGATTATGCAAATATGACTCAGGGACAGTTAGCCAGGTCTACTGAACAAGCAGATTAACTGAAACTGTAAACAAGTGGGTGTGTTAGTCTCAGTGTAGCTTAAATAAAACAGAAAACGCACACCAAAGTTCTTGTAAAGGTGCAGATGCAATGTCCAAAACTTTTTAACATTTTTAGATAACGTTTTGGCAAAAAGCTTTCATCGGATCTTTTTTTTTTTCTGTTTTGGACCACAGTCTGGGTGTAGTTAGTTCTTCTCTTCAACTGACAACTTAAACTTTTGTCCAGTTGATAGAAAAAAAAATTCCTTCACTATTCTTGATAAAATAAGAGTTGAATTCAAAAGTGCATGAGAAAAATCATGCTCACCGAAATCTGATTATGATCTGATTTCTGGACCTTATTTAAATAACACACAAACTGCAAAATCTGTGAGTGATCAGAGGGCCCATGTTTAGAAAAAAAATCTGATTATTTTGCCGTTTACGTTTTCATTTTTATAATGATTTATAACTCAAAAAATCTGATATCTGAATCTGATTTTGAGTGTACATGTAATCGCAGCCATTGGTTGACTATGCATGGCCCAACAGTGACACCATGTGGCGGAAGAAGGTATTACATCATAATGATCTACTATGATTGACAGCATTACTAAAAACATAACTGCTAACTGTTAACTGACCTTGAAGACATTGGGTCTCTGGATGAGCCCCATGAGCGACAGGAAGCCCCCATAGGACCAGCCGTGAATGGCCACTCGACTCAGGTCCACAAAGTTAAACTTCTGTGCCACGTACTGCAGTCCCTCCACCTGGTCCTCGATCTCCACTTGACCCTGAACACCACACACAGCACTTTAAAGGGCCCATATTAGTCTATGTCTGATGTATGTATCATCAAAAACACACCTGGAGTTGTGTGTTGTTTCATTCACATGTTTAACACACACCCCTGCATATTTAGCCTGAGTTCTTCTTTCAGACAGAAAACACTCTGTTGCACCTTGTGATGTCATGTCGTGAAATAGGAAGTGCTCTACTGTGTTTTTAAACTCCATTCACCTTTACTAGAAACATTTAGATAATTTCATCTCTGGAATTGCCAATCTCTACTAAACTAAAGGAGCTGTTAACTTGAAAACTACCACTACATGACATCACAAGGTGGAACAGAACATTTTGAGCTTTAATGTAGAGAGACTAATAACGTGTGAATGAAACAAAAACACAACTCCAGGTCTGTTTTTGAGGAGGTAACAACATTCTAACATGGCTTAAAGCTCACAAGAGTCAAGTTGTTGTAATGTAGGACCTTTAACATTACACTGAAAAGCCCATAAGAAATCCAAGTCTTTTAATTTTACCATTTTGTTTTTGAGCGCTCCTTCGAACTCCAGTCCCCTCTGACAGGACCCCCTGCCATCGATCACCACCACGGCGTATCCCAGGGAGGCCAGAGTGTTGAGCCGCAGGTACTTCATCCCCTTAAAAGTGTTGTTCACTAACTGCACCTACGCACAAAAAAAGTATTGTATTTTAAACAGTTGATGTCAGGTGATGTCTTTGCTCCACCTGTTGGTCCATGGAATTCTAGCTGCAGACACTAGCATTGTATTTAGCATTTTTGTTTATTTAAAATGTGCACTGTGTAACTTTTCTGGTGGAGGGTCCGGCAAATGCTTTTCTCCATAGAGATGTTATTGTTATTGCTGGAATGTTTCGCAGTATGGCATTAAACCTTTCTATCTTCATGGAGACCAAACCAGACCAAGTTACAGGTCAGATCTGTGGAGAGGTGACCCCACTCACAGCCAGAATGCCTGTTTTCTAGGTATTTTTGAGCTAAAAAACCACCTGTAATTGAATAAATGTAAAGTAGAACTGTTTAATGTCATACTGTGGAACATTACAGGCAGAGCAATGACGTATTCATAGAAACAAGCAGGTGATGGACCCCCAACCAAAAAGTTACATAGTGCACCTTTCAATACATAACAGCAAGTTCTATCATAAGGAAAACAGACAGAAAACACAAAAACCTAAGTGAATCACAGTGCTCCGTTAGAATTAACCATGTAGCATTTATTCATTTGCACAACAACACTGATCTCTTGAGATGCTTTTTAAAAGCAAGAGCAGCTTATTCCAGTAAGAAATGGCTCTGTATGCAAACGATTTTTCAGTGCATTAGTTCTTGGTTTAGGCAGAGTAAAGGAAAGTGATTTTAGCATTTAGTGTAATTGGATTTTCACAGAACTTGGGTCATATTTTATATTTATTATATTATATTCAGGAGATTTCTCCCAGTGTGGAGCTGTGTGTAATCTTGTGCTTTTGGGCGAATGTTTACAACACGCTCTCTGTATGTGTTAAGGACTAAACATTTAAACACATGCATTGTTTAAATCCATATTGTATTTTTTTGTTGAGTTCGGAGACTATTTTAAAAACTTATCAGGCATTGTTTGCTACTGTGTGCATTTTGTCACCATGGGAACTGCTGTACATTCCGCCAAAGACATACATGATGTCACTGCCGAGTGTCAATCCAAAACAGAATGGTCCAAACCTGAGGTCCTCCGTAGACAAAGAGCACAGTGGGGTGTTTCCGGCCCGGCTGCAGGTTGTGAGGCTTGTACACCATCCCGTAAAGCTGAAAGCCAGACTTCCCCGGAAAGTCAAAGATCTCTGGGGGGTTATAATCTCCGGGGCAACCTGGAGGAAGACATACACAAAATATAATGTTGAGTGCAGTGTCAGTTTAGGTTGGGTCCAAGAAAGAAAATGTGTATCTGTTTTTAGGTGTTCCAGTTGATACTTTGCAGCTGATGTCGTCAACATACATTTCATATTTTTTCTCAAGCTTTCAGACTGCCTTATAACTTTTGAATAGTGTTTGTTAATGTGTGCATTGTGTCTCTATGGTAAATGCTGAACATTCCACTATAGAGAAACCACCATAGCAGTGTGATGTCACTGTAACGAATCAATAAAACTTGACAATTTCAGAAGTAGGTCATTTTGTTTTTGTTGGTATTCACAGGTCAGGTTGTTTGTTTGGATTACTGATTCTTGCTCGTTCTCTTGGTGAGGAAGGATCAGAGCATCTCCACATTATCGGGTCCCAGTGAGGCCTGTTTGGAGGACGCCCCAGATCAAACTGACAGTCCTTGGTCTAATCGTGCTCAGACACAGAACTCTGCCCTACACCCAGCGTTATGGACTAAAATAAGTTTACAGATACACTACCAAAAGTCAAAAAGGTATGTCTACAAAAGTGTTCTTCATTTTCATGATCATTTGCATTGTAGATTCACTGAAGCCATCAAAACTATGAATGGACAGCTATAGAATGTTGAAAAGAAAATGAAAGTCAAAATAACTCCAAAACTAGATTTTTTTTAATAGCCATCCTTTGCTTTGATCACTGCTCTTGGCATTTCTAAACCCTGACAAGGCACAGCTGTGAAGTGAAAACCATTTCAGGAGACTTCATCATGAAGCTCTCAAGGGTTTGCAATGCAATTTAGCCGAGTTATTTAACTTTATTTGCTACATAATTCCATACATCTTGTATCATATATTTGATGTCTTCTATGTGTATCTAAAATGTAAAAAGTGGTACACAAAGAGAAAAAACAACACTGAATGAGAAGGTGTGTCCAAACACTGACTGGTAGTGTCATGTACACTACCAGTCAGTGTTTGGACACACCTCAATTCACACTGGCTTTGTTTGCACACATACCAAAATTATTATGACCTGATTTCCGGATATTTCAGATTATTTAAATGACAAACGAACTGTAAAATCTGTGAGTGATCAGAGGGACTATGGCCAGAAAGAAATCAGGTGCTTTTGTTGTTTACAATACATTTTAATCTGCTAAATAATAAAGTGATTTTGGGTGCATGTAACCACTGCCAATGCCACAAATAAACTACAACAGAAGAATACAAGTGGTAGAATCAAAATGCATTCACCTGGGGACTCCATCATACTGGCCCAAAACTCCGGCACCAGGCTCAGCGGGTCGTCCTCGCTGCTGTTCAGTTTATACACATGGACACAAGGGGGCGTGCTCACATTACTGTAGTGGCTAATGAAGAAGTCAAAGTTCTAAAGAGAAAACACAACATAAAAACCCTGGTCAAAATTATAGTAAACAAATTTCAGTCTACACGAAAACTTCTCATGAAGACATGCATTGTTTTGTTCTTTTTTGCACGTTAAGTTCAGTGTTTATTTTGAACACTCTGACCATGTATATCTATGAATTCTTTCAGATAAGAATACGGCCCTGAATACACATTTTTGGAAAGATTGGCTCCAAATATGTTTGCAAGGCAGCTACATGCTTTTCTTATACTGTACAATGTTTGATTATGACCTAAATATGAACCTTCTGGGTAATTCTGCTGTTTAAAAAGCAAAGGAGAAATTCAATTCTGTCAAGTGGACAATAGTTTTTCCATCGACAACGAATATTTTAACAGGTTTGAACCAACTGGATTTCAGCATTGAAACTGGCAACCCAAATGATACTCGTGAGGATGATTCTGCTTTCTGATTGGATAAAACCATCTTGAGAACCAAAACATCAATGTGTAACAATAAAGCACTTGGCCATCATGTCCAATGTTTTTGTAGCTAAGAAGAAATCAGCATTACATTTGTTATCAGTAAAAGCTATATTTGACTTGAACATGTTTACCTCGTATCTGGGGCCACCGGTTCATGGAATTTAAAATCAGAATCTTACATACAGTTCCTTGGTATGGGGTCAAGATAACAATGAAGATTAAGACCGAATTTATTGTCATTTTTACTCACACACAAAAGCAAGATATTTTTTTCACTGAACCCCTTAACGGTGCACTGCGTAACATTTCCAGTGGAAGGCCTGCCAGCCGCCTGTCTCCATGGAAATGTCACTGCTTTGTCTAGAATGTTCCACACTATAGATTAAACCCATCTATCACAAGGGAGACAAGCAGGTTACAGCACTACGCCACATCAGATCCGTGGAGATTTGCCCCTACTCACAGAAGAAATTATTGGATTTTTGAGCAATAGAACACCTGTAATGTATAAATGCTTGCTAGATAAGTTTAATGTCATACAGTAAAACATTCCAGGCAAAGCAATAACATTTCAGTGAAGACAAGTAGATGGCAGATCCTCTACTAGAAATGCTATGCAGTGCACCTTTAATTCAGTATAAAAAATAGCAAGATGTCAATAAATATAATACATTGTGATATAAATAGTACAATATAAAAGTTAACTGCTGTTGAGTCCATACCTGACTAACGGAGCAGCTGTGTGAGAAGCCGGGTTTGGTTAATCTGACCACTTCCCCCGGACAGTCATAGCTCACTACGTACAAGTGATGCTCCAGGGGCGTGTCCTTGGTGCCCTGGAAAAACACCACTTTGGTCGTCTCATTCACCCAGATCTAAGAAAAAAAACACACCAATGATCAATCACTAGGATACAGAATATCATAATACATAATACAAATCTAAAATGCAAACTATGTGTATTAAAGGGGCTGCACTACATTTTTCATTCAAAACAAGTTACATTTGTTTTGCCCTAGTACAGACAAGTAAGAACACTCTTCAGACAAAAGAATGTAATTTTTAAATCATTAAATCGTAGTACTTTCTGTGTCCTTATATGTGTGTACTCCTCAGTGGTCCTGTAGGTTCATAGTGGTCCATGGGTGTATACTAGACTATGTGCTCTTACACTTGTTCTGATACAGATCAAGATCATTCTAAAGACATTCAGGAAAGCTTCATTTCTGTCCTATCAATGGGACTTTTCTAGTATCGATACATGCTCAAACAAGTATCTAGTTTCGATACTAGTTTTGGTATTGATTAGTATCTGATTTACAATACTTTTAACCACTTAACAGATATTTTGTAAAAGCAACTCTTAGGGTCAAAATGAGACAGTTGTATGCTATCCAATTATGTTTTTTATTATCCGCGAACCAGGAAGTAAAGCTGATGTGCTGTTACCATGCTAGTTGTTGTTAGTATAACTGCAAAACTCCACTCTGGTGTCTGAAAGTTGTGAAAAGCACTTACAAACTCATTGTAGTAAATAATTATGATGTTAGGAATGCGTTAAGAAAGTGAGGAATACGTTTGGACCGCTACATTTTAAAATGAATTAGTTCTGTCCATTTTTTGTTTGTTTGTTTTTAACAAATTTAAGACACTAATAACCAAGTATAGATAATTGTAGTAATTGTTTTACCTTTGAACCATGTCTTGCCAAAACTTCCCACTCCCCACAGGTCAATATAACCTCCTCCTTGATTGCACATGTAAAATCTCCTGGAAACAACAAACAGCATTGTCAGTTAATATAATGGAATTGTATTGATACTTTGCAGTGACATCATGCTCGGGGGGTTCTGCCTGTAAGTCTATGATGAAATTTCAACAGTTAGTTCATAGCATTCACACAGTTAATAAAATAATAATGACTGAGCAATACCAGACTTACCTTTTGAATGCTGGTAACCTTCTGTCCACCGATAACACCGTGGTTGAAACAGAGATGTAATTTTATACAAATGGCTAAAGCCCGTTTTGGACTCATTGACCCAAATGAAGCTAAACTCCTCCTCCGACATTTGAATAAAAGGATAAAATATGTCATGGACCTGTAAGAAACAAAACACAATCAGTATTTTTCAAAGTTACTAGTAGTGTTGTCATGATACTAAGATTTCAAACTCAATTTTCATACTAAGGAATAGATAATTTTAGTATTGATTAGTATCTGACAACCCTAGCTACTAAACAACAAAGCAATAAAGTTTGCTAAAGTCGTACATTGATCCAGACGTCTGTGGTCTCTTCATAAATGATGTAGGGCTGTGTGTTGGGGGGTACAGACTCTACGTGCTCCTGCCGTACGGTGGGGTCATCTGTAACGGGGATGAACAGAGCGGGAGGGAGGAGGACGAGCTGCAGTTTCCTCTGACTGCGGTCCAATAGCACTGCCCAGCCACTAGAGGGAGACACAAGATGAAAGTGAAAGGTGCACTGTGCAGCTTTTCGGCTGGGCTTTGTCACCTGCTTGTTTCTATAGAGATGTCATTGTTCTGCCTGGAATGTTTCACAGTATGACATTAAACAGCTCTACTTTACATTTATTCAATTACAGGTGCAATTACATCTCCATGGAGAAAAGCATCTGACGGACCCTCCACCAGAAAAGTTACACAATGCAAAGTTAAAGACGACATTGTGCTTGTGTCTGCTATATAGTTATAATATATAACACTTCTGGATCCTTGTTTTATATTTTGGACATTTTAAATATTCCTCTAAAATGACTTAATAAAAGAAACAAGTCCCCTGATTTAAAAGTAAGAAAGGTTTTGACATCTTGAATACAGGAGAATAAAGATTACTCAAACATGCATCAATCACTCTAGATATAACTTTTCAAACAATTATAACATGATTAAATGCTACTAAAAGATGATTTTGCATAACATGTCTCACTAATGACACAGTAGTTACCACATCCATAAGCTACAAATAGAAAATTAGAACATTAAAAATGCATATTAGAAAATGGCAGATGTCACTCACTATTTTCCATCACTAGTCCACCCCACTCTCGCGATATATTCAGTCTCAGGAAACAAGGAGTTGAATGGGACCACTAGCTCTTTGTCTTGTGTGCTGATAATCTGTAAAGATGTATTTTAAAATGTTTTTAAAACACATTTAATTATGACAACTGAAACCATAATTACTTGTCACTTACTCTTCCTTGATGGTCTGTTTTGATCTCTGCTAATTTGAGTGTTGCCTGAGGATTTTTGCTTCCTGAAATGAAATAAAACACAAGTATAAATTTGAGTATAAACTTTAGAGCGTGCCAGCCAGTTATGCAGATAAATTTCCTTTGGGATAAAGAAAGTATTTATCTATCCATCTATCTATGACATCACGTTCAAAATTTTCATAATGAGTGGCAACATTATATCAGTGTCAATGGCTGTAAGGACATTTTTTTCTGTAAAAGTATAAAACACGTCTATAATGTAAAAGGGCTGCTACAGTTTAAACACAAATATAAAAGTCTACAACTCTGCTAAATATTTAGTTTGTAACTGACATCTGCAACAAGAAAATCACATAACCAGTAGAAAAAAAACTGTTAAACAGTTAAACAACAGGGACACTGCAGACTCAAGGCACACTCATCACCTTTCTTTCTGAGTCTGTGTGTTGGAGATTAATTGTTGTAGAGTTGAAGTGTCACCCGACAACAATTAATCTTCCCGTATCGCTCTGCACAGCCACAGCAACAACAGAGAAAACTACTGTCATTTTGCAGTATAAAGCTAAACTGAGCTTAAAAAAAAAAACAAAAAAAAAAACTCCATGGACAAAAATTAAGCCAAAAAAGCAAAGGGCCTATGTTATCCTGCAAATCCTACAAAGGTTTAAGTTTAGAGTTCTTCTCTCAAAAGGAAAACACTCTGTTCCACCTTGTGATGTCATGTGATAATACACTAAGTGCGCCACGGTGTTTTTGAACTCCATACACCTTCACTTGAATCATTTGGATAACTTAAGACGTGGAATTGCCAATCTCTACTGAACAAAAGGTAAAAGGTAGCCGCTTCATGACATCACAAGGTGGAACAGAGCATTTTGAGCTTTGGAGATGTAGACAGACCAATAATAAAGGATTATTCAAACATGTGTGAATGAAACAAAGCACAACTCCAGGTATCCAGGTTTTGAGGAGATAACAACATTCTAACATGGCTTAAAGCTCACTAGAGTCCATTTTGCGTAATATAAAGCTGGCCACAGTTCTGCCTCAGTGCCCGTTAGTCTGAATGTTGAGGGACACGTTTCAGATACAATGCTGTCAGTGTATAATCTCTGTAGCGTGCTCCTGACCTGTGCGTGGGTATCTGTAGGCGTCTGCTTTCCGTTCCTCCAGCGCTGGCGAGGGCACGTGGATGATCTCTACGTCCGTCTCATCCACCTCCTCGTACAAAAGGTGCACCGTCTTTCCTCCGTCGTTGTCTAAGGTGGGGAGATAAAACACAAAATAAACATGTTCTGGAACCTACAGAAAATGATCAAAACAAAAGAGATGTACAATTGCTTGTATAATTAGTTAAAGGTGCATTGTGTAACTTTTCTGGTGGAGGGTCCGTCAAACGCTTTAATCCATAGAGATGTTATTGCTTTGGAATGTTTCACAGTATGACAATAAACGTTTCTGTTTTTCTAGGTATTTTTGAGCTGTAAAACCACCTGTAATGGAATAAATGTAAGCTAGAGCTGTTTAGTGTCACTGATTTTCTTCCAGACAAATCTTAAAATGTATGCATTAAACCAATTTTTGCCCAGTCCTAAGCAGTAGTATTTTTTTCACTATATTAGTTATTAGGGATGTAACATTAACCGGAATATCGTGATATCATATCGTCAAAAGTCTCATAAGATAAGATAAGATAAGACTACATAGACCATGATCCTTTGCTGTGTTTCAGTCCAATCTACATGAAGTAACTGTTATTAAACATTTTACATCTTAATTATTTGCATTATGACAAAAAAGTAGCATATTCACGCTTTTGTTAGCCTCCACAAAACATCGCAATAAATATCGTACTGTAAGATGCATATCAGGAAAATATTTTACCAAGAAATTTAGATATCATTGCATCCCTATTACTTATATGAGCTTGAGCTGTAGAACATTTACATTTAACTTTTCATCTTTTCCTTAACTGGGCACTTGCTTCACTGTCCTTATTATTACTCTAGTTGTAAGATAGCACAGTGCCTTGGTAGTGGTCTACAGTCCATCATTCACTTCTGTGTAATGTACATTTCCTAGGGATGGGACGAGACACAGTTTCCACAAGACAAGATGAGAAACAAGACTGGATCTACGAGGATGAGACAAGATGAGATTTTAACATAATTCACAATAAATAAAAATAAATAAATGTTGTAATTTTGGCCTCAGCATTTATGATTTACTTTGTTTAATATTTTTTATGTCATTGCAGCATTGTTTTTTGGTACAACAGCAAGAAATTTTACTTGCCAGTACTTAATCCTTTTTTGTTCAGTCCAAATGTAAAAACATGGGGGAACAATCTTGTGGTCATTTTGTCTTGCGAGATCTTGTCCCATCCCTAATATTTACTTCAACTGTAGCTTCTGTTTCCACTGGTTCTTATTGCTATAAAAGCTACAAACCCTTTCTTGCAATTCTTGAAGTTTCTATTTTCTCACTCAGCTGATATCTTCCCCAAATGAAAAGCACATCTTACCTTCTACAGCTGAGGGGCTCCACCAATACCCAGTGAAGCGGTCGAACTCCTCCTGAATGACAAATGTTGCTACGCCTGCAGATTTGGGATCTTCTTTGACATTATCTAAACCTAAAAAAATCATAATTATTGAATCATTATTATTGTTGTTTTATTTACACGTTAAAACACACAAATTCTGCATATTTAGGCTGAGTTCTTTTCTCAAACAGAAAACACTCTGTTCTTCCTTGTTTTAGCCTCATTGAAATTGCTTCACTCCTCAGTGCAAAAGCAGGTATTAAAGACAACCTTCTCAAACATGCATGAATGAAACAAAACTCCAGCTATATTTTTCATAAGGTAACAGCACTAAAACATGTCTAAAAGCTCACAGGAGTCAGTTTAGCGTAATATGAGACCATTAACCAGGACTAACCTTTGTGGCAGAAGGTTAATCTCTTCTCCTCCCCTGTTTTAATGTTTGCTATCCACAAGTCGTTGTTATTGATGAAGGCGATGAAGTTTTGGTTGGCGGGGCAGATTTTGGGGTCCATGCGCGTTCCCGTGCACTGAGTCTTGATCTCCACAGGCTTGACTGGGGCAGACTGCTAAAACATCAACATCAACTGTTAGATGAGACTAGTCTTAAAATACAGAGACTGGTTTGGATTATAAACTAGAAGTGTGCCAATATATCTTTAAATCTCCAGCTCATCCGATATTGTGTTTTGGTCCATCTTTTGCCTAAAAAGTACGTTCTCTATTTGAACGCTTTAGTGTGAAGAGATAACTGCAAAAACATGACTAAAGAGCTCTCTTATAGGTCTGTGATAAAAATTTGGGGAAAATTACTCAAATCTGTCCTATAAATCGGCCCAAAAATATCGACAAAGCATTGGCCATAAAAAAAAAAAAAACAACTTATCAGGCTCCTGAAAACGTGCTGTTTAAACCCATTTTGCATTTTTTTCTTAGAACTCATCAGGCTGTGTTTGCTAATGTGTGTATTGTTTCACCATGGTAACTGCTTAACATTCTATAAATAAAGTTTGTTTAAGTCCAAGTACTGACTATGAAGCCGTTGTTGCCTCCGTCTTGGCAGTAGAAGAGACTGTTGCTGGCCTGGAAGAGGAACAGGCCGGTCTGGGGATGGTAGTCGTACGACGTAATCCCAAATGCTCCTAATCTTTTACGCTCCCTCAGCAGCTCCTCTTCTCTGGAGTAAGCTCCTTGGTGTGGCGTGGCCTGAGGAAAGTTAGGAAGAGATATGAAAGTCACACTTTAGACCAGCTTCAAGGAACATACAGTCCTATACCTATGTCACAAAAGCCCATAATGAAGGCAATTAAGCCATGTTATAATGTTGTTACCTCATCAAAAACATACCTGGAGTTGTGTTTTGTTTCCTTCACACATGTTTGAGTAATCCTGCATTATTAGTCTACATGTCCAAAGCTCAAAATGCTCCATTCACACCTCTGTAGTGGTAGTTTAGTTAGCAGCTACCTTTTACCTTTAATTCAGTAGAGATTGGAAATTCCAGGGTAGAAATTATCCAAATGATTCTAGTGAAGGTGTGTGGAGTTTAAAAAACACAGTGGAGCACTTCCTGTATTACTAAATGACATCAGAAGAGAGGAACACTACCTAAATCTGCAGGGTTTGTGTGTTAAACATGCGTGAATGAAACAAAACACAACTCCAGGTACGTTTTTGATAAGGAAATAACTTTATAATATAGGGTATTTTAGCAGAAAATAGTGTGATATAGGCCTTCTAAATAAATAAATGTTGCTTTGCTAGTGTTGTCACGATACTAGAATTTGAGTGCAACCCAACAGAGTAGTATAGACTGAGGATGCCCCTTCACGTTTCCTTCACATTTTATAACAGAGTCACTAATGAAGTATGAGTCACAGTGTGTGTTGGCTCCTGTGTGAGAGGATCTGTGATGGACATGAGCATTCTCAGAAGTCTGACCCTGTCATGGTGACCTGGGCCAAATACGTGGGGCTCAACGGTGAAGCTCCAACACAGGCTCTTTACACGACAATGCTAAATATATTCAGCCATTCACACATACTGTACAAGGAAGCCATGATTTTCCACAAATGTATTCAAAATATTATTAGAAGAGTAAAAGACACAGGTGTAAAATAGTCTGAAGTGGCCACTAAAGGCTGCACCCATTTTTTAACTTGTTATTCACCTTATTCCAGAAGTTGCTGTGGGTGCTGCCATTGTCATTCAGGTTGTATTATTTGGCATGGGGCTGCTGACAGAAAAAGGTTCTGTACCAGAGGTGTCCAAACTATGGCCCAGGGGTCAAATGTGGCCCTCAGACCAATATTTATTGGCCCTCAGTCTTCCTGCTGAATTGGCCCCAAATTACCAAAAGTCGTACTTTTTACTGAATATTTTGAAACTGTATCCCATAACCCTCCTGTGGGCTCACCACCTGCGGTGCACAGAGTAATGGGCAGCGTGCTGCCCCCGCAACCCAGCCGGATTAAGTGGGAGAAAATGGATGGATGGATGGATATCCCATAACTTAAAAAAACACATTTTGGTGTGATGCAGAGTGTTGACTTGTTGGTCACATGAACATTGAACATTTCACACAAATCAACCAACTTAATATCAGATTTTAGCAGTTTAAATTATGTTCATGAAATCAATACAATTTTATTTTGTGTTTGAAAAGACTAAATACAATTTAATCGATCAATATGTGGGAAAGAAAATCCCATAGTGCCTAGTCCTGGATAAAAGTCCATTTGTTTCTTTTATAATTGAATGTTTATTTGTTTTATCCCACTTAAAATCAAGCAGAATTTCCACACATCTACTCTGAAAGTAAATATTTAACAGACTGCAAACTTTACCAAGTAAAAGACGGATGTTCGCAAACACTACTGACCTGGAAGTGGTCCAGCATTTGTTTCCAGGATAAAACCAGCAGGGCCTCTTTGCGAACCTTCTTGGGAATTTCTGAGTAGAGCAGGGAGTTTTCTCTGCTTCCATAAGGCATCCCTGAGAAAACAGACGCACTCAGAGTTAACACAACAAACATGTCTGTGTGTATACTGCAAACAGGTGGACAGGGTGGAAAGTAACAAATACAAATAATATTCACTAGGGTTGGGAATCACTGGGTCCCTCATGATTCAATATACGATAAACAGTATACATACGATAATCAATATATTGCACATGATATTCTGTAATATATCACTATTTATGAGAACCAAATACATTTTAAAGGTGCACTGTGTAACCTTTCTGGTGCACGGTCTGTCAAACGCTTTTCTCCATGGAGATGTTATTGCTTTGTCTGGAATGTTTCACAGTATGGCATTAAACCTTTCTATCTCCATGGAGACCAAACCAGACCAAAGTTACAGAATGTCTGGTTTTCTAGGTATTTTTGAGCTATAAAACCACCTGTAATTGAATAAATGTAAGGTAGAGCTGTTTAATGTCATACTGTGGAACTTTCCAGGCAGAGCAATGACATATCCATAGAAACAAGCAGGTGACGGATCCCAAACCAAGAAGTTACATAATGCACCTTTAACAGTATTTTTTTGTTAAACCAGTTGTAACCAGTAGAATATGTCAAGTGTATTACATGAACACATTTCCTTTCTCTGAACAAACATCAAAATTGTAGTACTGTCACCAAATAATTGAGTAAAATGTACAAAATAAATACTCTTGGCAATATATCAAAACAACAGCCCATGACACCGAAATGTATATTATATTATATTATATCTACACTGTCACCCAGACAATTTTGTGTTTTCCATGAAAAGTCACACTTTTATTTACCACCATGTGTTGTAAAATGAATAGAAAATATAGTCAAGACATTGACAAGGTTAGAAATAATTATTTGTATTTCAAATAATAATATTTCCCTTCAAACTTTGCTTTCGTCAAAGAATCCTCCATTTGCAGCAATTACAGCATTGCAGACCTTTGGCATTCTAGGCTGTTAATTTGTTGAGGTAATCTGGAGAAATTTCACCCCACACTTCTAGAAGCCCCTCCCACAAGTTGGACTGGCTGGATGGGCACTTCTTGCGTACCATACGTCAAGCTGCTCCCACAATAGCTCAATGAGGTTTAGATCTGGTGACTGCGCTGGCCACTCCATTACAGATAGAATACCAGCTGCCTGCTTCTTCTCTAAATAGTTCTTGCACAATTTTGAAGTGTGCTTTGGGTCATTGTCCTGCTGTAGGATGAAATTGGCTCCAATCAAGCGCTGTCCACATGGTATAGAATGGCGTTGCAAAATGGAGTGATAGCCTTCCTTATTCAAAATCCCTTTTACCCTGAACAAAACTCCCACCTTACCAGCACCAAAGCAACCCCAGACCATCACGTTACCCCCACCATGCTTGACAGATGGCGTCAGACACTCTTCCAGCATCCTTTCAGTTGTTCTGCATCTCACAAATGTTCTTCTGTGTGATCCAAACACCTCAAACTTCGATTTGTCCGTCCATAACACTTTTTTCCAATCTTCCTCTGTCCAATGTCTGTGTTCTTTTGCCCATATTAATGTTTTTCTTTTATTGGCCAGTTTCAGATATGGCTTTTTCTTTGCCACTCTGCCCTGAAGACCAGCATCCCGGAGTCGCCTCTTCACTGTAGATGTTGACACTGGCGTTTTGCGGGTACTATTTAATGAAGCTGCCAGTTGAGGACCTGTGAGGCGTCTATTTCTCAAACTAGAGACTCTAATGTACTTATCTTCTTGCTCAGTTGTGCAGCGGGGCCTCCCACTTCTCTTTCTGCTCTGGTTAGAGCCTGTTTGTGCTGTTCTCTGAAGAGAGTAATACACACCGTTGTAAGAAATCTTCAGTTTCTTGGCAATTTCTCGCATGGAATAGCCTTCATTTCTAAGAACAACAATAGACTGTTGAGTTTCACATGAGAGTTCTCTTTTTCTGGCCATTTTGAGCGTTTAATTGACCCCACAAATATGATGCTCCAGATACTCAACCTGCTCAAAGGAAGGTCAGTTTTATAGCTTATCTAACCAGCTAAACTGTTTTCAGGTGTGCTAACGTGATTGCACAAGGGTTTTCTAATCATCCATTAGTCTTCTGATGAGACGAGCAAACACATTGTACCATTAGAACACTGGAGTGATAGTTGCTGAAAATGGGCCCCTATACACCTATGTAGATATTGCACCAAAAACCATACATTTGCAGGTAGAATAGTCATTTACCACATTAGCAATGTATATAGTGTATTTGTGATTAGTTTAAAGTTATCTTCACTGAAAAAACTGTGATTTTCTTTGAAAAATAAGGACATTTCTAAGTGACCCCAAAGTTTTGAACGGTAGTGTACATTTTAGAACACCTCTAATACTCGGGTTTTTTGGGTAAATGTACTTTTTGAGTAGATTTTAAACAGTAATTGAGTATAATTCTAGCCATGTAATTGTAATTTGTTACATATTGAATCATAAGGGGTTATTGAGTACTGTACAAGTCCAAATCTACCGCCATCTCTGCTCCTTTCTATTGATACTTTGCAGTTCACTCATCAACATTCTCGGGGGGTGTGATTCTAACTGGAGGCACTAATCTGTCTGAAACTCTGTTACTCAAGTCCAGAAAGAGCAGACTTATTTAGAACTGTAACAGGTGAGCTGATGTGTGCTGTTAAACAAGTCCCAAGCAAGACAATCTTATCACTTTTTCAACAGTGTTTGCTAATGTGTGCACTGTGTCACCATGGTAGCTGCTGAACATTTCACCGTACCATACATGTAGAACAGCCCCAGCGTCATGTCACTGCAAAGTATCAGTATCCACAAACACATAACAGCACTGCATCGCCTGCTCTCATTGGCCAGAGCTCAGAGAATATGCAGATTATGGTTTAATTGATGAACTAAAGGCTTCTAAAATTGTGTCAAAAATAACTAGTAAATAGTGCATAGAGTAGTAGTTTTCATGTGTACTTTTTACTTGTAATTGAGTACATTATTGGCCATGTAACTGTACTTTTCCTTAAGTACTAATTTTCAGTACTCTTTCCACCCCTGCATGTGGGACAAAAGTTGTTTACAGACTCCCAAGCCAATAATGAGCACAACTCGGTACTCAGTAATCATAACATCTGTTGTAATTACAGTGTGGACGGACGCCATCGTAGAATTAAAGGTTTTGTGAATGCGTCAAGTAGTTGAGTTGACATAATAATAATGATAGTTTTCAGTTGAAAGTTGTTTTTTCAGCCCTATGTTGGATGTGTATCCAACATAGGGCTGAAAAAAATATATATCTACCTGTAATTTTTTTCAGCATTTCAGCATTGACATTGCTTATGCTTCATTTTCATTTCTTTGTTCATGTTATCATTTTAAACGTGTCAAGAAGAATTGACAAAAAGACTGAAATATGAACTGACAAACTAACACAAGAATCACATTTCAGAACAGGTTTGTACAGATCTAAAACACAGGGTTAGCAGTTTTTATGCCGAATAAGACTTTTATTGTATAGAGAGGAAACTAAAGCTGCATTGTGTAACTTTTCCGGTGGGGAGTCCGTTAAATGCTTTTCTCCATGGAAATGTTATTGCTTGGTCTGGAAAGTTGAACAGTATGGCATTAAACCTTTCTATCTTCATGGAGACCAAACCAGACCAAGTTACAGAATGTCTGGTTTTCTAGGTATTTTTGAGCTGTAAAACCACCTGTAATTGAATAAATGTAAGGTAGAGCTGTTTAATGTCATATTGTGGAACATTCCAGGTAGAGGAACAGCATATCCATAGAAACAAGCCGGTGACGGATCCCCTACCAAAAAGTTACATAGTGCAGCTTTAAGCCTTGTTTGCAGCCTTTGTGATTTGCCAATTGTGACCATTCAAACTGCAATTTCGATTAGATTTTGATTAATCTTGCAACCCTAAGACTGACAGTATCATTTAAAAGTTATATGTTGATGTGATGTGTGTTCAAGGTGCAACTTTTCTTGTGGAGGGTCCGCCACCTGCTTGCCCCCATGGAGATAGTACCGTTTTGCCTCGATTATTCCACAGTATGGAAATAAACTTAGTAATCACAGTGGAGACAGGTTAATGTCCAGATCTATGGAGAAGCAAGGCTGTACATGGTAAGAATTCATGTTTTTAAGATATTTTCGAGCTATAAAAACAACTGAAACTGAACCTATACAAGGGTGATAAGTTTAATGCCCTACTATGGAACATTCCAGGCAAAGAACTAACATCTCCATAGAGACAAGCAAGTAGCAGACACAGTAGAAGTTACATAGTGCATCTTTAACTATTCAAAAACAACTTAGTGTAGATATTGGGAGTGAATCCATTGCAAACAAGGCTGGTACAAAGTTGTGAAATGTGGCTAGACATTTCACTAAATAAATAAGATAAAAAATCGATTTTCAGCTCAAACATGAACAGCAAAAGTCCAATTATTAACCAGTTTTTCCACAATACACTGACTGACTTTTAGGCCTGTCACTATAAATACTACGTTGACTTATCGTTCCAATACATGACAAGTATGGCAATTATTTTGGCAATTATTTATCACAGATAGTTTTTCTATATACTAGTGGGCAATTTCTGGTTATCTTTCTGTTCTACAATGAGATTTGAGATGTAGAGGGTTGAATTATTAACTTCTATGACTCATTATACTGCAGATACAAACTAACTTAGAGGTGCACGATGTAACTTCTAAGGAGGAGGGTCCGCTGCTTTGCTCGTCTCCATGGAGATACTATTTCTTTGCATGGAATGTTCCACAGTACGGCAATAAACATATTTGCCCTGCATTTATTCAATTACAGGTGTTTTATAGCTCAAGAATACTTTGAAAAACATGAATACTATGCTACTATGTGCAGCCTTGCTTCTCCATAGATCTGACCATTAACTTATCTCCATTGTGGTTACCAAGTTTATTTCCATGCTGTGAAATAATCAAGGCAAAGCAGCAACACATATAGTTTTTACATAGTTACATGTTAAATACATGTACAGATTGTAATATTTTGTGTACCCTATGTGAATGTTTTGTTAATTTTGTCATAAAAATATGGTTAATTGATGTGTGATTACAAATCTGTATAAAGCTGAAGTGATGGTACGGTTTAAGAGGGCAAGAGCAGGGTATTTTAAACTAATACAATGTTATTTATGCGGTTCCCCAGTTATTATGGTCTATTTGAAGATTTACTGCTATTAAATCTGAAAATCATCAGTGAAGTGTCAACCTTCATACAGTGCCATATAAAAACATAACCAACCATCTTACCGAGGTAGTATAGCCTATGTGAGTGGGGTCCGTTGTCGTCCTTCTTCTGCACAAACTGGAAGTCGTGAGGGGCTTTGTTGGCAATCATCCCAGAGTACTTCCTGCTACAGTGGATGATGTCCCGGAGCCCGTCCCAAGAGTGTTTCTCCACAAAGAACTGTGACGGGATAACATCCTCCATATCGACCACCTCTGTGCTGTCTGTCAGCCCGTCCACTCCGCTCATGTTTACGCTCACACAGCTGCAAACGCACAACAACATGGAGTTTTATTATTATTATTTTATTATTTATTATTTATTCTTATGGGTCTATGTTATGGTTTTATTTATTCATTTTTATAACGTTGTTTTTATTATGTTTTTGTTGTATTAAAGGTGTACTGTGTAACTTTATGTTTGGGGGTCTGTCTCCTGCTTGTTTCTATGGAGATGTCATTGCTCTGCCTGGAACGTTCCACAGTGTGACATTAAACAGCTCTACCTTACATTTATTCAATTACTGGTGGTTTTACAGCTCAAAAATCCCTAGAAAAACAGACATTCTGACTGTGAGCGGGGTCGCCTCTCCACAGATCTGACCTGTAACTTGGTCTGGTTTGGTCCTCATGAAGATAGAAAGGTTTAATGCCATACTGCGAAACATTCCAGACAAAGCAATAACATCTCTATGCAGAAAAGTATTTGATGGACCCTCCACCAGAAAATTACACAATGCACCTTTAAATTGTAGATTTTTTTAATTTTTCTATGTGCAGCCCTTTGGAAACAGTCTTTGTTTATAAAATGTGCAATAGAAATCAAGTGGATTGGAGCAGCTGTCACTCCAGACACACACATCTACAATATCTAGGGATGGGCAATATATATATAAACACTACCAGTCAGTTTGGACACACCCGCTCATTCAGTGTTTTATCTCTGTGTTTACTACTTACAGATACTGACATATTAGGCCAATATTTGGACTTTTTGCTTATCAGCTATTGGCCTTAAAACTCCATCATAGACCGATATTTTGTTTTGGTCAATCTGCTGTCTACAAAAAATTCACGCAAAGCTTTATACGAACACTTTAATACTTTAAAACTTGACTATACAGCTATATTTAAGGTTTTTAGTGAAAACGGGTTTGGGGGAGTTTGTAGTAAATTTATATTACATAATTTAGGAAAAATAATCCAAATCAGCCCTACATATCAGCTCAAAAATATCATTTGGTCTGTATTCTAAACAATCGATATCAGTACTGGCCATAAAAAAAAAAAACATATCACTCTCGATCTCTACTACTTTCTGCATTTTAGATAGGTAGGGAAGACATCAAATGAATGTGATGCCAGGTATACAGAACTATGCATCTGTGCGCTGTCTGGATCTAATTATAAAGCATTTTATTGTCCGAGAATCAGGAAGTGTGCGGCCAGATTTTATGCCAAAGGTTTCTAGCTTCACAGTGATAAGCAGAACTCGGCTCAGATCTCTGTTGTGAAAGTTGTGAAGTTGTGAAAAGTGCCTATAAACTCATCACGGGAAATGTTTAGGATGCTCTGAATGCATAAGGTAAGTGAGGAATAACTTCGAACCTCTGAAAACCGTTTAACATGAACTAGTTCTGTTTTTCCTGTATAAAACAGACTTTTAATCATCTGCCAAAGTCTGAACTCTGAATGGCTGTACACCTCTCCATTAAAAAGACCCAAGCTGATCATGTACAATTTGATATTACCACATTTTTAATTGATAGTAATGAAAATG
Organism: Taenioides sp. WSHXM2023; assembly: GCA_029959045.1. Taxonomy (NCBI): domain Eukaryota; kingdom Metazoa; phylum Chordata; class Actinopteri; order Gobiiformes; family Gobiidae; genus Taenioides; species Taenioides sp. WSHXM2023. The sequence goes on from CM057096.1 coordinate 28,759,636, forward strand.
TCATCAATCCCACAGCCCCATTTACAACCTTTAACAGAGTATCTAGGCTTGGTCTCCCATCCCATCTAAAACAAATATACTGAAAAATGTATAGAATCATATACTGTACCTTTTCCAAATGCCTTCTGATTTGTCACAAAGTTTCACCTTCTTAACTCTATGCATTCACCGGTCGACACTCCTCGCTGACTCTGCAGGAATAAAAACATGAGTCTAAATTACAAAGGAAAACTATATATACACAATATATTCCCCCAAGTACGTTATTCACATATATATTCTAATGGTAGCTTGTTTTCTCGCCACAACTACATTTAGACAACATTCTGTAAAATATATTTTAATTAGGGTTGTCAAAAATATCGAAAATCAGATATTAATTATTAGTATCAAAAAGACTCAATATATTGATTTGAGCAGAAAACCAAATTACATTAACAGGACACAACTGAAGCTTTCCTGAATATTTTTAGTCTAATTTTGAACCTTAACAGAACAAATATAAGATGTCATGGTAACATAAAGAAAGTAGTATTATTTTGTGTATGAAAATGACATTCTATTGCTAAAAAAGACGTATTGATACTATGGAATTCTCCTTAGTATCTAAATCAAGTTTGAAATGTTAGTATACAAATTAAAAAATACATATTTATAGCCATTAACTTTAACAGCAGTATACATGGAAAATGAATGAATGGGTTGTTCTCTGGAAAAGTAGATGATTCACAGATAGTACTTAGAAGTAGCTCATATAAAACAACATATTGGTAGTTTTCAGATTCTAGAATGTGATGATGTCATCCTCCGAAATGGGGGGCAAGGGACAGATTTGCCTATGGATTGCATTGTACTTGGCCGTGAAATATCCAAAATGTAAACTCACAAATCTCCCCTACAAAGGCAAAAGACCTTAACTCGCCAGAGTGTGAAACTGAGAAAAACGACTTCAAAGTTTCTGTTTTGTCCAGACAAAAGTATAATAGGAAGGGCTCCCAAAATTTGACAACTAGTTGCTATAATGAAAAAATATTTGAATGTGAAAAATAAATATTGAGCTCAGTATTGACCTTTGACCCTTATTTGGCAGTTACTGTACTCTGCCTTTGTATCATGTGCCAAAAATAAGGAGTCGTGCAAAGGCAAAAGGCAGTAAGAGTGTCTGTTAAGGAGTTTTGCACAACTCCTTATTTTTGGCACATGATACAAAGGCAGAGTACAGTAACTGCCAAATAAGAGTCAAAGGCCAATTTTGAGCTCAATATTTTTCACAATATTTATTCACATGATAAAGGAGGTCTCAAATACCTCCAAAATGACATGAACTCATTTGACCAAACATGACGTTACGGCGTTTTCCTTTGTAGGGCAGAAATGTTGAACCTGTTATTTTCAGTAAGTAACTAAACCCTAGAACTCGCTATATTACAACATCATTTTGCATTTTAACCATTTTAATTTCATCTGTATTCATTAATATTGTCTTACAGAGTGTTGTGATGTCATCTGAAGCCCACCAATAGAAGCCTTGATCCCCTTGAGTAAAAGTGAAAGTGTTTTTTGTTAGTCTCCTCCTGTAAAGCCTCTTTGGATCTCTGGAACAGCGCTGTAAAAGTGTTATGTAATATTATTACGGTTATTCTTCTCAATGAATGGTCTTGCGTAAACAGCTCTGAGCTCTCACTTTGGACTCAGCTGACAAACTGAAGAGAGAAACACACAGATCTGTATGTGTGTAGAGTGTCTGGTTAGTACACACTGACAAAGGTTTACTACATGACACTACACACACTACTGCATGTCCTGAGGTCCTGTACTTGCTGTAAACGGTGGAGGGTGTGGATCAGTGGACAGAGTGTTGCAGCCGCCGCAGCAGCAGCTCTTATCTTTGTTCTCCACTATGTCAAGAACCCGGCAAATGCATCTCAGGTGAAAAATAGTCAAGAAAACATGTCAAGTGTGGGCGAAAAGCAGAAATCGATAGCTAAATGTTCTGTCATAGTTGTTGGTAGCGGTGTAGGATCGGCCGGGTAGAGCAGAGGCTTCGCTCGGGTTTGACAGGAGGACAGCTGCTTTCTGTTCTCTTCTCTCGGCTAACTCTGCTAGCCCCAGCGCACAAACGTTAGCCGGGCGCTAGCGGGCGACTCGGAGGTTTCTTGTCAGAAAAACAGACCCATAGTTCACGGATTCTTTTGGAAAATAGAAACATGGCCAAAACACTTACCAATGCGACCGCTGTTAGTCTAATGATGGCCGGGACTTGTTTAACTGGGTGTGACAGAGCAAATGAGACGCGTGCTAAAGGCTGCTTCCATGGCCCACAGCGGCCGCTCCAGAATGCAGCAGCGAGCTGCCGGACGGAAGCACAAGGAACCTTGTGTGGAGAGGCGTTTGCACCGGAATGTTTTAGTGTGGCACTTGTTCGACGACAGCTGCTGCTCAGCTGCTCCTCTGCTGTGGGCATGACTCTATCAAGGATCTATGCTTAAGCTCTAGTTACGTTTAGAGTTGTGCATATTGGAAGTATTTCCACGTCCTCTAACACATTCTATTTTGCACCTTTAGTATTGATAATATGTGTATGCTTTATGCGTCAGGCGTCTGGGATGACACCAGCCCACATGAACTCTCACTGATACAAGTATATACTCTATTACTTATGCTTGTTTTAACTTATGCCCACATGGAATAATGGTAACTCGATTTTAATTGTTCATTTACATTGCATGCATTACTGACAATATTTCACAATGTAAACCCTACCGTGGACAGTGATGGGAAGAATACTTTGAAAATGTATTTAGTTACAGAATACCTGCATTAAAATGTAATGCAATCCAATACAGGGGCCAGAGTGCTGTATTCTGAATACTTGCAATACTTTTAATTACAATACTTAATTACACCAATACTGTGCAATTTAAAGCCAAACATATTCCTTTGATTTAGAAAAAATATTCCAAATACCACCAAGTGTGACACTGTCCCGTCTCATAAATAAACTAAGTGAGACTAACAAACTGTACTGGAATACAGTTACTCAATACGCATTTTCTGTAAATGTACTTAGCTACTCCCCAACACTGATTGTGGCCTAGCCATGTAAAAAGCATTGACAAAAGACATTTTTGGACCACCAAAATTTATTTATACAAAGAAAACAGCCATTCTACTTCAGAGGGATGAATCGAGAAGAATGCGTAGCACCGATACCAGGACGACCGTGCTTCACAGGCTTGTATGTGATGGAGAACTCCCCCAGGTAGTGACCACACATCTCAGGCTGCAGGGGGGAAAATAACAAGGCTGTGAGAGCAGCTCATAAATCAGTAAATCATTAAATGTTAGACCATTTTTATTCATACAGTGACAATGCCAGTGCTGTAGTGAGCCAAATGTTTCCCACTTTATGCCTCGCTCAGAATGCAGAGCAACTACAACTGTTTGAGCGGTGTATAGTGCACCTCACATGCACAGCTGTGCTGTTGCAGTTTTCTGATGAAAATAGATTTCCAGGAATTAATCCAGAGCACCACAGCACCTCTGCCATCGCCACAGTGCTGTGAGGGAATTCTGGGCCAGTCATCACTTTAAATGCTTTGGCATTCTTGTGGCTGAGCGAGGCCAAACGGCTCAAAGCCTGTGCAGAGCGCACACGCCCCACAGCACTGAAGTGAGATTTACACTGGAATGACACTAAACTATATGGGTTTGATACAAACAAATAACCTTACTTGTACCAAGTTCCCATCAGTAAATGTTCAGTAAATGTTTGAATTAATGGCAAAAGGAGAAATTTAATTTAATTTCAGAACTGAAGAAGCAGCTTGGATGAGCTGCGAAATGTATCCGACCAAATAAACTCTGTCCAGCTGACAAATTAAATTTCTCCTTTTGCCATGGATTCTACCTGGACGACTGACTACACACAGTTTGTATTAATGTAAATTTTCAAGTGAACTACATTCATACTCTTGAAGAAATTTCCACAAGCATAATCCAAATGCAACCTTGTGTACAAACGCAAACTAGTCTCACTACTCACAAATGGGCCTGCACATTAGTCTGTGGCTATAAGCCTCAAGTTCATGATCAGTTACTCTTGTACTGTCCCTGTCAAATAAAATCATCTATACACAGTCCACCTACATACACCAACCTACAATGACCTTAAAAGAGGGAGATGTTCAACAATGTTTATTTGCCCACCTTGATTTCAACCTGGTTGAACGTCTTTCCATTGTACACTCCGACCATGGATCCGACCATCTCAGGCAGGATGACCATGTCCCGGAGGTGGGTCTTGACCACCTCTGGTTTCTCCATGGGGGGAGCCTCCTTCTTGGCCTTACGCAGGCGCTTCAGGAGGGACTGCTGCTTACGGCGAAGACCACGGTTCAATCTCCTCCTCTGACGGGCACAGTACAGCTGCATAAGCTGCTCACTGCACAAATATGCAAGTATTTCATTAAAGACATTTTCTTACATAAATGTTTTTTCCTGTGTTAACCTTTTCACTTTTATGAATTTCAAGTATGCAATGTATACATCTATGTCACACATTTTGAAATGTGTGGCAAGCCTAACACTACCAACCGAAACACTTGACATGCAATATTATTGAAACACCAGCAATTAGGGGGTGCAGTTTTCATGTTGACATCAAACAGTCGTTTAACTTTGGATAGTGGAAAGATTTGGGTACAACTAGCTCTTGCACCATCCACACCAGCAGGTCAACAGTTTATCACTGAAACAGTGGGAGTAGAACTACAGGGACAGGGAATCGGACTCACTAGGACATGTCCAGGAGCTGGTCCAGGTCCACTCCTCTGTAGGTGAACTTCCTGAAGGTACGCTTCTTCTTGATCTCGGTATCCGCCTGGAAAACACGGGACAACCTCGGTCAATTGGCTCATTGTCAGAACGAACAATTACGTTTTTGGTCACACATTACGACTGTTAATATGCATCGAATAGAATCGCATTGTGTATATTATGTTTAGGTGTAGAAATTAGTGGAAATTTGTAGTACACACGGTCAGGCCTGCCGGTTAGCTTAGCCACGATTGATACAAATTGCTAACAGCATTTATTCAAAACATCTCAATTTAAGGCCAGAAATTCAACATCGGATTTCACTCGAACATTAGTAACTCTCGGGCTATGACCGCAGACCGCTTCTAAGGTCTGTAGAAACCCCAGATGCTTGTAGATTACGTATATTCATGCCACAGTGGCTCAGATACCTACCATCTTGCCTGATGCTCCGGAGGAAAAGAACGGGCTAAACTCTCGTTGAATTTAATATCGCGCGATTTGGACACTGTTTCCGGTCTACCTTTGCTTTGTGTCTTTTAAACAGTAGGTGGCGCTATTTGACAATTTTTGTTTTCAATTTTCTCAAACCATTTTTTATCAGTAAGCTTGCTTCAGTCTGTGCTCCATACCTTAATAATACAGAAAATTTAAAAAAAAAAAAAAAAAAAAAAAAAGATATGTTGTGTTTTCCTTTCTTTATTCTCTTTTTCCTTTGAGCCCGTGTAAATGTACTGTATTTTCTATTTTGAGTTATACATTTGTTTATACTTGCCTCAAATACTTAATTATTGTGTATGTACGCCCTCTTTTATTGCAAGTTACTGTTAATTTGCATGTGTATTCTTTATTATTTATCATTTTAAAATGTGCTCTTTACTTCCGGGATGGTGTAGATGACTTGTTACCATGGTGATACATTGACTAGCAACGACGCTTGCACGCAGTGAGCACTCGGACTTCACCGTGGTCAATACTTTAATAACTTAACGTACTCCTGATTCAGAATGCTGTGATCCCCAACACGAAAATATGGATTTACCGGCTACGTATTACGGGAAACTTGACAAAAGAAACCCAGTGGTAATAGGTTTTTTTCGAGAGATGAGCTCGTTCATAGCGGTTATGAAGAAAATCGCTTCTCCGCCCGCACGAGAGGACAACTCTGCTTACGTTAAAGGGTAACGTGGGCACGACACTAGGAAAAATTCTAGGAAAAATTCAAGTTTGTTTTTTTTTTTTGTTAGTTGTTAGTTGGTGTTCAACAAGATCAATAAAAAACACTGGCTTACGTTACTTTCTTAAATTTTGCCTTGTTTAAATCCCCTTTCACGTTCTCCTGTTGTTTTTGTAGGATTAAAATATGTGTGGAAATATGGAAAAAGTACAAAAGTAGACTGCCGCCTTGCTTCTATCATGACCACATGTTGCAGGTGGCAGATGTGCTGTTTGAATTAAAGGTAACAAGAGAATTGAGGCTTTGCAGTAACATCAGGCTGGGGTGTATTTTTATATGGTGGAATGTTCTTAAATGATCGTGGTGACAGAATGCACACATTAGCCAGCCAAAAAAAATGTTTTAAGATTGTCTGAAACTCAAGAAAAAATACAAAATAGATGTAAACAGCACATTTACAAAAGCCTGTGATTAGGGTGACCAGACGTCCCCATTTACCCGGGACAGCTCCAGTTTTGAACCCTGTGTCCCCTGTCCCAGCAGATTATCCAAAACCAGTGTTTTGTCCCAGTTTTATACAAGAAATGTCCCAAGTGTCCCTGTTTTTGACCAGTCTGATCCCTGCTAACAGTAAAGACAGGCATATGTTGTCATTTGTTGGGATAAAATACAGAAAAGATGATTAAAAATGACTAAAACACAAAGAAAATGTGACTATATGACTTATCTTAGTCATGAATGGGCCAAGTGCAGCAATTTTCCTTAATTATGCACTTGTTTTTATTATTACCAAGAGAGATCATTTGTTGTAGTTCCAGGTACAGCTCGTTCTGGTCAGATTATGTTAAAATAAAACTCAGATTAAAGTCTAGCTGCAAAGTATCAATATTGCATTTATTATTGTATTTTATATAGGCCTATCAATGCATTAGCCCTTGAGTCACTCCTCACCGTTTGTCCTTTGTGCAGTTCTATGACATGGCCTTGTGGTATGGCTACAGACCACATGTGCAGCAGTTCACATCAGTGGACATTCTTGACTTTGAAGACATAGGCCACTTCAAAGCTTCTCTTTTCCCTAAAGGCTTGGATACAGACCAAGACGCTCTTCTCATGAAGGTAAAGCCGGTCTGATCTGTTCTAATGTTGTTTCCTCATCAAAAACAGACCTGGAGTTGTGGGTTTTTTTTTTCTTGTTTAACGCACAGACCCTGCCCTTGTGATGTCATGTGACGTGGTAATACAGGAAGTGCTCCACAGTGTTTTTAAACTCCACACACCTTCACTGGAATTATTTGGATAATTTCAAACCTGTAAGTGCCAATCTCTGTTGAACTAAAGGTAAAACATAGCTGTTAACTTGAAAACTACCACTACATGACATCACAAGGTGGAACAGAGCATTTTGAGCTTTGGAGATATAGACAGAGTAATAATAATAAAGTGTTACTCAAACATGTGAATGAAACCAACACAACACCTGGTAGTGGAGCAACATAACAACATTATAACATGGCTTAAAGCTCACATGAGTCCATAGTATCTTTAATATGGTAATACATGTGGAGATACTGTTGTTTATGTGCACAGATACGGGCGCTGTATGGCTGTGCCCGCTGCACTTTTGAACAGGTGACGGCTCATCATGACCTCACTCCTGATGGTCTTTATAAACTACTCTGTGTGCTGGATCTCACTCGCATCATTATGCAAGTTTTCCAGCATTATGACGGCCTGTGCTGGCAAATGTATAATGGTATGAATTCTTTCAAGTATAAGGTGTGTATGTGTGTATGAGGTCTCATGTCATCTGTTTTGCAGGCTCAGTTCTCATCTACAACATCTGTCGGTACCTCATGACAAACAACTACAGTGCACAGGTCTGTGGTAATAGACACTAAGAATCAAAACCAAGTTATAGTTTAGATTCTCATGTACAGACGTCTTTTGTTTTATCCCATGACTTCCTCAAAAGTGTGATGTGACGTTGCTGTGACGTGTCTGCTCAGCTGATTTAAACAGAATTTGTCGCTGTCGTCCTACTGCTCCAAGACAGGAGACAGCGCCACCTGCAGTCTGACTTCTTCAGAACTGTATCCCAGGTGTGACAGAGTGGGTTTGCTCCCCGTGGGCGTGTTCCCGTATCTCGATGGCCTGATCCAGCGATGGTACTTGGTTGCTGTCTGTGCCTATGATCCATGAGATGATTTTCCCTCTTGCAGTGGTCTGATATTGCGGACTTAAGTTGTTCTTGGTGGGCTTGTCTCTTAGTGGCTTGGGTCCATGTTTTGGTTGTTTCCTTTTCACTGAGCAGCAGAAACTGTCAAGGTATGAAATAAATAGAGGTCTGTACATAAGAATCTAAAGGATAATCAATACAGACTATGACTATAACCAAGTGGTAATAAAACTTGCTTGGTTTTTGCTTTATTTTTTTAAATTTCTTTGCTCGTTTCAATCATCCCCACATGTATTGCTGCATGATATAATAAATACAATTCCCAAACACACTATTTAAAAGAAAAGCAGAAGGAAGAAACCTCTCTCTTTCTCTGTTCAGGCACTGGATTACCTCTTGTGGGCGAGTATCAGTATAGAACTGTCTGTCCCACTGATGACAAGTAAAAATGTGCCATGGCTTGTCACATTGTACTGTGCTGTATGCCAGTGTTACTATGACAACCAAGCCGCAGTGAAAGGGGAGGTAGGTCTTTCTTTAACCAACAATCAATCAAATGTTTTGCTGCACAGAAGGGCCAAACTGCCAGTAGAGACAATATTGCCAGGAATTATTATTATTATTTAAATGTTGTTTTTGTCTTGAACGTTCTTCAGGTGTTTGCCAGACGAGCTCTTGTAAAAATCACTGAACTTGTAAACTTAGAAGAGAAATGTGGGATTCCAGCCTCCAAAGAAACAAGAAGAACCTACAAAGAAGCATCAATCAAGGCACGTATTATTTCAATATCAAAACATTTAAGATAATTATATATTGATACTTTGCAGCTGATGACATCAACATGCAAACTGTAGGCATGCTCTGTCTGAAACTCTGTTACTTAAGTTAGACTTTAATTTGAGATTTGACCAGAAAGGGCTGACATAGTTGGAACTACAAAAGGTGAGCTGATTTGTGCTGTTAAACAAGTCTCACACACATAAAATGACATCACGCTCACTTGTTTTGATGAAAATCACCTAAACAGGACCACGAACGCTCGTATTGATCAGAAGCTCCTGAAAATGTGTTGTTTTTTTCCCGAGTTTTCAGATAAAAAAAAAAAAAAAATGACAGTGCTTGTTAATGTGTGTATTGTGTTTCCATGGTAACTGCTGAACATTCTGCCAGTAGGGATGCATATAGAACACCCCCAGCCTGATGTCACTGCAAAGTATCAATAGTGTTATATAAAAATTGTAAATACTGTTATAACACTGCACTAACTATGTATTTTATGTTTCTTTGCTTTAGTTGGCTACAATGGTTTTCAAGCGGGCTGTTTTTGAAGCAAGGATTAAAACACTTCGATTTAAAATAAAAAAGGATCTATCTGATATACCAAGTGTAACTACAATGATTCATATTATGAATGCAAAATAATCCACTTCAAACTTCCAGCTATAACCAAAAACATTATCTGCTCACATGTAAAACAGGCACCTTGGCCACGTACCACGACTGAAGAGATGCTCTCCAGCATGTTTGATGGAGGAGCAGCACAGTTTCTGGCTGTTCTGGAGGCACTGAGAGACAGCAGCAAACTCCTCCCACCAACAGGAGGACCAAGGGACCTCGAGGTACAAGAGGTGGTCCTAGAGCTTCTTGCTGCTGGCATCAGTCTGTTGTCTGGTGGGTTAAACATCAATAATATAAATGGCTGTAAATTACACTTGTTATTTAATATTTAAAACCTAAAGTATTGTAATGTGTTTTTGAAACAGAAAGTGAACAAAAGAATGATTGCCAGTCCTCAGGATCTCTTCGTGCAGTCACATCATCATCTTCACTTCTAGATTTAGCTATTGCAGGTTTGTCCTACTCATTCTCATTTAAATTCTCCTAATCTTATATGACCATGATATGTTTTCTGTTTGGGTTCAATTCTGTGTGTGTCGCCAGGAGAAAACAAGGTGTGCTCTGAGGCTGCTGTGGAGTTCATTAAACTGTTGTATTACAACAAGCAGCTAGAGGCTTTTTCTGAGTACTCAAGAGAAATGCTTCAGCTTTTGTCGGTGAGAGTTGTGTATCAGAAATGTGCTTCTAATGTATTGACAACACTATCTATTTGATCAACTCTATCTTTAGTGTTTGAAAGGCCTGTCATCAGAAACAGCAGAGCTGGAACTGGGTTTACTTTATTATTACAGCTGTGTGCAAAAAGGTACATGCTTTCATAGACTGTCTGTGGGTGCTTTCCATTGGAAGTTGAAGACTTATATATAAATCCTTGTTGTATCTATCTCCAACAGAGAAACAGAAGGTAACACTGGCTGTAAGTGAAGAATTCAATGAACTGGTGAAAACACTGCACAAATATGTTTGTGACTCTGTAAGTAATGTGGAATTATTGTAATCTAACATGTTTTTGAGTGAACTTTATCGTAAACCTTTTCTAATTAAACTGAACAGGGTTCGGAGCCGGACAGAGATCTTGTCTTGTCTGTGATACTGTTTGTTTGGGAAAAAATATCATCTGTGATAGAACGCGCCCATCGACATAACTTAGAGAAGTTGGAGAAGGTCTTCTCTCATTTGTCTGTCTGTTTTTGGTGTTGTTATAGTCATTCATTATTTTCATGAACACATTTGCAGTGGGCCTGGTGTCTGTCTGTGCTGTGTGAAGTGGCCTTTGCCTTTGAGCCCTGCACTACTCACTGTTGTTTATTGACTGGAGAAATGGCACTCAAGTTTGCCATGCTGCTTGAAAGTGCCTCTAAACGGGTTCAGCAAAACTCTTCTCCCAGTAAAACAAACCTAAAACATTTTCTTCACATTCAGTCTTACCTCTTTATGATGTTGTTAACTATGGTTCTTGTCTCTAGAAGTCAGTGCTGCAGAAGGCGATGCTGGGATAGTAAACTCTCTCTCTCTTAGCAAGGTAAATACTAACATAGCTGAACAATAAAGTCAATTTGCAGTGACTCTCTGTATTGTGGTATGTGTTTGTCAGAGTTCCAGGATCCAACTGCTTCAAAACGTGTGTTCAGTGGTAAAAAAGTGTCTAGTAATTTTGTCCAAGGGAATGAGCACAATGCTGCCTCAAGATGGATCCACTCTCATCGACACGGCTTACATGGAGGTGATTAAATTATTATTGATGCTGTATGTAGATCATGAATGTTTATGTATTCAGCACTGATGTATCAGGCATGTCATGAAGCAGAAAAAGTCCCCACAATAAATACTGAACCTCCAAAATAACTGATCGATCTATCATGTATTGAACAATAAGTCGATATGGAATTTATGGTGACAGGTCTATGTGTTTGTTAGAAGCAGGAAAATGTTGTAGGGTTTGAATAATATGGCTGTTGACATCAGAAACATTCACGGCTTTCACAGATACGAAGTTTGACGTTAGCCAGTTCTCATGTTGTGATTCCCAGTTAGGCAGGTGACTATTTATCCTGTAAATGTACACACTTATTGTTCTTTTTTTGTCAGAAATATGGAATACCTTCATCCACTTGGTCGTCTGAAGAAGGAAACAGTGAAGATAGCTCTCCACATGTAGAAACATCTAAACACACTTGGAGCAGAGATGACTTCCTGCTGGTCGTGGATCTTCACTTTCATCTCAATGCCATTTATTACAGAGCATTTCTGGGTTTGGTGAATGATAACGCAGGTCAGATAACACATTCTGGATTTAACACAATTTCCTGTAAAAATCATATTACAGATGAGACTAAATGATTTTTCTTTAATTATTATTATAGCTTCAGAGTCTGAGATATTTCAGCAAATTAAGAAAAACAAGGTTTCCAAAGCTGTTTTTCTGATGCAGAAGGCTTTAATGGAATATAACATGGACCCAGGGCACTCCAGCATCAAGGATCAACTAGAGGTTGTTCAAAAAACTTTAAAAACACAATATGTTTATTTACGTATATATACTGTATGTGCTGACTGTGTGGCTTAACTAGGAGTCTGCTGTACTGATAAGGAGAGCAGGATTAGAAGAGAGAAAGCTCTGTATGTCCACTGTTACAACCAGTCAGTCTGCATCATCATCATCCAAAAGCAGAGGCATTAAGGATCAAAAAGCCTGCCCTCCACCTCCACCTGTTCTACTATCACGCTCAGATCACTCTTTGAGCTTTGTTCCTGCTCCCTACAACCCAAATCAAAAAGTAAAACATGTTTTGTGATTTTAAATGAACTACAATCTCAGAATGCTAATGCATTAAATGACCTGATCTCAGGTGTGCTGGTATCAGCTTTTGGGCCATGCTGCTGAGGATTCTACTAATACCAAAGTCAGACTTGGAGACTGCAGTTTGTCAGGAACAGGCAGTTTGGTATGATCCAATGTAAAATGTGTGTTTGTTCCTGGAATCATGTTCTTTTGTTTTTTTCAGATCTCTGCTGAATCTGCCAGATGTGTGTTGAAGGCAGAGGGCTTAGACCCAAACCAGAAATATGTGTTTGCTGTAGCCGCCTACAACAGTGAGGGGGAGCTAGTGAGCAACAGCATTGGGGAGACCACTGTCCCACTGTTAGCCTCACCCCCACTGCCCCTGCTCACCTGCTGGGCTTACCTGGCACAGGTATCCACGCAATCTCTTTGACATGGAATTCTCCAGGATATGGCTAAACTAGTAAACTACTGAAATTCTTCAGGTGGCATTTCAGACCAAACAGTACGATGTAGCCAAGAGAGCTTGCCAAAAACTCTGGAGCCACTTCACTTCCACTGAATCCAGAGCTAACATAATCCAGTATGAACTTTTCACCCCAAGGTAAGAGTAAGAAAGCGACTTTACTCATTTTCTTCTTATATGTTTCTTCATAATGGATATTTTTCAAAGGTTGCAAGTCACTACTCTTCGTCATTCATCGCCCGCCCTGCGCCAATCGGTCTTTGCCTCCATATTGATTGAAACAGAAATGAACAGACAGTGTGGCTCTCTCCAGTTTGACCAGTTTAGTGACAGAGGACTGTTCATCTGGGAGCAGGTAACCATTGCACAGATTCTCTTTCACCTGGGGGTGTACTATTCTGCACTTCTGTGTGCAGATCTCTAGACTGGAGGAGTGTGAGCGGATGCTGGTGGCCATAGACTTAACATCCTGGTTAAGTGACCACAGAGATGCCGTACAAGCTGTTCTAGTTTGTTATGCTCTTGTGAACCCTCTCATCTACCACCAGATCCCATGTGACCCTGTGATACAGGTGGGGAATGATCCTTTGTGAGAGTTTTAAGTTACTGAACTAATTGTGTCATATTGTGTATGGCTTAGGTTTTAACTAAATGCCTAAATGTTGTTGAGAAAAACCTTCATCATCTCAAACACAAGTGGACTGGGAGCACCTCAGAAGCTCTTATGCAAATGATCGCCTGCATCACGTACTATCTCTACAAGGTTTGTATGACATCTTTGTGTTATTGTTCTGTCCACTACTAAATACACTAATAAACAAATCTTACTAAATCAATATTTTTGATCAACCACATAAGGCATTGCATAACCTTAATGAGAGTGAGAAAGCCGCTGTGATGATGGACTGTGGCGTCAGTCTAATTCAGGAAATCTATGACGCACAAAATGAACGTATCAACCAAGCAGTTGTATCGGTAAATACAGTTTATGAACAAATTTTATTTCAATTCCATAGTTTGAGCTGAAAGTAAACCTGATGTGTGTAGATAAAACAAGACTCTGTACAGAAGTGTGAGATGAAAATGAGTCCCCAGCTGAAAGCTCTACTTAGAAAGAAAAAGATCAAGATGAGTGGTATGACTCATCAGATGTTTAATATATATTTTTATTGGCTAACTTCTCACATCTGATTTTTGTCTTTAAAGAGAATGTAAGTAAATTTACTTTCAGTGAAGATCACAGCAAAATATATGATGTTTTATCAAGCACTCCGATAAGACATGCCTTTCAAGAAGGTAAGGCTCCATACACTGTGACAGTAAATGTGTGATTTAAATGTATTTACTGTGATGATGCCCTTTGTTCTCCATCAGTGATGAAGCTCAGACAAAAAACACTCTTCACTGAGTCGTCCTCACTGCTCCTGCAGAGGGCGCTAGAGGAAGGAGAGGCAGCGCTGGTGATTGAGTGGGGACACACTTTTGTGGACTTACTGAGGTGCTTATTTTTATTACAAATATGTGAAGAGACACCTTTAAACATCACACATTATGTTTCTGTCTGACAGAAAGGGGAAAGGAGCAGCTCGTATCAATGAGGTGTGAAAAACGTATGGTATTTTAATATATGGAAATATGATATAGTGTGATATGCATACAAGTCATGAGGGTATTTTTTTTGTTCAGGATGATGCAAATAGAAAAGCAAGGCAAGTATTCAATCAAAAACCAATAACTTGAAGGTATATTGTGTTTTATTGTGAATAACAGTATATTATAGACTTGTATTACTGTGCACAGTGAGAAGTGGATGGGGAAGCACAGAAAGAGCTTTAGGAAGAAGTTGATGCTCAGACAGATGTACTGTAAGGAGAGCGTGTGGAGGACCAATCTCAACTATGTCGTAGCTCAGGCACATGTAGCTCTGTTTTACCAGGCTTTGGACCAGCTCCAGCAAGGACCTCCTTTACACAGGTTTGTCACTAACTAAAACAGTACTGGCAGTTATATGCTAATTTGAGCAAATCCATCCTTTCAGCTGTTACACACTCTTTATATTTTGTGCAGGTACAGCCAGTTAGATCCTTTGAGTTTCTCCATGGCGTCCACTGGCATCTCCCTGAGCATGAGGAAAAACCCACAGCAACAGCTAGCATCTAGATCTGACACTATTTTACAGAGAGACACAACAATAGAGAGAGAACCACCAGGCATGTTATGTTTTATACTTCTGAGTACTCCACATTTAAGGGTATTTAAAAAGCCCATACTACGCTATTTTCTATCTATGTTATAATGTTTTTTCCTCATCACAAACATACCTGGAGTTGTACCCGGTTATACCCAGGTCTGTTTTTGAGGAGGGATGAACATTATAACATGAGTCACAAGAGTCTGTCCTGCGTAATAAAGTACTTCTAATATTATTTATTCGATTTTCCAGCACAGACAGAGATCACTGAGGAAGAAAATGGATGCAATTTGAACCCCGAAGAGCTTTATGAGATGCAAAAACAAACTGCTGCTGCCATGTTGGTTTCACTCACCAACGCTGCGCTGCATCTTCATCGCGCCATGGTGCTTCAGACTTTTAATTTTCACATTTAAAGGGCCGCTGTGTAACTTTTAAGGTGGAGGGTCCATCAAATGCTTTTATTCCTTTGTCTGGAATGTTTCACAGTATGACATTAAATCTTTCTATTTTCATGGAAACCAAACCAGACCAAGTTACAGGTCAGATATCACAGTCAGAATGTTTGTTTTTCTAGGTATTTTGAGCTATAAAACCACCTGTAATTGAATAAATGTAAGGCAGAGCTGTTTAATGTCATACTGTGGAACATTCCAGGCAGAGCAATGGTATATACACCCCCAGTAATGTTTGAATACGCTCTATTTCAGGTTTTGGCGCATCGTAACAGTCACTGGGCCATACTGCGCACTGTGGCTCAGACCACGTGGGACCAGTACTGCAGAACCGCTTGTATTGCCCAGAGACGTCTTCATCTGGATCTGCCCGTCTTTGTCACATCTGATCAGCAACTCAACATTTTCCACCCACTGCTTGTACTGGCGACTCAACTGATCATGGACATGTTAAACCAGCTCGGGGTTTGTGCCTCTTATTGTTACTCACATTTGCTTGTGTCTAGTACAAGGCCTGTCACAATAACGCATTTTAAAGTGTGCACTGCAAAAAGTGAAATCTAGGTAAGATTTAATTTCTCAAATTAAGACAAAAATTGCTTGTTTTTGACCGATGAGTTTATTTTTCTTGAAATTAGATTGTCAGGCAAGATTATTTTACTCATTTCAAGGTAATACTTACTTAATTATCTTATTGGGTGAAATAGTGTGAACACTGAGTTTTAAATGCTAGTTTTAAGTGCGGTGAGGCTTAAAACAAGATTTTTTTCATATTTCAAGATGATAGGTCTACAGCAAAGGACCTGAACTGCAGTTTCACAAGTATAATTTACTTATTTTTAGATAATGCAAAATCTTAAAACAAGATTAATGGGAAAATACAAGTATAAAATCAAAACAAAAACATTTAGATTCTGACAGAGCCCTTTATTTTGGAGTTCAGATTGCATTACATAAACTCATTAAAATTACAGTAATATTTTATGTACTGTTAAAGCATACAGATAAAGCAATGATGAAAGAAAGCTTTCAGAAGCAGGCCAGTTCCATTACATCTGTCAGGTTGTATTTAATAAGTACATATGTTTGACGTCCACTGTTTAGGATGTAATAAGGCATGTAATCCACTAACTTATCTGCCTCTGTTAACTCAGTGTCCTGTTCACTGTTTGGCACTTCAATCTGATAGGACATGTGGCATCTGTCAAAACAAACTGTCCGACACAGCTGATACTCAAAACAAATACAGGTGGAATTCACAAGAAATATGTTTTTGATCTGTCCAAACTGTGGGACATTCCAATCAAGCACTTTAGCCAAGATCAGAGACTTTTGGGCTCTATATTTGTTACCATTAATGACAACCCATTTCACTGACACAGCATGTTTTATTTCACAAAAGCCCAAGGAAAGTCTTAGTTTTTCTGCAAGACTTTGAGCGTTTCTTATCTCGAACACTGGTCCCAGTTCACGATCATTTGAGAAAACAGGATGCACTGAAGGATCAACATTTTGACAGCTTTCATATATCTGGTTTTGGTTAATCAAAGACTTGCAGATATTTTTAAAGTTTTGTTTGGTGGCCTTTTGCTTGAAGAAGACATGCTTTGACTCAAAACGCATGCACATGTGTCTAACCATTGGTCCTAGAGATTGAATCTGTGATGGTAAATGAATCATGTAATGTTGTTTAGGCGTAACATTGTGGTCAGGAAAGAGCGCTTTCCAATGTTTCAAATGGTTTTCAATCAGTATTTTTAATTTTGAGATGGTTGCAACTGAAATAACTGGGGCAAATGTAATCTGTACAATATCTATGAGCTCCAGCATCAGTTCACCATATTCGTTTACATCCAAGCTCGGCAAAATGAAAGGCAGAATCCGTAACAACACAAGCATTTGCCCTGATGACTGTTTCAGCTTGTTGTCATTAGACATTAATGTACTAATGGAGATGGGTGTAGGGCGATCTCTTACATCTAAAGGGGAGTAGGGAAAGCCAAGTATACCAGAATTAACACAATCCAAATCCACCTGTCCTGACTGAATAAGACAATTCAAAACACACTTTACTTCAAGTGGGGCTATGCCTTCCAGGATCACATGCATAATGTCCTGTGGTGTTTGTTGGATGATATCAAAGAGTGGAAACTCCACAAGCTTACTCCTTCGGTTAATTCCATAAGTTGTTTTTAAACTGTTGCGAAGTAAGTCTGTTTGAGCCTTTCCAATTTCCTGACATTGTTTCACATGCCTCTCCAGTGTTCTTTTTGTAAATGCATCCTCAGTGAATTGCGACTGCATGTCCTCAAAGGAGCACTCACAATGTCTGCACTTACTGAATGCAAAGCCAACACCCTCTTTAAAACCTGCCATCTCATGCTGTGCAAGGGTGTCTCCACAGAGAGAGACTACAGCACCATACAGAGTTTTCTTTCCATCAGGTGTCTGAATTTCAACACCACTGTGCAGCCTGTCCAAGTCCTCCTTGATTCTGCTTAAAATAGGGTCCACCCCACACTGTCGAAGATCTGCAGATTTTGCCATTGCAAGTAGTCTGATGGCAGCCAGTTTTGACCTGTATTTTGGGTTTATATTACCTAATGTGTAGTACACCATTAGCAGCTTGTTTTTTGAAGCACAGGACCCAAGGGGATTGCAAACCTCAATTTCATCAGTATACAGAATTATCTGTAGTGCATCTGGTTTGGTAGAGAATATGGGGTGGGCCTTAAAAAGATCACCATCAACAATGTCATAAACAAATCCTTCAACGCACTTTTTAGGACCCACTTCAAGCATTGACCAAATCCTGGGATGTGACAAAAACTGCTCCAGACTTTCAACTAGTGGCACATAATAAAAGTGTTTGCTCTTGATAGAATAGTCTGCACTTTTTTTTCTGAATACGATTTGAGCGACTGGAATTTCCTCTGCCTCCAAAGAATCAAACTGTTTCTTAATAACATTGTCCTGTCGATAAGTTGTTGCCACCTCAGCAAACGGATCAATAAACTGATCAAATACATTCATCACATTCTTCCCCAGTTCACTTAAGGAGGTCTTTCCAGAGTTGTTCTTTAGGACATCCTCCACCTGCTTTCTGAGGTGATCCACAAGAGAAGACTGGTACTGCTGTACTCCAGCAACAACAGTGTTCACAGATTTCTGGGGGGTGAAAAAGAATTTAAATTTAGTTGATAGTCAATATGACATGGTAAATATAATCAAAAGAATGCAATATACTGCAATTACCTGTGAAATGTTAGCATTGGCTCTGGTATTTATGACGAACAGTGTGGCATGGCGTCTGAGATTCTGGAGGGAGAAGGGCAAAAAATCCATTATTTAAAGCAGCCTCTGTTAAGTTAATATGAAATAAAATCAATTAAAATTGTAATTGTTGACTGCTGAGTAAGAAAAAAACAAACAAAATAAAAACATTATATTTTTGCCTAGCCTTATGGTAAAGTAGACAACAAAGTAGTTAGTAAAAGTAACAATACTTAAGTAGAAGCAGTGAATAAATACCAAAAAAAGTTTTGAAACGTTAGCTTGATGTGCATATTAAAAGTTAAAACAAAGTTATTGTGTGAAAAATGTATTTTAACAAATCATAAATAATTAATTAAAAATTCCTGTATGGTAAAACTTAGTATATGTGTCAGAGTACATAAAAAACGGAACTTCCCAGTTCAGATTAAAGAATGACTAATTTGTGTAATCATCTTATGTAAAAGGACATACTAAACTTACTTCTTCAGTCGAAATGGTTTCTTCTGGGTTAAGCTCCTGGACTGGAAGATTGGTGCTGTATGGCTCAGCTGGAGGCGAGTCATCTTCTTCAATAGCCTGCATACCAGTCAGAATAACAGAAGTAATCTAATTAATAAAATGATATTTTTTAAGATACACAGGGGGAGAAACTTACAGCCACAACATACAGCAACTTAGACATGAAATCATAGAATTAGGGTAAATCATAATTGGGAGCCAAGTAGATTAATAAAATAATAAAACAGCTGTGCCATTGAGATGAATGAAGGCACTTTTTAATTAATTAATTTTCGGGAATCAGGGTAATGCATGTTAAAATTACAGCATTATTATGAACTTATTTTTTATTTTTAAATATTTCATATTAAATTATTTTAGATTTGACCTGTTTTGCGCAGACATTCAGAGCAATTTCAAATCAAGTTGTGGATACGTCAAGAACAAAGTACAATGTACATTAGATTTAGCACATGCTTCGTATAAACATAACATCACATCAAACCCAGGGGGAACTCACTTGCTGCCGCGGATCGCTGGATGTATGATCTTCCACTTCTGATGTTCGTTCACCTGCGCCTCGCCCCTCCGCCGGTGTTTGTCCCCCAGCATTGGGCTGGATGTCATCACGTAAGTGCAGTGGATGTCTTCTTTTAACGTGGTGGTAGTAGGAATTATAAACTCTGTAGTCCTCTGTGCATCCGTCTATACCACACAGCAGCCAAAAATCCGGGCTGCGACTGTGCAGTCTGTTGATATGACTCAATAGGAGCTTTAATGAAAAAGTAGTAAAAACACCGCAAACGGAGCAACGCCAGGCCATGTCTAAGCATCGCATAAGGCTAAGCTAAACTAAGCTAAGCTAACTTAAGCTCCAAACCTAACGCTGGATACGTAGCAAGCGGAGGGGAGGCTGTTTACTACTTGTTACACAGTTTTTAGAAATAATAGTCTGTAAATGAAAGTGCTCAATTTATGCTATTGTAAAATAATTTAACCAATAAATAAACTGCATTCTTGACAAAAATAACAAAGTAGTGACTATTTAGCAACGAGATAATTTTTCGTCCCCCCCTGTCGATGAATTGGTACCTTCCATCGCAGAGCGCCAACATTGGCCGCAATTTGCATAGCGCTCTTTTTCCCGGTGGTGAAGTTGGCCGTTTAATTTCAAATTTTTCTCTTAGAAATTCCTCTGATTTTAACTTTATTTCAAGCATTCTGGACGTCGTGAAGCTCCAACATGAATGAAGATGAAACAAGCGACACATATCCAGACATGGACAATATTTCAGCTTCAATATTAAAAGGTAAAATTTCCCATTTTTCCTTCTTTTTGCAAGGAGCAAAATGTTTTAACACGACCTATATTTTTTTAACTTTATAAAGTAAATCAACAATAGACATAAATAAAAAAAAATTAAAATACACACACACTCACACGGATTAAAGTTCTCCGTGGCTGTGAGGGATTTTGTCAACCAAAGGCAGCTAATTAATGTCTAAGTGGAATTATGATGTAAATGGTGATAGATGCAGGGTGCCATGTATTTTTAAGCAATAGTTAATTCTACATTTACACTTCATAGTTAATCAGACCTTTTTCTTACTTGTTTGTGTATTTTCATAATGTGCAATTTTTTTCCCCTCTGTATTTAGCTGCTGGTGTGAAAATGACCATGTTGCCCAGCCTCACCAAAGAGGATTTGCGAGACCTGTTCCCTGGTCCTGAAAACTTCTTAAGAAGAAGAAATATTTGGCAGCTTGTTCATGGAGGTAATGAGGTGAGTAGGACAATCTTTATTTTTAATACATATATATGTCTCTAATTGTACTGTTGTATGTTGTATTTATGTCACAGGGTGTGCAATCTGACCATCCAATCCTTGATACTTCTACAGACAGCACATCTCTGCTTTCCACCTCCTCTGACAGCAACCTCTGCTCTCCAACACCACGCAATTCCCCAAACTCTAAACGCAAAGATTGTTTTGCTGTTGCTAAAAAAGTTCGGCTTATTAGTCCAGAATATGTCATATACACTGATACAGAACTTGAACGAGTAAGAAGTGAATATTTTGAAAAGCATGCTGGGTTAGAAGGAAACTACACCATGCCAAAAGACCTGCGCTGTCGACTAATCAGGAATACAGTAACGAGCATGATTGCTGTGAAAAGAGCGTCGGAGGATGATTTTAAGTATCCGGACACCCGTGAGCTGAGTATCATGGCCAAGCGTCTTGTAGAATACTACCCAATGCTGCGAGACAAGTCTACATCCACTACACCTGAATGGGTAAGTCTCTTATTTTAAGATATGCTGATTATTAAATTAGTTACCATTTATTATACTTTCTTGTTTTCCTTAGGAATTTGTAAAAAAGCAATTGTTAAAAAGAGTACAGAATGTGTCAACACCAAAAAAGAAACAAGGGGCAACCCCATCAAGAGGAAAACAAAGAAGGCCAAAATTCCAGAAGAGCCAGGAGACATGTACTGAAGACACTGATGAAACTTTATCATCCGCTTCTTCTGTCTCTTCAGCTCCCTCATCAGTTGCCTCATCTTCTTCCTCTCCTGTGATACTTGAGAAGTCAACTTCATCTACAACTCCCACCCAAGAGGCAGATCTCTTAAATGGTAGGTTCAGATTTAAATTTAATTTATATTAATTGCTCATTAGAATTGAATTTTATATGCATTTTATAGTTTACCAATGAACTGCTGGAATTGTAGTGCAGTTTTATCCTGCATATATGTTGTTCTAGAGAGTGGACAAAGCCAGGCAAGACACTATAAAACTCTACAGGATATGTACAAAACCAAGACCAAACCCAACAGGGAAGATGTGTCTCAGCTGCTGGATCTGGAGTTCCAAGCCAGACGAGCTTTCATTGATTCTGATGTGTTGAAGGAGCAGGACAAACCAATGAAAATTCTACAGGCTTATCCCTGTTTTAAAGAACTTGGCCATGTAATTCATTCTTTTTTAACCCTCACTTTTATATTATGCATTGGCACCATGCACTCTAGTTATTTTTTAAATCTCAATTGTAGATCATAGATGAACTTCAGCGAATCCTTGATAAAGGGAACCCCTTTTTCACAATGGAGCTGAAGAAACGTTGGCTGAGATTTTTTAACCAAGCACAGTTCTATGGGGTGTTCAAGAAAATTACAGGACCACCACTGCAAGACCAAGGTAAGGATTTAAAAGTTAATTTTCCTAAATGATTCTACATACATACCTAAAGGCCTAAAATAATTTAGTTTGTTCTTGTTTGAACAGTAGAGAATGCACTTACTGTTGTGAAAGCACTACCCCTGATGTTCCCTTCACACGTAGCTCTGCCAAAGAAGCTGGGACATCCAAGTGAGGCCTTGATTCATGTTCTGGAGGTAGGTTTGTTTTGTATTATTATTATTAGTAGTAGTAGTAGTATTGCCATTATTATTATTGTGTTGTCTGATATATATATATATATTATTATTATTATTATTATTATTTATGTTTTTTTTTTAATTTATTTATTTTTTTTTGTTTCTTTTTGTGTGTGTTTCTTTTAGTCAGCTGAGGATCCCAACACTTTTCTTCAGTCAAGACCCCCTGTGGTGATTGTTTGTGAGACAAACTGCATCTTGGCCACTGGAACTGTTCCTCTGTTTACGTTCCTCAAAGAAGATCTCGCTGAAAGTGTGATGTACCTCCTCAGCTGTTATTACACCTTTCATCTCACATATCCAAAATGCATTGCCACCCTCCTGTCTGTGCTGCAGACCGAGGTTCTGCAGGATGCTATTCACGAGAAGGACATGACTACTTCATACAGGAAAGCTATGGCTGAATGGAAAAGGTTTAATCAGTAAGTCATGACTCAAATGTGTGTTTAGTCATCCCTCTTAAAAATGTTTCCTATTCAGTTATGTTCAGAGTGTTTATTTTTGCGACTGAAATATTTTTTAATCATTTTAGTGTGAGTGAGGTTTTTACTGCCTAAAAACAGACTAAAACTGTGTAAAGCTGTGCTCATGAGACTAAACCTTACTAAAACGGCAAGTGATTTTTGTTGAAAAAAAAGTAAAAACAATTGGAAATAATTTAATAAAACATTTAATTGTCAAGTGACACAATTTAAAAAGCCTTATAAATTCATTGTCTAAAGAAAGAATGTTTTCCCAAGTATCCTTGTCAGAAAAGCTCCAGGAAATATGATTAAAGATTGGTTATATAATTTTATTTTTTTGTTGACTAAAATTACACTTACACTGAAAATCAATCATGTGAGTAAATCCTGACTAAATCTAAACCAGATTTAAGTCAAAAGACTAAGACAAACTAAGTTTAAATATGTTGTCAAAATTCACGCTGTTCAAGTAGAGTCGTGAAATTGTTTTTGCACGTTTGCATGCACTAAGCTTGGTCTGGGGTCTTGACCAATTGTTACAGAAGACATTGTTATGTGGCTTTGCACAATAAAATGCTAAAAGATATATGTCTCAATTTTTTTTTTTTATTCTTATTTTGAGGTAACTGGTCTAGTATTAAATTCTTATTCTAAGCATATGTGCCTTAATAAAGTCATTAGAAACAAGTAAAATATGCTTGTATTTAGAATTGCTGTTCCAGTTTCAAGTCATATTTACTAAGCAAATTTTTCCTATTTCTAGTCCTCAGGTCAAATTTGGCCAAAAATAAGTAAATATCTCTATGTTTTAAGAAAATATTTCTAAACATTACTGCTTGAAAATAGGCAAAATTACTTGTTTTTAGTGTAGAAATGCTAATTTCAAGATTACAGAGGGTCACTTTGGGCTAGTAATATTTTCTTATTTTTGAAAATCTTGCCAAGTAAAATTTTCTTGTTCTGTTGGCAGATAATTTTGCTTATTTTAAGTGTTATTTTTCTTATTTTAGTGTATTTTTTTCTTATTTTTTTAAGTGGACTTTTTGCAGTGTGATTAATTGCTGAAGAAAATATAGAAGATAAACGATAATACTGAAACAAATTTATCCCACTGACACAATAACCAAAAAGCAGGATCATCCCCAAAAAACTATTCTAAACCTACAATATGGTTAAAAAAAAAATATTAACTGCAAAAAATAAATAACAGAATGAAATACTTTAGTAGTTAGGATACATCTAGAATGAGTCATAGAAGTTATTTATTAGGGATGTAATGATATCAAAATCCGTTGATACGATATGCATCTCACAGTACATTATTTATTGCAATATTTTGTGGAGGATTACATTGTGAATATGCTACTTTTTCCTTTTAATCAAATCAGTCTTTATTGTCATATTTCTGTACATACAACTGTAGTGCAGGCAAGATTAAATAGCATTTCTACAGGTATCAATAAAAAAAATTTAAAAGAAAAAAACATAATTTAAAACACACTCATAACCCCCCTGCCCCAACACATCCATTCACACATCCCTGAGACAGATCCGGTTAGAAAACTTATTGCAGTTACAGTTTAAAGTGACCATAATAGCTGTCTGTGTATAAAGACTGAGATAAATACTTAAAAACTAAAACAATAATATACATACAGTATATATAGATGATGTACATGAGGTGCGGATGAGGTATATATGAAAGATCAACTGTTCAGCAACCTAATAGCTTGTGGGAGGAAGCTGTGAATCAGTCTGGTGGTTCTGCCTCTGATGCTCTGGAATCGTTGCCTGATGTGTAGCTTGTGTAGCGCCCTGCTCCTTGAAAATCCTTTGGTACTGTTATAATATGAAGAATTAAGGTTTTAAAGTGCTTAATAACAGCTTTTTCTTCATGTAGTCTGCACTGACAACCCCAAAGGATCATGGTCTATGGACTTCCCTGTGTTTTTGCTGTGTCTATTGCTGTAGCAGGGCAAGGGAAGGCAAGTTTATTTGTAAAGCACAGTTTGTACAGAAAGTCATTCAAAGTGCTTCACAGAAAAAAATCACAAATTAAAATCAACATGACTATTAATTTAAGCTAAAAGACTTGTAATTCTATATATTTTGATGGCCTTTTGACGATACAATATCACGATATTTTCGTTATTGTTACATCACTATTATTTATTCAACACTCTTCAGCTGAAATCCAATTGCAGTACAGAAAAAGAACAAAAACTCCCCCACTACTACAAAGTACCCACGATAAATACTGACTTAAAAAATAATTGTTCCATCTTTCATATGTTGAAGTCAATATAATAATTATCGTGACAGGCCTATCTAGTGCAGCCATTCTAATCCATATTCTCTAATGTATTCTGGGTCAGCTGTGGAGTGTTTATGAAAAGGACATCTCAGAAGAAGATACACATTCCTATCTTCACTTCTCTCCATCTTTGGACGAAACAACCAAAATCGACATGCGCTGGGTCAGTACACTTGTGATCCACACGCTGGAGCAACTTCATGACTTTGGCAAATGGGAAACATTGGCTCATTTAGCTTTACATTTCAATACCTACACACGGTAAGAGAATCAAACGAAGCAGACATCACAAAACTATAGAAATAATTACCTGATATATTTTCTGTTTGTGCCTTTTTAGAGATTGTTATGCGTTAATAGTTTCGCCTCTGCTAATCACCGCTCAGAGAAAGCTTTTGGAGAGGATTGAGTCGTTCAAGGGACCACCCGCTCCTCAGCCTCACCATGTCAAGACAAAAGAAGTGACTGGACGAGAGGTAGGGCATCTGGTCACTGTAGAACACTGGTCTCAGGTAGGAGTTGTTCTGAAAATAGAGACAAGGACTAACCAAAGACTAAACCAGGACTAACCAGGGCTCATGTATCATCTCTTTTTAATTCTTGATTTATTTTTGTCATTAAATATAATCTGGTTAAATTTAACCTTTGCACACATTACCAAATAATCAACAACCATGTGGCGAACTAGGCCAAAACCCCATAATGTACACAGACATGTTTATTTGACAAATAAAAATACAAGAAAATGCCTTTATTTTGTTTAAATCATGTTCAAAGTGTTGTTTTTTTTAAATGTGTAAATTGTGACAAACTTTTTTGGACAGAATTCTCCCTAGTGTGATGTCATCAGTGTGGGACTCTAAAATAAAACTCTTTACTTCCTTCAACATATTTTTCAACTTTTCTTCTCAAATTGCTTCTTGATTTGTGTAAAACTATAATGTATATTTACAACAGTTATTATCCCACCAAATTAAATCAAAATTCGATAATCATAAAAACTTTAACGTTTCTTCTTTGTCCTAGGTGACATACAAAAGTTACGTGGGCATTCAGCTGCTGAGCGGGTGGACTTCCATACCGGAAAAGCCCACTATTAAAAAGGACGCACGATCCAGGGACCAGCTTATAGGTTGGAATTGTCTTTTAAGCAAAATATAGAAAGACACAAGTTGGATTTTTTTTGGTTTAATATATGATTTTGTGAACCTTTGGAAGAGGCTGAAGTTCAAAGGTCAAAGGTCCTTGTGTGTGTTCCTCTGGATGTTGAAGACACACTGTACTGGTATCGTAAAGCAGTTGAGAAAATGTCCCCATGTCTCCGGTTCTTCCAGCACAGCCGCTCACAGTTACAGCGCCTACTGGCCAACACACAGTCCTGTAAGTGACACGCTGACACTATTTTCTGATCTGTGTTCTAATGTTGTTTCCTCATCAAAAACAGACCCGGAGCTGTGTTTTGCTTCATTTACACAAACACACAAACCCTGAAGATTTAGGCTGAGCTCTTCTCTCAAACTGGAAATACACCTTGTGATGTCATGTGTTTTCAAACTCCACACACCTTCACGAGAATCATTTGGATAATTTCAGCCCTGGAATCTCTACTGAAATAAAGGTTAAAAACTAGCTGTAAACTTGAAAACTGCTGCTTCATGACATCACAAGGTGGAACAGCGCATTTTGAGCTTTGGAGATATGGACAGACTAATAATAAAGCATTACTCGAACGTGTGAATGAATCAAAACACAACTCTATGTCTGTTTTTGATGAACATTCTTACTTGATTTAAAGCTTACATGATTGTAATGATGTGTGTAGAATCCCTCAGTCGTCCAGGTAGAATCCATGGCAAAAGGAGAAATTCAATTTGTCAACTGGACAAAGTTTATTTGGTCGAATATGATTCGCAGCTCATCCAAGCTGCTTCTTCAGTTCTGGTCAGATGCTGGTGGACACTGCTTTATATCTGCCTGAAGGGAGGAGCTAATTACAATGAAATTACTCTGAGACTACCACACCTATTTGTTTGCAGTTTCTGTTAGTTAGGTGAGTCTATTCAATATGCAGTGGGAGAGGGGGAGTAGTTAGCAGAACCATTCAGGGCCATGATGGTGTTTTCACAACTCTGGACCTGACCTGGCTGCCCTATTGTTTTCTCTGTTTGTTTTGTTGTAGGTTTGAGGATAGAGTTATAGATGGGAGACAAATGATGTCTGAGACCTCCATTTCTGTTCAAGGAAGGATTCTCTTTCTTGACAAAAATAGCTTCTTTAACTCCCCTCTCAAACCAGTTCTTTTCTCTGGCCAAGATCTGGACCTCACTGTCCTCAAAGGAGTGGCCTGTGGCTTTTAGGTGGAGCTGTACGGCAGACTGAGGTCCTTTTAGGTGGAGCTGTACGGCAGACTGAGGTCCTTTTAGGTGGAGATGTACGGCAGACTGAGGTCCTTTTAGGTGGAGCTGTACGGCAGACTGAGGTCCTTTTAGGTGG
This sequence comes from Taenioides sp. WSHXM2023, assembly GCA_029959045.1. NCBI lineage: Eukaryota > Metazoa > Chordata > Actinopteri > Gobiiformes > Gobiidae > Taenioides > Taenioides sp. WSHXM2023. The sequence goes on from CM057096.1 coordinate 28,787,588, forward strand.
AGATGTACGGCAGACTGAGGTCCTTTTAGGTGGAGATGTACGGCAGATTGAGGCCCACTCTGGTTCTCTCATCTGTGTTGGTACATCCTCTTGTGAAGTGGCTGTTTTGTTTCTCCAATGTAGCGCTCACTGCAGTCTTCACTACACTGAATGGAGTAGACCACATTGCTTTGTTTGTAATGATTGATGTAATGTTTGATATAATGATTGTAATGATGATAAATGTTTTCTTTGTAGGCTACACAGCTCAGGTTGTCCGGAGCAGAGAGCCCAGTAGGTCAGCGAGTCAGGTTGAGTTCAATCCCGTGGTCATAACTGCTCCAACAGTCAAACCATGTGACCTGATGGAGAAGGAATACAGGAGCCTAGAGTCTGTGTACAGTCTGCCCTTCAGCCCTGAGCAAGTATCCACCATTACTGCAGCATACACCGCGGCTATCAGTAAGTAACAATGAGTGGACTGTTGTTGGTGTTGATACTTTGCAGCTGATGTCATCAACATTCTCTGGGGGTGTGATGCTAACTGAAGGCACTGATCTGTCTGAAGCTCTGTTAAGTTAGACTGTAATCTGACCAAAAAGAGATGGTTTAGCTGGAACTACAACAGGTGAGCTGATTTGTGCTGTTAAACAAGTCTCTCACACGTTAAATTACAGTTAGCCAACAGTTTTCAGTTAGTCACTCTCACCTTTTGTGCTGAAAATAAACTCCTAAACCAGACCATGAACGCTCGTATTGATCACAGGCTCCAGAAAATGTTCTGTTTCAATCCATTTTGTATTTTTCTTGAGTTTTCAGAGAATCTTAAAACTTTTTTTTGGCAATGTTTGCTAATGTGTGCATTGTCTCACCATGGTAACTCCTGAGCTTTCCATCATAGAGATACATGTAGAACACCCCAGTGAGATGTCCCTGCAAAGTATCAGTTACTAAAATAAAAGCATCTGATGGATTTGACATGGATGCGTACTTTGTTTAGAGTATTTCCATGAAAACAAGTGTGACTCTCTAACTGTTGTGGCGATGCATGAACTGGGAAATCTCCATTGCTATAACGGCAACGCAAAGTCAGTAAGAATATGACCTCTCTGTTATGTTAAAATATGATTCTTGTGCCCTTTAGATCATCTTTTCTTTCACTCTCAGGGCAGCACACTCATGTTGGACAAAGGCAGTCACCACGGTCTTGAAGAGCCCTGATGCTTTTGAAAAATGGGATGGTGTGATTTTTGGAGACTGTTCCCTACAACACAGACTTAAGGTGTCCGGGGTTTGGGGCTGTCTACAAGCTGCCTGCATCACAGCTAAAATTGCCCAGTAGGTTTTCCATAACAATAATAATGTGCAGAATTAAGCATCTGAATACTAATACTTATCGGCTTTTTGTGTGTTAAGGTATATTTTAACAGACATCAGTAAACGGACCAATTGCTGTCTCCAGTCTGCTCACTTATTCAAGGTAAAGTTCTAACTTTGACCAGATAAATTATATCTTTAAAGGTCCTTTATTACACAAAATGGATTCTTGTAAGCTTTAAGACATGTTATAATGCTGTTACCTCCTCAAAAACATACCAGGAGTTGTGTTTTGTTTCATTCACACATGTTTGAGTAATTCTTTATTATTAGTCTGTCTGCATCTCCAGAGCTCAAAATGCTCCATTCCACCTTGTGATGTCATGTACTGGTAGTTCTCAAGTTAACAGCTCCTTTTAGTTCAGCAGAGATTGGCAATTCCAGGGCTGAAATCATACAAATGAATCTAGTGGAATTTAAAAACACAGTGGAGCCCTTTTTGTTTGTTGTGTTAAACATGTGTGAATGAAACAAAACACAACTCCAGGTCTGTTTGTGACGAGGAAACGAGGAAACATTATAACACAGATCAGAGCACAGTGTAATATGAGCCCTTTAACACGTGCGTCTCTGTGTTGTGTTTCCTCAGTGTGTGTTGTGCTGCTCTCTGGCACAGCCTCAGTCCAATCTTCATTATGCGTCAGATGTTCTCATAGAAGACCTGTTACCTGGTGTGGACCTCTTCTCAGACCCCTCCAGACTTCACCTCGGCACCACTGTAGCAAGCCTGAGCTTCATCTGCCAATGGCTTTTCTCCACGGGCCATTACATGAAGGTGTGTACAAACTATCTACAATGTATTGATACTTTGCAGTCATCATGCTGGGGGTGTTCTGCATGTATCTGTATGGTGGAATGTTCAGCAGTTACCATGGTGACACAATGCACACATTAGCAAACACTGTCAAAAAACTTTCAAGACAGTCTGAAAACTCCAGAAAAAATACAAGCGTTCATGGTCCTGTTTAGGTGTTTGATTTTCAACACAAAGGTGAGAGCGACTAACTGAAAAACTTGTGTAGAATCCCTCAGTCGTCCAGGTAGAATCCATAGCAAAAGGAGAAATTTAATTTGTCAACTGGACAGAGTTCATTTGGTTGAATACGTTTCGCAGCTCATCCAAGCTGCTTCTTCAGTTCTGGTCAGATGCTGGTGGACACTGCTTTATATCTGCCTGAAGGGAGGAGCTTAATTACAATGAAAATTACTCTGAGACAACACATATTTAAATACAGTTTCAGTTGGTCAGGTGAGTCTATTCAATATGGAGTGGGAGTGGGGGAGTAGTTAGCATATCCATTCAGGGCCATGATGGGTGTTTTCACACCTCTGGACATGTCCTGGCTAGTCCCATTGTTTTCCCAGTTTGTTTTGATTTAGGTTTGAGGATAGAGTTATAGATGGGAGACAAATGATGTCTGAGACCCCCATTTCTGTTCAAGGAAGGATTCTCTTTCTTGACAAAAATAGCTTCTTTAACTCCCCTCTCAAACCAGTTCTTTTCTCTGGCCAAGATCTGGACCTCGCTGTCCTCAAAGGAGTGGCCTGTGGCTTTTAGGTGGAGATGTACGGCAGATTGCGGCCCACCCTGGTTTTCCCGTCTGTGTTGATACATCCTTTTGTGAAGTGGCTGTTTTGTTTCTCCAATGTAGCGCTCACTGCAGTCTTCACTACACTGAATGGAGTAGACCACATTGCTTTGTTTGTGGCTCGGTGTTTTGTCCTTAGGATGGACCAGTTTTTGTCTTAAAGTGTTTGTGGGTTTGAAATAGACTGGGATTTCATGTTGTCTGAAGATCCTCTGTAGTTTTTCGGAAACACCAGCCAGGTAAGGAATAGTTACACCCCTTCTCCTGGGCTCTGGTTCTCTGTTGTCCTGTTTCTTTGCTCTCTTCGTTTTATTGAAAGCCCATTTAGGATATCCACAAATGGAGAGGGCTTTCTCCACGTGTTGTTCTTCTTTCTCCTTTCCCTCTGCGCTTGTAGGAACCACTTGGGCTCTATGTTGTAATGTCCGAATGACTCCCAGTTTGTGCTGAAGTGGGTGGTGTGAATCAAAAAGCAGATATTGGTCGGTGTGTGTGGGCTTCCTGAAGACCTCTACCTGGAGTCGCCGGTCTTCTCTTATCGTTACTGCACAATCTAAGAAGGCCAATGTGTTGTCCTTGGCATCTTCACGTGTGAATTTGATGTTCGGATCTACAGAATTGATATGTGCAGTAAAAGGTTCCAAATCTTGAATTTTGATTTTTGAGAAATTATCATCAACAAAGCGATACCAGTGCGTGGGTGGAGTGCCTGGATATGAGGCCAGGGCACTCTGTTCAAATTGTTCCATGTATAAGTTTGCAATGATCGGGGAGACCGGTGAGCCCATTGCACAGCCGTGGATTTGCTTGTAGAAGTTTCCTCTGAACTGGAAATAGGTGGTACTTAAACAAATTTCCAGCAGTTGGCAGATTTGGTCGGGTGAAAGTTTGGTTCTCTCTTCTAGCTTGGTATCCTCCAGTAGTCTCCTCCTTGCTGCCTCCACCGCTACCGATGTAGGGATACAAGTGAAAAGAGAGGTCACATCAAAGGAAACCATAGTCTCATCCCGGTCAAACTGGAGATGCTTGATTTTGTTCACAAATTTGGCTGTGTTTTCAATGTGGTGCTTCGTGTTACCCACCAGCGGAGCCAAGATGGTTTTTAGGTGTTTGGCCACATTGTATGTGATGGAGTCTGTGCTGCATACAATGGGTCTGAGTGGTACTCCTTGTTTGTGGATCGACAGCTATATTACAGACTGTACCCTGGTGACGCCATCCCTGGCATCTATGGCCTCCCAAAGATCCACAAACAAGGAGTACCACTCCAAATGACTCCCAGGGAGTCATTTGGAGTTACATTACAACACATTACAACATAGAGCCCAAGTGGTTCCTACAAGCGCAGAGGGAAAGGAGAAAGAAGAACAACACGTGGAGAAAGCCCTCTCTGTTTGTGGATATCCTAAATGGGCTTTCAATAAAACGAAGAGAGCAAAAAAACAGGACAACAGAGAACCAGAGCCCAGGAGAAGGAGTGTAACTATTCCTTACCTGGCTGGCGTTTCCGAAAAACTACAGAGGATCTTCAGACAACATGAAATCCCAGTCTATTTCAAACCCACAAACACTTTAAGACAAAAACTGGTCCATCCTAAGGACAAAACTCCGAGCCACAAACAAAGCAATGTGGTCTACTCCATTCAGTGTAGTGAAGACTGCAGTGAGCGCTACATTGGAGAAACAAAACAGCCACTTTACAAGAGGATGTATCAACACAGACGGGAAAACCAGGGTGGGCCGCAATCTGCCGTACATCTCCACCTAAAAGCCACAGGCCACTCCTTTGAGGACAGCGAGGTCCAGATCTTGGCCAGAGAAAAGAACTGGTTTGAGAGGGGAGTTAAAGAAGCTATTTTTGTCAAGAAAGAGAATCCTTCCTTGAACAGAAATGGGGGTCTCAGACATCATTTGTCTCCCATCTATAACTCTATCCTCAAACCTAAATCAAAACAAACTGGGAAAACAATGGGACTAGCCAGGTCAGGTCCAGAGGTGTGAAAACACCCATCATGGCCCTGAATGGATATGCTAACTACTCCCCCACTCCCACTCCATATTGAATAGACTCACCTGACCAACTGAAACTGTATTTAAATATGTGTTGTCTCAGAGTAATTTTCATTGTAATTAAGCTCCTCCCTTCAAGCAGATATAAGGCAGTGTCCGCCAGCATCTGACCAGAACTGAAGAAGCAGCTTGGATGAGCTGCGAAACGTATTCAACCAAATAAACTCTGTCCAGTTGACAAATTAAATTTCTCCTTTTGCTATAACTGAAAAACTGTTGGTTTTTCAGTTGCTGGCTAGCTTGTGACTGTAACTTTATGTGTGAATCAGCTGACCTGTTGTAGATTTGCTAAGTCAGTTCTTTATGGTCAGATTGTATTAAAACAAAGCTCAGAGTAAAGTCTAATTTACTTGAATGACAGAGCTTCAAACAGAGCAGTGCCTACAGTTAGCATCGCACTCCCAGGAATTGTTGATGACATCAGCTGCAAAGTACAATACAATACAACTACAATTCAACCAGGAAAGACTTAAACACGGTTGCTTTTTATGTATTTAGCTGCTTCCCATGTTGGCCCTGTACCTCTATTTAGCTGGGTCTGTGTGCAGAGACGTGCAGCGTACTGTTCAGTGCAAAATCCTAAAGGTCAGAATTTTCTTATTTTGAATTCATCTATTAGTTTTATCTCACATATTAATAGTTTTCACAAGTTCGTAGTAATCGTGCCCTTGTTTTTCACAGATCCGTGCCCTCGCTGAATTAGGGCTACTCGCTGAGGCTGTGAGAGAGACTCTGCTTCTCTCAAGAGGACGAGGAATCCGTCTGCCTCATGGTCGCTACATCCACACAGACAGAGATCAGGTATTTATGATTTTCAAGCTGAATTGTCTACTCTTCTGGCAGCTGCATTTATTCATTATTGTCTTTTTATGATGTTGCAGGTTGAAACCACATTCGACAGCACCCGCTCTGTACTAGAAAATATAAAGGTATGATCAGGGTACATATGACTGTAGTATTAAAGGTCCTATATTACGCAAAATGGACTTTTGTGAGATTTTAGCCATGTTGGAAAGTTACATCATCATACATAAAACATACCCACAGCTGTGTTTTGTTTGAGTAACCCTTCTGTCTAGAGTCTAATAAAAAGCTGAACATGCACAACTTGTGATGTCATCAAGCGGTAGTTTTCAAGTTAACAGCTACCTTTTACTTTTTGTTTAGTAGAGACTGGGAATTCCAGAGCTGTATTATCCAAATGATTCTAGTGAAGGTGTGTGGAGTCTAAAAACACAGTGGAGCACTTCCTGTATTACCACATGACATCACAAGGTGAAACAGAGTGTTTTCAGTTCGAGAAAAGATCCCAGCCTAAATCTGCAGGGTTTGTGTGTTAAACATGTGAATGAAACAAAACACAACTCCAGGTCTGTTTGTGATGAGGAAACACCGGCGTAACAACAGCGTAATATGGGCCCTTTAAAATATATTTTTTGTATATTTTATTTAATGTGGCATAATTTGAAAATAATTTGATCATATGTTTCCTTCTCATTAGGCGCTGGAAGAACTTATAAACTGTGATCTGACTCCAGCTGTTCGTACACTTTACGGATCTGCCCTGTGCCTTCAGTTTAACCTCGCAAAAGCTCAACTGATCTTAGCAATAAGCTCCACCATATCCAGTCCTTTGGAAGGTTTGTGGAGAAAAAATATCTGTGAACCTTTTTAGTATCATTTGAATCTTCATGACAGAATGTTGTATAACAGAGTAATACAGCCTCTATGTCCATGTCTTTAGTTCTAGAAAAAGAAAACCAAATCACCGACTCTAAAAACAAAAGAGACAAGACACAAAACAGCTCCATCTTGAGTCTTGAGTCTCTTCAGGAGCCACTCAGTGAGGGGATGATGAAGGTATAAGAGCTGCTACATAGAACTTATTGATACTTTGCAGTGACATCACGCTAGGGGTGTTCTGCCTGCACCCAAAAAGTTTTAAGATCATCTGAAAACTCAAGAAAAAATCCCAAATGGATTTAAACGTCACATTTTCAGGAGCCTGTGATCAGTATGAGCGCTCATGGGCCTGTTTAGGAGTTTGATTTGAAGCCAAAATGGTGAGAGTTGGCTAATGCAAGCTGTATTGTGACTGATTTTATATGAGAGAGACTTTTAAGAGCACAAATAACTCACCTGTTGTAGTTCCAGCTAAGTCAGGACTTTATTACCTCCGCCAAGGAGGTTATGTTTTCGCCTGAGTCTGTCTGTTTGTTTGTTAGTTAGCAAGATAACTCAAAAAGTTATGGACGGATCTTGATGAAATGTTCCTAATGGTAAATCCAACAGATGATTAAATTTTGGTGATGATCCAGAAGAAATCCTGGATTCTGGATCACTTTGAAAACTGAGCTGCTTGGCGGAGGTCTGCGCTCTCTGAGTGCTTTTCTAGTTGTGTTAATAGTACATGAGAAGTGTTTGTAAAAAGTGAAGTTTGTAAATCCCTGTCTTCTGCTCTAGTACCTGCTGTTAGAGTCAGGATCCACTTTACTGAACTCCATTACAAATGAGCTCGCAGCACACAGCCCTGTGGGTAAAGTGGACCTGACTGTGGAGTGCAGTCTGCTCAAGGCCAAACTCTATTTACTGAAGGGAGAAGCTGCTTTAAGGTGTGTGTCTGTTTATGGCTCCAGTGTGTACTTGTTTAAGCAATGTAACTGTTGTGTTTTTCTTTAGTGCTGAGATGGCCATGTCAGCCTTGATGTTTTTGAAGTCAGCTTCTGAGATCACCAACGAGAACACGTCTGTTTTTGAGGAACAATCTTCTCACAAACAAACCGCATCTGAATTGGTAATTTCCCACGTTTCTGTTTTTACAGCAATACAGCAGCATTCATATTGATACTTTGCACTGACATCATGTGAGTGTTCTATGTGCATCTCTATTGGCGGAAAGCTCGGCAGTTGCCATGGTGACACAATGCACGCATTAGCAAACACAGACAAAAAGTTTTAAAGATAGCCTGAAATGTCAAGAAAAAATACAAAATTGATTTAAATAACACATTTTCAGGAGCCTCTGATCAATACGAGCGTTCATGGTCCTTTTTATGTTTGATTTTCAACCAAAAGAGGTGAGAGTGACTAACTGAAAAACTTAGTCACATGTGATGCATAATCGAGAGCATCACAGCCCCAGGGAATGATTGTTTTTTTATACTTTATTTTTTTAAGCTTTAAGAAACATTTTCTCTGCAATTTCAATCACAAAATAAACCGTATATGCACAATAAAATAAAATAAAATAAAATACAATAATAATGATAATAATAATAATAATAATAATAATAATAATAATAATAATAATAATAATAATAATAATAATAATAATAATAATAATAATAATAAATTAAAAATACAAATAATACAAAAAATAATGATGGCAATAATAACAACAGGGAATGTTGATTCCATCAGCTTCAAAGTATCACTACAGCAGACCTTGTGTGTATTACCAGTGCATGTTTTGTCTGAGAGCTGTAAAATAAAGTGTTTCTTGCCTCTCTTTGACAGGGCATCACTCGGCCCCATGTGGAGGGGGACTGTGTGGAGATGGTTGAGGCGAGCGAGAGGATCAGCTCTGCGTTGTGGATACGCTGTCGTCTCACTCTGACCCACATTCTGACTGCACATGATCTTAATATTGGAGCTGGACCAGGTTCATGCATTTGTTCATTTTCTTAGTTTTTATTTAAGGGCCCATATGACGCTATTTTCTGATCTACTGTACGTTCTAATGTTGTTTGCTCATCACAAACACACCTGGAGTTGTGTTTTGTTTCATTCTTCTTCAGTTCTTCTCTCAAACTGAAAACACTCTGCTCCACTTTATGATGTCATGTTTGTCATTTGGATGATTTCAGCCCTGGAATTGCTGATCTCTACTGAACAAAAGGTTAAAAGTAGCTGTTAACAAGAAAACTACCGCTTCATGACATCACAAAGTGGAACAGAGCATTTTGAGCTTTGGAGATGTAGACAGACTAATAATAAAGGGTTACTGAAACGTGTAACTGAAACTCCAGGTGTGTTTTTTGGAGAGAACAGCATTATAACATGGCTAAAAGCTCCCAGGACTCGATTTTGTGTAATATAGGACCTTTAATTAACACTTATTTTATTCTCAATTTATTTAGGTGATAAATTGAAAAGGGGGACAGCTCGTGTGTTGAGAGATGGGATTGAAGAATGTAAAAGATGGGGAGATCTTGACAGTGGAGCTCTGCTGATGCTGGAAGCTGCACAGTGGGACAAAAGCAGTGCAGATAAATCAGACCAGGTCAAAGTAAGAAAACCTGCATCAACACAGACCTGAGCAGAGATTATGAGTGCTTTTAGTATTTTTAGTATCTGTGTATGTTTGTTTTCAGGAAATCATGAGCCTTCTTTCAGGGCGACTGAGTATGCCCCCTCGTTCATCCATTACTCTGGCTCGAGCCGCTCTGTTACTGCATGAGATGAAAACACCAGAGAGCGTCCCTTTTTTAAAACTTTCACAAAAGCTGTTACAGAATCAGGTAATACACAAATCCACTTATCCGTGAAATAACAACATTACAATTGTACTAAACTAAATGAGTTCATGTGTTCCACAGGTGAAGAGTTTCAGTCGGAGTATTGCTGTGGACGCTGAAGGTTTCCCATGTTCCACCTGCCTCCCTTTTCTCCACCTTTTGCATCACACCACGTCATGCATAGGTAATGTCTGAGGTTTAGACACGTTCAACCAGATTCTTTTAAAACAGTCGTCACCCTGGAACAACATTTGTAAACGGTGGATGCTTTAATGTCACTTTATTACGCAATAATGTTTTGTTTTAAGGGAGCGATAATGATTCGTTTTTGTTTCCACAGGTCGGATTATTGACTCCTAAAAGTATGCTGCTTCTGAGATTTCTGAAGAGAAAAAAAGACCTTTAAATCACCCTTTCTGTAAATATAAAACAACATACTGAATAATAATAAAATGTCAATGAAAATGCATAATTTTTTTCTGTCAGATTTATGGTATAACAGTTCATAGGCCCACATTAGACTACAATCTTGTTTCTGGAATAAAATTGCAGTCATGGAAGTTCTTCATGCTTTTATTTATTAGCAGCAAACGGAAATTGTGGTGGCTCCCTCTGGTGGTACCATAGACTATGTACAGATGGAAGATTAAGTTTTATCACGTAAATCAGAAACTGGAAATCTACTTTTAGCAGATAATGTAGATCTGGTACTCAGAAAGCCACATTTTCCATTGGTGGTAGTTTGTTAAAAGTTTGAGCCACTGCACTAGACCAGATAAATCCACTGCATAGTTTGTTCTGTATTTTAACAGTATCATAAATAGTGCATAAATAACTTTGGTATTGTCATGTGGTTACATATTATATTTGATGTATTATACTTACTGTGCAAAGAGCATTCGATTAATTTCCCTGCGTGCTTCTTATCTGAACAGACTGGAGTCATATCGTCTCATCTAACTCAGGCCTGTTTCATAACCACAAAACCACTCCAGTCTCCAGGAAAGACGTTTTCATAATGTTCTTAAAATGAGTCATCTGACTTTCAGAGGAATATGACAGGAACAGATGAGGGCAGGACTCAGTTACATTTGTGTTTCTGATATAATGTAGATATAATATAGTTTTTCCTCATTTTTGTGTCTATTCTTTGAAATTTTGTGCATTATTTAATGTTTTGTCCTTCAAATTACATAAACTTCAAATTATAAATCAGATGTTACGTCCTGACAGTAAACTACTCTTATTTTAGTAGTATTTTAATATTATTTTGAAGTAACATTATTCTTATTTGAGTACAATGTTTGGCTACTCTACCAAATTCTGGGCAGGAATGGCATCTGGCATAAAAAAAACGATTCTATCTATTAAACCCAACACCAAACTAAAACAAAACTCCACAAATATCTTGTTTTTTCATAATCTTTTATTATACAATAGTTTTTTGTTTTTTTTCTATTAGTACAAAGATGACTCCAGAGGAAACAGATTGGTCCAACGCTGAAAGTTCCAGAGTATAAAACACCATTAAAATCACACATATGCTTAAATAATCATCGGAAATTAAAAACATTTGCAGAAATTGTTTGCATATTCTACTATATTCGATAATAATTTTTTACTAAACACTATTCATTCACAAAAGAATCCAGTATTTTTTTTTTTTTTTTTTTTTTTTACACGGAATGTTCTGAACTTCACTTCAGTTTCTTCTTATCGTCCAAATCCAACCAAAACAAACCCCGCTCCAGTCAGACAGCTTAAGCAAACAAAAAACTATTTCCGCTAATAAAGACGTGAAATGAATTAAAGGTGCAATGTGTAACTTTTTGCAGTATGACATTAAACAGCTCTACTTTACATTTATTCAATTACAGGTGGTCTTAGAGCTCAAAAACACCTAGAAAAACATTTATTCTGACTGTGTTTGGGGTCACCTCTCCGCAGATCTGCCCTGTAACCATCTGGTTTGGTCTCCATGAAGATAGAAAGGTTTAATGCCATACTGTGAAACATTCCAGACAAAGCAATAACATCTCAGTGAAAAAAAAAAAGCATTTGACAGGGCCTCCACCGGAAAAGTTACACAATGCACCTTTAAACTAAATGCGTTTTGTTCCCTTATTTTAACCAAGTATTATATCCAATACTGAACACTTCCAACATAACACTACACATAAGAACACTCACAAAAGAAGTACAAAATGATTGCTTAAAATACTACAAACGAATACAGAAATATACGGTTCATTTTGCCCTTAGAAATCTCCCTTACTGTATAACTATTATTACTATAAGGCTGAAGATTTGGCACAAAAATATTCCAAGCTAAGCCTAAAACTGGCTACTGTGGTCCTTTTAAATACAAAAATCACAGAATACAGATCATTTTGATATGTGTAACATGTTTCTCGCACAATAAGGGAAAGACTCAATTCATAAAAATACTACAATAGGACAAGAGCTACACAGCAGAGCCCCAAAAGTCAAGAAAAAACATATTCTTTGACAACTTGATGCATAAAAGTGGGTTAACTCAGAATTGGACTATTTAAAGAGGGGGTATTTTACTTCTATGGGGTATTAACTGCTAAAAAAAAAATCACATATTGAGATCACTTTTATTGTTTTGAAAATGCTATATTCGCCAAAAAAAGAAGTTTCAGCTTTGTTTTTGACGCTCTCGTCCGCTTGCTGTCCTGCCTCTGCTCTCTGCGCTAAGTCACTCCCCCTTCAGAGCGCTACCATATTACAGTCAGCTAATGAAACTACTGTACAGGTTTGTGAAGTCGTAGTGTACAGTTTTGTGTCATGCTTTCGTATATTCATAGAAAATTGTCGACTTGTGGGCCGAGCTTTGGCTAGGATTGTGATGCTAACTGTACGGAGAGATCGCTAAATTACTCAAACATGCGCGGGTGACATCTAGAACCTCTTCAGGCGTGTTTTTGATGAGGGGACAATGTTATAATATGGTAGAAAACTCCATTTTGCATAACACTCCGTCTTTAAAGTGATACAGCATGTCTATTGCACCTCCATCTTGATTAACTTCTCTATTTCAGATTGCTAAATATAAGCTCGTGTGCAATGAAAGAAGGTGTTGAAATCCAGTTGTTCATGTGTATAGGCAAAGATATCGCGGGACAAAAACTGGTTTCACATCTGCCCGCTACTGGTAACAAAAAAATCAATAAAGTTACAGATGGTAGCTTTAAACAGTGATGCTGATTTCAGATACAGTATACTTGTATCAATTATCGGGTATTTACAACAAAATTCACAACTGTTTTATTTGTGAATCTTGTGATAATGTCCATTTTCACAACCTTTCCAACCACTCCAAAAAATCAGAGGACAATAACATCATCAGCATCAGGAATGTGCCAAAATGTGGCGTTAAATTTATTGATTGAGTTTCAAGTTTTGCACAAAAAACAGAAATTTCACTAAATACTATTGTTTGGGAGATTTCACAAGTCGGTCTCTTTTTGAGGTGACTTTGCAGCTGGTGTCATCAATATTCTCTCGGGGTGTGATGCTAACTATAGGCTCTGCTCTGTCTGGGACTTTGTTAGACTTTAATCTGATCTTTTATTTAACACAATCTGACCGGAAAGAACTGACTTTTCTAGAACTACAACAGGTGAGCTGATTTATACTATTTTAAAACTTTTCCGGTTGTGTTTGCTAATGTATTGAGTAACCATGGAAACTGCTAACATTCCCCCATAGAGATACATGTACAACACCCCCTCGATAGCCTTCTCAGTGTCTAATTGCGATATCATTCATTTTTTGATACATCTCCCACTTAAAAGTATGATCTTATTATCAGGAAATTATAAACTACCAAGAACAATTTCTCCAGACTTTTGGGGCTCTCCACGAACAGCTGTTCCACTGCGCTCCAGATATAAAAATAAAACGCTCGCCATGAGGTTGTTTTGCGTTCCTTCTAAACTCTCTCTCTTCCTTAAAGGTCCTATGTTACGCAAAATTTACTCTTAGGAGCTGTTAGAATGTTGTAACCTCATCCAAAAACACACCTGGAGTTGTGTTTTGTTTCATTCACACGTTAGTCTAAGAAACCCTTTATTATTAGTCTGTCTGCATCTCCAGAGCTCAAGATTTCAAGTTAACAGTTCAGTAGAGATTGGCAATTCCACAGCTGAAAGTTTAGAAACACAGTGGAGCCCTTCCTGCATTACCACAACGCTGAGTGTTTTCTGTTTGAGTTTGTGTGTGTAGAATCCCTTAGTCGTCCAGGTAGAATCCATGGCAAAAGGAGAAATTCGACCAAATAAACTTTTGTCCAGTTAACAAATTGAATTTCTCCTTTTGCCACAGGATTTGTGTGTTAAACGTGTGAATGAAACAAAACACAACTCCAGGTGTGTTTGTGATGAGGAAACAACATTAGAACATAGATCAGAAAATAGCATAATATGGGCCCTTTAACGTCTCCTCTCCTCAGTACTCAGTCTCGCCGTGGTTGTACTCCTCGTGGTAGCCCTGGTCCTGGTACTCGGCGCTGTAGTCTTGGTCTCCTTCCGCTCCGTTCTCCCCGTTGGAGGCCTGAGCTTTGGGGCAGTATTTTGCGTCGTAGATCTGGCGCCCCAGGCCGAAGTTCTGGCCGCTCTGGTTGGCGCCCTGGCTGTAGCCCATCTGCAGGGACATGGTGCTGTTGTCACAGTGCTCCGTGTTCAGCTTATGGTCGTAGATGGCACGTCTCGTACCCGGGGCAGTCATGCCAGACTGTGGACAGAGAGACAGATATAAGACTAGAGATCGACAGATTTGTTTTTTTCATGGCATACACAGATACTGTTGGTTCAGAATACAGAGAAACCGGTGGCCAAGCAGCTCTGCCGATATTTTTGGGCCGTTATATAGGACCAGTTTTGGTTATTTTCTCAAATGACTGTTATTTAAATTTACAACAAATTGACTTGCAGCCCTTTTTCACCACAAACCTATAAGAGAGGGATGTTGTCAGATTTGTGTGCAGTTTTCTCCTCATATTAAAGTGTTAATATAAAGCTTTGTGTGACTCTTCAGGTTTATGGAGATGCAAGCCTGCTCAGAGTAAAGACGCATGTCATAACTAAAATGAAATGCTTTTATTTGAGTCTGTATTTTTGGGCTAAACGTTACATACTGTGGCTTTAATCAAGTTAAATGCTGCTAAAATGGCTTTCAAAGTAACTGGTATTAAGAGGATTCATGATGTAGTACAAGCCTGTTCAAGATTTTCCTTGTCAATTAACTTAAAGGAACACCCTGCCCTGCACCCTCGGGAGAAACCAACCACCTCGATGTCTCTGTGCCAACACATGCAAAGCACTTGCTATATACTGATCCAACAATCATCATTTGTGTGTAAAAATACTCAAATTCCTAATGGTGATGGCATCCACAGACATGCTTGTCCGGGAGAACTGGAGTAGACAAATTGCCTTCAGTGAGTGAATGAGAAGCTGAATTGTGGAGGGTCACGGGGGCTGGAGGCTCTCTCAGCATGTGGACACCGGACAATGATGGTTAATTACAGGGTTAGGGTCAAACTGAATACACTATATTCATTCACTGTTGGCTATTTACTCTCATCTATTAACCTATACAGAAGAATGCTCGAGAAGTAGCGCAGGTAGCAAATACAGGCACTGGTTTGGTTTTAAAGGAGATGTAGACAGACTAATAATAAAGGATTACACAGCAACACAAATCCAGGTATGTTTGTGATGAGGTAACAGCATTATAACAAGACCTAGAGCTCACAAGAGTCAATTGTGTGTAATATAGAACCTTCAAAAAGGAATTTGTGCTTGTATGACGACTAGAGAAAAACCCATTCACACAAACACATGAACCAAATACTCTATCTAGCCCTGTGCAGTCAAATACCATACGGAAGCTACGAATACCACTCCACTAATGTAACAAAGAGCATGTGATGGTTTTCAACTTCTTCTAATTATGACTTGGTTTGGAGGGATTGTCCCTGAACTCAATATGTATCATTGTTTTATATCAGTTCATCCTGGTTTAGACCTGCTTTAGGCCTGGTTTAGTCCTGGTTTAGACCTGGTTTAGACCTGCTTTAGACATGGTTTAGGCCTGGTTTAGACCCGGTTTAGTCCTGGTTTAGGCCTGGTTTAGACCTGTTTTAGACTTGCTTTAGACCTGTTAAGACCTGGTTAAGACCTGTGGTTTAGACCTCATTTAGACCTGATTAGTGCTGGTTTAGACCTGGTTTAGACCTGGTTTAGGCCTGGTTTAGACCTGATTTAGACCTGTTAAGACCTGGTTAAGACCTGATTAGTGCTGGTTTAGACCTGTTAAAACCTGGTTTAGGCCTGGTTTAGACCTGGTTTAGACCTGGTTTAGTCCTGGTTTAGACACAGTTTAGACTTGATTTAGTGGCAGTTTGTGGAAAAAATGTTTAGAAGAAAAACAAAAACACAGGAAATATCAGTCAGTTTTAAAAGAGAATAATTCTAGCCTACTTATGTCATCAACAGTGAAAACTCCAACCAAAATTCACAGACAATTTACTCAGAAGTCATTTTTTTGGCAGTTTAAACCTTCTCATTTAACAAAATAAAATAAAGGTGTCATTTATTTGTAGTGGTCTAATCATATCTGGTGTGTAATATAAACAGCGTTTGGCTGTTGTTAACATTATAGTTTCTAGGTGACAGTTAACTGGTAACAGGAAACAGGAAATTACGTGTCCAACCGGGAGGTAAAATTAGAAGGCTCACTCAAATTAAAAAATGACAAGGAAATAACCTGTGGTCATATGCACTTTAAAGATACACTGTGTAACATTTCTGTGAATGTTCCACAGGATAGACTAAACTTATCACAAGAGAGACAAGCAGGTTACAGCACTACGCTACATTACAGTTCAGATCTGTGGAGAGGCACCCCTATTCACAGAAGGAGTTATTGTATTTTTGAGCAACAGAAACACCAGATGGATATGTTTAAAGTTAAACCATGGAACATTCCAGACACAGCAATAACATCTCCATGGAGACAAGAAAAGCTGCGCAGTTCAACTTTTGGCTTTGTGTATTTGAATATAGATTTGCGTTTGTGTCCACACTACAGCTGTAAGTCAAAAGTGTGGTCAGACACTTACACAGGTCACTGAACAGCTCAAACCAGAGCCAAAAACTCATAAATGTGTAACAGTGAATAAACAGTGAGTGGATACTGGGCTGTTTAATCATTGTTTTATATGAGCATAATTCAGTTATTCAGTAATTAAAGGTATGTGAGGCACTTGGTAATAGAAGTAAGTATATATTAGATGTATTGTTAATAATATTTAAACCTCAGCTTATCCTGATAATAAACAAAGGATAATATTGCAAGCTCGTATGACCATGCATTGTTTAATACTTTTAATTATTTACTATTAGTTTGTCTACATCTCCATTTATTATTTATTTATGGTTGTCAAAAAATACAGATATTAATTTATACTAAAACTTGTATTAGAACTAGATATTGAAGGCTTTTGTGAGTAGTGTGGAGTAATTATGTAAACGTAAGTCTTGGTGGTCAAATTTTACATGTGTATTGCTAATATATTTTTGCAAGTAATTTTGGTATTCATATTGGTATCAGTATTTCAGTTTTCTCATACTATCGAATGTGATTTTGAAACTTCAGGATTGTGACAACACTCTAACTTGAAAGTGGTGAGTCTGCTTTTCTTCATCGAGGGAGGACAAAGAATTCAGTGTAAAAAAAAATGAAAATATTTTGAGATATTTTGAGAATGAGATCTGCTTTGTGGCCATTTGAGATTGCTGCACATTTTCACAAATTTCATACTTTTTTTTTTTTTTTACTGAGCTCACAGTACCACACAGCTGTTCATTCATAAATAAACATCACAACAGCAGGAGATCAGGTCCTATATTACACTTTTAGTCATGTTCTAATGCTGTTATCTCCTCAAAAACAAACCTGGAGTTGTGTTTTGTTTCACCCACACGTGTTTGAGTAAAACTTCATTATTAGTCTGTCTACTAGTACATCTCTAAAGCTCAAAATGCTCTGTTCCACCCTAACTACTTAGAGATTTCAGTAGAGATTGTAAATTCCAGAGCTGAAATTATCCAAATGATTCTAGTGAAAGCGTATGGAGTTTAAAAACACAGTGGAGCACTTCCTGTATTACCACATGACATCACAAGAACTGACTGTTTTCCGTTTAAGAGAAGAGCTCAGCCTAAATCTGCAGGGTTTGTGTGTTAATGAAACGCATGAATGAAACAAAACACAACTCCAGGTGTGTTTATGATGAGGGAACAACACAGATCATAAAATAGTGTGATATGGGTCCTTTAAACAGTTTTGCAGACAACAAAGCCGTAATCTTCTGTGTCAAACTCCAGCATGCGTCTGTGTTTACATTCAGAAAGATTTCCTGAAAAACTCTATTGTCCAAACAAACCAGTCTTACAACACACATCCGCACAAATTGTTGCGTATTCTATTGGTTTCTTTAAACGTCTGTTTAAAACTCAGCCCGTTTGTATTGTTTTGTGTGTCTTTTAGTACTGGTATTGTGAGAAACTTGTTGTCTAGCTCCTCTCCACAGGGCCCAGGGCTGTATCACTTAGTGTTTAGTGCTTTCCACCATGGTCAGATCTGTGGAGAGGCAATCCCGCTCACAGTCAGAATGCCTGTTTTTCCGGATATTTTTTAGCTATAAAACCACCTGTAATTGAATAAATGTAAGGTAGAGCTGTTTAATGTCACACTGTGGAACATTCCAGGCAGATCTGGGACACCTCCATAGAATTATTGCACCTTTAACAGACAGACATAGTACAGATCCACCACAACATTCCAACTACTGTTACTAATACTTCACGAGATCTTCACCGGATGTGGCGTGTAGACTACCTCTGCTTTGTCTTCATTGTAAAAACATTTAATTGCAAAAGTATTCCTGGAAAAAGTCTACCTTCCACACGACTAAACATGCCCACGGTTTTATGGCCCCAGACAACAGCAGGTCGCAAAGTCCTGAGGGAAGATTCCAGAATACAGCTTTATAATCCTTCAGACAGGGGTGTGATGACATGTTCTTGGCATGTTCTTGGGTGTTTTATGGGTGCTGTGTGCGCGTTTGGGTGGGCGGGTGCGTACCTGGCTGGCCCCTTTGTTGGTGCCCATCTGCAGGCTGATGGTGGTGTTGTCCATTGGCGTCTGGACAGGTGCTTTGGGGTCGTACAGGTGACGCCGGGTGCCGTACGCGCTCATGCCCGCCTGGCTGGCACACTTGTTGGTGCCCATCTGAAAAAGAAGCACAGTTCACAGGTGAAAAATTATGATAATACACATATATGATTATCTATATATCTCCAAAGCTCAAAATGCTCTGTTCCACCTTGTGATGTCATCATAGATAATATAACATAGATCATAAAATAGTGTGACATGGGTTCTTTAAACAGTTTTGCAGACAACAAAGCCGTACTCTTCTGTTCAAACTCCAGCATGCGTCTGTGTTTACATTCAGAAAGATTTCCTGAAAAACTCTATTGTCAGGCTTACAACACACACACAACACACAAACTGTGGGTATTCTATTGGTTTCTTTAAGTTTGTTAAAAGTTAGTCCTGTTTTGTATTCTTTAGTGTGTCTTTTAGTATTGTGATCATGTTTTAGTTTCTGGTTGCAGGTTGCTTAGCTGCTCATCAGGCTCAGAAATTAAACATTTCCACAGGGCCCTGAGCTGTATCCCTTAGTTTAGTGTTTAGTTGTTATTTAAATAGAGAGACACAGTACTGGTCCATCATTTATTACTGTTAAAGGTCCAATATTACTCTAAACGGACTCTTGTGAGCTTTAAGTCATGTTAGAATGTTGTTTCCTCTGCAAAAACACACCTGGAGTTGTGTTTTATTTCATTCACACACATTTGATACATATATGATTATTGACAAATCTAACTTTTACTGTACAAGTATCCATGGAGACAAGCAGGGGATGCCACTATACCAAGTTTCAGCTCAGATCTGTGGAAAGGCAATTTTGCTCAGACTAAGAATGCATGTTTTTTCCAGGTATTTTTAGTAATGAAATAAATTCTATAAAGATAAGTTTAATGTCATTATGTGGAACATTCCAGGGAAATAATAATTACATAGCTCTACCACATATGTTTGGTTCAAATTTAATCTAAAAAAAAAAAGTGCTGTTGTTTTTCAGTTTTTATATTTGTTTTAAGATATGTTGCCTTTAATTATAATTATATTTTCTATGAGTGCATTTGCCTATGGGGTAATTTAGACTACATATCAGTCTATAGCATTTTCAAATATATTTTCATTTTGTATGAAAAGAGTCTTTTGGTTGCCTGTTTTTCAGTCACCTTTGATATTTTTATTTTTTCCTATACCAATGGATCCACCAGTGACCAGTAAACTTGGTAAAGTGTTGGAGAAGTGTGAATTCTGGATGTCAGGCAAAGATTTAGGTAATTTTCATTTATCTTTTCCATAACTGTCAAATCTTACTTCTCACTTGACTTTATACTGCAGAAAATACACATGAATTAGTGTTTTATTGTTGAGTGTGAAGTGGATGAACAATGCAGAGTAAAGAGCTTTGGGTATCTTAAAAGATGCTATATAAATCCAGCGCATTATTCTTATTATCTTCTAACCTTATTTGTGACACGTGCACTATAATAACACGGTGAGTCTAGGCTGTCCACGCTCTGTCAGGGCTCAGTCACTCTCAGTTCGTCTTCTCTCTTTGGCTCGTCTCTCTGCTGCTCTCACACAAACATTCAGAGCGAGTTTGGGCCCTGACATCACACCTGCAGGTTTCGACAGGAGCTGTTTCACCAGAGCCTGCTCCTCGTGACTAAATTTATGTTTCCCTTGTTTATGCTTTGGTTTATGTTATGATTTCACTCACATACAGGCAGGGAATGGGATAATGCAGGTTATCAAATGAAAGTCACGTCTGAAACATTAATGAATGGATAGAAGAAGCCCAGAATAGTTTTGTGAAAATATCTACTTCATGCCGTTAGATTTGCAATGTATGTTTTCATAGGAGGATTCTGTACATATAAAGAACATGCAGAATATAAAGAACTTTTCAGGTAGAGGGTCCGCCATCAGTTGTCTTCATGGAGATGTTACTGCTTTGCCTGGAATGTTCCACACTATCTCTTAAAATGTCTCTACCTTACATTAAGTAAATTACAGGTATTTTATTGTTCAAAAATACCTTAAAACATGCTTTCCCATTGTCAGCATAGTCACCCCTCCACAGATCTGACCTGTAACTTGGCTTTGTGACTTGCTTGTTTCTTTGGAAATGGATAAATTTAATACCATGCTGTAGAAAATTCCAAGCAAAACAAAGACATCCATGGAAACAAGCAGTTGGCGGACCCTCCACCAGAAAAGTTACACAGTCCACCTTTAACATTTGAAAGAAGACTGAAAATTTGAACTGCTAAACTGAAAAGTAGTGTACAGAATGAGGCAGTACAGAGTGCAGGCCTATGTGCTGAATGAAGGTTAGGGACTAGGGTGGACATCGGGACAAAAATAATGCACAGCAGTTAGCAATAAAATTCTCACTTATACCATGGTATAAGTTCAAATGATCAAGACAGATGAACAGATTTACAACTGCATATTCATAAAGTGTTATCAGTGTTTTTAATCTAAAATATATTTAAGAAACATTTTCCACTGTACGTTTCTAACACAGACTGTATAAAGAAGTGGACTGAGTGTGACGTCATCCACAGCGTTCAGCTTCTGTCAAATGAAGCTCGTGTGGCTATTTTTATGACAAAATAGCGAAATAAAGACACCAGCATCATGCAGAGTGTGTTAATACGAACATTTTAAACCAAAATGACGAGGCTCACTGCAGCAGTTACAGAGAGAGGGGCCACAATATTCCAACGCAAGTTATTGGGAGTCAGGGTCAGAAGGAGCCGGAAGCGCTCGCAGGCTTACTTCTTATTTGAAATGCGGAGCTACCTCATTAGCTGTGTCTATTTATATATACAGTCTATATTTTGTGTGTTACATAGGCGTTCTGTACCTGTAGTCCGATCACACACTGTCCTGCCTTCAGTTTCTCCTCGTCAAACATGCGCTCCTGTTTATCTGCGTACTTCACTCCGATCTCCACCTGGGAATGGCCTTTAGTCTTGGCCTGCGCAGGAGAAGACACATTAGTTACAAACAAAATCAAACTTAAACGTCCTGTCCCAAATGTATTTGACATTTGTCTCTCCTCAGTGTAGATATATTGTACAAGCAGCTCTTGAGGTCAAAATAGGTCCTCTGCGTGCTGTCTGCATTCAATTATAAAAGCGTTGTATAGTCAAAGTATCGGGAAATGCACATTAGCATGCTAGTTGTTGCTAGCTTTGTCATGACTGCAAAACTCTGCACTGGAAAGTTGTGAAAAGTGCTCATAAAGTCATTGTAGTGAATAATTAGGAAGAAGAATACATACAAGGTAAGTGAGGAATAACTTTGGACCACAGCTTAGACTAATAATTTTACTAAAACACAGTTAAGATCGTTTTATTTAAGATTTTTTTTTAATCCAATTTGGCCATTTTTTTTTAAATTTGTGTTTTTAAAAGAAATATATTTTTTTTCATCATCAATATTTTTAGAACTCTTCACTTCCTGTAATTTTCACTTTTCTTCACAAATTGCTTCTTGATTGGTGTAAAATTATAATTTATATTTACAACAGGTATTATCCCATCAAATTAGAGAAGAGTCAAAATTAGAGAATCATAAAAACCTGTCATACACACTTTATGATAGTAAAAATCAGGTAAAGGTGCATTGTGTAACTTTTCTGGTGCAAGATCTGTCAGATGCTTTTCTCCATGGAGATGTTATTGCTTTGTCTGGAATGTTTCACAATATGGCATTAAAGCTTTCTATCTTCATGGAGACCAAACCAAACCAAGTTACAGGTCAGATCTGTGGAGAGGCGACCCCGCTCACAGTCAGAATTCCTGTTTTTCGAAGTATTTTTGTGCAATAAAACCACCTGTAATTGAATAAATGTAAAGTAGAGCTGTTTAATGTCACACTGTGGAACATTCCAGGCAGAGCAATAGAAACAGGCAGGTGACGGACCCTCAACCATAGATGTACATGTAGTGCGTAGGTACCATGCTGGCGAGGGCGAGGAGCGTGGTCTGGACTTGGGTGAGGTTGGTGTTGTCGAACAGGTCACTGGCCTCAAATGTGTCATGGGTCTTCAGGCCGTAGGCTTTGATCGCCGCCAAGAAATTATTCACATTCTCCAACTGAAATAAAAACAAGAGTAAAGATGGATTATAAAATTGGGAAAGAGAATTTGGTAAACGGTAAACTGTCTTCAAGAGATAAAGAGAATACTCAAGTTTCTAAACGCTAACCAAACTCAAACCTTGATCTAGATATTATGCAAGTGGTCCTACAGTCATATATCGAACATTACTTTTTTTTCCATAGATTTTTAATTTTGTGGCTTCAAAACTTAATTTCTAAAGCATAAATTATTAGCCTTGGTGTGGGCAGAAGACAGCGCCAAACAGATAAGACAGATCAGTCATTTTCTCTCAACTGGATTTAAAAAGTTAAGAGTTTTCAACTTTTTGCACTGTTGTGACCATAGACTGTATGGACATAGCCACAGTGTTCAAAATAGGAAGTTTTGGCTTTGATTTACTTTGTATTGAAAAAACGTTGCCCCCCTCTCCATGACTGCTGCTGTCAGGCTTCTCATTTTGGTCTTTGGTTTTCGTATTACCCGCTCTATATGATCCTGGTGTTTTTGTTTAGCTATTTTGTCTGTAAATAAATTCCTATTCCAAATTCGCCCCTATAATCTCTAGCCTTGATGAGCTTCATTTGACTGGAGCTGAATGCTATGGGTGGCGTCACACTCCCTTAGTCCACTTCTTTGTACAGTCTATAGTTGTGAAGTATTTGAACATTACGATCATCGGTTCTGGAAATCAGTCTGGTGAGAAACAGGTTAGCAGTTAGTATCTAGATTTAGTATCTTTATATTACGATTCGTCAGTTCCGCCTGTCACTCACTCAGAGCCTTCGGGAGGTTGACCAATAGGAGAAGAGGGTGGGGAAAAGTGTCTGTTTAATGCCACTCTATACTCAAACACAGAGAAACACTGAATGAGATCACCACATCGCCCAGTCCTACTTCTGAGACTGCAAGTTCCCTATCAGTACCTTAATACTCTTGGTTTTTATGTTCTTCTTTCTTTCTTCAAAAGCACTGCATTCAACAGCTTCAACTTTGTCTCACATCACTGCATCAGACCTGTTTTTGTTGAACTGCCTCACTGAAGCCTTCACAAAGCAACATGAGTGAGAGGAGGAGGGGTACAACGTCACCACTTCTTTGTAGTGTTGTCCCGATACTAACATTTCCAACCCTATTTCGATACTAAAGAATAGACGCAATACTCAATACCAATACCGATACCACAATGATAATAAAAAACACTTCATTTATACAGTAGAATGTGGTTTTCAACCTTAAATCATAGTACTTTCTTTTCTATTCCCATGTGTTCTTATATGTGTGTAATCCTCAGTGGTCCTATAGGTTGTATACTAGTCTATGTGCTCTTGTTCTGATACACAGGGGCGTCGGACTGGGGGGGTAAAGGGAACTGTTTCCCCAGGGCCCAGGGCAAGGAGCCCCTCATAAAGCTTGTAATGTGCATTTTTCATTAGGCAACATGAAGTGAGGGCCCACCAAGATGATTTGTACCCAGGGCCCTGCTGATACAGCTCAAGGTCATTCTAAAGCTACTCAGGAAAGCTTCATTTCTGTCCTGTGAATGTGACTTTTTAGTATCGATACCTGCTCAAATCAGTATCTAGTTTCAATACTAGTTTTAGTTTCGATTACTATCTGATTTTTGATATTTTACAAACCTACTCCCACCTCACAAAGTGCTTCACAGACACAGGGCCAGATCGTGCGTGCTCGGGCGGTTATCTGCACCATTATTATTATTATTATTATTATTATTATATAACAGACTGCAGGCATATTGTGAAATGTGAGAGCAACAACATCTCACTTTGTCTCAACAAATTCAGGAGTCAGGATCTTTGACTGTGCAGGCATGTCTCTGTGTAAGCAGTTGAGACAAAAAAGATAGAAGGTCTGTTCATTTCAATAAGAGTTTACGCAAACGATGGGACGCTATTGGACCTTCCTGAATAGTTTTTGAACGGTCTTTTATCAACATTCTCTGGGGGTGTGATGCTAACTGTAGGCTCCGCTCTGTCTGAAGCTCTGTTACTTAAGTTAAGACTTTAATCTGAACTTTATTTCAACATTGACTGAAAAGAGCCGACTTATTTGGAACTACAGCAAGTGAGCTGATTTGTGCTCTTAAATAAGTCTCTCACACATACAAGTCTCGAACCCTTCTACTGATGGGTTTCAGATACGTTTTGGATATTTCTTGGCAAAATACAATCAACTGTTTCTTTTTCCCCTGATTGGGAGTATGACATCATCACATTCGACAATCTGAAAACCACCGATAGACCCGGACTTGGATCTTTAGAGAGCAACAACCCCAAGTGGAAATGTTGCTCTAAGTTTGAGCATCAGCAATTAGCCATGATCCAGTCTGCCTCCAAAAGTATATCACCATATTTCACGTTCATCACCACCGATATGACATGACCTAACTACATTAATTTATTTTTACACATATTCCACCCTGCACTCTTTACCTGAAGCCAGTTGATCCCAGATGTGTTGATTTTCTTCACAGAGTTTGGCTGTAGTTCATTGATGAGTCTGTGAGGAAAGAGAAGGGAAACCATTTTAATCTGCTGCACCTGACTTCCTCCAAAACACAGAACCAAACAAGAGCTCGTTCACTATGTCTACACATGAGGAAAACAGCATAACTGACCTTGTCCAGTTTAATCTGACTTACCAAAATGCAAATAAAACCCAGGAAGTACAACTGTGGTTCAAATCTCCCAGTCTATGTGTACTCAGAGATCTGCTGCATGTAAGAGCGCAGTCCTCTTATTTTTCTTTTCTGTTTTATTACTTACCCACACACACACACACACACACACACACACCCACACACCCACCCACACACGCACACACACACACGCACAAACAAACACACACTTACCCTACAAGAAGATCTGTCTCGTCACACCCTTTCAAACCGTGATATATGCACTACCTATCCCCTCAAGTCAAAATGTCTTTTACTATTTGTATTGTCTCTAATATCACAATAAAAAATAAAATAAAATATAAATAAATAAATACATTTCCACCATCATCCTGAAAAAACAGGTTTGGAGAGGTGTTCAACTGCACTGGGTAAGAAACAGCCAGGCAAATATTAAACTGTTTTAGTGTTTGGATGGATTTAGATGAGCAGTAATGATAAAACTAAAGCCCTACAGTGAAAGTGAAAACTATACTTTAGATTATTGTGTTCAGATCTCTGTTTTTTTTTTCATGCCTTGAGAGTTTCGGCTGCACTCTGCTTCTTCCTGAACTGTCATGGTGTGAAAGAGGTCTGTACATAAGAATCTAAAGTATAATCAATACAGAAGATAGACTGATATTTGCACTTTTTAGCAAATTGGCTATTGGCAGTAAAGGTGCACTATGTAACTTTTTGGTTGGGGGTCCGTCACCTGCTTGTTTCTATGGAGATGTCATTGCTCTGCTTGGAATGTCATTACATTAAACAGATCTACTTTACATTTATTCAATTACAGGTGGTTTTAGAGCTCAAAAATACATAGAAAAACAGGCATTCTGACTGTGAGCGGGGTCGCCTCTCCACAGATCTGACCTGTAACTTGGTCTGGTTTGGTCTCCATGAAGATAGAAAGGTTTAATGCCATACTGTGAAACATTCCAGACAAAACAATAAGATAAGATAAGATAAGATAAGATATGCCTTTATTAGTCCCACAGTGGGGAAATTCCAGTGTTGCAACGCACAGTTCAAGAACAGCAGGAAAATGGAACATGCAATAAAACAAGATAATAGATAATGGCTAAAAAATAGAATAATTTAGAAATAGACTTAAAGATAGACTCTAATTTTGTTTTGGTGGAGCAAAAATATAAAATACAAAATATAAAATACCAAAAAATACTATTATGTACAATAAAAGTAACAGTGCAACATATGAACAGAGTAAATCTCAGTAAAGTGACTTCAGTATATTATGTTATTTACAGTAATATGACTATGTTGATGTACAGACAGGATAAATATCAGTAAAGTGACATGAGTGAATTGTACCAGAGGTCTTCAGTATTGCACATAGATAGAGTTGAATGACACATGTTCAGTGTTAACAGTGTTCATTGTACAGTCTAACAGCAGCAGGAAGGAAAGACCTGCGAAACCTCTCCTTCACACAGCGAGGGTGAATCAGTCTGTCACTGAAGCTGCTCTCCAGAGCAGACAGGGCGTCCTGCAGGGGGTGACACTCATGGTCCAGCATAGAGATGACCTTAGCCAGGACCCTCTTGTCCCCCACCTGCTGCACTGAGTCCAGAGGACAGCCCAGGACGGAGCTGGACTTCTTGATGACCTTGTCCAGCTTCTTCCTCTCCCTCTCTGTGATGCTGCTGCTCCAGCAGACCACACCGTACAGGATGGCTGATGCCACCACAGAGTCATAGAAGGTCTTCAATAACATCTCCATGGAGAAAAGCATTTGACACACTCTCCACCAGAAATGTTACACAATGCACCTTTAAATCTCTAGCACAGGCCGATATTTTGTTTTGGCCGACCAGCTGCCTAAAGATCACACACCTAGCTTTGTTAGAACATGTTAATGCAAACAGAAAACTGCTCAAAACGTGACCACATAGACCTCTTGAAGGCTTGTGTACATATCGCTTAATCTGTAATCAATACAGAAGAGCTAATGAACCTAACCGGACAAAAGTGAAACTATCGGAGCGATCGGAGAGAGCAAATAGGTCGTGAGCAGGGGTGGAAAGTAACGAATTACATTTACTCACGTTACTGTAATTGAGTAGTTTTTATGAGTACTTTGTAATTTTCTAAGTAGTTTTTCAAACAGGTAATTTTACTTTTACTCGAGTACATTTTAAGCCAAGTATTTTACTTCGCTACATTGAAAGCCGCCCACGTTACTGAGTAAAATAATATCGATAGGGGCAAAAAATAAAATGCGGGGGGAAAAAAATCTGCCGGAACTGAAAGGAAACTGCATTGCGCGGGTTTGTGTGCGGCAGTTCCATTGTTTCTTGGCCAAACCTCGATGACCTATTCGCGTTTAAACGCAAAAATGGCAGCAACGTAATCATGAAATGTAAAATGTGTCTGCCCCGCCGAACCGAATCTATGAAAGCATGTGGTGGTAAGTAGGCTACAAATATAGGCCTATATGTTTTGCCTGTTATACCCAAACGGTATATTTATTGTTGTTTGGTTAACACAATCTGGCTTCATGATTTCAATTATTTTCCATCCTGATCACTAACGTTTCAAGTGAAGTAGCCGAGAGTTGGAAAATCACCTCACGTTTAAAATTGGCTTTAGGACAGTCAGAAATAATAAGAATGCAGGACTTTAGTTTGCGATTGGTCTCTTAATAAATCATCTTCATTTATGTTGGCTATAGGAAAGTTCATGGGTTATTGCCTGGACTAGTTTCGAGTGGACAGTGCTTGTCCATCAAAAGTAGCGCTTCTAGTTTATGCAAATGAGCCATGTGGTTTTAAGTTTCGCTTCTGTAAAACGTAAACAAATGTGCGCAAAGCTGCATTAAACACATTATTATTTGAGTCCTCCTCGTAGGAAATAAAAATCCAAACTAATTATCCACCCGCAGCGAACCAAAAATGCGTCTGCTTCTGTGTCCGTCATCATTTTATCGCGTGTACCGCGTGTACCAGTGTCATCAGCCGTGAAAGCAAATGAATCTGCCCACGTAGCATTAAGCGTTCTGTTTTCTTCACAAACTTTTCTTTTCTTGGATTTATCATCATTGGGCTGAAAATCAAACTGCTGATGTAGGTGCGGTAAGTCCGGGCTCCAGTGTGTGCGGGTGGCGCACATCGGCGGCTTTGACACATGTTTATTAAAAACGTTTTATTTAAATGTTACAAGATTACCATTATCTACAATTTTAGATTTACATTTAAAAACGAACACACTAAAATAAAAATACAATGTAATTAAATATTCATTATTATTTTCCAAAGTCACAGGGAGCCACGACAGAACGATGAAAGAGCCACATGCGGCTCTGGAGCCGCGGGTTTCCGACCCCTGATCTAGATTCATTATCCCATATATCTTCAGCTCCTAGAGGAATTAAATGGTAGTGCGTCACATTTAGTTTACCGCAGTTTATGTCTCTTTAAGACTGCATTTATGTGCAGCAACATTATGAAAAAACCTGCATTTTTACTGTAGTTTTTTTTTATTTCATTGAAAGTAACTAAGTAACTTTTACTCAAAGTACATTTGAAATGAAGTAATTTTTTACTTTTACTCGAGTACATTTTCAGACGGGTACTTTTACTTTTACTTGAGTAGGATTTAAGCAAAGTAAAGATACTTTTACTTAATTACAATTTTTCAGTACTTTTTCCACCTCTGGTCGTGAGTCATACAGTTGTTATCACATCTGAAAATCAAAAGCTCAATGTAAATGAGATGCTGCGTGTCTATGTCTGCCAAAAGTGTGGTTATGCATGATGCTGTTTTTATTAGGAATTATAGCTACAAAGATTTAGAGCTAATGCTAAATTACAAGTTGCACCTTAACACCTCTGCCCCTGTTCACACCTTTTCAGTTTTGGGGCCTGTGCTGTTTCATAACCACAGTCAGATCCTCTTATTGTACAAAGGTTTTGGAGCCTGAGAGCTTTACTCTACTGACTCAGTGTTGTGTTAGCTTTTAAATCTATTAAATCTTTATGGTATAATTAGCTTGATGTTGATTTTGATTGCATGTTTTTATTCTCCTACTGTTCTTGAACGTCGCATTGCAACACTATAATTTCCCCATTGTGGCACAAATAAAGGTTTATACGTAAAGAAGTGGACTCAGTGAGTGTGACGTCACCTGTAGCATTCAGCTCCAGTCAAATGAAGCTCACTGAGGCTTGCAGTGATAGCGGTGTATTTGGAGCAGAGTTTCATATTTGGAAAGTATCATAGCATCCAACGAGCCAATCCAGAGCGAGGCTGTTGAAGATAACGCCCCTTCCCGCCCGCACCTCTGGTTTAGCAGGAGGCGGGCGCTTAGCAACGCTGTCAATCAAACCTGTTGCGCTAGCGGGAGCGACCTCGGGGATAGAAGGCACTTGTTTGTCTATTATTAATGTTCATATCTTACAAAATAGCAAAATAAAAACCCCAGGATCATGAAGAGCGGGTTAATACCAACATTTTAAGACCAAAATGACGCGGCTCACTGAAGCAGTTACAGAGAGAGGGGTGACAATTTCTCAATGTAAAGTCAATTACAAAGCCAGAGACGATGGAGCTGGAAGCGCGCCCATGATCACTTCCTATTTAGAACGCAGCAGCTAAGCGTGTTTATACAGTCTTATCTTATGTTTCTGTCTCTTAGCCCTGTGTTCACAGCTGCACGTTGCCTGAGACAGAAGTGGTCTGACAGGTTTTGGGGTTAGAAAATAAACACAGTGACTTGTGTCTTACTTGCACAGGATCACTCCACTCTTCAGGCCCTTCTGGAAGTCTGGACCAATGGAGCAGCCGGTCACGCCCTCTATCCACTGCCTCAGCTCCTCTTCCGCCTGGGGGTCGTACTTCTGCGCGATCTGTCCAAGAGAGAGGTCAGAGGTTAGAGGTCACACGGGAGGTAGCACTAACGCAGACCAGACTGCTTTTATGAGCTGTTTGTTGGTTAAACTGGTTCTCCACAAGTAAATAGAGTTGTAAAGTAGAGGAAGAATACAATGAGACAATGCAGTGTCTGGGTAAGAGACAACCAGACCAGACCAGAGTATCAAGACTACTTTACAACAATAAACAATGGTGCAGTTACATAAGTATTCGCAGAGTCACTGGTTCTAATCCTGGCTGAGAATAACATACATTGCATCTCTCAGAATAGCAAAATGTAAAAAAATGACTTTCAGTAAATTCTGTCATGACTGGCAACTTATAACCTCTCACAGCAAGAGGGAATCTCGCAATTCAGTTCACAAACTCAAGAGAATCCATCTTGGTGTGCTCCTGCTGAATGGTTAATCGAGTGAACCAATCACAGAGCAGCGCAGAGGTCAAAGGTGAAGCGCCCAAACCAAAACAAACATGGCGATGCCGACAGACAGAGCTTTGTGCATTTGTGGAGAGGGGAGATGTCTGTGCTTTTCTCTCAACTGGATCTAACTAAAGTTTGATTTTTCAGCTTGTTCTACGGTTGGGCCAATCAGATTCAAATATTCACCATGACGTTTCGCTTTTTCCGATTTTTTTCAGTGAGAGCCGTCCCAGATTGATGATTTTTGAGATTCTTCTGATGACAGTAATTAAATAATCAATAAAAAGTGGCTAAAACTTGACTCTAAATGTCTTTTCTTGAAAAACCCTTAATTATACCAACAATTCGATGGAAACAGCACACAGTGGTCTCATTTTGGCTCTAAAAGTTGCTTTTACAAACACCATAATCTATGACATGCTTAATTTGACCTTTATCGTTCACTCTGTACTTTTTAATCACCAGTTTTACAGTGTGTGTTATGACTGCGAGCGTTTTATCACATTCCCAGGGTCACCTCTGAATGAAAGCGCCCCCTCTCAAAACTCCACAGAGCGCCGCTTGTGTCCGCCTAAATAAAGCTAGCTGTGACTCGCGGATATCCTGTTAGCTTCATACGCTAATTAAAAAGGCTAGGCAGGGCTGGGTCCACGATAATCGACGTTATTGTCAAGCTAGCGAGGTGTTGTGTAGATTTAAAGTTAGCTTCGTGTCTGACATAAGTGTGAGGGTCTGGGCGCTGGTGAATGGCTCTTTTAGCGCGATAACTACAGGGCTGTTGGGTAATGACGCAGGAGGAGTTGTAATAGTAGCATGCTATCTCGCGCACTCGCAAATTTGAACCTTGCTTTCTTTCTCTGAACTGTAAAATGACACATGCGTCGTGAAATAGACTCAAATTTTATGGTAAATGCACGAAGGCCGAAGTGTGGAAAGACTGATCTGGTCTTACTGGTCTCTTAGTTTATACTAGGGATGTAACGACATCCAAATTTCTCAGTACAATATTTTATTTTTACTGCAATATTTATTGCAATATTTATGCTACTTTTTCCTCTTGAAATGCCGTGGCAAGACTTAATCCAAAGAAATCAGATTTAAAAGTGCTTGGAACTGTCATTTCTTCACACAGTCTGCATTGAAACGGAGCAAAGGATCGTGGTCTATGTAGTTCCCACTGTTTTTTTCGCTATTGCTGCACCATAACTCTTCATTTAATTGAAGAGACTTGTAATTCAATATATAGTGATGGTCCACGATATTATTGTGAGACCTTTGACGATACGATATCAAGATATTTCGGTTATTGCGACATCTTTTTTTATAAGACTGCATTTAAAACCATAAAAACTAAAATTTCAAACTCGATTTTGATACTAAGGAATAGACTCTATACTCAATACTAACATTAGAATAGAATGTGATTTTCAACATTAAATCACAGTATTTTCTTTTCTATCCCCATGTGTCCTTATATGTGTGCACTCCCTCAGTGGTCCTGTAGGTTCCATAGTGGTCCATGGGTGTATACTAGTCTATGTGCTCTTATACTTGTTCTGATACAGCTCAACATCATTATAAAGACACTCAGGAAAGCTTCATTTCTGTCCTGTGAATGTGACTTTTTTAGTATCGATACCTGCTCAAATGAGTAGTATTAGTATCTGATCTGTTCCTCTGTGTAACAAGGCAGTTACAAGTCTAGGTCATTTTACAGAGATACACTTGAGTACTAATATTTTGAATGGACTTTTTTTAATCCAACCATGATAAAAGTCATAAAGCTTCAAACATTTAATTTTCATTAACATGTTACTGTTTTGCTTGGAATGTCCCACAGTATGACATTAAACTATTTTGCATGTATTCCATTACAAACAAATGACCCTGAAGTACATGCAGTTTAACTATGAGCTGGGTTGCCTCTCCAAAGATCAGACCTGTAACTTGTAACCTTCTTGACCCCATGAAGATCGATAACGTTAATGTCATACTGTGGGACATTCTAAGCAAATCAATACACAAGCAGGTGGCGGATGTTTTTGCCTGTAAAATTAACTTGAGGTACTAATCGATACTGAAACTAGTATATCGAAGTATTGATACTAGAAAAGTCACATTCACAGGACAGAAATAAATGAACCTTTCTAAATATACACCCATGGATACACATATAAGAACACATGGGAATAGAAAAGAAAGTACTACGATTTAATACTGAAAATCACATTCTATTGTCTAAAGAAAGAGTGGCTTTTATTATCATCGTGGCATTAGAATCAATATTGAGTATAAAGTCTATTCCTTAGTATCAAGTTTGAAATTTCAGTATCGTGACAATACCAGTAGCCTGTTTTCTTACTTCTAAACCAAGACGTATAAGTAGCAATACGCTGTCTAAAATTGCACAGCGGTTTCCTTGAACACGCTAACCCCGACTTCAAACTCAACCAAAACCCTAAATCACCACGTATCTAACCCCTGTAAAGTACACGATAAAGAGTCTACTTCATGCAAGCTCCTCACCACAGCGCACAATCCCTTCTCTCCCTGGGGCCGCGGAAAGCCAACCACTGAGCGAGCCTATTATAAAAAAAACACTGGAATCGAACCCGCAACTGCTGTCTTGTAATTACACCATGCTCCCTCTCGCATTAAAACCATCTCAATGTGCTCTAATTGGAATCCAGTACATGTTATTATAAAAGACGACGGGAATGTTTGGAATTTCCCCCTTCGGAGTGGAGCAGGAAAAGACAGCGTAAATAATGGCAGCTACTTGGACAATAAGACCCCAGCTGGAGGTTTTCCGTTGTTAAGACTGTTAAATGAATGAACTTAGTGACCAGACGGCGTTTATGGAGCACAAATCGTTGCCAGATTTGGAAAAAAAAGTGAAAATTTGGGGCGGGGGAATTTGAAGTTAGAGGTGGAGTATGCAGAGGTGGTAGAGTAGCCAGAAATTGTACAAGGGTAAGAGTAATGTTACTTCAAAATGGTCCAAGAAATTACTCTAGTACTTGGGAAAAGTACTACTCAAGTAAATTAGCTTGATGTTTACTCAGTTACTTCAATAAAAATTCAATAAAGTAGGAGTAAAAGTTTGCTGTTAGAAAAGTACTCTGAAAAGTAAAATTTTTTTAATGTTACTCAAGTAAATGTGACTGAGTAGGACCCACCTCTGTGCATTATGTAACTTTTCTATTCATGGGTGTCAGTTTTCTGTTTCCTCTTTTTCCCATTCAAATGTATAATTTTGTTTTAAATGGTCAATCGCTATGGCAACAGTTCAAATTTTTCACTTTTATAGAAATCCGTGGATATGAGGGTCTACCGGGTGCTTAACTTCATGGATAGAGGTTATTGCTTTGCTGGAATATTCCAGAGAATGAGGATGGCATTAAACCTGTCTCTGTGGAGATAAGCAGCCAAGTGACAGGTCATATCTGTGGAGAGAAGACCATGCACACAGTAACAATGCATGCTTTTCAAGGTATTTTTCAGCACCAAGAACTGCTGTGATGGGTAACTTTAATGCCAAACTGTGGAATATTCAAGGCAAGCAATGGCAACAAGCAAATGGCAAATCCTCTACCAGAAAAGCTGCACAGTAGTAGTAGTAGTAGTAGTAGTAGTAGTAGTAGTAGTAGTAGTAGTAAGATTTTAGTTTCAAATTTAAATTCATGAATCAAAAGAGTGGCATTCAACTGATGAGGTCCAATCAACTTCTTTATTCAAATTATTACATCAGATGCCCTTCCTTTTGCAACCAGCCACACATGCTATGACTGCAGTTGGCAATGCAGCTGCTGAATTCCACTTTAGTGAAGTTCAAACTGGCAACCCTACAGACGGAGGGCGAATACTTATTGTTCTGCGGTTCTGTTATGAAATATTTGCAGCCTTTGAGCTTTCCTTGTTCCATTTGTTTTAAAACTGCAGTCTAACCCCAAAATACCTTTTATCACTACTGAATAAATATTTGATCTATTTTAAAGTGTTAAGAAATAAACTGTTTTAATGGAATGAGGAAGTGTTGGACTTTAAGAGATTTGTCACTTCCTGTTTCGGATAAATAAAACTGAAATATTAGTGTTCTCATCGAGCAAGTTTCTTATTATACTGAAACAGCAACCTGCATATTTTCGGTCAAGGATGCACATGATTTTTGAATTAAAAAGACAAAAGGAGAAAAGAATAAAACCTGGTGTCTTGCATTACCATAGAAAACAGTTGTGTCTGTATATGCTGCGTTCAGAGCTATTTCACCATTCTAAACTAAAAGAACAGGCTTAGCTGAGACGGAAGGCAAAATTACTATAAAAACAGATGATTTTAGGTGTAGATAAAAGTCCTATATTACACTAAATTGACTCTTGAGAGCTTTAAGCCATATTCTAATGCTGTTACCTCATCAAAAACAAACCTGGTATTGTGTTTTGAGAAATCCTGCATTATTAGTACATGTCTACATCTCCAAAGCTCAAAATGCGAGGAAGTTTTCAAGTTAACAGCAAGTGAAGGTTTATGGAGTTTAAGAACACAGAGGAGCAAGGTGGAACCGTGCGTTTTCCATTTGAGAGAAGAACTCAGCCTAAATATCCAGGGTTTGTGTGTAAAACGTGTGAATGATGCAAAAACTCAAAACTTGAATGTTTTTGATGAGGAAACAACATTTTAACAGCTCAGAAAATAGCGTAATATGGGCCCTTTAATAAAATGTAGCAAGATAATGAACATTTTCAGTTGCCAGCACACTAAAGAAAGAGTGTTTTTTATTATAATTGCGGTATCAGAATCAGTATTGAGTACTGAGTATCGAAATCAAGTTTGAAATGTTAGTATCGTGACAACACTAGTGCAGGTTAAATGTGAATTCTAATAAGTTTTCTGTTTAAATCCTAAAATGCCTTTGTTATCCGTGAGGAGGTGACGTCAGCTCAGGAAATACCACGTCTCATCCCTCCATCTCACCCCCCTCAAACGTGAACCCGGCACCCCAGCCTGCCCCCTCTGCTCTGGGAGGAGACTGCGCCCGCTCTCCCTTACATGGACACTACACAAGAATGCACCCAATTCTCAAGAATGGAAGGAGGAGTGAAGCTGGTCTGACGCAGCATTATCCGGGGTAAAAATAGCACTGCGATGATTCAAGGCCAAGTAGTTATGTTGTGTTAAAGGTGCACTGTGTAACTTTCTATGGAGATGTCATCACCCTGCTTGGAATGTTCCACAGTATGTCATTAAACAGCTTTACTTTACATTTATTCAATTACAGGTGGTTTTATAGCTCAAAAATAGAAATAGAATAGAAAAACAGGCGTTCTGACTGTGAGCGGGGTCGCCTCTCCACAGATCTGACCTGTAACTTGGTCTGGTTTAGACTCCATGAAGACAGAAAGGTTTAATGCCATATTGTGAAACATTCCAGACAAAGCAATAACATCTCCATGGAAAAAAGCATTTGATTAGATGGAGCCTACACCAGAAAAGTTACACAATGCACCTTTAACTATTACTACATATTTTAGTTGAGTCTACAGCAGCTCAGATAGACAACCTCTTGAATATAGCTGAGATATATTTGTATCTCTATATTTGTATATTTTATTTTGACTTGTACATATACATTTAAATAATTCTGCCTAATTTGACACCTGTCTCTTGCTATTTGTGCTACTTACTTTGAATGTATTATTACCATTTATGTTTTTACTCTCTCTTATTATATTATATTGTGATGTGTGAGATACTGTGTCCATATAATTTCCCTTGTGGATCAATAAAGTTTGTCTAAGTCTAAGTCTAAGACAGGACAAACTGAGCAGCAATGGCAATTTCAATGTAATATCCTCTTCCCTATAATTTAACTACAGTGTGCTCCATTCTGCAGCACCACCGCAGCAATTCAAATGTAAAAGTAGATAGAAATGTGACCTGTTTCACCAGTTTAAGTGTATTAATAATGAAAAGGGTCACATAGGCTACTGTTGTTATGATTAAAGTTGCAGTCACAATACTAAAATAAAAAAAAATCTCTTTTTTAGGCAATATAATGTCATTTTCAACATTAAATCATAGTACTTTCTTTTCTATTCCCATGTGTCCTTATATGTGTGTAATCCTCAGTGGTCCTGTAGGTTCCATAGTGGTCCATGGGTGTATACTAGTCTATGTGCTCTTATACTTGTTCTGATACAGCTCAACATCATTCTAAAACAAGTCAAGAATACTTCATTTCTGTCCTGTGAATGTGACTTTTTTAGTATTGATACCAGCTCAAATGAGTATCTGGCTTCGAAACTAGTTTTAGTATCGATTACGATCTGATTTTCAGTACTTTACAGCCCCGTTATAGCTGGTTATTACATAATTACAACAACAGACCTGCCCAAGTTGATTTATGCCACTCTGGAACACTGGAATCTCTGTTTATTAATGAATAACAAGAGCTGCTGTAACTGGCTCACACCAAATACACACCGGGCCTCAGCTGCAGCTTGAAGGGCCAGTGCGCTATGTAACTTTTCTAGTGGAGGATCTTGTCTCCATGGAGATGCCATTTACTTTGCCTAGAATCTTGCACAGTATGGCATCAAAATGATCTATACCCATACAGGCAAAGATGTGAGACCACCGGGCCAAGTAACAGGTCAGATCAGTGGAGACGCGAGCCCAATAAAACACCTGTAATTCAATAAATGCACGATTGGGAAAGCAGTAACATAAAATATCATATACAAGCATGTGACAGGCCTTTCCACAGAAAAGTTACACAGTGCACCTTTAAAGGGATATGATTCTTGAATAGATACACACATCCTTGCACTAATCATTCATTATTCAGAAGTGATTACGTGCACCGCCCAGAGTAAAGACAGCTTATTATTATTATTTTATATCCTGTGTATTGACTGACTTCCAAATCCTTGACGGGATCAACGGTGGACCTGACCTGTATTTTATTTTTATTGGCACAAAATTTCTCGCTTAAAAGGTTCCATATTGTGGTCCGTGGGTGTATACTAGTCTATGTGCTCTAATACTTGTTCTGATACAGCTCAAGATCATTCAGGAAAGCTTCATTTCTGTCCTGTGAATGTGACTTTTTTAGTATCTGCTCAAATTAATATCTAGTTTCGATCTCAGTTTTAGTATCTGCTTTTCCAATACAACCCCATTGTACATTTAAAACATTTTAGTTGGGAATTAGTTTGAGTGCAGCCTGGGTACTACTAGAATACTAGACAGCAGCGCTCGGGTTCTCTCTTCTTAACGCACATCTCAGCTGCATCCCAGTGGAGCGCATTCCAAGCGGTTAAAGGTCTCTCCTCCGCGCGCCTGGTATTTTAAGTGGCTCCGTGTGTGCTCGTCTCGGAGGTGCCCAGCCTAAATAAATAGCGCCGTTCCTCTTCGCGGCGGAACACTAACGAAATAAGGTCATCATGGAGGTTATTTGTCAACGTGGTTTACCTTTCGACAAAACGGGGAGGAGTTTCGACAAGGAGACTGAGATATGTGCCCAAAAAAACTTCCACAAAGCGACAAAACGAATGAGCAGAACCGTACGCTGCATTTGCGCGTTAATGTGTAATGTAGTAACTGGTTTAATACAAACTGTGGTACACGCTGCAGTTAGGAAAATACTTGAGTAGTTTTTTGGAGATTTGCACAACGGCATTTAGTCAAAACGGACAACGCCCATGGTTTGTTTAAAATGTTCTGCCCCGTGGGAAAGTCAATACACTCCCTTCGGAACGCCTAAATTACGCACAAAAACAACCACGAACGCGAACGCTACCTGACGTAAAGTAAGTTTAGCGTGAGTTGGTAAAATTTCACCTCAACCGCGCGCGTCCTCAAATCAAGATGGAGATCAGGTGGCAAATCTGAGCTACTGAAACAGCCCCATCCCAAAGAAATAAATAAAAAGTTCATATTTTAAGAATTCAAAAGCTTACCTTGTTTTTGACTTCAGCTGATAAGCCGTAAGCGGGTCCCTTGTTGAATCCGGACATCGTGGCTATGACTTTTACGCAGCTTTTACGCACGGAAATTAAAGACGCAAAACTGTCCTTGCGAGTGTGCCAAACTTTTCTGTCTGGCTCTCTCTCAATGAAAGCTTGGCTAGATGGCTTCCTTTCTCTTTTACAGCCGCCAATTACAGCGCTCCCACGGTGTCGTCCAAAGAACCGGGGCGTCAAGATAATGCTACGCCAAGACGGAGTGCGTGTGTGAACGGGGAACCGGAGAGACTGCGGGTTAAAGCTTTAAGGGCACGTCATGAATATTCAGCAGAGGAGGACGTTAAAATGCGAAGCGTGGCTGTTTACTTCCTAGTTACCGCCTGCAGTTGGTTATGTAACAAAGAAAGGGACAGAAAAGCGGCGGATTAGAGCGTGTTGTGACAAGTTTGTTAATGCCTTATTCAGTTTGCAAATGCCTGAAATTAATCACTGCTAATCAAAATATAGAGACACGCGTTGTTTTTCGGAACATTAAAGGTCCTATATTATGTCTCTTGTGAGCTTTAAGCCGTGTAAGAATGCTGTTAGCTCATCAAAAACAGACCTGGAGTTGTGTTTTGTTTCATTCACACGTGTTTGAGTAACTTTATTATGAGTCTGTCTACATCCCCAAAGCTCAAAATGCTCTGTTCCCCCTTGTGATGACATGAAGTGGCAGTTTTCAAGCTACCTTTTACCTTTAGTTCAGCAGAGATTGGCAATTCCAGGGCTGAAATTATCCAAATGATACTAGTGAAGATGAATGGAGTCTGAAAACATAGTGGAGCACTTCCTGTATTACCACATGACATCACAAGGTGGAACAGGTGTTTTCTGTTTGAGAGAAGAACTCAGCCTAAATCTGCAGGGTTTGTGTGTTAAATTTGTGTGAATGAAACAAAACACAACTCCAGGTGTGTTTGTGATGAGGAAATGACATTAGAACAGATCAGAAAATAGTGAAACCTGAAAACTTGGACTAAGCCACGACTCAGTCAAAACTAACATTAAAACCAATCCGGGATTATAGTATTATAGAACAAATCCACTATCTAAGACCTTTACAAATAAACTACAATAAACTATGCTACCAGTCTCTTTTCAAATAATAAAAAAGATAAACGCAAATAAGAGGAAAAACTAGGGCTACAGTGTTTCAAAGCAAGGGTTAACCCACTCACTAATTGATAATAGCTTCCACCTGTTCATTATGCTGTTGTGTCCACGGGCAAGACACTTCTCTCATGTTAAACAAGTGAGTGACAGGTGAATATGGGCTAGTTTCACACAGGTAGAGAACGTTTTTATGCATTTATCTGGGTTTTATTTCATCCATTATAAACCTTTACACTATTTTCTGATCTATGTTCTAATGTTGTTTCCTCCACACACCTTCACTAGAATTATTTGGATCATTTCAGTCCTGGATTTGCCAATCTCTTCTGAACAAAAGGTAAAATGGAGCTGTTCACTTGAAAACTACCACTACACGACATCACAAAGAGGAACAGAGCGTTTTGAGCTTTGGAGACGTAGACAGACTAATAATAAAGGATTACATGAACAAACAAACAAACTCTGGGTATGTTTTTGACGACGTAACATAAATTTAGCATGACTTAAAGCTCACAAGAGTCCAATTTGTGTAATTTAGGACCTTTTGCATTGTTTTTTGGCTTTGTAGTTTTGATAGGCCGACTGTTATTCTACTGCTGTTGTCATACTTTGGTGTTTGGAGTTACAACATTGAAATTTCCCCTATTGTGGCTCTTATTTGATCTTATCTCATCACACATGTTTATTTTTACCAAAAGGCGACCAATGTGCACAGATGCATTTGAAAGTTGATACAAGATGTGAAAGCTAGATTACATTTGACCCTTTAAAGAACTCCTGTTTGAACCTGGGTGTATTGATTTTTACCAGCTGTTTTCTATAGTGATTATTTACTGCTGCTGTATCTGACACACACACACACACACAAACACACACACACACACACACACACACACACGTGAAAGTATGTAAAAAAAAAATCACTCATATCAATGTGAAAAAGAAAAAAAAAACCTAAAGATGCACTGTGTAACTTTTCATGTAGAGTCCACCGCCTGCTTGTCTCCATGGCGATGCTACTTTGCCTGACCAGTATTACATTCAACCTATCTAACATTTTCAGTTTTATTACTCACTGTGAGCAGGTTCCCCTTTCCACAGATCTGACCTTCACTTGGCCTTGCGGAGTCACTTTCCGGACTCTCCATAGGTGCGTTTAATGCCATACTGTGAAAGATTACAGGCAGCGTTATAACATCTCCATAGAGACGAGTAGCCACAAGTCGCCGCCAGAAATGTTACATAGTGTAAATAAAATGATTAAAAGTTCCACCTATGTAGGCCTGTGTTGTTTTAATAAGCGATTAAAGAAGATTCAATTTACCGCGTGCCTTTTCTAGCAGCATACTTTTACTTCTACTTTAATCATATTTTTATTGAAGTAACAGTACTCTTACTTGAGTAAGTCCAAAGTGACAAAAGCTTTATGTGACAATATTTGAAATGATTTGAACTTTTGTGTTTCTTGCACTGCTCCTTTTTTTCCCACACTGATCCTTTGAGAATACCAGATTTTGTGCATTATTTAATGTTTTGTCCTTCTAATTACATTAACTAAGCAAAATCAGAAGTTATACCCCGACACTCTTACTTGCCATAGTAGTTTTCCCCAAATACTTTTTTACACTTATTTGAGAAATTACTTGGAGCACTATTTTATACTTCTACTTGAGTAAAATTATTTTTAAGTAACAATACACTTTTTGACTACTCTATCATCTCTGTTTAATAACGCGTTTGTTATAACAACCCAACCCGGAAGTAAACAGACTGTAACCCTCCCCAGGCCCCGCCCACTCCTCACTGCTGCTCTTCATCGATCCCAAACTCCACCTTTCCCCCCGGCTCTTCCCCGGCTCCCGATTCATATCAAAAGTCCTTATATGGAAGGAAACGTCCCAGATTCCTGGAGGGGGGAGCGCTCCAGCTATCGCGGTCCCACCCTGCATTCCAGCCGGGCAGCCGAGCGCACACGCCGGCTTGATTTCTCTTGAGTCACCGCTGAGAGTGGAAAAAGGTTTGGAGGAATTGAAATGAAGTCAGCGCGCAGAGCTACTGGGCTGACGTAATGTCGAGTGTAAGAGGCCGATTATTGATTTCACACCGGAAAAGCCCGTCAGCGTGGCGTGAGATGAGATAACGGCTGTAAAAATGTATTATAGAAGCTGAAATAAGAATATGCAGCCACTTAAAGCCCCAGTACGTAACTTTTCTTTTCTTCTTTGCCAAAAATAGACTATAAAATGTTTTTATTACATTGAAAAACCTGTGTTCTGACAGTGAGTGGGCTTGCATCTCCACAAACCTGACTTATCTGGCTTGGAGGAGGGCTCCTACTGCTCGTTTCCATGGCGATGTTGTCCCTCTGGCTATAATGTTACACAGTATGGCATAAAACATATTCATTTATCTTTAAGTTTCTATCTGTTTCATTTAATAAACCCCCCAAAAGTTTTCAGTCTTCTAGCCACAGCTGCCCTTAGACGTGACAGTGTAGGCGATTTAGGGATCTCTCTTTATTGATTCCATGTATAGCTTACTATGGCCGGGTCACTTTAATATTTCCAAGTAGCAGTACTTGAATAATAGGTTATCAGTACCAAATAATGTTACTCAAGTAGAAGTACAAGGTAGTGATCCGTGAATTAA
The DNA here is from genome assembly GCA_029959045.1 of Taenioides sp. WSHXM2023. NCBI lineage: Eukaryota > Metazoa > Chordata > Actinopteri > Gobiiformes > Gobiidae > Taenioides > Taenioides sp. WSHXM2023. Next base: position 28,830,233 of record CM057096.1, read on the forward strand.
GTAAGAGTAACTTAAAGAGTAACTACTGGGGCGTGACATCTGATTTATAAGCTGACGTTAATGCAATTTGAAAAGACAATATATATATAATTATTATATTACTCAAGTAGGAGTATAAGTGTGCTGCTGGAAAAGTACTCTGAAAAGTACAATTTCTAGAAAAAGTTACTCAAATGTACCTGAGCACTACCCACGTCATGGAGAATGATCCTGACTGATTTCACTGCTCACGAGACTGTGTAACTCGTCCAGGGAATGTTCCGTCACCTGCTTGTCTCCACGGAGATGTGTCTAGAATGTTCCACGGTATGGCCATAAACTTAAGAATCTCCATGGAGACTTGCAAGACAAATTACAGGTTAGAATTCATGGTTTTAAGATATTTTTGAGCAATAAATAACACCTGTAGTTGAATATATGCAAGACAGATTAAACTAAAGCATTAACATCTCCATGGAGACAAACAAGTTGCAGACCCTCTCCAGAAAAGTTACACACTGCACCTTTAAAGGTCCTATATTACGCAAAATGGACTCTTGTGAGCTTTAACCCATGTTATGATGTTGTTCCCTCCTCAAAAACAGACCTGGAGTTGTGTTTTGTTTCATTCACACGTTTGAGTAACGTTTTATAATTCGTCTGTCTACATCTCCAAAGCTCAAAATGCTCTGTTCCACCTTGTGATGTCATGAAGTGATAAACTTCAATTTAACAGCTCCTTCTACTTTTTATTCTGTAGAGATTGCCAATTCCAGGGCTTAGATTATCCTCCTGATTCTAGTGAAGGTGTGTGGAGTTTAAAAACACAGTGGAGCACTTCCAGGTGTGTTTGTGACGAGGAAACAGCATTAGAACAGAGATCAGACGGTAACACAAAGACACTTCTCGATAAAAAACGCCTCACAATAAATTAGACTCGATTGAGGCGAGGTACAGCTCCAGTGTTTACCTAGTGATGGTAGAGGAATGACTGTGCAGGTGAGACAGGAGAGACAGGTGAGACACGTGAGACAGGTGAGGCAGGTGAGGGGATGAGCAGCTTGTAGTGTCCAGGTGTTACAGAGCTGAGTCAGTGTCTGTAGGTGGAGCTGACGTCAATGGAGCAGGAGTCAACTCTGTCTCAGCGTAATCTGTAATAGCGATGACACAACTCAGCATTTCAACAGAGAAAGTTCTGGTTTAGTCTTTGTAACACTTTATTTATTGTAGTTTTTAAAGATCTTGTATAATATATTTTTTTTTTTATCTTTGCTATCATTTTGTTTCCTCATTTCGCTTTCATTCACACATGTTTAACACACAAACCAAGAAGATATAATAGTTTGCCTGGGTTCTTCTTTCAAGATGATGTCCACTGTGTTCTTAAACTCCACACACCTTCACTAGAATCATATGGATCACAAATCTCTACTGAACTAAAGGTAAAAGGAGCTGTTAACTTGAAACCTACCGCTTCATGACATCACAAGGTGGAACAGAACGTTTTGAGGTTTGGAGATGTGGACAGACTAATAATAATAAAGAGTTCCTCAAACGTGTGAATGGAACAAAACACAATTAAGGGCATGTTTTTGATGAAGTAACAAATTATACCTCGATTTAAAGCTCACAAGAGTCAGTTTTGTGTAATATTGGACATTTAAGCAAACACTACATCTGAAAAACATGTGCACCACCAGGAGAGCACCATCTACTGGCAGGTTTCAGATATCACAACATTCTAGAAGTATTTTGTCCTACAGTGAGTTCTTGGGTTTAGTCACGAATAGAAATGATCAGGTTCAACTTTTGTGAATTTACCTTTTGGATATTTCCTGGTAAAGTACAGTGTGATCAGTGGGAAAGTCGGACTCTTGCCTCCATCTGCTTGACATCATCACGTTCTAGAATCTGAAAACCACCAACAGACTGTCCACCACCAGTAACACCTGGAGCACTGATTGAGGACCTCTTACATAGGTTCTTCCTCTTTTTTTGTACAGTTATTATTATTATTATTATTATTTACTATTGTTATTATTATTTTTTTTTTGCAAATAATTTCTATATGAATTTATATTAACAATGTTTCTTTGTTAATATCTGTATTCTTAGTTCTATTTCACGTACACTCTACACTGCCAAGAGCTACCATAACATTTGAACATGTTTCTTATTCTAAAGGTGCACTATGTAACTTTTCGGTTGGAGGTCCGTCACCTGCTTGTTTCTATGGAGATGTCATTGCTCTGCCGGAAATGTTCCACAGTGTGACATTAAACGGCTCTACTTTACATTTATTCAATTACAGGTGGTTTTTTAGCTCAAAAATACCTAGAAAAACAGACATTCTGACTGTGAGCGGGGTCGCCTCTCCACAGATCTGACCTGTAACTTGGTCTGGTTTGGTCTCCATGAAGACAGAAAGGTTTAATGCCATACTGTGAAACATTCCAGACAAAGCATTAACATCTCCATGGAGACAAGGGTTAAACAGACAACTTTTTTCTGTTACTATGGAACCTACCTGGACGACTGAAGGATTACTCAGGTATAACACCACTTTTTTTTTTTTTTTTTATTATTATTATTATTGTGGTATTGGAATCAGTATTCAGTATCGAGTCTATTCCTTAGTATCGAAATCAAGTTTGAAATGTTAGTATCGTGGCAACACTACTGAGGAAATAAATGTTTACGTAGCATCTTCGATAATGTAGAAAATGTGAGGGTGGCTGGAGCAGGGGTCTGTCTGTCCTCAGGGTCTGTCACAGTGGCTCATGTTACGGTCAGCGCGGCTCAACAGGTTTGACTGAGGGCGACACGGGCACAGGGCTCCCTCTTGTGGTCAAAACGTGAAATGGCAGAAGCGCATGAATTTGACAACATTAAATACAAGCAATAATAATAATAATTATTATTATTATTAGTAGTAGTAGTAGTAGTATTAATAATAATAATAATAATAATAATAATAATAATAATAATAATAATAAAAAATCTGCATAATCTAAATCTAAGTAAAAGTTTTAAAGTACCTGTTTAAAAATGTACTTAAAGAGTAAAAAGTAAAAGTATTTTGCAGAGATTTTTATAACAGTTAAAGGACGAATATAGAGATTTTGATAAAGAATTTAGCTGTTTTTTAGTGATTCAGTTGATTTATTTTTTCAAGCTGTTTTTGCGTATTTGGTTTGCTTAAATTTGGGATGGAAACTCAATTAAATAGCCATTTGAAAGTACTTTTTACTTTTCAGTCCAGATCTAAAATGTAATGCGATAGAAAGTACAGATACACGTTCTCAAATGTAGTGAAGTAAAATAAAATAAAGTAAAAGTATTCACTGTAAAATTAACGGAGGTAAAGTACAGATACCTCAAATGTCTGTACTTTACTTAAGTATTATACTTTTACTTTTATACTTTGTTACTGGCTGTAGTCGATTAAAAAAATTCTTGGTCGACTAAAGACATGTCCTGCTGATCGATTAGTCGACTAAAAAGGGGACGTGGCAAAAGCTCTCAAAACTATTCCATATCTCTGTGTATTTGACCCAAACTCCACTCACAAGACTACACCTGCAGGGGGAGTTCATGCAAAAAGTACTATTTATGCAGAAAAAAGTACGAGGAAACAACGTACTTATAAAAAGACAGATTAAACTTCAGTGAATCTGCTCACTTACTTCTCCTTTCTGCTCTTGTCCCATATAAACCCTTCTAAATAAACCACAATAAAATGTTAGTCTAATATTTTAGCGTTTTAGTTAGACCTATAGCCCTAGTAGATAATGTTAGATCTAAAAATAGTCAAGCAGCTATATTGTAAACAAGTGTTCCGTTTCATTCAGTGTGGTATATCGTAGCCTATAAACTGCTTCATAAAGTTCAGTGGAGGCCTTTGGAGTATTGGGCCTTAAAAGTGGCAAAAATCACTATCTAAACAAAGCGTGTAATTTGTAAACTATTTAAAGGTTCTCTATGTAACTTTTCTGAGTGCTTTTATGCAGGGGTGTTGGACTGTGAGGGGTAAGAGGTGCTGTTTAGCCAGGGGTCCCTCAAAAAGTCTGTAATATGCATTTTTCATTGGGCCCACTAAGATGATTTGTACCCAGGGCCCAGAATTTGATGCTACACCCCTGCTTTTATGTTTGAACCAGCTGGATTTCAGCAGTGAACCTGGCAACCCAAATGTGAGTCATGTGAGGCTCATTCTGCTTTCTGATTGGGGAATTGTCTTGAACCAAAACACCAAATTATAACATGAATCATTTGCGAGGTTTCTGTTATTAAACGCAGTAGAATTGTCATCAGTAAAAGCCATATTTGATCCGAACATGTTTACCTCAGATCTGGGGCACAGGTCGTGTTTATGAAATTTAAAACAAAAAAACTTGCGTACACTTCTTTTAAAGGTGCACTGTGTGACTTTTCTGGTGGAGGGTCGGTAGCCAGTTTCTCTCCATGGTGTTGTTGCCAGGAATGTTTCACAGTATGGCATTACACAAGTCATATATCAGATCTGTCTAGAGGCGAGCCCACTCACAGTAAGAATGCAAGTTTTTAGGTCAATAAAAACCCATATTATGGAGTAAATGCAAGATGCTTTACCAGACCATTCCAGACAAAGCATTAACATCTCCACGGAGACAAACAGGTGGCAGACCCTCCACCAGAAAAGTTCCACAATGCATCTTTAATGACATTACCAACCATTTACAATATCCCACAGTTTTGCTGAGTACATGTGAATTCTGACTCCGAATGACAGGCTTCCATCACATCTTTGCAGAATCAGATCATTTTATTTTCCAAACAATTGAGATGTTAAACACTGAACAAATAAAGATGCCCAAGGTCCACACTCCGAGTCCTTCTCCTCCTCTTCTTCCTCTTATTGCGAGCTTGTGTACGGTTTGTGCAGTTGTCCTTATTGTCCCATAATCCCGTATTAACTGTGCGTACACCGGCGTCACTTTGGGACTTCGGAGTTTGCACATAGTTATTTCAGAATTCCCGGCTTTGGAAAGGGGAGAGGGACGTACGGGCAGACAGGCGTGTTCCAAAGCGAAAACAAAAAGAAAACTAGATTACCGTTTCACCAAGGCACATTGGTAAGGATGTAAGGAGTTTGACAGCTAAGTGAGGAGGCAGATTTTAGGTGGGAAAAATGATTAGAAATGCAAAGAAATGCTACTTCAACAGCATCCTAAATTTATTTGAAATGGAGTTTAACAGTGACCGCCCACCCCCTGGTTCTGGAAGTACATTTTCCGTTCATTTTTCCCATAGACTTTACATAAAAATAAATATTAATTAGCTATGTGGCAACTAATGACCACAAACCTATGCTTTTATTTAAAATGTTTCTGAAACTTTATAAACCGCCAAGTTACTTAGTATTTTGCTGAATCTTGCACTTTAAACTAGGGGTGCACTGATCGATATTTGTATTGAATTGCATGATTAAATATCGGCTTCTAAATATCGGTTCAGTCAATATCCTGGTTAAATAATAAATAAATCAATGTAATACAACTATTTACTGGTAGTAGTTGGCCCAGAAAGTCTCAGTGCTTGACCTTTTATTTATACAAAACTGTTTGGATCAGATTTGTCTTATTTTATTTCAGTTTAAAGGAAATAAATGCTGTTTTCAATCTCTACACTGGTATCAGGTATTAACAGATACTTAAACCCATAGTATCGAAACTAAAAAAAAGCTGTATCAGTGCATCCCTGTTGTAAACGCGCTTTTGAACTCTTAATATTTGAATTCTTGGAAAACTCTATGGGGAAAAATGAACGGAAAATGTACTTCCGAAACCAGAGCGGAGTTCGAAGTGAGCGGGACTGTTGGGATCCACTGGAAGAACTTTCACAGAAAACTCTTTACATATGACCCTGTACAATCTACCATCCAACTCAACACAATTTGGAGCAATTTTCAAAAGGCAACTAAGATCTAGGGCAAATGAAAAGGTAGCGTTCAAACCTGAAAGTGTGTGCGTAAAGTTTTCATAAAGTTTTTTCCTAAAGAAATTGCATGAAGCGCTTGTGGACAGGTGGCAAGTTCTGTTGACATTATAATACTGTTTCTCAGACCTATATAGAAGTTATAGCACCAACAATGCAATACAGTTGAAGAAAAATTTAACCCTTTTTTCAATCATCATTAATACTGTATACAATTCACCAAACCCGAGAAATTCAATTGTTTACATTGTATTGTTTCATATATATATATAGTGCATTATAGTGTATATTTTGGCATTTAAAATGAGCAAAGACGCTATCAAGGCTACAAAGCTGTAAACAAAATACCACACCACGCGCTGAAATCAAATCTACTGAATACAAACTAGCTCAAGTGCAATTTCACTGTAAATTTGGAAAATATTCAGTGTTTTTATCTTAACAGGGCTGCACAATTAATAGCTAATGAATCGAAATTGCAATTTGAGTTGGTGCAATTATGAAATCACAAAAGCTAGAATTAAATATATTAAAAAAATATCCTGTTTTTTGAAAAGTCTTTAGACCTCTACAAACATGTTCTGAAAAGCACTGGATTCTTGTATTCGTTTTTCAGTTGATATTTCAGTCTTCTCTCAAATGTTAGCACGTTGTTTACAATGTGGAATTCAACACAATCCTACTTGCCTTTTGTCCATTATTTAATATTAGGGGGGCCCATGTGAGGGTACTTGCCCTGGGCCCCCAGATTTCTACGGACAGGCCTGCTCCTGGAGTTGTTTACAATGTGGAATTCAACAATCTACTATACTTTAACATACATCGAAATCCTTATCGCAAAACTTGTCTTGAGAAACTTGGGAAAAAAACTTGAATTTTAACCATTTTATTTTATTTGACCTTTATTTAACTATAATTGTGCAGCCCTATAGAGTAATATTTCTTAATAATTACAAGGCCCTCCTGATGCAATCTCCATGTTGATATTGGGACTAGTTTTCTTAACGGACGCTCTGCTTTTTTCCATCGTCGTCCCTCGAGTCCTCATTATTTTTATGCTACAGTAATTACGGCTGATTGGCCATTCATTTCCACAAACAAACATTTAACTGGTTTGTGAGAATCTTTTTGCAAATACAATCCTGATTTTAATTATCTTGCAGCTGTAAATCCTTTTTTGAATTTATGAAAAATATTACCAGTTGGAAACACATTCTAATAATTGTAATGAAATGACTTGAAAGTATCATCTATATTAAAGGCCTTTGTGCAACTTTTCTGGTGGAGGGTCTCTATGGAGATGTTACTGCTTTGTCTGGCATGGCATTAAGAGATCAGATCTGTGGAGAGGCGACCCCGCTCACAGTCAGAATGCCTGTTTTTCAAGATATTTTTGAGCTATAAAACCACCTGTGATTGAATAAATGTAAAGTAGAGCTGTTTAATGTCACACTGTGAACATTTCTGGCAGAGCAATGACGTATCCATAGAAACAAGCAGGTGACGGACCCCCAACCAAAAAGTTAGTGCATCTTTAAGAAAATATTTGAAAGAATAATATTGTGTCTCAACTGTGATGTGGTAAAACATTAATTAGTACAATAACAAAGGGCACATTTAATTATCAGAAATTAGAATTTTGACTTACAGAAATTTCTTTGCGATTTTCTGATATAATATAATCTAAATATATAGTGCAAATTTTAGAGTACATTACAAGAAATGCAACTTTTTTGTAATGTTAAATTTTGGTTAAACGTCGTATCAGTAATGAGACACCAAGAAAACGGTGACAAAAGTAATGGTGTGTGCCTGTCCACAAGGTTTTCATACAACTTCATACCACAAAGATGACTTCTAGAACCATTTTGAAATCAGAAAATTGACAGTTGAAAATATATTCCTGTGTAAAACTCGTAGCTAAAGCAAGATATGGAATGTTTTGCCCAAAAGCACACTGGAAATCAGGCGGACGTCAATAAGAAGAGAAAGAAAAGAAAATAGAAAAAAAAAAAAGTCAGCGTTTATGAACAACCCATAAATGAACAGGTCAAAAATAAATAAGATGAAAATTTTTATAATTTATCCGTTTCACATAAAGCTTGGGAGGGCTGCCCCGAGACCACCGGGGGGCAGTCTCACGTGTTCAGATGGGTTTTTGGGACATGAGAGTTGGTGTAGGACAGGTCAGATACACCCCCCCCCTCCCCCTCAGTCTAATTTTACTTCCTCAAACAACAACAGAAGCAAAAGGAGGACAATGGCACCCCAGGGACGCTATGGCAAGGTCTGTCTTTCATAAACGTCTACAATGACTACGGATTATGTAATGGTATCTCTGGAGTTTCTTAAGCACACGTCAAACTGTCCACGGTCCAAGTGCGTATCACAGGTTTTGATGACCCTCCAAGTTTGACTTCATTTGGCGCGATAATACCTGTTGTAAATTTAGAGTTTTACACCAATCAAGAAGCAGTTTGTGAAGAAAAGTTTGAAAAATATGTTGAAAATTACACGCAGTGGAGAGTCCCACAATGACATCACACTGAGAGAATTCTGTCTAAAAGTTCGGCACAATTTACATTTGCAAGAAACTGATACTTTAAACATTATTTCAACAAAAAAAATGTTTTAATTGTATTTGTCCAGTAATAATTTCTGTGTACATTAGAGGAGTTTTGGCGTGATGTAAAATAAGGTTGCTAGGTGACAGCAATTACGGTTGCTAGGTGGAATTCCCTAGCGTGGTGTCATGACTTCTAACCAGGAAGTAAAACTTTAAACCTAAATAAACTAGGAAATCTTTAAATATTTTTAGTAAATTCTTAAATTGTCTTAGCTGTTTTAGTAAAATGAGTAATCCAACCTGTCATAGACACTTTAAATCAGTAGACAGATTTGTATTTAGATTAAGTGAAGCTTTCATTGGAAAAAGGCACGTCTTTTAATGGCCACTTTGTGAAATGGGTAAAACATCATTGGTTTAAACATCTAAATGGTGCTTAAAGGGGCATTGTGTAACTTTACTGGCGGAAAGTCCATCAAATGTTTTTCTCCGTGGAGATGTTTTTTTTTGTCTGGAATGTTTCACAGTATGGCATTAAACCTTTCTATCTTCATAGAGACCAAACCACACCAAGTTACAGGTCAGATCTGTGGAGAGGTGACCCTGATCAGTCAGACTGACTTTTTTTCCCCAAAGTATTTTTACGCAGTAAAACCACCTGTAATTGAATAAATCTAAGGTTTAATGTCATACTGTGGAACATTCCAGGCAGAGCAATGACATATCCATAGAAACAAGCAGGTGATGGACCCCCAACTAAAAAAAGTTACATAGTCCACCTTTATAGTCAACAGTAGGTAGTTTTCTAGTACGTGTTTCTCTTATAAGACCCTTCACAGACCTCCTTAGGTCCAGAAGAACCATGTCCCCCTTTAGCCTTGTATTTTAGTGGCAGCATGACCGCGACAATGGCCTGATCTTTCCTGTGGCTTTTATTTTGAAAAAACAAAACAGAAACAGCCCTTGAGATTACAAACTCAACTATCACTTTTTTAATTTCATATATTCTTTTTTTTTTTTTTTTTTTTTTAACCAAACATGAGAGAAGAGTTGGGGTGATGTTGTGGTGCGGGGCTCACAGTGGACAGCAGGTCAGTCTAAGCAGACGTAGGGCAGGATGTGGAGGCGGCTCTCGTCTCCATGAGGATCTAATGAGATGCACTGAGTCCAGTCGTACCACGCACCCTGGGAGTCCCTGCAGCCGTTGACCCCGGGCCAGTGCTCTGTGTGTATCCTGTCCATGTCCTCCTGTGTGAGCTCCCGTGTTACCCCCGGTAACGACTGCACCGGGCCGCTTGGCTCCAGCACGTGCGTGTGCCGGGGCTCCACCACGTCCCTCTCCTCCCTTTTTAGGTACTCAGACATGAAAAAGTGCGCGCTGGGGGCCTGCACTCCAGATGACGTCAGCACGTTGCTCTGGAGGTTTAAATAGGACTGAATGAACTCGTTTCTGGACAGCTCCTTCCAGTTGGTCTGTTGAAAAGGGTTGGAGCCTTGGCTGGGGGGTGCTGTGGTACTGGCTGCTGTGGGGGGAGGGTGGGCAGTGCTTTCAGTTCTTTGCTGGGGTTCTGAAACTAGAGTTTCCTCAGAATGAGTCTGTTCTTTATGGACTAAAGGTTTAATCTGCCCAGTGACAGGGTCAAAGGTAAGTCTGCGTTCTTTTAACCGCACTGGTTTACTTGAATCTTCTAATTTCTGACCGTCTAAATTAACAGCGTAGTCTCTAGAGCGATATTTCCTTCGTTTATGGCCCGTGTTGGGCAGCAGAGTGTGTTCCGAGTCCTCAGATACTGAAGGTCTGAGATGGTCTGGTGCCGGAGACACGACAGGTGATTCTAAATGTGACGTGTCCTGTAGGGAGCTCTCTGAGGACCAGTGTGGTGTAGAAGCCCTCTGAGGAGGAGGAGGCAGTCTGTCGGTGAAGAGGGGCTGTGATGGAGAGGGCACAGAGAGTGGAGAGTCTAGTGCATAGGGGGCAGGACATTTGGCGTCCGGCTTCATGCTCCGCGGGCTGCGGGCCTGATGGTACCCCCCTCCTCCGCTGTCGTCCAGCCGGGCCTTTTGGAGCACCGCAGCTTTGATCAAAGCAGAAGTGCTCGGGAGTTTGGCCATTCCCGGAGAGCTAGGCCGAGGCTTCACAGGATTCACAGGGATCCGTCCCATTTTCTCATTGTCGGGATGGTCTAGCCGGAGACGCTCCGGAGAGGGCACCACCTCCTGCTCCTGCCGGTCTGGGCTGGACATGATGCCATTGCTAGGCAGCGGAGAGGACGAGTTGTCGTAGGAGGACAGTTTGGAGATTTTCTCTGGTAAGTGCACCCCACTGTCCCTGTTCTCCGCGCGCCGCTTACGGCTCGACTTCTCCGCTTTGGGAGAGTACGTGTTGTGAACGTCATTCCGGAGCTTAACTTCCGGCACCACCTTCCCTGACACTGGGATGTCTGGAGGGGCAGGCTCTGTCCGGCAGGGGTGGGAGCTACCATTGGTGGATCCAGGGGCAGCACTGGGAGCTACAGCAGCACCTGGTTCGATCAACTTCTGCCAGTTCCTTAGGAGTTTCTTTGCCCGTTTGGCCAGGTCTTCATCCTTGGTTTTCTTTCTTACATCATTGATGAGCTTCCCTAGTCGGGTTTCCTGGAAAAACAACAATTAAATAAGGTTGACTTCAATCTCAAACACTTTAGTCATTATTGTCAGTGGTGTCCCAAAAATGGTACCATCGTGTCCTGACAAATGCAACATCAGAGTCTCAGTGTTATCACTGAGGATTAAAAATAAACAGATAAGACTAGCCTGTCCTGAGTTTAGGTTCAGAGTCCCATCTGAGCACTTGTCTGTTTCCTGAGGACAAATGGTTAGTCTCACATCCATAGGAAGAATCAAACTGCTGCTGTCACACAGAACACATAAGCAGGGACATTTTGACCACATACAGCATGCCAATACCACTGCCCCGTCCATTTACAGTTAGAAGCATGTGAAGGCTCTGGACACATGACTCCATCCTAATCATTTAAAAGTACAGGGCTCATGCAAAGATATTTTTAAAACAAATATTGTATATAACGGTTATGCAAGTACAATACAAACAGCAGACCCACCTCAAGTGCTTCTTTGGTGATGGGATACTTCTCCAGACACGTAATGACCTCCAGTACTACCACCATGTTGCATATCTGGAACAAAGACAAGCCATTTGAAAAAGCCTCTCTTCCATTTTAAGGATAAAGTGAATATAGAGTAAATATAATGTTTGAAAATGAGCAGCACAGACATCAGAGCTCATCAGGTGTGTATCCATTTTCTTCTTTCAGATTTGACCTTTCAGCAAATCTTGAATCTGAACATTTGTAGACTTCAGACATGCGAATTTGACAAACAAGATTTCAAATGTATGATTTGTGACCTGATTACCTTGTTTTTTTGTTTTTTAGCTAGACCACGATTCACAGCTGCTTTCACACCTGCAGTGTTTGTATGGGACCAAATCCACAGATGTAAATGCCCCAATAGCCCAAGATTTACCCAGGCCAGGTACAGACTAAGGTCTGGTTCTTGTACGGCGCTGAAGTGTGGACTCATGGCCCAAATTCAGGAAATAAAATGTGTTTAAACATGTAGAGGTAATGACGGCTTCATCAGACAAAAGCAGAGGTGGTAATAATGTGTCACAATACTGCAGTTTCTTACCTACTGCACATAAATGAAGTAATTTAAGTAAGGCCATCCCTGGGAAGTACTTTTTGTATAGGCCATAAAGATGGCGTGACCCTTGACCTCCAGCACATGTAATCTGCCTGAGTAGAGCATGTAACATCTGAAAGAAGAGACTGATCTGAAGAGGTTTCATTCTTTGCTCCACAGGGTTCTTCCTTAGAGCTTTGTCACTGACTGCACTGTGCAGTACTCAGCTCATAACAGCTCCTGTGGCTCACTTTCTATGATTCATGTGCCAAACAAAAGCACGGGCCATGTGAAACATGGAGTTTATTGACTGGTCTGTTTGCCATGATCTGATTCATGTACTGTTGGAACTTCAGAGCAGTAACATCTCCTGAAGAATCAGTATGAAGAAGCAGATTGTGAATGACGGCTGAATAAACAGGAGAAAGACATGTTCTGCCACAGACGGACAAACGTGGCATTTGATGCAAAATACAAAGCTCAGGAGCCTAATACCTGACCAGAAGAGACGTTTGTGCCGTTAGGGCACGGGGAGAACGACTCAATGTCAGACTTTGTTGTATTAGCTTTGGATCCTACTAGCGTTCGTCTAACTTGAGAAGAACTCCGTCTCAACTTTAGCTGCTAACGCTAAAGTTAGCCATGTAGCTGTAACACGCATCGATAAAACTTGACTATAATTATAAAATCTATTTGCATGGAACTCGGAGAGCAAGTGAATTAGACGCTGGGGGTTCAGTATTTCATACGGCAGATCCAAAAGAAGACACATATGTTGCCTAGCATGTGCGTTAATGCTAGGCTGCTGTTAGCATGCTAACAGAAGATTACAGTAAACGGGTAGCCTAGCCAGAGACTATACACTGAGAGAGATGACACATTGATAAAACTACTTCGTTGTGCTTGACAGGATTGTGGTTAATTCAAGATTTCAGAAGCAACATTAACTCTTAACTAGCTTCCATCTGGTACAGTCTCGTCCTAATATTCATTTATTTATTTTTATTTTACAATTGTGTAGCCTTATTATCATGATTATGTTCGGGCCTTTTCGAAAATATTTAAACTACTACAAAACTATAGCCAAAAGCCAAGTTATCAAAAGCCAAAGCTCTTTCCACTTTCGGTCAAACTCACTGGATAGCACCTTATTTCAATGAGTACACAGTTTCAATAGTAATTCTTGTCGCAGCATTTTACTGAAGGCATGTGAAAATATGACTTGGCCACAGAAAGCCTCTGACGGGCGGATATGATTGGTCCACGGGCAGTCACGTGACACAGGGAGCCATGACTTTTCTGTAGTGGACGATCTCTCCCTGAAAGAGCATCTCCGGCTAAACGCTGTTGCTAACTTAGCTCCAATCTGTCAACTCCAGAGACTTCAACTTGTCGGTGCTTTGCTAAAGGCGAAACACGACTTTTAGACGGTTAAAAGTACACTTACACACCTACGAGGATGTGTAGACTTAAGATGTTGAAGGAATGTGCCTCACTTGAACAAATATGACACAATAAGTTAAACGCTTATTTGTCTCACGATGAAGAATTTGCGTTGTTAGAGCAGCAGGAACATTAGCCTCACGGATAATGTTGGTCTGTTAGCGAAGAGCGACACCCAAACAAACGCCGTGCAAACCGGTGTCAAAGGACGAAATAAGCCACAGTGTACAGGAGCTAGTTAGCCGCTAGCCGCACTCACATTGCTCTGACTGTCGATGGCCTGCAGCAGCCGGTCCCTCATCTGCTGCGGGGTTGCTGAGACCGTGCTCATTGCCTGTTCGGTGCGGTCCGGAGGATGGAGGGAGGAATCCCCCTAAATCAAACCCGGGGGGCGCTGGTCACTCAGAAGCCGCTGCGGTGACACGTCGGGCGCCCCAACAGCATGCTGGAGCGGTGTAAGCGCTGGACGTGCGGGTGATCTCACATGGAGACGGAGCGGGCTGCGCGGGGCTGGCCGTGCTGCTGCTGCTCGCTCGGCGCTCTACAAACTCACCAGCGGAGTTCAGCTGCGCTCGGATCAGATCAGTACGAGCACGAACAGGCCCGCTGCATCACGGGAAAGCACGCAGGCACGCAGCCGCCGACGTCAGCACGCACACAAGTAAACATCCACCCAGCAAAGGCAGCAGTACTGTCAAAGATGAGACATTTCTGAGGAGATTTACAGCAAAAGGACTTAAGCAATTTAAAGGTGCATTGTGTAACTTTGCTGGTGGAGGGCCCGCCACTTGCTTGCCTCCATGTTATTAACTGAGTGTCATGTTTCATAGTATCTTATCTATCTCCATGGAGACAAACGTGATGCCAGCAAGCCTAAAACTTGAGGATTTCAGGTTTGTTTGTTTTTTTAAGAAATAAAATCACCTGAAGTTTAATGCCATACTGTGGAACATTACAAAGCAAAATTACACATTGTTTATAAAGGCAAGCAGGTAGCGGACCCTCCACCTGAAAGTTACGCAGTGCACCTTTAAAGGACCCATATTATGCTGTTTTCTGATCTATGTTCTCATCAAAACTACTCCAGGAGTTGTTTTGTTTCATCCACACATGTTCAACACACACATCCTACAAATTTAAGATGTATTCTTGTTTTTAAACTCCATACACCTTCACTTGAATCATTTAGATAATTGCATCTATTGCTTATCTCTACTGAACTAAAGGCAAAAGGTAGCTGTTCACTTGAAAACAACCACTTCATGACATGACAAGGTGGAGCAGAGCTTTTTGAGCTTTGGCGATGTAGACAGACTGATAATGTGTGAATGAAACAAAACAACTCTAGGAATGTTTTTGATGAGATAACAGCATTCTAAGATGGTTTAAAGGCCACAAGAGTTAGTTTTGCATCATATAGGACCTTTACACTAGTAGCAGATACAATTTCATTTAAAGCCACCGTATGAAACTTTTTAGCCCAAAAATAGACTAATATAAAAGCATGTTTTGTTTTGTTTTGTTTATTTATTCATATATTTCCCATTTTGGTTGTGTGCATTTCATTGAAAATGTATGAAAGGCATTTTTACTGTGAGTGGGCTTGCATCTGACCCTTATTTTGTAACATTCACATAAAATTTGTCCAAAAAGTCAATAATATTCAATAACAACATGAACGATATGAATTTGTGAAATATCTGCTTCTGGTCAGCAGATGGCGCTAAGAGCCCATGGAAGAATTCCCTTTTTATTTGTATACATTATAGTAGGTCAATAGTTGTTATTGACTAGAGTTAAAACTGCCTATGGCCTTTTGCCTTTATAATGTATGTGCACCCCACGTACACAAACTGAATTAGCTTAAAACAATAATGCATGTCACTGTTGTCATGATACTAAAATTTCAAACAAAATTTTGATACTAAAGAATAAACTCGATACTCAGAGGTGGGACCAAGTCGTTGTAAGTCTCAAGTCTATGACCTCAAGTCCGAGTCAAGTCCCAAGTCAAAGACAGGCAAGTACAAGTTGAGTCTCCAGTCACTGGCCCATAAGTCCAAGTCAAGTCCAAGTCAAGTCCAAGTCAAGTCCAAGTCAAGTCCAAGTCGTCTGCTTTGGACTTCAAGTCATTTCAAGTCTTTAAACCAAAGTACCAAATATAGAATAGATTTTTGCAATTCATATGAATTTTAAACTAAATTGTACTTAAAAAGTCATGGTATATTTATATATGAGTATTTATGTAAGACTTGGTAATGGTAATTTTTCCTTTTTAAATGTCTTTACAAGCTCGTAGTGTGAATCATTCTGGTAAAAACAGAAAGAATTCAGATTTAACAGTGCTAAATAACAGTTATAACAGTTAACCTCTGTTTTACTGTATTGTCCTGTATATTACTGTAGTACATTTGAGGATACCATCTCACAGTACTTCAGTTATATCCAAAGTAACAAATAGAGAAGTGGGAGGGACATGGTCCAGTTTGTTCCTGTAAAATTAAGCACAGCATGTATCAGCTGTAAAGAGAAAAGTATTTTCTAAAAACATATTTTTTTAGGAAAAGCATCAAGTCTTCTCAAGTCTCACGCTTCAAGTCTGAGTCAAGTCCCAAGTCACTGACCTTCAAGTCCAAGTCGTAGTCCATTTTATCAAGTCAAGTCTCAAGTCCTAAAAATAGTGACTCAAGTCTGACTCGAGTCCAAGTTGCAAGTCCCAACCTCTGCTCAATACCGATTCCGATACCACGATAATAATAAGACACTCTTTCTTTAGACAACAGAATGTGATTTTCAACATTAAATCAGGAATGTAGATTTAAATATTTAGGTCTAATACTCGACTCAAAACTTAGTCACATTAAAAAACTTGGAAACACACTGAAGTTCAACTTGATGAATTTTAAACATATTAGAAATTCTTTAACAACTGAGGATTCAAATACATATTTTAATGCCATGATTGTCTCACACCTTCGATATTGTATTACGAGCTGGTCTCAGGCGTGTAAAACATCTCTAAAGCCTATCGAAACTTTGTATAAACGAGCACTAAAAATCCACGATAAAAAGTCTCGCCTGTACCACTACTGCTCAATACTTGTCAAATATAAATTGTTATATTTTGAAAACTTGCTTAAATTGAATCAAATATTAATCTTATTTAAAATCATTCATAATTCAGCTGCTCCCCCATTGAGAAGGTTTCTGCTGCTCATTTCAGAGAAGAACCTGCCGAGCCACACGGTCCACAGCCAGAGGAGAGTGCAGTGCAGAACCTCTTTTGGTCATAGGCCTCTGGAAAAACCTCCCACATGAAATGATATCATGTACCAATGATGAAACACTGGCACGACAGGCCAAACAACGACTTTGAACCAAACAAACCTGTACACATGAATCTGCCCATTATCAATGCAGCAACATGAAGTGTAAATATGTAAATAGTGGATGGATGTGATGACAGAATGAATGGGACTATAGTTTTACTTACTGACTGACTGGATGAATGATTGTATTAATATTCATTAGATTTATTTTCCTGGCATGTGCGCCATTTATGACACCAACCTCTCCAGGGACTGAAGATGGAAATGAGCAATTCTGCTCAAACCTGTACAAACATATGAGCTCTTTGTGCAGCTCTATGCTTTTATGTGCATTGTTCCTGATAAATAAACAAATAAATTCAAATTCAATTCAAATGGTAGTACTTTCTTTATAATATTATGTGGTCTTATATCTGCGTAATCCCTCAGTGGTCCTGTAGGTTCCATAGTGGTCCATGGGTGTATACTAGTCTATGTGCTCTTATACTTGTTCTGATACAGCTCAACATCATTCTAAAGACATTCAGGAAAGGCTCATTTTTGTCCTGTTAATTTGACTTTTTTAGAATCGATACCTGCTCAAACGAGTATCTAGTTTCGATCCATACAAGAGGGGTGGGATATAATATGTTTTAAAACTTCCTCCTTTTGAGCATCATGGACGCCATAGCAACTACTGTACATCACATTCTTTTATGTAATAATTATTGTGAACTGAATGTACTATGTTATGTACTTTTTAAATAAATAAAGAAAAGATAAAGATAAAGACTAGTCTTAGTATCGATTAGTATCTGAGTTTCAATGACTGACAACGAAATACAACATTGTGGGACACTGCATTTTTTTTAATTTTTTTTTTACCCCAAATGTTTGTCTTTTGGGTTTGAAGAATAGTCTATGTTTTGAAGCCAGCTGCTAAAGTCTTTTTTTTCTTTCTTGCCATCAGCTCTTCCTCCTCTCTTCCCACGTGCAGGATGTCCACTCCTCTCTCTCTCCCTCTTGGAGCTGGAAAGAGACTCCACTTTTAGTCGCTTCATTTAACTCTCATTTAAAGGTGCACTGTGTAACTTTTTGGTTCGGGGTCCGTCACCTGCTTGTTTCTATGGATATGTCATTGCTCTGCCTGGAATGTTCCACAGAAATTCCTAGAAAAACAGGCATTCTGACTGTGAGCGGGGTCGCCTCTCCACAGATCTCACCTGTAACTTGGTCTGGTTTGGTCTCCGTGAAGATAGAATGGTTTATTGCCATATTGTGAAACATTCCAGACAAAGCAATAATATCTCCATGGAGAAAAGCGTTTGACGGACCCTCCACCAGAAAAGTTACACATTGGACTTTTAAATTTATGAGTAAAGAACAATGCTGAGGTTAGAGCTACCAGGAAACAGGAAGCCTACAGGAAGACCAAAGTCATGTCTTGTTACTTATTGCTGTGATAATAATGAAAACTTTCCAAAACAAATAAAGCTGCTCTTTAAAGGTCCTATTTTACGCTAAATTGACTCCTGTGAGCTTTAAACCATGTTATAATGTTGTTGCCTCCTCAAAAACACACCTGGAGTTGTGTTTTGTTTCATTCACACGTTTGAGTAATCCTGGTTTATTTGTTTGTCTCCAAAGCTCAAAACGCTCTGTTCCACCTTGTAATGATGTCATGAAGTGGTAGTTTTCAAGTTAACAGCTCCTTTTAGTTCAGTTGAGATAGGCACTTCCAGGGCTGAAACTGTCACCTCCCCACAGATCTGACTTACAACTTCGTCCAGGGGAGCCGTAACCTGCATGTCTCCATGGAGATAGATATTGCACTCCATCAGAAAAGTTACACTGGTTTTATATGTGCGTGTAATCCTCAGTGGTCCTGTAGGTTCCATAGTGGTCCATGGGTGTATACTAGTCTATGTGCTCTTATACTTGTTCTGATACAGCTCAACATCATTCTAAAAGGTTCATTTCTGCCCAATGATTGTGACTTTTTTAGTATCAATACCTCCTCAAATGAGTGTCTAGTTTTCTGATTTCCAATACTTTCGACAGTCTTAAGACTAATTAGCACCAAATGACTTAAACAGACCTTAACTCATCAGATATATTTGTTTTTATTGTCATTTACAAATTAGAATAATGCAAAGGTACAAAGACAGAAGCCTTCACGAGAGAAAATGCGTCAGATACGGTCAAAACAGAAGCAAACGCCATTATGATTCAAACAAGCGCATTTACAGCCAACTCAGGATTCTTTTGGTCCCATTCGACTCTTAGAAAAAACACTATATATATATATATATATATATATATATATATATATATATATATATATATATATATATATATATATATATATATATATATATATATATTGTCTGAAGCTCATCTTAAAGGGTTAGCTCAACATGAACTAGAGCTTAAAGGGCTCTAGTTCATTCACAAAAATTTGCATATTCCTTGAGCGTTTGTGTATCTGCAGTGTTCCATTTTCAAACCAGGAACGCAATGCAAAGTCTATACACAGAAAACAAAATATAGAATCACCAAAGTTAAGTAAGTAAGTAGAGGATAATTTAGCTGCCACTGAGTGAGGTCTTTTGTCCCCATGCAAAACAAGTGGAGGACCTGATAGATAGTGGTCCTCTTAATCCCTCTCTGGAAAATAAAAGATATTATAGGTTTTGTAATGCAGTTAGGGTTTGATAAATAGTACAGTTAGTGAAATAAAATGATGTAATTGTGGTACTTGGTACAAAACAGTTCTTCACAAACAAAACAACATGGCATTTGACAATTATAGTATCTACACTATCAAAAATCAGTCAAAAGGTTGGACAGTTTTTCGTTTAAAGGTCCGATATTACACTAAATTGACTGTGAAATTTGGTGTAATGTGAAATTTTGGCTATGTTATGATGTTGTTATCTTCTCAAAAACAGACCTGGAGTTGTGTTTTGTTTCATTCACATATGTTTGAGTAGTCCTTTATTATTAAGCTGTCTACGTTTCCGAAACTCTAAATGCTCTGTTCCACCTTGTGATGTCATGTAATGGTAGTTTTCAATTCTGTAGCTACCTTTTACCTTTTGTTTAGTAGAGATTGGTAATTCCAGGGCTGGAATCATCCAAATGAAGTGAAGGTGTATGTAGTTTAAAAACATAATAGGGCACTGTATTACGACTTGATGACATCACAAGGTGGATTAGAGGGTTTGCTGTTTGAGAGAAGTATTCAGCCTAAATCAAAACAAAACACAACTCCAGGTATATTTTTGATAAGGAAACAACATTATAACATAGGTCAGAAAATAGCATCATATGGACCCTCTAATGGTTTTCTTATTTCATGACTATTTACATTGTAGATGTAAACACAAAAGTGCCTCAATGAAGACATCAAAACTATGAATGCACATATATGGAACGTAATAAACAAAAAAAGTGTGAAGTAACTCAAGTTTTATATTTTTGATTCTTGAAAATAGCCGCCCTTTGATTTGATCACTACTTGTCACTCTTGGCATTCCACTAAAAAACCTGATGCCTGTGAAGTGAAAACCATTTCACGGACTTCCGTCATAAAAGTCACTGAGAGAAGGCTACGGGTTTGCAGCGCTGTCAACAAAGCAAAGGGTCTGTTACTGTGAGAAACCTGGATCTAAAATATAAAACACATTTGGAGTTATTTCACTTTTTTAAACATTGCTACATAATTCCATATATCTTGCTTCATATATTAGATGTCTTTTGTATGTATCTAAAATCTAGAAAGAAGTCAACATAAAGAAGAAACACTGAATACTAAAAGGTGTGTCCAAACATTTAACTGGTATAGTGGGGGGTGATGGGTTTCCACACAGTTAGAGTTGCCCATGTAGGTGGTTTAGTAGCACAAAAAGTTGATTTAGCGTTCACACTTTAAAATACACAAGTGTTCCAAGTCTAAAAACACATTATGAAGTCCACTGGGTATTATAATAGCTGTAATCATGTTCACAAGTTTTGAATAATCCTGATAACATCCAATTTAATGTACACAGCATTAAAGTGAAAATGAAGCTTAACATCGGTTTAAACTTTTGGTGAGTGTTTTGTTTTGACATTAGCTGGTTTTATAATACGGGCGCAATGCTAATTTATGTTGAAAATATCGTACACAACTAGACAACGTAACATAAACCTACAAACTGTGATTTATTTAATTCTGGCTCCATTGAACTTTGGCTTTGAAGTGCATATGACCTACTTATTTCAAGATTATATTTAAGGTTTGACCAAAATGTTTGTGTAGTTTTGTCTATTTTTGAAAGTTTTGGTCCTTGTAATACATAAAAACAAGAATAAACTAGAAAAGCACTCGGAGAGCGCAGACCTCTGCCAAGCCCCATTTAACACAATGCTAACGAAATTTTCAAAGTGATCCAGAATCCAGGATTTCTTCTGGATCATCACCAAAATTTAATCATCTGTTGGATTTACCATTAGGAACATTTCCTGAAAATTTCATCAAGATCCGTCCATAACTTTTTGAGTTATCTTGCTAACTAACAAACAAACAAACAAACAAACAAACAAACAGACAGACTCAGGCGAAAACATAACCTCCTTGGCGGAGGTAATAATAATAAAACAACAGTTATGATTAGACTAATAAAGATAAATTGCAACATTGTTTGTTTAAATGAAGGTTTAAAGTTGCATTGTGTCATTTTTCTATCTTCATGGAGACCAAACCAAGCCAAGTTACAGGTCAGATCCGCTCACAGTCAGAATGTCTGGTTTTTTAAGTATTTTTGAGCTATAAAACCACCTGTAACTGAATAAACGTAAAGTAGATCTGTTTAATGTCATACTGTGGAACATTCCAGGCAGAGCAATGACATCTCCATAGAAACAAGAAGGTGACGGACCACCAACCAAAAAGTTACATAGTGCACCTTTAAACTGCCAGAAAAATGACTTGTAAATTGTCTCTGCATTTTGTGGGTGTAGTTTTTGTGGGTTTTGATGACATAAGTAGAGGTATTCTGTTTTAACTGATGTAAAACTGTGATAAATATTTAACACAGGTACTATCCACCCAAACCAAACCAAGTTATAATTAGAAAATATATGAATCTGTCATATGCACTTTAAAATGTTACACTGATTCACCTGTTAACCTAGTCACAAAATGGTAAAAAAGAAAAACTGTAATTCGCTGATGTTGTATTGAAGCTACTGTTAAAGGGCCAGTACCTGAATTTTATTTATTCTAGTCAAGTTAAATGTTCTTTACAGCATCCACTGGTAAGGTAAAAGCTGATAAATTGAGACTGTATAAGGTAATCCATCAATTTTACATAGCATTTTCTCAGGTAGTTTTAGTATTGATTCGTATCAGATTTTCAATCATTTTTGACAGCCTTATCAGATACAGGCCCTTACAGAAAATTTAGGGGCACGTATTCACCATATTTTGCCATATTTATAACAGTTGAGATAGCAGTCTGGGTTGAGCGCGTTATAACATATAGAGCAATGTACAAAGCATTACTATAACATTGAAATGGTAAAAAAACCAAAACAAAACAAAACAAAGGACAACTGCACCAAATAAAACCATACAGAGAGAATAGCTGAATACCAAACAATAGCTTTTACATATGTGCATAAAAAACGGTTTAGGTTCACATTGCACTTACAGAGACAGAAGACACTATCAAACAGAAATAAAGCAGACATTTCAGCCATGAAAGGTCAGTATTGAATATAACAGAGTCAAAGGGAGAAATATTAATCAAACAGATGGTGTGATTTGTCATTTGAACAAGGAAAAAGCTAGTATTAGCAGTTAGCATTAGCAGTTGGCAGTAGCAGTAGCATTAGCTGCTACAAAGGATCAAAGTATTTTTCTTTTCTTATCACCAGTATGACAAAATTGAACCCTTTGAATTGGCAAATAGTAATCAAAAATTACAAAAAAATATATCAATTTGAAATAAAAAAGTATACTGGACATATGCTGCGTTCCATTTATCCTCGAAGATCAGATTTTTTGGCAACGTTTCAGAACTCAGATCTGGTTCCGAGTTACAAAATCCAACATAACTGCTCCCTGTGTATTAATTAAGTTAATTAACAGATAAAATATTGACTGTACCTGTGTTTTTTTTTTCACTCTAGATTCTTTGATCTGTCCACAGGGAGGGGTGCAAAAATATTGAAATATCGATAAATCGTAATACTAAATTAATATCGATATCAAAAATATCAACAAGCAAACATTGATTTATAACACATTATCACTAATAACAATGTCTGGCTTCATAAGATTTATGATTCTTTTGGCTGATTCGAACACTAGTTTTATTGCTAGCTGTATGTCATTATAAACTGCAAGTGTACTGGAACGCAGAAACAAAAACTCTGAGTTCGGACCTCTAAGGATGAATGGAACGCAGAGATACAGATGGTTTCTAATATGATAAAAATTAAGTAATTATTATGGGGCTGGATTTTCTGAAACAGTACAGTCCATTTCATGCATCAGTAATTACAGAAATAGAGGATCATCACAAAATCTATTCTCTATCCAGCTTTTTTCAGCTCCGATACCGATACTTTGGCTTTAAGTATTTGTGCAGGGACGGAAAATTACACTTATTTCCTTAAAATTGCATTGTGTAACTTTTTTGGTGACGGGTCCGCCACTTGCTTGTCTCAATACAGATGTTATTGCTTAATCTGAAATGTTTCGCAGTATGGCATTAAACCTTTCTAACTGCATGGAGACGAAACCAGACCAAGTTACAGGTCAGATCTGTGGAGAGGCGACTTCAACAAACAAGAAGGTGACAGAGCCCCAACCAAAAAGTTACACAGTGCAGATTTAAATATGCATTTAAAGGATAAATAACAGTTGTTAGTTCTGGGCCAAAATAAGCCTGTAAATGGTCTTTATTACAGGCTCAGGATATCTGCTTAATCGATACTATGGAACCAATACCCATTCAGTATCGGCACCAATATTCGATGCATGTATCGGTATCGGCACGTCCCTATTTTTTGCCTCTGTTTTTTGACAATACAAAGCAATGGCACATGAGGAGAGCACAGGAGGGGGCCATCGAAAGCCTAATACAGATGATGCACGATCCCAGAGAAATATCCGATCACCCGGTTTGAACTTTTATAGAATTTATAAAATTTAGGAAAAGCACCAGCGGGATAACAAAATATTTTCTTAAATCTGTTTTTGACTTTTAAAAATAACTCTGATCTTTCATATCTATTTTACATAAAGGCAGGTTTAGTCACAGATAGGGCAGAGGTCCAGTGCACGTACAGTAACAGTCAAGTGGGTTTGGTTCAAAAGATGATGTTTAAAGTGCCGATGAGGAGAGGGGTGCAAAAAGCAAATGCAGACACTGGAAGCGACATCAATGCACGAGATAACAGCACAAACATAAGGGGAATACTGAGAGAGACAGAAGTACACAGAGCTCTACAGAGATCAGAGGAGGGCTGGAGGGAAAACTACTGCATACACAAGTTTCAAGTTGACAAAAATGTATTATTTAACTTATATTGTGTTAGAAGTTTACCTGTAGTTCTATTTCATCGTAAATTTCTAATATTGATATTTTGCAGTGACATCACGGTGGGGGTGTTCTGCCTGTATGTCTATGGAGGAAGGTTCAGAAGTTACCATGGTGACCAGGGGAGTCGGCGAGGTGGGCAAATGGGTCTACTGTCCCCAAAGTCTTCGGGGCCCGGAAGTGAACCCTCTTTCCTTCTTTAATTTATATTAGAGGGGGGCCCGTGTGACGTCACTGATATACGACACGGGCCCCCAAATTTCCACAGGCTTGGTGGTGACATAACGCACACATTAGAAAACACAGACAAATAAGTTGTAAAATAATTTGAAAACTCAAGAAAATTCAATATTCAAAATTCACATGGTCTAGTATGAATGTGGTGTGTGCTGGTGGCGGTCTGAGATTGGCAGCCTTGTTTCTTTCAGTATGTCAACCAAAAGCGCTATATAATACTAATGCATTATGGTCAAACTGTGTTTAAAAAAAGATCAGATTAAAGTCCAATTTGAGTAAAAGAGCTTCAAACAGAGCAGTGCCTTTCAGTTAGCATCACCCCTCAGAGACTATCCATGCCATCAGTTGCAAAGTATCAATACTCAATAGTTTTGCATATCTCCAAAACAAAAATTCTACTCTAATTAAACTGTTGCAATGCCGAGTGCCAGTGTGTATGTAGAGTGTATCCGCACAGCCCTGCTCCGTAGCCATAAAGGACACAACAGAAAGAGTACAAACATGACCAAATACATTCTGTTTCACTGTGACTGAAGAGGCGTTCACCCATCGGCAAAAACACAACATTCGAATAAAGGAGCTGCACTTCTTCATTGTTCAAAAAGAGAGAAGAGTCCCATCATGGCACTGGCTGTGTGTGGTTCGCTAATTTACGCTAAGGGTTCAACTATTTCTCTTCGACATCAATTTTTTTGCATAGTTCACGGTCACACTAACACAGTCACATTCTGTACAGGTCGAACAGAAAACAAAAAGTTGTAAACATAAAACATGTGGATAGATCTTTAGGGTTTGAATAAACAATTATTTCTCTACAGTGATCCTTTGACTGGACTGAGCTAAATCTATATCAGGTGTAAGTAGGAAGTTCAATGGCAGTACGTTTACAGGGCAGTTTTGTTTTAGTATTGTCATAATACTAAAATTTCGCTTTCCATACTGAGGAATTGACTCGTCATTTTGGTCTTCAAATATTCGGGTTTTAGCTCCATGCTCAACAGCCTCGCTCCTGATTGGCTCTTTAGTTGCTATGATACTCACAGTAGCTGCTAGCCTTGATGAGCTTCATTTGTCTGGAGCCCAACGCTATGGGTGACGTCACAGTCCCTTAGTCCACTTCTTTATACGGTCTATGGACTCAAAACCCCCGGGCCCAGGGGCAAGAAGAATCACATGGGCCCCCCTCTAATATTAATTAATAGGCAGAGGTTCTAATTCTGGGCCCCTAAGACTTTGGGGCCCGGGACAACAGACCCCCTTGTCCCATCTTGTTGACTCCCCTGATTTTGAGTTCAAAATATTATTGTAATAACAAACTGTCCATGTAAATGTATTTCAGTTTCGCCATGTTTTCCTACCAACACTAGAGCCTATACAAAAACAATAAGAATAGAAAACTCCACATAAAAATAGGGGGCGCTATACATTTACACTGTGCCTTTCTGCATCTTAAAAGGCATTAGATAAATAACATGTTTGTTATTAGATTTAATATATGATTCATATATTTAGTTCACATGTCTGTAGTGTCTTCCTCCAGTTCTGAAGGATAGTGAGAGGGCGACTATGATTTTGGCCAAACTATTTTTTAACAATAAAAATATTTCACATATACTGTACAACTCTAATATGTTTTCCATTTATATATTAATTATTTTTGCAACCAAAAGCTTTTTAAGGCAAAACAAGTATGCACAGTGTTTTGTGATTTCATGCATCACTGATAACTGCTGTTTAACAACTTACAAATTCAAAAAAATTAAAAGTTAAAAAACATTTGGGCAAACATAACAGTGCAGAAGGTTTTTTTTAGACTTTGTACAGTAACAGGTGTAAATGTGTTTTAAAGGTGCACTGCGCAACTACTGGAGGGTCTGCTACCTACTGGTCTCCATGGAGATGTTCTTGCTTTGCCAGGAATGTTCCATGGTATGACATTAAACACATATATATACATCTAGCATTTATTCATTACAGGTGTTTCTAAAATGCAATAATTCCTTCTGTGAATAGGGGCAACTCTCCACAGATCTGAACTGTAATGTAGTGTAGTGCTGTAACCTGCTTGTCTACCCCTTGTGATAGACGGGCTTAATCTATACTGTGGAACATTCTAGACAAAGCAATAACATTTCCATGGAGACAAGCAGGTGGCGGACTCTCTCCAAGAAATGTTACACAGTGCACCTTTAAAATGGTTCATTCAGTCATTTTTTTCCAAGCACTGAGAGTTTCAGAGTAAAATCGTGATTCCAGGTAAACATAATAAAGTTGCCATTGAATATTCCAGTCGCTAACAGTACTAGCTATGTGGTGTTCATGCCATTTTATACAGCTGAGGCTTTGTTTTTAACTGTCGACAAGTATATGCATGTTTATTTCATAACTGCTAAGAGCTTCTCAAACAGTGGTCCCCAACCTTTTTGCTCATAAGGACCAGTACAGTCACAAGGAAACCAATAAAAGGGGAGAGCCAGTGACAACAGAGTAAAATGTGTACAACTTCTTATCCAAAATGTTAAAAATCATATTACGTAAGTTGGCTGTTTAATTTTTCCCTTGTGGAATCTAAGAAAATGTCCCTGTAATTGCTTTGAGTTCAAGTGTAGAACAAAACTGGACTACTACATTAACGTGATAAGGGCATAAGAATCTTTTGGTAGATCATACTCGAAGTTTAGGTCCATTTTTGAGGGTATATTTTATAGTTTTATTGCCTGGGATCCAGAATACACACTTCTTCACTTTATGAAGATGTAGGTCTTAATATCCCTGTTTTCAAATGGACGTGATTGACAGGTGGATTAACTAAACAGGGACAAGTATCAATTGTGATAGTGACTTCTAGGGTTTAGTTACCAATAGAAGTGATCAGGTTCAACATCTGAGAATTCACCTTTTGGATATCCCCCATCATCACATTCTAGAATCTGAAAACCACCAATATCTCCCATCTCTTGCCTCTTAATTCTATACTAAAACACAAGGACTTAAAAATATAATCTTCAAATATACTGTATATAACATTTTCCTCTGGGCTTCAGTAGCAGATGGTCAGATGGCGCCAACAACTGTAAAATTAAAAAAATATATATTTGAAGGCCTAATAAAATACAAGCATGAACATCACATAGCAGTTCATGTGAGAGACTAGCTGTAAATCAAACACATTTGTACAGTAACCTTTGCGAGACACTTGGGCTGGCTGTGTCTCCCTCTCTGCTGCTTGTCAGTTCAAACCCGGGGTGTAGTGTGGTTACATACAGAGCTGGTGGAGGGAGCGGGGTGGGGGCAGGGTCACAGCCGGTCCAGCCTGAACGCATCCTCTGTGGCGGCGTCCGTCAGGATCATGTCGGGGTCATTGAGCATGTGCAGTCCGTCCAGGGTCAAAGGGTCGAGCTTCAGGTCGTCGAGAGGAAACTGAGAATCCAGGTCCAGCTCTGTGGAGAGGCAAGCCAGGTCTTTGTTCAGGCCGGGGGGAGACTCGCTGCTCACTGCAGGAGAGAGAGAGCAGAGATACAGGTAAGTGTGTGTGGGGTATAACACGTATGCTTCAATGAGAAACCCAAAAAGTTAAAGTACATAAGAAGATAAAATGAACATCTTTGGTTTAGATCAGAGCAATGACGTCTTCAATACAGGAGATTACTCAAACATGTACGAATCACGCTAAATACAACTAAAGAGAAGGTGAAATAACTAAAACATGTTTACAGCTCTAAAATGTCGATTTTGCACTTTAATCACAGCAAATACTACAATTGTTCATTCAAAAACTGCATGGAGTCACTAAACTGACCAATACAATTCCATAGTTTAAACAATTATTATATTAAGATTTTTTTTATTTTTTTTTTAGATTTTTTTGTCAAATCCCTTTAAGAGACCTTTAAGTGAGAGGAAGCTGAGCCACATTGGAGGACTCTGTAAATGTCTGCCTGATTATTTGGACTTGACGACTTAATTACACATTTGAGGAACAAGGCAAGTCACATCTGACAATCTGGTTCTGAAAGTGACAGAGCTGGTTTGTCCTCAGATCACTCCTCTTCTTCATTGTCTTTCTTTGTGCCCACTTCTTTCCCTAATGCAACTTAACCGTTTAACAGTTCTACAAAACCAGATTTAGACTGTGGTTCAAAGCTAATTAAAGCATAATAAAGTGGTAGTAGTCACAAGTGCTCATTGGTTTTAGATGATTTGATAGGGAAAGCAGTTAACCATTGAGTGTGGAGAGTAATGCATTGTTGCCAAATTAGAAGAAGGTAGCTAGCATTTTTATTTTTGTTAAAGAAGGGTTATTATTTCTTAACACGTAACATATTTAAATCACAATTTTTCCCCACATTTTATTGTTCTGAAAATGCTATATTCACCTAAAACCATAGACTGTATAAGGAAGTAGACTGAGGGAGTGTGATGTCACCCATAGTGTTTGGCTCCAGTCAAATGAAGCTAACTGAGGCTAGCAGTTATACGGGCGAATTTTGAGCCGAGTACCATATTAGGAATATGAATTGATTTAGGGACAAAACTGTGAAATAAAAACCCCAGAATCATTTAGAGCTGGTTAATACGAACATTTTAAGAACAAAATGACGAGGCTCATAGCAGCAGTTACAGAGAGAGGGGTGACAATTTTTCAATATAAAATGAATTGGAGCAAGAATTGATGGAGCTGGAAGTGCCCCCATGCTCACTTCCTATTTGGAACACAGCGGCGGCTAGCGAGTTAGCTATGTCCTTTTATATATATACAGTTTATATTATTAACATGTTTAATTAGTTTCAGTTTCGTTTTTGGCACTCTGAGTTTGCCCTCCCTTTGCTCTTTGTGCTAAGTCACTCTCCCTTCAGAGCTCCATGTCATTACAATCACCGTGCACTCCACTAATGAAACTACTGCACACTGTATAAGGCTTGTGAAGTTACACTATAGTTTTGTATCATGCTTTTGTATATTTATGGAAAATTTATGTGAAAAATGATTATCTATTCAGAAAAACAATTCATTGCGTCTGTCTGTTGCCTTGTAATACCTGTGAGGATGATGTTGGGGATGTTGCCGTGGTTACCGAAGCCCAGCCCCTGCGTGTCCTGGAGGTGTGACCCACTCAGACCCATCATGAGGGCTTGGGAGTAGTTTAGGGTGGAAGTCTGGCTGTAGGGGAGACTGTCCGAGCTCACGGGGGTCTCAAAGATGTTAAACTGCTCCAACTGAAACACACACACACACATTACATCATGAGGGAAGCTGGAGTGGAGCAAAATCTCCTGAAAACTAGAGCTGCAGTCCTTGGTTAGTCAGAACTCAGCGCTACTTCCTGTATTTTTGTACTTTTCTTAACTTTTTCCACAAACTGCCACTCAACATAAAACTATAATAAATATTTACCACAGATACTTTCCCACCAAACTAAGTAATAATTAGAAAAACAGGAAAACCTGTCATATGTAGTTAAAGAACTTCATGATTAAAGGGCCTAAATTATGCTAGTTTCTGATCTATGTTTCCTCATCACAAACAGACCTGGAGTTGTGTTTTGTTTCATTCACACATGTTTAACAACACAAATCCTTTATATTTAGGCTAAGTTCTTCTCTCAAATGAAAAACACTCTGTTCCACCTTGTGGTGTCATGTGGTAATACAGGATGTGCTCCACTGTGTTTTGAAACTCCATACACTTTCACTAGAATCAGATTTCAGCCCTGAAATTGCCGATCTCTACTGTATTAAAGGTAAAAAAAAACTACCACTTCATGACATCACAAGGTGGAACAGAGCTATTTGATACAAATAATGCTGGCTTACTCAAACATGTGTGAATGAAACAAAACACAAGTCTAGGTATATTTTCGATGAGGTAATAACATGGCTTAAAACTCACAAAAGTCAATTTTGCGTATAACCTTTTGAATCTATTACTCACAAGGGTGTAAGTTTCATTTTGTCTAGTATGAGGTAAAGTTCAAGAAAAAACTGAAAATAACAAAACCACAGGAACATGTCAACAATCTTGTTTTTAGGAGGTGCTTTTAAAAACGCCCCAAGACATCAGTGTAGACTCTACCCCATGGAACAGAGTGCAGTATCTGTGATGAGAACACGCTGGTCACTACAGAGCTAAGGGTCAGGTCAGAATAACATGAGAAGTTTAGTTTTCCCAAATACAAAAAAAAGAGAATTTTGTTGGACCACTATTTTGTACTTCTACTTTAGTAATATTATTTTGAATTAACATTACTTTTTCTTGACTACAATTTTTGGCTACTCTACACCCCTCTGAAAATGAAATCGCACAAATAATACTGCTTTGACTTGCATTTTAGATAAAGTACAGTAGATTTCTTCTGTGTTGTAACCTTATTTTGAAATTTCAGTAGAACATAAAAAATTAACAAAATAAAGAATGCATAAAGGCCATTTGATCCACTCACATAGACAAAGACATGCACTAAAACATGACAATGGTGGGAATCTAATATACAGACCTGTTACATCATTTATGATCGGAGCAAGAAAAGAATCTAAAGCATGAAAGATCTTCTGTGGGGATTTCTATGACTTTAGAAACAGGTCTGCAAATTTGAAATGTAACATTGAGATTCATATAGGCCTATTTTAGCCATGATTTTAGACATTCTCTTAAAGGGCCCATATTAGGCTATTTTCTGATCTGTTCTAATGTTGTTTCCTCATCACAAACAGACCTGGAGTTGTGTTTTGTTTCATTCACACATGTTTAACAACACAAATCCTTTATATTTAGACTAAGTTCTTCTCTCAAATGAAAAACACTGTTCCACCTTGTGATGTCATGTGGTAATACAGGAAGTGCTCGACTGTCTTTTTAAGCTTCATACACTTTCACTGGAATCATTTTGACTATTTCAGTCCTGGAATTTCCAATCTCTACTGAACAAAACGTAAAAGGAGCTGTTCACTTGAAAACTACCACTACATGACATCACAGTGTGGAACAGAGCATTTTGAGCTTTGGAGATGTAGACATACACTATATTTCCAAAAGTATTCACTCACCCATCCAAATAATCAAAATCAGGTGTTCCAGTCACTTCCATGGCCACAGGTGTATAAAATCAAGCACCTCGGCCTGCAGATTGTTTCTACAAACATTTGTGAAAGAATGTGTCGCTCTCAGGAGCTCAGTGAATTCCAGCGTGGTACTGTGACAGGATGCCACCTGTGCAACAAGTCCAGTCGTGAAATTTCCTCATTCCTAAATATTTCAGTCAACTGTCAGTGGGATTATAACAAAGTGGAAGTGATTGGGAACGACAGCAACTCAGCCACGAAGTGGTAGGCCACGTAAACTGACGGGGCGGGGTCAGCGGATGCTGAGGCGCATAGTGCGAAGAGATGGCCAACTTTCTGCAGAGTCAATTGCTACAGACCTCCAAACTTCATGTGGCCTTCAGATTAGCTCAAGAGCAGTGCGTAGAGCTTCATGGAATGGGTTTCCATGGCTGAGCAGCTGCATCCAAGCCATACATCACCAAGTGCAATGCAAAGTGTCGGATGCAGTGGTGTAAAGCACGCCACCACTGGACTAGAGCAGTGTTGACGCTTTCTCTGGAGTAACGAATCCCGCTTTTCCATCTCGCAATCTGATGGAAGAGTCTGGGTTTGGCGGTTGCCAGGAGAACGGTACTTGTCTGACTGCATTGTGCCAAGTGTAAAGTTTGGTGGAGGGGGAATTATGGTGTGGGGTTGTTTTTCAGGAGCTGGGCTTGGCTCCTTAGTTCAGTGAAAGGAACTCTGAATGCTTCAGCATATCAAGAGATTTTGGACAATTCCATGATCCCAACTTTGTGGGAACAGTTTGGAGATGGCCCCTTCCTCTTCAACATGACTGTGCACCAGTGCACAAAGCAAGGTCCATAAAGACATGGATGAGAGGGTTTGGTGTGGATGAACTTGACTGGCCTGCACAGAGTCCTGACCTCCACCCGATAGAACACCTTTGGGATGAATTAGAGAGGAGACTGAGAGCCAGGCCTTCTCGTCCAACATCAGTGTGTGACCTCACAAATGCATTTCTGGAAAAGTGGTCAAAAATTCTCATAAACACACTCCTAAACCTTGTGGACAGCCTTTTCAAAAGAGTTGACGCTGTCACTTAAGTTCATATGCGAGTCAAGGCAGGTGAGCAAATACTAATAAAAAAGGGTTACTCAAACGTGTGAATGAAATAAAACAAAACTCTAGGTATGTTTTTGAAGAGGTAACAACATTAAAGCTCTCAAGAGACAATTTTAAATTTTTTTAAAAATTTTACAGTGACAATTTTAAATTGCTAACAACAGCCAGCAGTTGAAATAATTAAAAAATTATATATAAACACTTATAATAAGACGCAGACAGCACACAGCGGCCTCATTTTGAGCCTAAATTTACAATATATGTGTACTGGGAATTTTTTTATTTTTATTTTATTGCATGAAAAAAATAAAAACAAAACGGGTACAGCCCCTTTAAGGTCATAAGAGGACATTGCAGCATTGACTTTACTTTAGAAACTCCACTCTGCTCCCTTTGGACTTCATGTTTACAAATCTAGTAAAATTCACTGAAACTCTAATCCCCCTTCTCCTTGTCAAAGTGGCTAAGAGGCTAATCCTGAAGTTTCCCAGTGGACTCGCTCACAGAAGCTCCAGAGCAAGAATGGCTCAAAGGACCGTGCTTTCTTTATAATGTTGGAGTAATTAGATCTTGAGCAGCCGCAAGAAAACTGAATTATGAGAGTGAGTGCAGAGATGGGCAGAGAGGGGTGGGGGGGCAGAGAAGGGCAGGAGGGCAGAGGGGGGCAGAGAGGGGTAGGGGGGGCAGAGAGGGGTGGGGGGGCAGAGAAGGGCAGGAGGGCAGAGGGGGGCAGAGAGGGGTAGGGGGGGCAGAGAGGGGTGGGGGGGCAGAGAAGGGCAGGAGGGCAGAGGGGGGCAGAGAGGGGTAGGGGGGGCAGAGAGGGGTAAGGGGGGCAGAGAGGGGTAGGGGGGGCAGAGAAGGGCAGGGGGGCAGAGAGGGGCGGGGGGGCAGAGAGGGGTAGGGGGGGCAGAGGAGGGTAGGGGGGCAGAGAGGGGCGGGGGGGCAGAGAGGGGTGGGGGGGCAGAGGTGGGCAGAGAGGGGTGGGGGGGCAGAGAGGGGTGGGGGGGCAGAGGGGGGCAGAGAGGGGTGGGGGGCAGAGAGGGGCGGGGGGCAGAGAGGGGTAAGGGGGGCAGAGAGGGGTAGGGGGGGCAGAGGGGGGCAGAGAGGGGTGGGGGGGCAGAGAGGGGCGGGGGGCAGAGAGGGGTAAGGGGGGCAGAGAGGGGTAGGGGGGACAGAGGGGGGCAGAGAGGGGTGGGGGGCAGAGAGGGGCGGGGGGGCAGAGAGGGGTAGGGGGGGCAGAGAAGGGCAGGGGGGCAGAGAGGGGTAGGGGGGGCAGAGAGGGGTAGGGGGGACAGAGAAGGGCAGGGGGGCAGAGAGGGGTAGGGGGGACAGAGAAGGGCAGGGGGGCAGAGAGGGGTAGGGGGGGCAGAGAGGGGTAGGGGGGACAGAGAAGGGCAGGGGGGCAGAGAGGGGTAGGGGGGGCAGAGAGGGGTGGGGGGGCAGAGAGGGGTAGGGGGGACAGAGGGGGGCAGAGAGGGGTGGGGGCAGAGAGGGGCGGGGGGGCAGAGAGGGGTGGGGGCAGAGAGGAGTAGGGGGGGCAGAGGGGGGCAGAGAGGGGTGGGGGGGCAGAGAAGGGCAGGGGGGCAGAGAGGGGTAGGGGGGGCAGAGAAGGGCAGGGGGGCAGAGAGGGGTAGGGGGGGCAGAGAGGGGTGGGGGGGCAGAGAGGGGCGGGGGGGCAGAGAAGGGCAGGGGGGCAGAGAGGGGTAGGGGGGGCAGAGGTGGGCAGAGAGGGGTAGGGGGGCAGAGAGGGGTAGGGGGGGCAGAGGGGGGCAGCTCCCGGGGCAAACTGGGCACAATGTCAGTGTGCTTCAGTGTGTGCTCTAACTCACACTGAAAATATGAGAATATCAGCCTAAAACATCTTAATTTTCTTTTCTTTTTTGGTTTGTTAGGGTTGCATGGACATAAAGCGGCCAGTCTGCACAATAATCTGTTGCAGAGCTGCATAATTAACTGAATTAATTTGAGTAATTATTATTTTTAATAATCGAGATTTGGAAAAATTGCAAAATTGTGAAATCGCGGCTTATTATGAAACTAAATAAATAACTGACTCATTCGAATTTAAACTAAATTGAGATACAAATGTAATCAAAGGCAGCTTAAAATGTCTTAAATACACCACGTTCCAAATTATTATGCAAATGGTGTTTAAGTGTCATAAAAGGTTTAGTTTTCCAGTGAAACTCATGCATGGTCTTGTGTCTCAGTGAAATCATCTCACACACTTGTGCCAATGAGTTTGCCCAGTGTGTCTAATTAAAGAAAAAACGACTTAAGAAGAATTTCCACATTATTAAGCAGAGCAACATTTTCAAGCAATATGGGAAAGAAAAAGGATCTCTCTAGTGTCAAAAAGCGTGAAGTAGTTGAATACCGTGGACAAGGTATGAAAACCTTAGATATTTCATGAAAACTTAAGCGTGATCATTGTACTATTAAGAGAATTGTAGCTGATTCAGAGCACACATGGATTCGTGCAGATAAAGGCACAATGAGGAAGGTTTCTGCCACACAAATACATTGGATTAAGAGAGCAGCTGCTAAAATGCCATTACAAAGCAGCAAACAGGTATTTGAAGCTGCTGGTGCCTCTGGAGTCCCACGAACATCATGGTGTAGGATCCTCCAGAGTCTTGCAGTTATGCATAAACTTTCTATTGGGCCACCCTTAAACAATGTTCACAAGCAGAAACGGCTCCAGTGGGCCCAGAAATACATGAAGACTCATTTTCAAACAGTCTTGTTCACTGATGGGTGCCGTGAACTGGATGGTCCAGATGGATGGAGTGGTGGATGGTTGGTGGACGGCCACCATGTCCCAACAAGACTGCGACGTCAGCAAGGAGGTGATGGAGTCATGTTTTGGACCAGAATCATGGGGCGAGAGCTGGTCAGCTCCTTTAGGGTCTCTGAAGGTGTGAAAATGACCTCTGTAAAGTATGTGGAGTTTCTGACTGACCACTTTCTTCCATGGTACAAAAAGAAGAACCATGCTTTCCGTAGCAAAATCATCTTCATGCATGACAATGCTCCATGTCATGCTGCAAGGAACACCTCAGCATCATCAGCTGCTATGGGCATAAAAGAAGAGAAACTCATGGTGTGGCCCCATCCTCCCCTGACCTCAACCCTATTGAGAACCTCTGGAGCTCCTCAAGTGAAAGATCTATGAGGGCGGGAGGCAGTTCACATCCAAACAGCAGCTCTGGGAGGATATTCTGACATCCTGCAAAGAAATTCAAGCAGAAACTCTCCACAAACTCACAAGTTCAATGGATGCAGAATTGTGAAGCTCCTGTCAAATAAGGGCAAGGGTTCAAATGTAACTCGACCTGTTAAGATGTTTTGATTGAAACAGCTTTTGATTTCAGTAATATGCTAATGCTTCTAATTGAAAAATAAACAAATGGCCATTTTCAGTTCTTTACAACAATAACATGGTTTGAAACTCTGCTGTGCAGAATAATTTGGAACAGTGCATTTTAAGTTTTTATTTTTATTTTTTTAAAATACTGTTATCATTGGGAGGTTTGTTCAATAACATTCGAATTGTACTCTAAAGGTCGATGACTTGAAAACATGATGACAATATTGACATTGATATTGACAATTTGGCAATATCAGAGAAAAATATAATTTGCATAATAATTTAGAAAGCAGTGTATAAGGATATGATGAGAATGAAAATGTAAAGACATTGTTCTGACTTCTATTAAAATCATTTAGTGTGTGCAAAAAAAATCTATATTTTAATTTTAGTCGTAGTGTTGAGACATTACTAAAATTTCAAACTCTACTTCAATACTAAGGAATAGACTCGATACTGATTTTGAGATCCAAATAATTTTGAAAGCTCTTTTTTAGACAGTATTGCAACACAAACTACTACTATTTGTTTATTACACCATGTGTTTAGAACACTAGTTCTGATAAAACTCAAAATCAAACAGTTCAGGAAAGGTTAAATCTTATACAGTTATGTAATTATTACGATTTTCAATTCTTTCTACAACCCCTAAACCCTCTCATTCTACGTTTTTTTATGTTGATCTTTGTTTACTACTTTCGCCATTTTATGTACATATGGAAAACATCAAATATGAAGTAAGATATATGGAATTATGAAGCAAAGAAAGTTAAATAACTCTACTAAATATTTTTAACAAACTGAAATTAATGACTGTGTATACAGCTGCAGTTATACAGAGTAAAAATAACTGCCATAATATACAGGATGTACAGTAATTCTGATACACATAAAAACTAATACAAAACACATAGATATCCAACATAACATATATTCCAAGCTTGTGAGCAGTGCCTACCTTCAGGACTCAATCCAAACAGAATTTACATACATGATAATTAGCAGCGCAACATACAAGCTACACGACATCTGGCTCGAGGAAAAACAGGAAAAACATGGGACCAGGGACACAGCGCTGCGGGACTACGCACAGAGCAGCGGCGAGGAGAGGTCAAAGGGCAACGCCACGGCAACAACACCAGAGAACGCACTCAGATCTGGGCAAAGAGAAGCGACCACCATGGGAGTTTCAATAGAATGACCTAGAATCCTATATATACTATATACTCTGATATACTCTTAAAGGGCCCATATTACAGTATTTTCTGATCTGTTCTAATGTTGTTTCCTCATCATAAACAGACCTGGAGTTGTGTTTTGTTTCATTCATACATGTTTAACACACAAACCCTGCAGATTTATGCTGAGTTCTTCTCTCAAACAGAAAACACACCTGTTCCAACTTGTGATGTCATTGAGTGGTGATACAGGAATTGCTCCATTGTGTTTTTAAACTCCATACACCATCACTAGAATCATTTGGATAATTTCAGCCCTGGAAGTGCCAATCTCTACTGAACAACGGGTAAAAGGTAGCTGCTAACTTGAAAACTATCACTTCATGACATCACAAGATGGAAAAAAGCATTTTGAGCTTTGAAGATGTAGACAGACTAATGAATATTAAAGTATTACTCAAACATATGCGGATGAAACAAAACACAACTCTAGGTATGTTTTTGAGGAGGTCACAATATTCTAACATGACTTAAAGCTCACAAGAGTCAATCTTGCGTAATATAGGACCTTTAAAACATATAAATCCATTTCTCCTATTCATCTAATTTTGCCCAGATCTGCTAACAACATCACAGAAGCAGCTATAGGGATAAGCCACAGATTCGGACTCCACAAAGCCAGTGTAAAGTGGTTTAGACTGGTTTTACATTGGGACAGAACCAGTTTAGACCATTTTGGACCAGTTTGGGCTAGTTTGGAGCGGTCCTGGGCCTTACTTGGGGTGAGCCTCCGGGGGAAAAGCCTTGGTTGGAGACTGGGGACGTGGGCGACTGATTGGCCGAGGATCCCATTCGGCTGCGGTACTGGGAGAAGGCCTGACACTGACACAAGACACAGCTCTTCAGAACCTCCTTATTCATCTTTTATACTTTCAGCAAGTCACATGCCATCTGCTTTTCCCCACCCACTCCTGCTATTGGTCAGCTTCAACGTGTCCTGAGTGAGTGACAGGTGGATTTAACCAATCACAGTGGAGTAGATTCTTGGCTTATTCAATAATCATTATTTCATGACCTCATGACCTCCTTTCTTACCTCATTTCCTACCTCATTTCGAACCTTGTGTCCTACCTCATATCGTTTCCTACCTCATTTCCTACCTCCTTTCCTATCTTATTTTCAACCTCATTTCCTACCTCATATCGTTTCCTACCTCTTTTCCTACTTTCTTTCCTACCACATTTCCTACCCCGTTTCCTATCTTATTTTCAACCTCATTTCGTTCCTTGATTCCTACCTCATTTCCTATCTCATTTCCAATCTCCCTCCTTTCCTACCTCCTTTCCTACCTCATTTCCAACCTCGTTTCCAACCTCCTCGCTTCATAAAGAAAAAAAAAAAACATCCATAGCATTTCACTGATACTAATATATAATGTATAGAACTGCAGCAAAAACGTGTTCCATTTTAATCTTATGAGTGCAGTAATACCCATACTCATTTTCATGTTTTGAAGCACAATACGGAGTGAGTTTGAATAGCAGAACTCTCATATCTGGTGCAGGCTCAGTGTTGGCTCAGCGCTACATTAAAAACACTGTTTGAACTGCTGTATGGATGTATAATTTATGGAGCTGGATGCTGGTGAGAGAAAGACCACATGAGCCCAGGGACTGAACACT
The DNA here is from genome assembly GCA_029959045.1 of Taenioides sp. WSHXM2023. Classification (NCBI taxonomy): domain Eukaryota; kingdom Metazoa; phylum Chordata; class Actinopteri; order Gobiiformes; family Gobiidae; genus Taenioides; species Taenioides sp. WSHXM2023. Next base: position 28,869,414 of record CM057096.1, read on the forward strand.
GCACAACCTCAGATCATGGTCAGGCTCACTGTGCATAAGACCAGATTAAATAGAGTAATAGAGGAGCATAAAAATAAAAAACTATAGCCTTAAAGATCTGTTTAAAGGTGCACTGCGCAGCTGTTCTGGTGGAGGGTTTGCTACCTACTTGTCTCTATGGAGATGTTATTGCTTTGCCTGGAATGTTCCACAGTATGACATTGAACAGCTCTACTTTACATTTATTCAATTATAGGTGGTTTTATAGCTCAAAACTACCTACAGGAATTCTGCCTGTGAGCGGGGTCGCCTCTCCACAGATCTGACCTGTAACTTGGTCTGGTTTGGGCTCCATGAAGATTGAAAGGTTTAATGCCATACTGCAAAACATTCCAGACAAAGCAATAACATCTCCATGGAGAAAAGCATTTGTGTACACTACCTACCTGTCTCCATGGAGATGTTATTGCTTTGCCTGGAATGTTCCATGTTATGGCATTAAACATATCAATCTAGTATTTATTAATTACGTGTGTTTCTATTGCTCAAAAATACAGTAACTCCTTCTATGAATGGGGTGACTCTCCACAGATCTGAACTGTAATGTAGCGTAGTGATGTAACCTGCTTGTCTCCCTTGTGACAGATAGGTTTAATCTGTACTGTGGAACATTCTAGACAAAGCAATAACATTTCCATGGAGACAAGCAAGTGGTGGACCCTCCAATAGAAATGCTACACCATGCACCTTTAAATATTTACATTCTAAGAGGCTCTAATTATGTATTAGCAAAAGTTAGGTGTAGTTTCAAATATGCAGAAAAGGGATGCATAAAATGTGGTCAGTGTTTTTAGATGTTCCTTGTTTAAGAATTACACACAGAACCAAAGAAAAAAAGTACAAGTTTCCTGTGTGTAGTGGCGCAGTGCAGTTAATCAGGCCTACTTAAAGAAGTAACCTTGACACATTTAGCAGTGCTTTGGGCCCTGGGAGAAAAGACTAAAATCAGCTCACCACGTTCATATCGATGGTCATGTTGTTCTGAGGTGAGCTCTGGTTGTCTGTGACGGAGTTCAGGGAGGGCATCTGGACCAAACCTGTCTGCTACACGGCACAGAGGAGAAAGTTCATGACTGGGGTTGGTTACATAAGAAGTATGTCATATTTAATGGTAACACACATAAGATCAAAACAAAAATAGAAGCATCTAAATGTATAAGTCTATAGGGGTAAGCCATAGTATAGTACTTTATTTTACAGCACAGTCACTAGATAATAATAATAATACTGTGTAACTTTTCTGAATGCCCAAATGCCACATGTTGGCCTCTATTAAATTTATCTATCTTGCTTTTATTCAATTCTAAATGTTTTATTAAAAAAAGAAGCATTCTTAAAGCATTGCAGACCCTCCACCAGAAAAATTTCATAGTCCACCTTTAACTTAATTAAAAGTACTTTAACTAAAAGTATTCATAATGACATGGCATTTACCCATGGAACTTCTAGTTTTTCAGAATAAAAAAAAAATGTACAGCCAAAATACATATTACGTTTCACAGCTTTGTTTTCTAAGTCAAATGACTTGGGCAATTATGCTAAGATGCTAATTTTGACTGTGAACATATTTACATAACAGTTGAATTGCCTAAAAAGTGCATTTCCAAAACCAGTGGTGGAAGGTGACAAAGTACAAAAGTAAAAGTACATTTACAGTGGATACTTTTACTTCAGTACATTTTAGATTTGGAGTGAAAAGTAAATAGTACTTTTCTTTATGATGTGAGACCTGCTGAAATGGCTGAGACTTTATATTCTAGCACATTTAATTTGAGTCTCCATCCCAACTTTGAGCAAACCAAACACACAAAATCACAATAAATTAAGAGGTCAATACGAAACCAAATAAATCACTTAAAAACAGCCAAATTTGTCTACATTTCATCCTGTAATTGTTCTAAAAATCTCAACAAAATACTTCCACTTTTTACTTTTTAAGTACATTTTTAAACAGGTAGATTTTTTTCATGTAATACTTTGACTTTTACTTGAGTAACTTTTTGCCCCTGTATGTGTACTTTTACTTAGGTAACAAAATGGAGTACTTCATCTACCACTGTTCAAAACCAACCAAACCCTGGGGTGAATCAGAAGTTGAGTAAAGAGTGTCTGACTTGTTGGCTGTGGTGCGTTGGAGCTGGAGGCTGCTGGCTGAAGAAGGCGTACTGAGACAGCTGCTGCTCCAGGTTTATGGCATTGATCGCAGCCTGAGGAGAAATCAACATTCTATCAACACACTTGAGTGGACTGGCCAACAGAGTCAGGTGACACAACACAGATCAATACTAAAGAGTGGACTAGTAACTGCTCTTTAGCTTTTCCAGGACGGAGGAACGTGTTGGATTGTTACCATGGGAGTAGGGCTGTAGTCCAAATTCTTGGTCGACTAAAAGCATGTTCTGCCGATTGATTAGTTGACTAAAAAGGAGGCGTGGCAAAAGCTCTCAAAACTTTTGCTGGGTTTCAGATGATCTCTCTGTACGATATTTTTTACAATATACCTCTCACGATACGATATTCATTGCGATATTTTGTGGAGGCTAACAAAACAGTGAATGTTCTGCTTTTTTCTCTTAAAATGCCTTGACAAGACTTAACCTAAAGAACTAAGATTTAAAAGTGCTTAGAACAGTTATTTCTTCATGTAGTCTGTACTGAAATGGAACAAAGGATCTATGTAGTTCTATTATTTTATACAGACGGGGAGCAGCTAAAAATAAAATAAAATAAATTGTTATATAGCAAGTTCTAGGGTCTAGTTACTGCTAGAAAATATTATTATTCGTAGGAAAGTACAATGTAATTAACAGGAAAATCCCCCCCCCCCCCCCGTCAGGAAGTATGACATCATCACATTCTAGAATCTGAAAACGACCAATTGCATATCTCCATGTAGCTAACCCAAACTGCACTTACTAGACTACACCTGCAGGGGGAGTTCATGCAAAAACAGATTAAACCTCTGATTAGGCCTGTCATGATAATTACTATATTGATTAATCGTTTAATATATAAAAGCTGGAACTATATATTTTGGGGTCTATATTTATCATGTGTACATTTTTTGAATTTTTTGGGGTTTTTTTTGGCTATATATCGAGATTCCTTCCTCACACAAAGCTGTCAATCACAGTCAAATCTGGCCCTGTGTGTGATCTGCATTAATATTGATGAGTTTACTCCAACTTCCAGACAGGCTCAACTCTGCAGGTAAACAACACAATACACCACTCTCCCGACAAACTTTGCGGAGGACAACCTAGATACACATAAATTATGCAGTTATATTAAAGGTGCACTGCGTAACATTACTAGTGGTGCGCCACCTGCTTGTCTCCAAACATTATTGCTTTGTCTAAAATCGGGAGGGGGACAAGCAGGTTACAGCAGTACGCTACATTATAATTCAGATCTGTGGAGAGGCGCGCCTATTCACAAAAGGAATTCATGTATTTTTGAGCAATAGAAACACCGATAATGAATAAATGCTTGATGGATATGTTTAATGTCATACCATGGAACATTCCACAGCAAGCAATAACTTTCCCAATGAAAACAAGTAGGTGGCAGACCTTATACCAGAAAAGTTGCGCAGTGTACCTTTAAATATGGGGTATTACACTTCAATGGGGTATTAACTGCTAACACATAACATATTTAGATCACTATGTTACATTTTATTGTTTTGAAAATGCTATATTTGCCAAAAACAACGTATGAACATGCTAAATTAGCTTGTTTTTGACGTTCAGAGTCTCCCCTCTCTTTGCTCTCTGGGCTAAGTCACTCTCCCTTCAGAGCGCCATCACAACATAATCAGTATCCATTACACTAATGAAACTACAGCACATCACATCAGGTTTGTGAAGTTGTAGTGTATTGTTTTGTATCGTGCTTTTGTATATTTATGGACAATTGTAGACTTGTGGGCTGAACTTTAGATAACATCATACAGCTAACCATAAAGGGTTTGAACAGGGCTTGGGAGTGATTGCTAAATTATTCAAACATGCATGGATGACATCTGAAACCACTTCAGACATGTTTTTGACGAGGAAACAATGTTTTAACATGACAGAAAGCTCCAAACAGCCAATTTTGCCCCCCTCTTTAAACAGAATGAAGGGTAGAGGGGGTAGCAGCTCGTTACCTGGGACAGGGTGAGAGGGGGGGACGTGGGGGACAGCTGCTGGTGGTGGTGGGATTCTCCGGCGTTCAGCATCAGAGGAACCATGTCCGGCTGCCTCTGCGTTTCCATGGCAACCGGGGGCTGCGAGGCGTTCACTCCTACCCAAAACACCACACACAAGACAACAGGAAGGAAAAGCACATCTATGGCATCACCCTTTTAAAAGATACTAGTGCAGTAGACAAGCTTTTAAACTATTCTGTACTTAGAAAGACTTTATTAATCCACAAGGGAAATGATTTGGACACAGTAGCTCACACATCACAATATTTTATAATAACAAAGAGAAAAAATATAAATGGTAATAATACATTCTAAATAAGTAGGAAAAAGCAAGCAAGAGACTGGTGTCAAATAAGGCAGAATTATATAAGTAAAGTAAAAATAAAATAAAATAGAAATAAGTAATAAAAATATCTCATCTATATACAAGAGGTTGTAAGGAAAAACGATATGATGATTGACAGGACATAGGGTTGTCTGTTCCGTAAGGGTGAGTTGTTGTACAGTTGTAGGGAGTATTATTTGTTACATAAGGGTGAGTTGTTGTACAGTTGTAGGGAGTATTATCTGTTACATAAGGGTGAGCTGTTGTACAGTTGTAGGGAGTATTATCTGTTACATAAGGGTGAGTTGTTGTACAGTCGTAGGGAGTATTATCTGTTAGATAAGGGTGAGTTGTAGTACAGTTGTAGGGAGTATTATCTGTTACATAAGGGTGACAAGGGTCACAAATAAAAACATTTGAAATCTATTAATCAGTAACAAAATGTTTAATTAGATTTTTATCATATTTGTGTAAACAGCTACCTCTTGAGCTTCATTAGCCATTTAATTTATAATGCCTTAATGATAATGCCTTGTCTTACTGTATATAGCGCGTTTCCAGACACTCAAAGTTGCTTTACAATTTGGTGCATTATTCATTCAGTCCAAACTTAGTGGCAGTAAGATGCTATTGTAGCTACAGCTGCCCTGAGACAGACTGACAAAAGTGAGGCTACCAATCTGCTCCATCGGCCTACCCAACCACCACCAACACTCACAAATATATACCGCATTCATATGCGTCTTGCCTAAGGATATAACAACAGTTTTTTGCCACTGGCGCCCCACAGTGGCACCTGGTATTCCCTGCGGTCTCCTATACAAGTACTGACCAGCTCCAGCCTTGCTTAGCTTCTGAGATGTGACAAGGAGGATTGGCCACATCATTGGTTCGTCGTTTCAATGGTTCAACTACACTCATGAGCCTGGTTAAATAAATTATGCACTGAGCACAAACTGGGAAGGGACACACAGAGACTGGGGCAAACACTAGCTCTTAATATCAGGATTTTTTTTTCATATCAGACGAATAACAGTGTATGAAAATATATAGCAATTGGTCAATGTTGTTTCTCTATTAATTTCATTTATTGTTTATTTGAATAGAGACAGATACAACAAACATAGATTAACAATTAAGTAATCTGTTGCAGGTATCACAGTATTTATAGCCTTTATAGAACAAGCTATAAATCCTTAAATAAATTCCTAAATCAAATCCCTAAATGAAACAGATTGTCCAAGGGGCCTATATGAGAAAAGCGTAGTGCTGTTACCTTGCTGTGTGAGTGAGTGTAAGCTGCCATAGGTGCCCGCCCCGGGGTCCTCTGAGTCCAGGGGCGTGGGCAGGGGAGGGGGGAACTGGAGGTTGGTGAGGTCGGGCAGAGAGCCACCCGTGCTGTGGGCTGCTGGTTTGAGAGAGAGAGACAACTGCTGTTCCGGAGACGGGAAGATGCTAAAGGAGACAGGGCCAGACACAGGTTAAGCTAACATACAGGTTAAGATAGTGAAAGTGTGTGGTTAGACTTTTATGAATGTGGTATTTTACCTGAAATGTTCATCTATATGCAATTTAACTCATCTATCTTGCTTTTTTTTCAATTACATGTGTTTTTATTAGGAATCATAACCTTGAAAAACTGAGCGGGGCCACCTTTTCATAAATCTGACCTGTAATTTGGCAGCCTTGTGGTGGCACCTGCTTTATTCCATGGAGACAGATTAATGCAAGTTTAATGCCACACTCTGAACATTACAGGCAAGGTGATACCATTTCCATGGAGACAACAAGAGGAGACCCAAATAAGAGTTATGTGTGGAGAGTTGTAAGCTCGCTCACAGTAAGGACACATGTTTTGGGGCTTTAACTTAACTAAAATATTATTCTTATATACAGGCCCGTCAACGGAGATTCAGGGTTCCGGGGCCTCACATGAGGCCCCCTCTAAATTAATAGGAAGAGAGTCCAATTCTGGGCCCTTAAAACCCTGGGCCCTGGGACAACAGACCCAACTGTCCTCGTCCTGCTAGATTAGTAGTTTCATCTGCCTGTCCGTCCTTAGGAGTGGATCTCTCCTTCACTGTGGTTCTCCTCGAGGTTTCTCCGTTTTCCCATTGGGTTTTTTGGAGTTTTTCCTTGCCGAGAAGGAGGGTCTAAGGACAGGAGATGCTGGGACAATCATCCATTTGCCTGCTTGTTGTTGAACATTCTGTATTTTTGTTTTATGAATGTTTCTTCTGCTTTATTAATCAACAATTTTGTGAAGTCCGCCGAGATAACTCTTGTTGTGATTTTGGGCTATACAAAAATAAATTGAATTGAATTGAATTGAATTTATCAACCCCCGTCTACAGCCCTGATTATATATTATTTTTGACTGGGTGTACTGGGTGACTCAGAAACAACTCCAGCTCCAGGCCAACACTGTAAATAAGAATACGTTTTTAATGTCTTCTTAATGTTCTTAATGTCTAAAAGGTGAAGTTTAAAAAAATGTCTTGGCACCAACATTTTTCTGAATAACTTTTTTTTTACAATATTTTGGTAAATTAAATATAGTTTCCTAAATCACTCTGACTTCTAATTTTTTCTAACTATCTATCTATGATTACAATTAAAAAAAACAACAACTTAACTACACTGTTTTTTAAAATGTCAAATCCTGTGTGATGATATACTTACTTACTGTTACTGTAGGTGAAGTTAAAGCTGCACTACGTAACTTTTCGGTAGGGGGTCTGTCACCTTCTTATTTCTATGGACATGTCATTGCTCGGTTTGGAATATTCCACAGTATGACTTTAAACAGCTCTGCCTTACATTTATTCAATTACAGGTGGTTTTATAGCTCAAAAATACCTAGAAGAAAAGGGATTCTGACTGTGAGTGGGGTCGCCTCTCCACAGATCTGATCTGTAACTTGGCCTGATTAGGGCTCCATGATGATAGAAAGGTTTAGTGCCGTACTGTGAAACATCTCAGACAAAGCAGTAACATCTTCATTAAGAAAAATATTTGACGGACCCTCCACCAGAAAAGTTACACAGTTCATCTTTAAACAGATTTGTCACATGATTATTAATCTACTGTGGTGATGCGTTCAAAAGCTTACTGTATTCCAGGAACTTTTGACCTCGAAACATTCTGCAGGAAATGAAAAACATGACAGCTTATAGTGCGCCAGATAAACTGAACAAATAAAACAAATATGTAATATAAAAATCAATAAATAGAAGAAAAATGTACCTTTTTGCAATCCCAGTTCTGTCCATCGTCTTCAGAATCCTGTTTAAATCCATCTGGTACATTCAGGAGGAGAACTGAAAACAAAGAAAAGTTGGTGAAATTATGTCTTCCAGTAACAAAATCTCAAATGGGAGTTGTGTGGGAATTCAAACCAAGCAGATGGGTTGATATTTAACTGTAAAATCAGCAGAAAATGTGTGTATTTTGTTATGAATGCCAACAAAGTAAAAGAAAATATAGCTAAACAGCACTTATGTACAATTATTCAATAACTTTTGTTATTAAAACTGTATGACTCTAGTTTATTATAATATTTTATTACTAGTTCAGTTACTATGTGTGCTATCTGCATCTAATTATAAAGCGTCTTACTGTCTGATGATCACGAAGTGCTAGTTAGCATGCTAGTTGCTGTTAGCATTACAGTAACAACAAAACGCCGCTCTAGCCTTTTAAAGTTGTGAAAAGGTGAGCTTATAAACTCATCGTGGTGAATAATTAGTAAGTGAGGAATAACTTTGGACCACTGCAAACTGTTTAAAACAAACTAGTTCTAGTTTTCACATTTTTAAGAGAAGTACAGCGCTTTTAAGGATTTCATTCTGTTATTAATGTATTGCAGCTCAGTTTTTTAACAATACTGTACATTTATAATATTTGTAGGATAACTCTGCGTTATGGTTTTTGTGTCAGTTGCATGAATTAGTTTCAGTATTATTGCTTATCGTCTATATTTTCTTATATCACTCTTCAAAATGTGCAGAGGTGAGTAGAGTAACCAAAAATTGTTACTTCAAAATAATATTACTTAAAGGTTGTATGCATGAGATAGATATATATATATATATATATATATATATATATATATATATATATATATATATATATATATATATATATATATATATATGTATATATATATATATATATATATATATATATATATATATATACATATACTTTTTTTTTTTTTTTTTTTTTTCAAATTGCAAATTGTCAGTGATAGCATTCTAGAGATGCAGCAGGCTTGTAATTATGATGACCAAAAAAAAAAAAAAAGAATGAAAGTCCATCAACTGTGGGGCCAGATAAACATTAGATAACTAGGCTACCTCGTTATCTATTGGCTGTTAGGTTGTCAATCAAACTCCCTATGTTTCTAGCGTAATTGACTCTCCGGCGCGCTGGGATTACGTAGTTTACATTTGCCTTTCACGCATTCCACAGACGCAAGACGCTGTTTACTCAACCAACGCAGCGGTTCTTAGTGGCTTTTTCCAACTGTAACTTCCTCGCAGTTTGCACTAAGTTTGTTGCAATGGCAGACAAGAATCCACTACCAGTTAGCCGCAAAAGAAAGTCCGTTTTTGAGGTCGCTGAAAGAAGAAGAGAAGGGGAAAAGGAGCGAAGCCAAACTAAGGTGATTCTCGGAGATTCCTTTCAGCAATGGCGTGCACTGAAGCAGAGGGTCTAAAGACTGACGCGCTGGTCGCTAAATTACTTCTGAACAGTAAACTTCTGCTTATCATTTGAAAACGTACAGTATAGTTACAGCAGCATTCCCATTTGAAAAAGGACAAACAGTCGCTGGATTTCTCGTTCCTTGGAAAATTCTCTATACAACCTTTAAACAGAAGTACAAAGTAGTGGTCCAAAGAATTACTCAAATAAAAGTAAAAAAAGTATTTGGGAAAAGCAATACTCAAGTAAGATTACTCAAGTAAATGTATACTGAGTACTGCCCACCTCTGTACATGTATTATTATGATAGGCCTATCTCTACTTTAGGGTTAAACGTAAACTCAAAGCCACAGACATCATTAACATTACAATTCTCCAGTACCCTTAACATTTAGATTTCCATTGAATCCTGCTGTTGTGTTCTTTTCATTTCCTCGTCAGCCTTCAAAAGCCACAAGTGAAGAGCCTTTAATCAGCCCGCAGAGTGCACTTCACAGCAGACAGGACAAAACCAGGCCATACTAGCAAACAAACTAGCTAACGGCAATACGGGCCCTGACATGTTTCAAGTGTGGGCTAATTGGTACGGTAAAGGAGAAGTGGAAAAAAGGACTTGTACTTGTATTTTCATTGATGGCTCCTATATAGTACAGTAGAGTTTTGATGTGTGCTCCTCACTGGGTTCAAACTAAATGTGTTAAGTATTGATGATGTGATTAGGGTTGTCAAAAGTATTGAAAAAGCTACTAATAAACTAGATAGAGATATCAATACTGAAAAAGTTGAGAAATGTCAGTATCATGACAGCACTATTCGTGATATTCAAATCCCTTTTAAAAAGGTTTTTGCCTTTATTTGCCTTTATCTAACAAATGGCTAGGTCACTCTGGCACACACTACATTAAAACTGGGACTAAATGGAGACTAAAACTGGACTTCATCATGACTGTACCTGATTTTTTATTTTTTATTTTTTTCATGCATTTGAGCTAATCTTGTCAATACTGTACAACCAGCTCCTGAAAAAAGTCAACTGTGTTCACTGTGTATCCACTTTATTGTCCTCCTTTGCATAATGTAGATAATTTAATATAAACCTATAGTGGAAATGATGGAGTCCACTTTTAGACGTGGTTTAGTCCTAGATTAGACCTGGAATAGTCCTGTTATCTTCACTTTGGTGGCAGTTGGATTGAGAAGTTTAAGACTCTGGTCTAGGCAGAGTCAAAAGTACAGTTTTGATCCCAAAGTCAAATTGCTTATAGTCAAAAAAGCCAGTCTCAGGGCTGAGAATCTTCAATGACCGTTGTCTCCTGTTCTGTCAATCATGTCATTCTTCACCACATTTCTCACTGTTCTATAACAGAAATCATGAGGGCCCTCCCCAGTTTGTGAGTGTGTCTGTCGTATCGTACCTCTCTTGGGCTGTATCTCCTGGGAGCCTCCGCTGAAGGGGACCTGCTGGGCTGGGGTCAGAGTGCTCTGGTGGAGGGCGGAGTCAGAGTTCACCCTGAAACACAACAGACATAAGGCCGTGTGCAAACTGAGGCTCTGCACAACTGCACTCACTCTAATGAACAGGGCTGTACAATATGTCGCAAAAATATCGTTATTACCATATTGGATGACACAATAATTGATATCGCAAGTAAGAATACACCGATCCAATACTGACTCAACATATAATAGAGTCAAAGCGACTGAAGTTCCCACTGTGGGTGAAATAATGCGCTGTGACCCTGAGGTAGTTCTCATTACAGAGGGACGTTGAGTAATCTTCAGTTAGGGTGACTGTGTTTGTCCCAATGCTTGCTGTACTAGGGACACACTCGTGCTGGGACTTTTGGGCCGGGCCATGCCTGGGGTTCTGTGGCCCGTGTTCACACCTGCGTGGCCAGGCCGCTTTGGCCAACCTCCTCCAGAGTTTCGTACAAATTGTTTACCTTCCTGTTTACAGCCGGATCCTGTAGTTTTTCTAGCGTTACTAGCAGTGACCACAGTTTATGAAAAAACTAGTTCACTAGGTCACAAAGAGTGTTAATCTCATGATAAAAAAATTAACGGTGTTTTGCTTTAACTCGTTAATACTGCAATATTTTTGACAGAACTAATATAAATTGATGTAACAACACTATTTACTGGGCATATTCACCAAGAAAGCTTGTTAAAATGTTAGAAGTTTTATTTATACAAAGTTGTTCTGTAGTTACTTGAGAGATAAAAAAAAACAGCTACTTATTTCATTTTAGATTAAAGTAAATAAATGCTGTTATCAGTCTCTGCTCTGGTATCGGTTGATATCGGTATGTACTTAAAGCTATAGTAAAGCTACTATAGCTAAAGCTATAGTATCGAAATCAGTATCGGAACTGAAAAAGCTGGATCAGTGGATCCCTAATCGCAAGAAAATAAAAATATCGCAACAACACAAATTTCTCAATCATAGAGAAATTTACAGTTTTGTTTTGTTTTTGATTTTTTTTTGAGCGAGAATCAGTCTACATCCCTCCATCACATGAACCTTCTCCAGCCCTTGTCCCTATCTTCCCTGATTCCACACATACCAGGGCAGTCAGTATTTGAGAACGATGTGGTGTTGTGGTGATTTATCTGTGAGTGGGTCCTTACCTCCTCCAGCTGGTGTCAGGCGGTGGAGATAGGTACACGGAGCCGTACGGACAGCTGTCGATGTGCAGGGAGCAGCTCAGGAAAAAAACAAGGAGGATTTATCACCTCATTTCTACCTGCACTTTTAGAGGCTCATAAAACACAAGACAGAGACAGAGAGAGAGACAGACAGAGAGATAGACAGAGACAGAGAGAGACAGACAGACAGACAGAGAGAAACAGAGAGAGAGAGACACAGACAGACAGAGAGACAGACAGAGAGCGAGAGAGAGACAGAGAGAAAGAGAGAGAGACAAGGAGTTATCACCTCATTTCTCCCTGCGCTTTTAGATGCTCATAAAACACAAGAGAGAGAGAGAAAAGAGAAACAGAGACAGACGGAGAGAGACAGAGAGTCAGCAAGACAGAGACAGTGAGAGAGACAGAAAGAGAGAGAGAGAGAGAACGAGACAGAGACAGTGAGAGAGAGACAGAGGGGAGTAGGAGGCTGTTGTTCTACACAAAGGGAGGTAATGTCAAAATGTAACAATGTAGTATTTTCTACTTTCTAATAATAACAATAATAATAATGGATCAGTTTTATAGCGCTTTATTGGACACTCAAAGACTCTTGTAGTGTCAGATGCATTGCAATATTAACCCTGTTGTAATATTGTGGGAAGGTTTAAGGTTTAGTAGAAATGCTGCTTTTCTGTAAAATGTGTTCACAAGCATTTAGTTAGCCTATAGTTGACTAAAGAAATGTTCTCACAATTACAGTCAACTGAAAAGGGGGCATGACAAAACTCAACTATCTCTATGTATCTGACCCAAGATGCCAATTGCCAATGTAATCAATAGGAAACTATTGATTACATTGTACTTTGTCATGAAATATCCAAAAGGTGAATTCACAGTTGTTGAACCTTTCTATTAATGACTAGACAATAGAACTCACCGTATTAAAACAAAAACCTGCATTTTAACAATATTTATTTTAGCTGGCCCCATCTGTATTAAATATTACTGTCCCATAGAATTTACGGTTGTTAAATGTATCGAAAATTAGATTATTAGAGAATTAAAACTTCTATTAAAACTAGATACTCATTTAAGCAGGTATCGATACTGAAAAAATCATATAACTGGACTTTTACTGAAGAGTTTTATCAGAATTAGCGTAATAAACAAATGCTATTATTCTGTGTTGATGTTGATTACAATATTGTCTAAAAACAGCTCATAAAATTATCATATTGGCATCAAAATCTGTATCTATGTATCTAAATCTGTCTGTTTTAGCATCAAAACTGAGTTATTAGTATTGTGACAACACTAATAGAATGTTGTGATTGAGTAATGGCTTCAGACAGAGCAGAGCCTACAGTTAGCATCACACTCCTGGGACCATTGAAGACAGCAGCTGCATATTAAAGGATATTTGTCTCCCGTGCTTGTCCACAGACAGGGGTTTGCGGTGCAGTGACGTCATTCGGCTCCTGTCTCTGTACACTCTGTCCACCAGTCCATGATGCCGAGTCCCTCTGCCACTGTCCCCCTGATGTACAATATACAAAATATATGGTATTAATGAACACTATTGCCAACCTCTACATCAGGTGTACAATCATTAAATTATATACATGTGTCACTCTATAAAAATATCAAGCTCTTGTTGATGTTTGTTAAGTGTTTATTTAAATTGAACATTTCTTACTGCAAAAGTCTGTGAAAATCACTTGGAGATACAGTATCTCTTGTGTGACCGAATCGGCGGCATATTTTCTTGATTTTCTATATCAATATTTCTGCGAGTTTTGGGTCAGCCATAGAACAATATCATATCACAAAATATAAATTATGTTATAACAAATAAACTGGTAGTAATCATGTAATAATATTTTGCTAATTTTTTTTTTTTCAGACTCATGGATGACTAAGATGAACTACATTCCCGAAATGGATCTAAGCTCAAAATATCACTCTCATGCCTAATTTGCTTAATCATGCTTTATTACAGATAAAAATGTGCCGCTATTACAAGTTATCCTTTTAGAAACTTACAGTCCCTGACAAAAGTCTTGTCGCTTATCCATTTTGTAGAAACAAAAGCTTATAACCTGACTTTAAATTAATCGATTGGTTTTAGAAATGTCTCATATGAAAGCTAAAACCCTCCCAAATTATGCTCAATATACTAAAATAAATTTGCTTCACTGAAGAAAGATTGATCATTTAATGAACACAGAAAGGTCAGATTTTGGCAAGACAAAAGTCTTGTCGCCTTGTCATATGATGCACCCAATCCTAGATTACAGTCTCACCTGTGATCAGTTACTGATCAATCAATTAGTGGGTGTGTATAAAAAGAACCCCAGCACACCAGACCTTCACATCAACTGCAACTTGACCTCTGACAACATGCCTAAGATCCATCCTGAGACCAAAGCGTTAATTATCAAGAGGCTGAAGACCAGATCCACTGCTGAGGTGGCTGACACCTTCAATGTGTCTCAGCGTCAAGTACAAAGAATAAGAAAAAGATCTGAAAAGACTGGAGATGTTTTTGACAAGCCCAGGTCCGGCAGACCCCGCAAGACAACTGCTCGGGAGGACCGTTAGTTGATTCGAAAATCCAAGGCCAGCCCCTTTTCCACTGCAGCAGAGCTCCACCAGGCCTGGTCACCTCAAGTCCCTGTGTCAACCAGAACAGTTTGTAGAATTCTGTCTCGAAATGGCCTCCATGGTCGAATCAGTGCACAGAAACCAGCACTAAACAAAAGGCAATTAAAAAACCGTGTGGCATTTGCCAAGGTCCACAGCCTGCTAAAAGGATGGACACTGGAAAAGTGGCAGAAGGTGGATTTCTCAGATGAATCCTCGGTTGAATTACATCACAGCCGCCGCAAATATTGCAGGAGACCTACTGGAGCCCGCATGGATCCAAGATTCACCCAGAAAACAGTTAAGTTTGGTGGCGGAAAAATCATGGTCTGGGGTTACATCCAGTATGGGGGTGTGCGAGACGTTTGCAGGGTGGAAGGCAATATCAATAGCCTAAAATATCAAGAAGTATTAGCTACCTCTTACATTCCCAACCATAAAAGGGGTCAAATTTTGCAGCAGGATGGTGCTCCATCGCATACTTCTATCTCTACATCAAAGTTCCTCAAGGCGAAGAAGATCAAGGTGCTCCAGGACTGGCCAGCCCAGTCACCAGACATGAACATCATTGAGCATGTCTGGGGTAGAATGAAAGAGGAAGCATGGAAGGCAAAACCAAAGAATCTTGATGAACTCTGGGAGGCATGTAAGACTGCTTTCTTTGCTATTCCTGATGACTTCATCAACAAATTGTATGAATCATTGTCGAACCGCATGGATGCAGTCCTTCAAGCTCATGGAAGTCATACAAGATATTAAATATGGATCTCACAGCACCACTACTTAATTCACTGACGTTATACAACATATTTTTGTATTTGAAGTAAATTATTTGTTCAATTTTCTGTAGGCGACAAGACTTTTGTCTTGCCAAAATCTGACCTCTCTGTGTTCATTAAATGATCAATCTTTCTTCAGTGAAGCAAATTTATTTTAGTATATTGAGCATAATTTGGGAGGGTTTTAGCTTTCATATGAGACATTTCTAAAACCAATCGATTAATTTAAAGTCAGGTTATAAGCTTTTGTTTATACAAAATGGATAAGCGACAAGACTTTTGTCAGGGACTGTACATGATGCATGAAATATGAAGAAAAAGTGCATGCCATTTCAACTATGACATAGAAGTTGATACTGATATTATATCTTTGACCAAAACGAAACGCTAAAATTGTTATTTTGTTTGTCCGATCATTTTTGTAGTGTCCGTAGATAATACCATCATATACTCACTAGTCAATTTGGGAATTTCATTTACCTTTTTTTTTTTTTTTTTTTTTAACTTACGTTGGTAGACTCATTCTGTAAAAGGTTTATATGAGATTCTTTTAGTAGTTTAATGCTAGATACAGAAGGAGCATATAACCATTTTGTAGTGTCCGCAGACAATGTAGTGTAACCTTGTGCTCCATTATTTTAGATTTAAGTACCAGAAATATCAATCTTAAAGAATACTTTTGAAAAAACACTGTTATTGGTAATTGTCATTTTGGTTATGTGAGGCAAACATGTATCACCTGATATTGAAATAGGCGTATGAATTTCACATGCTGTTCAAAATTTGCATATACAGCTAAGAGTAGGACAAGATCTCATGCCACAAGATCTCAGTGATCTTAGCAGATTTTTCTCCATGTTTTTACATTTGGATAAGACAAAAAGAGAGTTAAAGGCCCATATTATTCTATTTTCTGATCTGTTCTAATGTCGTTTCCTCATCACAAACAGACCTGGAGTTGTGTTTTGTTTCATTCACACATGTTTAACACACAAACCCTGCAGATTTAGGCTGAGTTCTTCTCTCAAACAGAAAACACCTGTTCCACCTTGTGATGTCATGTGGTAATACAGAAGTGCTCCATTGCTGATTTAGATGATTTCAGCCCTCGAAGTGCCCACCTCTACTAAACAAAAGGTAAAAGGAGCTGTTCACTTGAAAACTACCGCTTCATGACATCACAAGGTGGAACAGAGCATTCTGAGCTTTGGAGATAGACAGACTAATAATAATAATAAAGGGTTACTCAAGCATGTGTGAATGAAATAAAACACAACTCCGGGTATGTTTTTGAGGAGGTAACAACATTTTACCATGGCTTAAAGGTGCAAGTGCAATTTTTCTACTTGCCTCCATGTTTTTGCTTTGTCTAAATAAAGCAAAAAATAGTAAAAATTAAATCTATTTATCACAAGGGAGACAAGCAGGTTACAGCACTACGCTACATTACAGTTCAGATCTGTGTAGAGGCGCCCCTATTCACAGAAGGAGTTATTGTATTTTTGAGCAATAGAAACACCGGTAATGAATAAATGCTAGATGGATATGTTTAATGTCATACCATGGAACATTCCAGGCACAGCAATAACATCTCCATAAAGTAGGTAGTGGGCCTTCCACCTGAAAATTTAAAGCTTTAAAGCTCACAGGAGTCTGTACTGGAACATCAACATATAATTTTTTTGCAATTTTATCCCTGTTTAACCCTGTGTAGTGTTAATGAGCATATGTCCCGATGGCGCTCTCTCATTAGACTTTTATGGAGGTTGGACCTTGGCTGCAGATAGACTCAGAGCCACACACAGGCACAGAGCTCGTTTACATGTAACAGCTGTGGAGGCTTATGTCCAACAGAAATATTTATTTAGGAGACCAGTCGGGTCCCTAAAGGTAATCCACTCTGTTTACTTTAGATCCAGCTCATTGTTTAACTCTTACAACAGAGTCACCCTTTGGTCACTCCACACAAAAGACAAGCCAGGTCTATATACAATAATCACTTTTTCGTTTTTTGTTTTATTTATTTATTTATTTATTTTTTCAGATCAGACTTTATTTCTTCTAATTCAGTTCACAGGACAAGAAGCTATTTGTGAGTTAAAAAACAGAATGAATATTGTCTATACATTTTGAAAGGCATGTTTTTTTTTTAAAGGCATGTTTTTTGGTAACTGCCTAGAAGCCTAGAAGAAACAACTGTTTCTATATGGTCCTCATCCAACGAATGAGAACCATGTGGAAACAACTTTCATGTGACTATCGAAGACTTTGTTTCTCTGTCATGCTGCAACATCAGAGTGAGAGAAAGGGCTAGGAGTGCAGGGTGAACAGTTCATTCTGGAACACGTTGACCACTCATGGTAAAAAGTAAAAAACTTGGTTGCTGCTTCTTGGGTATTATGGTTATTTATACAGCATCACACTGGGGAGCATACATGTATGTCTATGGCGGAATGTTCAGCTGTCACCATGGTGACACATTGCACATATGCAAATACTGCCTGACAGATTGTAATATCTAGTAAGTCTTAAAATTCAAGAAAAAAAACTCTACCTACCTCTAAATGGTTTAGCAACATGCAAATATAATTTATTCAAAGCATGCGTATAATTACATCTGAAGGCTTCTATTTTGGGCTGTGGTTTAACAGGAACAAAAGACTGAACTACTTTGAGCTGATTTTGTTTGTCATCACTGATCAGAGAATGATTTAGGTTCAATAAAAGTGCCAATCTAAAAACAATGGAGCTATTTCCAAATGCCTTTTGAGCATGAGCGCTGTAACAGGTTTGCCCAGTCTATATCATGAGTATAAGATCATGTTTGAAATAGGCTGGTTTAAGATGGGTCATACTGAACAAGTATGTTTTAAAGGGCCTATATTACGCTATTTATCTTAAAATGTTGTTTCCTCATCACAAACATACCTGGAGTTTTGTTTTGTTTCATTCACACAGGTGGAACAGAGGGTTTTGAGCTTTGGAGAAGTAGACAGTCTAATAATAAAAGGTTACTCAAACACATGTGAATGAAACGAAACACAACTCAACTCCAGGTCTGTTTTCAAGGAGGTAACAATATTGTAACATGGCTTAAAGCTCACAAGAGTCAGTTTTGCGTAATACGGGACCTTTAACTCCCCTCTGAAACCATTTCTTTTCTTTGGCTAAGATTTGTTCCTCACCATCTTCAAAGGTATGGTTAGTAGCTTTGAGATATATACAAGAAATATACAAAAAAAAACAACAACAACACTTATTTCCACAATTTCAAAACAATCATTGGTTGATAACGGGTCCTACTGTGGAGCATTACCTGAAATGTCCCATCTGTGGCGCTGTTTCCGAGCTGGTTCACATTTGGCAGAGAGCCTCCATAGTACGGGCCCCGATTTGGCCCCAGCTGCAGGTACTGAGCCTTCTGTAACTGTCAACACACAAGTACACACAACGTCACATACCAGAAAGAAAAGCTGGTACCGTCATACCTTAATTAACCTTAAAGAGGGGGGATTTTACTTCTATAGTGCATTTACTGCTGACACATAATATATTTATATCACCATGTCACCTTTTATTGCTTTGAAAATGCTATATTAACTGAAAACAAAGTATTAACATGTTTTCAAACTTTCACCTTTGTTTTTGACTCTCTGCTCTCTGTGCAAAGTCACTCCCCCTTCAGAGCGCTACCACAACACATCATAAAAACCACACTTTGGAACATTCTCCATGGACATAAATAAGTTTTATTATCGTTAAAGGAAACAAGCAGGAGGAGGCCAAATAAGAGTCAGGTTTTTGGAGATGCAAGCCCGCTCAGAGTAAGAATGAATGTTTTTCAGTTCAAAAAACAGAACCAGAAAATGATGTTTATTTTAGTCTATCTTTAGGCTAAAAAGTTACACACTGTGGCTTTAAAGGAGCTATTGATAATGAGATGAATGTTGTGATGCGTAGCGGTGAATTAACAAGTAGCTTTTCTAGTCACACAGTAAAATATGATTCTTATGATGCTAAGGGGATGGCAATCAAAACAACATCTCGTAGCATTTGTGGTTTTTATTTTCATAAACAAACCTCCCGGGGCCTTGTGACATTGTCTATGTTTCCGAACGCTCTCAAGTCCCATTTCCAATTTACAAAGCCATAAGTGCTCTATTAGATTTCCTCATACGGACCCCGCGGGCACACAGCGAAATCCAATCAGGACCACAATTACCAACCGGGCCTGCTCCGTGACCACAGACCACCATACAACCCACTGTTCACATAATACTTACTGTCTACACGCAACTTACTGTTTACATAAAGACCAGTTATACATAGGAAATAAAAGTGTATTGATATACATATATTTGTTTGTGAGTTTTTAATCGTGTCAATGGGGCTGTACTCGACTAAAGGAATTCTTGCTCGACTAAAGACAATCAATTAAAAAGGTGGCGTGGCAAAAGCGACCTATCTCTATATATGTGACCCTCCTCGTGACATCATCAGGTGGTAATCCAGAATGTGAACATCGTGACCGTGAAGCCTTACTTTGTTTTCCATGCGCATACACATTAGTTACGTTATAAAACCATAGACTGTATATATAAATGGACATAGATAACCCGCTAGTTGCTGCGTTCCAAATAAGAAGTGAGCATGGGGGCACTTCTGGCTCCATCAATGCTGGCTCCAGTTCACTTTCTATTGAAAAAATAGAAACGTCGCCTCTCTCTCTCTGTAACTGCTGCTGTGAGCCTCGTCATTTTGGTCTTAAAGTGGTCGTATTAATCTGCTTTACATGATCCTGGGGTTTTTATTTAGCTAATTTGTCCAGAACACAAGATATGAACATTAATAACAGACAAATCAGATGCCTTCTTTCCCCGAGGTCTCTCCTGTCAGCGTTAGAAACAAGTCTGACAGTGCTCCTAAGCGCCCGCTCCCTGCTAAACTTGCGGTGCTTCATCATCCTCGCTTTGGATTAGCTCTTTGGTCGCTATGTTCCTCACGGTCAAAATTCCAATAACTGCCAGCCTCGATGAGCTTCATTTGACTGGAGCCAAACGCTATGGGTGAAGTCAAACTCCTTTAGTCCATTTCTTTATACAGTCTATGAAAACAACACAGATTCCAACGCAAAGGAGAGTAGTTGGACCTTTGAGCTATAAATGTATTGACTGAGGCTTCCCACAAGTATACATTTCACTGAAGAACAACAGAAGCCGCTAGAACCTGTGCTTTGTGTCACCATTAACAGCACCTCAGTGGAGTGTTTGACCATTGATCAGCAGTGTTGTACTAATTTTGAGTACCTTTATTCTGGTACAGTTTGGTGGTATTCAAAGTACAGTTACTTTTCTGAAATCAAAGGAATACATGGCAGCACTTGATCATCATTTAGGCTTCAAGCTGCACAGAATTAGTGAGAAAAATAGAAAAATAGAGATCTTATAGCATGTGCATGTGTAGTTTTTCCTTTTGCGATAAACTTGTTTTTAATCCTATATGCTGCGTTTTTACACTATAATTTAAATGCAGCTCTGCGTGAAAGTACTGAGAATATAGTACTCTGATTGGACCATGTATTAGAATATATTACAAAATATATTTTAGTGCAGGTATTCAGTATTCTATAAGTAAACATATTCTTTCCATCACTGCTGATCGGAAGGTTGGCGGTTCAAATTCCACTCTTGACAGATCCACTGACCCACAGGCTGGCGGTGTGATTCCTGCTCCCACAGATGAATGCTGTTGTTGTGTCCTTGAGCAAGACACTTAACCCACCTCACCCCCAGTGTCTGTGTACATTGGGTGAGTGGTTCCTTGATGTAAAGTATTTTGAGCGCCTTGAAAGATTAAGTCATTCAAAAGTACAAAAATACTGACTAACACAAGAATTTCAGAACATGTTTGTACAGATGTAAACTACAGGGTTATCAGTTTTTACGCAGAATAAAACAAGAGATTTTGTCATTTGTGTAGGAAATTATGGTACTTCAAAAACTGCAGCCTTTGCGATTTGCTAATTGCGTCCATTCAAACTGTGATTTCAATGCAATTGTGAGCCCTGAGGTTTCATTTTCCAAACAATGAAGCATTTTAAATAAACACACAAATCTTATCTCCAAATATAACACCGTGGGTTCAAGTCCAGATCTGTCCTGTCTCAACTCCACTGGCCTATTAAACTAGAGCCTTGTAAAACAAAAAAAAAGGCGAAAACAATACACCTTACACCTACATGAAACAATCAAAACTGCAGTTTAAATGGACTCAGTTAGCAAAACGCAAAAACATTTTTAAAGTACCATAATTTCCTCCACAAACAACAGAATCTCCTGTCTTATTCTGCATAAAAACTGCAACCCCTGTACAAACATGATCTAAAATGTGATTCTTGTATTAGTTTTTTGTTTTTTTTTAATTATTATTATCCATTTCAGTCTTTTTGTCAAGTCTCTTGGACGTTTTCAAAATGTGAACTTTGATTGTGCACTATGCAACTTTTCTGGTGAAGGGTCCGTTACCTGCTTGTTTCCACTGAGACATTATTGTTTTGCTTTCATTATTCCACAGCACAGAAATAAACTTGGTAGTCACAATGGAGATGTTAATGGTCAGCTCTACGGAGAAGCAAGCCCACACGTGGTAAGAATTAATGTTTTTAAGGCATTTTTGAGCTATAAAACATCTATAATTGAAGAAATGCAAGGGAGATATGTTTAATGCCCTACTGTGGAACATTCCAGGCTAAGAATGGATACATTAGAAGTGACGCAGTGCAGCTTTAAAAACATTCATCTCAAATCTATTCGCAAAAGTGCTCATCAGAAAATTCACAATAATTTTTCACAATAATCGTTCTAATACCTACTTTTTAACTTAATCTTCAAGGCCATTTGGGCATTTTCCATTTTCAAAACTCACTTTCAATGTTCTATCAAATTTCCAACCAAACCCAATGTTCAGAAATTATCATCTGACTGTCCTTGATACACAAAAGCAAAATTCACCATTTAGCTGAGAGGCCCTGAACTAAATACTGTACAACTAAATACACAGAGCTGTAATGATGTCCATCTGTTCTCTTGAAATGTCCTGAAGAGGCTTTTGTACAATTACTGACAAAATTCAAAAGATTAAAGATAAAAAGGGTTAGATAACAATCATTTCTTCTTATTGGCTGGCCAGAAGTGGAGCAAAGGATTATGGTCCAGGCTGGGCTGCACAAAATATGGCAATCAAATCGAAATCGTACTTTGACTTGGTGCAATTATCAAATCAAAAGGCTGCAGTTATTTAGATAATAGAATGTCCTCCACAAAGAACAAAATATTATGTTTTATTGAAAAAAAATTGTTGTACCTGTAGATTTAGACTTAAAGGTGCACTGTGTAACTTTTCTGGTAGAAGATCCGTCACCTGTTTGACTCCATGTAGATGTTATTGTTTTTCCTGGAATGTTCTACGGTATGGAATTTCATTTAACTATCTCCATGGAGACAAGCGGGTCACATCGCAGTTACAGGTCAGATCTGTGGAGAAGTGGTCCCACCAAATGAATAAATACAAGATATATTTGTTTTAACGCCACACTGCGGAACATCCCAGGCAAAACAATGACATCACCATGAGACAAGCAGATGGTGGACACTCCACCAGAAAAGTTACACAGTGCACCTTTAAACCAACATGATCAGAAAAGCATGCGATTCTTTAATTAGGTTATCAGGTAATATTTCAGTCTCCTCTTAAACGTTTTTACTCCTGGACTTATTGAAAATGAAAGCTGAGAACAGAATCCAACTTTTAAAACATATATCCGGAATCTTTCCTGAAAAATCACTTACTTTCCAAAAGTGTGCAGCTCTACTTTTAACATTGTCACATGAAAGTGCCAATATTCTGACATCTCCCTCTCCATAAATAGTCCAGTTAATTGCGTTGTTGCATTAAATGAGATTAAAGTGGACAGATGAGCTCCAGATTTAGCACTATTGTATCCACTGCTAACCTGGTCCTGTAGTGTGGTCACAGTACTAACATTTCAAACTCAATTTCAGTACTACGGAATAGAATCGATACTCCATTCTGATACCACAATAATAATAATAAAAAACACACACTTTATTTAGACAACAGAATGTTATTTTCAACATTAGAGGTGCACTGTATTTTTTACTCTGCATGGAATGTTCCACAGTATGACAATAAACAGCTCTACTTTACATTTATTCAATTACAGGTGGTTTTATAGCTCAGAAATACCTTCAAAAAACATGCACAGGCATTCTGACTGTGAGCGGGGTCGCCTCTCCACAGATCTGACCTGTAACTTGGTCTGATTTGGTCTCCGTGAAGATAGTTCGATACTGTGGAACATTCCAGGCAAAGAAATAACATCTACATGGAGAAAAGCATTTGACAATCCCTCGAGCAGAAAAGTTACACAATGCACCTTTAAGTCATAGTACTTTCTTTTCTATTCCCATGTGGTCTTATATGTGTGTAATCCTCAGTGGTCCTGTAGGTTCCATAGTGGTCCATGGGTGTATACTAGTCTATGTGCTCTTATACTTGTTCTGATACACCTCAACATCATTCTAAAGACATTCAGGAAAGACTCATTTCTGGCCTGTGAATGGAACTTGTTCAGTATTGATATTTGCTCAAATGAGTATCTAGTTTCGATACTAGTTTGGTGGGTAATGGCTAAACGCAGTAACACTGGCTATAATCTGGAGTCCTCTACTTCAGATGCCATTCACATGAGAGTGGAGTACTGAACCATAGACCTGTCCGACAAGTCCGCACAGCTCTGCTCACACAAAGAGGGTTACATGTGAAGAAAACTATTTTATCAGTTTGAATAATTGTAAAGGAAATCCTGCTTCTAAATCCTGATACTCATCAATATTAAAACCAGTATTGAAACTAGATAATCATTTTAACAAGTATCGATAATAAAAAAGTCACATTTACAGGACAGAAATGAGTCTTTCCTGAATGTGTTTAGAATGATGTTGATCTGTATCAGAACAAGTATAAGAGCACATAGACTAGTATACACCCATGGACCACTATGGAACCTACAGGACCACTGAGGGAGTGCACACATATAAGACCACGTGGGAATAGAAAAGAAAGTACTACCATTTAATGTTGAAAATCACATTCTCTTGTCTAAATAAAGAATGTCTTAAATTATTATCACTGTGGTACTGAATCGGTATTGAGTATCAAGTCAATTCTATGGTATTGAAATAGTTATAATAGTAAATTTTGGTATCATCACAGTACCACATATGACAATACAGCCTCTGATTCTTGATCGATTACATCGTCCGTTTTCATTTCACACACTAGATCTCATTGATAGACACACATTTCTGTTGTTGTCTGAAGCCTGAAGTGACCAGCGCTCAGTCAGCCTTAGAGTGATCTGTGGATAACAGAGACTTCAACAAAAAAGACAGGATTAATAGAGAACTCAACCTCAACCAACACGGCTTAAACTGTCCACAGACCAACCTACGAGTAAGACCCAAGACCAGGAGTGTCCAAACTTTTTTATCAAGGGCCACATTTCTAAACACAGACGAAGCAGAGGGCCGATCGAGGGCCATAGACTGGTGCTCAGTACAGTGAATAATTGAAATATTCATGTTTAACACATTAGAATGAGCGATCAGTCCTTTATTCATGCTAAGAGCCACAAAACCACACAATAAGTATTAAATATTCTTATCAAGGTAGAGTTTCAAAAAACTTGCAGTAAAAAGTGCTGCTCAAGGTAATTTGGGCCAATTCACCTGGAAGCCTGAGGGCCAAGAAAAATTTGTCTGAGGGCCGCATTTGGCCCACGCGCCATAGTTTGGGCATGCCTGCCCAAGACCAAAGACCTGGAGAGGTTCAGGAAACACAGCAACCTCATCAGTCACTACAGATTATTACACTGTAATAACATTGTATTAACTGTGAAAAGAAAGAATGTGGAATTGTTGTGTCCTTGAGTAAGTTACTCATATGGTCTTTGTACATGGTGGAGCCTGTATGAACTGTCTAGGCCTGATAAAAAAAAAATAAAAAAAAAAAAATAGAAAAAACAATAGAGTTCCTTATAATAAAGAGAAACTGACGCTTGCTTGGTTAAACTGGGAGTTAAAATGCATGAAAACAGTTTGATAAAGGCAGTCTCATTCTGTCATAAAGTTGGTGGAAATGAGCGCAGCAGCAGCGGCAGCCCGCGGAGCCGTGACTCTGGCCCTGTTGGATCCGCGCGCAGAGGAGCGAGTGTCAAAACCAAAAGTGCTCCTCCGTCCGCGGCGCACACAGCGTCAGGAGCACACACGCCCCTTTACCTCCACACAGAGCCGTGTATGACCGGGACCGGAGCCTCCGCGGAGCCGTGTCCGTGTGTGTGTCCGCTGAGAGCTGTCACAGAGCGGGCAGAAGGCTCCTCCAGCTGGCAGGAAGAGTCGTTTGTTATTGTTTACCTCCTCCTCCTGCTGCTCGGTGGAGCCTGTCATGTCGGAGCGAGCTGCACGGGGCTAAGCTCGTGTGTGGCGGGACTCACCCTGGCCTGGCGCGTGATGCTCAGGTCCTTCATGACCTCCTCGAAGGCCGCGGTCTCCTCCGCCTGCTTCTGCGTGTGCAGCGCGATTTTCTCGCTGAATTTCCGCGGATTGTTCGAAGTCGCCATGTTTCGCCGCTCTGCTCGGGTTTGCTTCAGTGGACGTTGTCAAGACGCGCGCTTCACGTTCGGCTCACTTCCGGTTTGAGAAGTGTTTTCAAAGTAGATCTATATTTTCACTTTATGTTTTTATTATGCTGTAATTCAAGTCATTCTCCCACACATACCTCATATTATAGGCTACATTTAATATTGGGTTATACAATAATCACATGTTATGTGTGTGCAGGTGGGTTTGGTTTATATTTGCACAGTAAATTTAGTGATTTAGGCCCTATTTTAGGCAACACTTATTTCACATTTCTTTGAACAATGTATTTTATACAAACAATGTGCTAGCATAAAGCATTTACTTATGAATAGAGTTATTTTGTCTTCCCATTTTTTTTTCACATCAACCAAGGCATATCTTATCATATCCAGCACACAGCTGCAGCCTGTGTACACCTATAGAGACAGGTGAGTTACGTACAAATGAGCCTCATACTGTCCAGCAGTGCTGTCACAATACTTTGTGACAAATACCCTAAAACAAATCAAAGCAAAGTTACATGAGCTGCCTGGAGCCATTAGTCCGTACCTAATGCTCCAGGCAGCTCACCCTCATCCTGCTCGGGTCCTCTACCAGAGGCCTAGGAGCTTGAGGGTTCTGCTTCCATGTTGTGGAGACACAGGTTATTGGCCAATAGTTGGATGAGACTGTACCCTTTGAGGGATCCTTCAGGATCAGGATTGTACGCACTTCGGTTAGCAATTCAGGGTGAGTCCCATCCCTTAGCAGCTCGTTCATTTGTTCTGCCAGGCGCTCATGGAGTGCAGTGATTTTCTTGAGCCAGAATGCATGGATCATGTCAAGGCCTGGTGCTGTCCAGTTTTTGTCCAGAGACTATAAATATATATAGTGTATATATATATATTGCTCCAAAAAATTAAAGGGACACTTCAGATCTCAATGCAGAAATAAAAAATATGTTGGATATCTATCCAAATATGGACAGTGCAATGTCTTAGGGATAAAAAGATGCCACCTCCTTTAATCGAAATACATTTTCAGCCTACAGACGGCTTAATTTTATAGACACCCTGAAAATCAAAGTGAATAATGATGTGGCAGGCTAATTTGGCTAAAATTTAATTTCTGCAACTCCAAATGCTTCTCAATAGCTTGTGAGTCCCCATGTGCTTGTCTGCATGTTTGACAATGTCATGGCATGCTCTTAATGAGACAACAGATGGTCTCTTGTGGGATGTACTTCCAGATCTGTGTAAGGGCATCACTGAGCTCCTCTATAGTCTGAGGAGCAACCTGGTGACATCTGATGGACCCAAACATAATGTCCCAGAGGTGTTCTATCAGGTTTAAGTCAGGTGATCATGAGGGCCATTCAATTGTATCAATCCATTCATCCTCCAGGTTCTGCCTGCAGACTCCTGCCACATGAGGCTGGGCATTGTCGTGCATCAGGAGGAACCCAGGACCTACTGCACTAGTGTAGGGTCTGACAGTGGGTTCAAGGATTTCATCCTGATCCCTAATGGTAGTCAGACTGCTGTTTTCTAGCAAGTAGAGGTCTGCGTCCCTCCATGCCTCCCCAGACCATCACTGACCCGCCACCAAACCGCTCATGCTGAACCATGTTGCAGGCAGCAGAACGTTCTCCTTGTATCCTCCAGAGATTCTAGTGACTCACTTTTTGAAGTAAATGATTGTAATTTACAAAAAACAATTTGGTTTATCTCAGGAACAATTTTAATACTCAAGTAAGTAAAACCTTCATAGGTACTTGTAAACTGTGTTTGAAATGGTGGATTATTTCTATTTTTTTATTTTCTGTAATTAGCTCACTACTTGAACAGCTTTCCCCAGATCAGTAAAAAACAAAATATATAATTTACAAAAACAGATCTCCAGTGTTCAAACCCTCCTATTGCAATGCCAGTGATATCTGTGTATAGTCATTGGAAGTGGCTTGATACATGGACACTTGGCTGTTTGCAATGGCTTAGAAATAGTAATTGAATCCATTTTAGATATATTTCTCTTCTATTTTGTCAAGAGCTTTTTAGCATCTAATGACAGAATGGCATGGTCTTTGACATATTGTTTGTTTATATCATATATACATTATTCATCGTATGTTATGAAATGCCTGATGGCCAAGGATAAATCGGTTTTGGTCATTTAAAATTAATTTAGGGATATGTGATTCAATCCTCCAAGCTAAGTAGTATTTTTGTGTCACAGGTCAATAAACCCATTTCTGTTGTAGCTTTATCTGGTTTTAAAAGAACTGAGATAGCTGTCTGCCTTAAAGATGGTGACAGGATGCCCCTCTCGTAAGACTCTTTAAACATTTTCAGTAGGTGGGGTAACTATTTATCTGAGAATTGAATCTGAGATTTCAATTGGGAGGCCATCCGGTTCAGGAGCTTTTCCAGTATTTATGTGATTAAGTGCTTCTTTGAGTTCTTCAATACTTAATTTTTTATCAAGGTCATTTTTTTACCTCCTCAAACAATGTAGGAGATTGTAGATTAGAGCTTTGTACATTTGAATTTTCTGGATATTGAGATTTATAGATTTTCATAGTGTTCTGCAAAGGCATTGTTTATTGTCATTGATCCACACGATTGTCTTCATTATCTTGAGTAATTGAATTGATGGCTCTATTTGTTTGTATTGTTTTAAGTCTCCAGGCCATACAGTAAGTGTTCCAGTTTTCTCTCTTTTAGGGCTTTTCTCATTGTTGCCACTCTAGTGCACTAGTGTTCATTTCCATTCAAAGAGGTGACATCCTTTTGTTCCTAAGACATTGCCCTGTCTATATTTGTGTAGAGATCAAACATAAATATTTTTTCACATTGAGCGCTGAGGTGTTTTCAAAATGTTCCTTTAATTTTTTGAGCAGTTTATTAAATAACCAATTCATTTACTGTACTCTCCACTGATGCAGTCTTTATCAGAAAATGATGTATAAAGATCATCAGTGATCATTATCAGATGTTGGATGCGGGGTTATTTTCCTGATGTGGTCTTTTGCCTCTGCAACGGATCTGAAGATCATGTGCCTGTCGTTGTGTGTGATGATCAAATGAGTGGGATACAGCAAACCGTAGCAGATATTCAGGGTGCCTTTAGTTTCCTGGCCGCTCTCTGTGTAGACTCTCCGTCCCGATAGCTCAGCAATTTCATAATGACTACTCTTGGTGCTGTAGAGTTCAGATTTGGAGGCCCAGTTCTGTGTGCTCTCTCGATTATAGGCGGCGAGGTAAAAGAGTCAAGTGCCACTTTGAGCCACTACTGCAGAAACGTACACATATCTGCACCCTCTGCTCTCTCTGTAGATCATTTACTTTGCTGCTGATGAGCTTCACCGTATGCTCAAGTCATTCAGCTTTTCTTAGAGAGTGGTTATGAGATCTTCAGTAGTTGCTATACGCTCCCCCGCCTCGTTGAGTCTACGTTAATGCGACTGTATATCAAACCCCTTTATACCGTTGATAGCTTCCAGCAAGTGTGCCGACTGTTTCTCCAAAAGTTCATGAGTTGAGTATGGATGAAAAAAAAAAAACAGTCATTAGGTTTATAGAATTAGTTTTAGGGTTTTATCGGCGAGCCATCCATGCTTGCGTCTTCATACTACTACGCCATAGCCAGACTAACATTTATAAACATAAATAAGAATGAACTATTACAACAAAATTTTAATGGAAATGTTTAATCTTGAAAATACATGTTTACTAAGCAGATCTGACCAATATCTGTCTTACCTTAAGATATGGTTAAATCAAGTTGTGCAGACAGAAGTTTCAGGGTTCCACTAAAACTGCCTTGGACAGAGACTCATTGAAATGTTCTTTTTTTTTTTAGCTTCAAGTTGAACAGATATAAGGTCAGAAGGCTAGGTCAATTTAGCTGAAATTTAAAATAAATTTAGCTGGTGATTTAGCTGTTTTCTGACCTGAGCTGAGCTACTGATCCACTGATCGAAATGTTGTCATTAAATGCAGTTTTGGAGTAAATGTGCAGGCTTTGCTTCATTTTCTATGTTCACTCTTGTAACCTAGCACCACTGATGTGCATAAACCTATATTTTGTATCATATTATGAATAAAACACTCCTAAATAAATGGTGTGAAGCTGTAAAAGAATCGATAATTTCATCTCAGACAAAAAGCTACACAATCCAGTGTGTTTACATGAGATCTACTTTGGGATAAAGTTGTATGGTTATTACTAGTTTCATCATTATTTATTACAGAAATCAAGTTTTATCAGAGCTTAGCTGACTTTTTCAAGTCTTTGTTATTCATACTGTTGGCAAGGACATACATATTCAGACTGTAGGCACACCTGGGAAGAGGTATCACACCAGTACTGAAGTCTTTGCACTGGCTTCCTGTGAGCTTCAAGATAGACTTTAAAGTTTTATTATTATTATTATTATTATTTTATTATTATTTTTTTTACTTAGTCTTCATCTAATTTTAGCTATCCATTTTTTTTTTTACTATAACCTTTAAGAGCTTTATGTTTTATGTTTCTGTCTAAGGTACCGCCGCCTGCATCACGACCGCCTTTATCACCACTGGGTGGCAGTGGCGGCACCTGCAAGCGGATACTCTGTACCTTTTGTCCAATGGGGTGCCTAACTCAGTCTTTCAAGCGCCTATTATCTTGCAAGGTCAGTCTTTGCCACTTCCAATCAGATGGCGAGCTCCATCTTCTTTCACGAGGACCAATCCCTCATCTAAAAGGACTCACTCTGATAATAATGGATCAGTTTTATATAGCGCTTTTCTGGACACTCAAAGACACTTTACAGAGCATTGTTCATTCACTCCACACTCGCTGGAGGTAAGATACTATTGTAGCCACAGCTGCCCTGGGGCAGACTGATGGAAGCGAGGCTGCCAATCTCAGACCACCACCATCACTCACGCACACCACTTTCACACTAGGCAATGTGAGTGAAGTGCCTTGCCTAAGGACACAACCACAGTTTTTGCCACTGGCGCCCCCCTGTGGCACCTGATTTTCCCAGTGTCTCCCATCCAAGTACTAACCAGGCCCGGCCCTGCTGAGCTTCTGAGATCTGGCGGGATCAGGCTTTGAAAAGGAGGTTTGGCCACAGTCAGGGCTAGTGCAGCCTCTGCAGCTCAGGGATGGAATTCTGGAGGTTCTGAACTTCACATGAGGCATGGCCTGTCCATATACTGAGAATGAGATAAACTCAGATGTGTCCTCTACCTGCAGGTTAAGACTCTGGCAACAAAGGATCAGTTGAGATTGTAGTCTCTCTTAAAACTGTAAGAGCACAGGCTACAGACAGTTGCTTTAGGTTTTCAGTGTATTTATAATTTCCATGGATCAACACTTGAGTTA
Source organism: Taenioides sp. WSHXM2023 (assembly GCA_029959045.1). NCBI lineage: Eukaryota > Metazoa > Chordata > Actinopteri > Gobiiformes > Gobiidae > Taenioides > Taenioides sp. WSHXM2023. Next base: position 28,900,803 of record CM057096.1, read on the forward strand.
CAGTCCAACACAAATGATCTGACCTCATAATGTCGGCGGTGTTAGATTTCTAACTCTTTCTGGGGATACTCACAGCGTGTTCAAAGTCTGTGGACATCCCCATACTGAGCTCCACCTCCTCCACTGGCAACTTCAGGCTCTCACACACCTCCTGCCTCCGACTGATCAGCATGTGCACAAACAAACAGTGTCAGATGCCCTCCCTGCACATCAGTTGCCCTCCCTGCACATCAGATGCCCTCCCTGCACGTCTTCTCTCTGACCTGGAATTCGGGGTTAGGTCCGAGGGTGAGGTCGTAGCCGTAGCGACCGATGGTCATGAGTCCAGTGAAGTGAAGTGCGCTGCAGTGAGAGACGATGTGTTTGACTGTGGACACTGTGTCCTCCGGGGGGAGCCCATGTTTACCTGAGGGACAACAGCAAGAGGGGACACACTTTACTCACTTTTAACCAGCCATGAGAATTGTGTGCTCCTCTGACTGTTTTTATTTGACTGGCTTTTATTTTTTAATGCTTTTATCATTAATCTTCTATAATTGTTTTGTGCTATACTTTTAATCTCAGTGAAATATTAGTATGCTCGAAATGTGTGAGGAAAGTGAAGAATAACCATTAATAATAATAAAAACCATTTCAAATGTTCAGACTTGTTGGGTTTTGAAAAATCCGGTACCATGGATTTAAAATTAGACAATCGTCAAGTGCTTTGACAGGCTTGGAAAGAGTAATGCGTGGTATAATTGTAAGACAATATTATTTTCATTTGCCTGCCCAGTAAATGTTCAAGAATGTCTCTTTAAACCCCCTCTCTGTGATAGAAAACTGCTCTCACTCTGCTCTCCACTGGTGTTGATTTGGACCATGATCTGGAGATTTTGGGGGCTGCCTCCTCGGATCCTCTCCCAAGAACTGTTCACGATATGTCCTAAGAAGCCAGCTCAATGGCAAGAATAAGACACAGGCAATAATCAGCTACGCCCTGCCAGTGATCAGATACCTTGCAGGAATCATAAGCTGGCCAAAGGAGGAGATACAGACCACAGATGTTAAGACACGAAAGCTCCTGACCATGCATGGAGGGTTCCATCCCAAATCCAGCACCCTGAGACTGTATACGAGCCGGAAGGAAGGAGGCCAAGGACTAGTGAGTGTGGGAACCACTGTCCAGGATGAAACAGTCAAAATCCATAAGTACATCAAGGATAAGGCCCAAACAGATGATGTGCTCAGGGAATGCCTCAGACAGTGGAGGTCAGAGGAAGAGGTGCTGGAGGGACCATCATGGCAGGACAAGCCCCTACATGGGGCGTACCACCGAAACATAACTGAAGTGGCTGATATCAAGAAATCCTACCAATGGCTGGAGAGGGCTGGTCTGAAGGACAGCACAGAGGCCCTCATCCTGGCTGCACAGGAGCAAGCCTTGAGCACCCGAGCAATAGAGGCCCAGATCTACCACACCAGACAAGACCCAAGGTGTAGGTTGTGCAAAGAGGCTCCTGAGACAGTCCAGCACATAACTGCAGGGTGTAAGATGCTGGCAGGGAAAGCATACATGGAGCGACACAACCAAGTGGCGGGCATAGTGTACAGAAACATCTGTGCAGAGTACGGGCTGGAGACCGCAAGGTCAAGGTGGGGAACTCCCCCAAAGGTTGTGGAGAATGAGCGTGCCAAGGTCCTGTGGGACTTCCAGATACAGACTGACAGAATGGTGATGGCGAACCAACCAGACATAGTGGTGGTGGATAAGCAACAGAACAAAGCCGTGGTGGTGGACATTGCAATACCAAGAGATGGTAATATCAGGAAAAAGGAACACGAGAAACTAGAGAAATACCAGGGGCTCAAGGAAGAGCTGGAGAAGGCCTGGAAGGTGAAGGCTTCAGTGGTCCCCGTGGTAATCGGAGCACTCGGGGCTGTAACCCCCAAACTGGAAGAGTGGCTAAAGCAGATAACCGGAAAAACATCAGACATCTCAGTCCAGAAAAGCGCAGTACTAGGAACAGCAAAGATACTGCGCAGAACTCTCAAGCTCCCAGGACTCTGGTAGAGGGCCCGAGCTGATGAGGGTGAGAGAGACCAACCACCGTGGAAGGTGAAGAAACACTTTTTTTTTTTTTTAATCTGTTAAACAGATGCTTAATATGGCAAATCAGGCTGATAAACAAACAGGTAAGGAATATACAGTGCCTTGAAAAAGTATCCAACCCCATTTCTCACATTATGACCACAAACATAAATATATTTCATTGAGCTTTAATGTGAAAAACCAACACAAAGTTGCACACAATTGTGAAGCAGAAGGGCAGTCATACATGAGTAAATTTTTTTTTTACAAATAAAAAACTGAAAAATATGGCGTGCAATATCATCCAACCCCTCTGAGTCAATATTTTATGGAACCGCCTTTTGCTGCAATTACAGCTGCAAGTCTCTTTGGGTATGTCTCTACCAGCTTTGCACATCTTGAGACTGAAATTTTTGCCCATTCTTCTTTGCAAAATAGCTCCAGCTCAGTCAGATTAGATGGAGAGCGTTTGTGAACAGCAGTTTTCAGATCATGCCACAGATTCTCGATTGGATTTAGGTCTGGGCTTTGACTGGGCCATTCTAAGACATGAATGTTTTGTTTTAAACCATTCCACTGTAGCCTTGGCTTTATGTTTGGGGTCGTTGTCCTGCTGAAAGATGAACCTCCGCCCCAGTCTCAAGTGTTTTGCAGACTCCAATAGGTTTTCTTCTAATATTGCCCTGTATTTGGCTCCATCCATCTTCCCATCAACTCTGACCATAGTCCCTGTCCCTGCTGAAGAAAAGCACCCCAGAGCATGATGCTGCCACCTCCATATTTGACAGTGGGGATGGTGTCTTTAGAGTCATGAGCAGTGTTAGGTTTCCGCCACACATAGCGTTTTGCATTTTGGCCAAAAAGTTCAATTTTGGTCTCATCTGACCAGAGCACCTTCTTCCACATGGTTGCTGTGTCCCCCACATGGCTTTTGGCAAACTGCAAACAGGATTTCTTATGGCTTTCTTTCAGCAATGGCTTTCTTCTTGCCACTCTTCCATAAAGGCCAGATTTGTGTAGTGCACGACTAATAGTTGTCCTGTTGACAGATTCCCCAACCTGAGTTGTGGATCTTTGCAGTTCCTCCAGAGTCACCATGGGCCTCTTGGCTGCATCTCTGACCAGTGCTCTCCTTGTTCGGACTGTAAGTTTAAGTGGACGCCCTGGTCTTGGTAGGTTTGCAGTTGTGCCATACTCCTTCCATTTTTGGATGATGGTGTAAACAGTGCTCCGTGAGATGTTTAGAGCCTTGGAAATCTTTTTATAACCTAATCCTGCTTTATACTTCTTCACAACTTTATCCCTGACCTGTATGGTGTGTTCTTTGGACTTCATGGTGCTGACTGCTCCCCAATACTCTCAAACAAACCTCTGAGGTTTTTACAGAACAGCTGCATTTATACTGAGAGTAGATTACACACAGGTGGACTCTATTTAATCGTTAGGTCAACATTGGATCCTTCTAAAGCCTCTAAAAGCAATGTGTTGCACTCAGAAAAAAAGGGGGTTGGATAATTTTGCACGCCCACTTTTCAGCTTTTTATTTGTAAAAAAAAATTAGATCATGTATGACTGTCCTTCTGCTTCACAATTGTGTGCAACTTTGTGTTGGTCTTTCACACAAAGGTTCAATGAAATATGTTTATGTTTGTGGCCATAATGTGAGAAAATGTAGAAAAGTTCAAGGGGGTTGGATACTTTTTCAAGGCACTGTATGTGTTTATTCTATGAACTTAAATATCCTCCAAAACTGTGAAAATCTTGACTAGAAAACAAGCAGGGTATAAACACAGCAACAGGCTCAGGCATACAGGGATCAGAATGCAGAATTCACAATGGCAACAATGGATTGGAACAGACACAGAGCTTGAGTGTCTCTTGACAGACTATGCTTTAAACAATTTACTACTGCTTTCAAAATATTTTATTCACTCTTGCAAGTGGAAAAAGGTAAAACCTGTATTTACAGTATTTAAACGACAGCTAAAATAAAACTATTTGACCTCTTTAAGAATTATGAAGAATAAACCTGCACTCTCTTCTTAATGCTTTTGAGAATCTTTATATTTTTGAAGACCCCTAATGTACATTGCTGTATAGGTGTGTATGTGTGTGCGTGTGTGTGTGTGTTTTGGTATATATTTTCAACTGTGCCTTGTATCTGAATGTAAACAGTCTAAATGCACGATCTCATTTGTATTGCCAATATGTTTGTAATTGACAATAAATATATTATTTTTAAAAAAAAACAAAAACAAGGCATATCTTATTTTGAAAAGCGGACAGGCACTTCCGGTGTGCCTCTGAGCCGCTTGACCAGAGCGGTGCGTGTTCACGACGCTGCGCGGGCGTGAGGTGGAGGCGCACATCTGGACTGGAACAACCGCATTCAACTTGTGTCCAGATCATCTCCTCCACCAGCACTGAACCACCCTCCACTACACCACCTCCCGCTCTGCGTGCGCTTTCTTTAGGCTCCATAAAACTTGAATTAAGTCCAGATTAGGGTGTCCAAAGTATCGAAAATCAGAAAGTAATCGATACTAAAACTAGTATCAAAACCAGCTACTCATTTGAGCAGGTATCGATACTAAAAAAGTCACATTCACAGGACAGAAATAAAGTATTCTTGACTTGCTTTAGAATGATGTTGAGCTGTATCAGAACAAGTATAAGAGCACATAGACTAGTATACACCCATGGAGCACTATGAACCTACAGGACCACTGAGGGATTACACACATATAAGGACACATGGGAACAGAAAAGAAAGTACTATGATTTAATGTTGAAAATCACATTCTGCTGTCTAAATAACGAGTGTTTTTATTATCATCGTGTTATCAGAATCAGTATTGCGTATCGAGTCTATTCCTTAGTATCAAAATAGAGTTTTAAATTTTAGTATGTGACAAAACTAGTCTGGGTATGACTGTGTCATGTAAAAAAAATATGTTAAATATCACTGAACATCCAATTAGGTAAATGTTTTTTCTGTTTGTTTGTTTGGTTGGTTGGTTTTTTTTTTTTTTTGTTTTTCCAGTTCACTGCACTCTCATTTGAGCTTGCCCCAACCCAACCAATAGGTGGCGCTGTGGAGCCATACACGGCAGCAGCGTAAATACTGGATTTCACTGAGACCAGGCCTTTATACAGTGTGGGTGACATGTGTTCAGAGAATCTTTATCTTCTATTATATCTGCAGAATAGGCCTACTTCCTCTATTGTAATCAGTGGATCTGGACTGAGGATTACCATGGTAACAAACCACAACTTAAAGCGCATATATGGCTGATTAGACTATCCATTTCACTATAACTAGTTAATGTCATTATATTAAAGACATTACTTAAAATCTTGCCTAGTTTTAAACAGTTTGCTGTAATTTTACTTCCTGATTGGACACGGGCAGCAGGTATGACATGTGGAAGTAATTCCAGTTCTGTTACCTGGCAACCATAAGGATAACAAGGGCCAAAACCTGTGTGTTCACAATAGTTATGATTAGACTAACAAAAATAAATTACAACACCTTTACTGTGTTAAATAAATGTTTTATATTACGTAAAATGAACTCTTGTGAGCTTTTAGTCGTGCTAGAATGTTGTTACCTCATTAAAAACAGACCTGGAGTTGTGTTTTGTTTCATTTACATATTTGAATAACCCTTTATTTTTAGTCTGTCTATATCTCCAAAGCGCAAAATGCTCAGTTTCACCTTGTGATGTCATGAAGTTTTTAAGTTAACAGCTACTTTTTGCCTTTAGTTCAGCAGAGATTGGTAATTCCAGGACTGAAATGATTCTAGTGAAGGTGTATACAGTTTGAAAACACAATGGAGCACTTACTGTATTACCACATGACATCACAAGGTGGAACAGAGTGTTTTCTGTTTGAGAGAAGAACTCAGCCTAAATCTGCAGGATAAATATGCACGGCCCTTTAAAGTGCATTTTGGATGGATCTTTCTGTGTTGATGACTTAGAGGTATTCTGATTAAGAACTCACCGCTACTTCCTGTATTTTATTACTTTTCTTCTCAATGTTTTTCCACAAATTGCCACTTAACTGATGTTAAACTATGATAAATATTAACACAGGAACTTTCCCACCAAACCAAGTTATAATTTAAAAAAAAAACCATGAAAACCTGTCCTATGCCATTTAATTCATGTAGAAGAAAAATCACTCATAATGCAGAAATAATGGGATTATATTGTGTTGTTATTAAAGGTGCACTGTGTAACTTTTCGGTTGTGGGCCTGTCACCTTCTTGTTTCTATGGAGATATCTTTGCTCTGTCTGGAATGTTCCACAGTATGACATTAAACAGCTCTACTTTACATTTAATCAATTACAGATTATTTTATTGCTCAAAAATACCTAGAACAACCTGCATTCTGACTGTGAGTGGGGTCGCCGCTCTGCAGATCTGACCTGTAACTAAAGGTTTAATGCTACACTGTAGAAAGTGAGACAAAGCCTGCACACTTACTCCCAAACTGCATTTAATGAATGACAACGTTTGGATCAGTGGATCTTGGTCAGGTCATGGTTCTGTCTGTGTGCCACTCCCATATAAACCTTCTGCCCACTGATTGGTCGGCAGGAGATGTCCACACAACACAATATATAAAACAATATACAGCGTACATCAAATAATATAAGCCATTATCCAAGTCCATCAATCATATGTCATCATCAGGCAAGTAAATTACATCAGAAATAAATATAACATTATAAGAATTTCATATTCTTGATACAGGCCACTAGGGGCCAGCGTTTTTAAGGAATAAATATAAAAACTTTGTAGGAGCAGCCTGTAATATCCCCTCCTCTTCTTGTGAGCTTCACCTGCTCTGTCCCAGTATGTGAGAGGGAGGAGACGGGTGCTGTGCTTCTTTAAAACTACAGCAGGTTTCTTAGGTCTCTTAGGTCTATGTTGCTCCTTTTCGGATATTTGAGTCTTTAGTGCTCTAGATATTATAGAAGGTATATACAGTGTTTAACAAATTTATTAGACCATAAGAAAACATAAATAACTTCATAGTATATCAAAACTTATTCATTAAGAAAATGACCAACTGGAATAACAAAATAGTCCTTGTTGACAGATAATAACCAAAAATGTGAATATTTTGTGTGAGCACCTTTGGCACTGATAACAGCTTGCATTCTTGCTGGCATTGTTTCTCTTTTGTCTCTTTTAGTCTCTTTTGTTATTGAGTTCCAAAGAGTTTCTAGCTGTTCCCAGAGACTTGCTTTGGATGAGACTTTGGTGTCAGTTTAGGAAAACATTAAACTTCAAAAATTTATGGATAGCAACAATAGTTATATTTTAGCATTAAAGATATAGTTTTGATAAGATCTTTCATATACTGGTGGATTAACCACTACAGAAACATAAAAAGATATTTTGGTAAACATTATGGCAGCAGTGGCAAACACCTTATATATAGTTTTATAGTTTATTACTTATTTTTCTATTTTATTTTGACTTGTACATATACATTTATTTTTATAATTATGTCTCATTTGACACGTGTCTCTTACTCTTTTTGCTACACCATCTATTTTTGTTACTCTCTGTTATTATATTATATTGTGATGTTTGAGCGACTGTATCCAAATCATTTCCCTTGTAGATCTATTATCTATTACTATTGATAGTCTGAATGACCCAAAACGTTTTTGGAAAACAGTGAAATCTCTTTCTGTAAGTGATAAAACTTAGTCTTTGCCAACTTTCATTGTTAATGAATCTACTGTTGTTCGAGACAAACATGAAATGTTAAATTGTTTTAACAAATACTTCATAGCTTCTGAGTCAAAACATTCAAACGATAATGTGGCAAATGATGGCTATTTTCTTCCAGCTTCTAGGCCTTCCTCTTTTAACTTTCAACCTATCACTATTGAGGATGTGCATAAAGAGCTGAAACATCTTGATATTAAAAAATCACATGGCCCAGATCTTTTGGACCCCTATTTTTTGAAAATGGCAGCTGATTCTATAGCAGAGCCGCTTACACACATCTTTAACTTGACCTTGTCCACTTCAGAAATCCCTAAAATGTGGAAATCTGCTTTTGTATTTCCACTTTTTAAAGGAGGTGACCAAAGTGTCTTAAGTAATTATAGACCAATTTCAAAATTGTTGGTTATTTCCAAAATTTTAGAGAGTCTAATTAATGAACAACTAAAGTCATATTTGGAAACTTGTGAAATCCTTTCCGAATTTCAGTCGGGGTACAGGAAAAAGCATAGCACCATGACAGCAGCATTGAAGGTTGTAAATGATATTTGCTCAGCGTCCGATAAAAAACTTAATTGTGCTTCTATTTTCATTGATTTGTCTAAGGCGTTTGACTCTGTAGATCATCAATTACTAATGCGACGACTTGTAAGCATTGGACTCTCGGAACAAGCAATCAGATGGATTTCAAATTATCTTTGTGACAGATCTCAAAGGGTTAAATGTGGTGACCAGTGTTCAGATGATCTGCCTGTTATTCGAGGTGTACCACAAGGGTCTATTCTGGGACCACTTCTCTTCATTATATATATAAATGTTGTGGGACAGAATGTAAAAAATGCAAACTGCCATTTTTATGCAGATGACATGATTATATATTGTTTTGCACCTTCACTCACTGAAGCCATCGACAAATTGCAAAGTACATTTACCATTGTTTGCCACAGCTTCTCTGAATTGAAACTCTGTCTTAATGCAAACAAAACCAAAGCAATGCTGTTTTCCAGAAGTAAGATCACGCAAAATGTTCCTCCAGTTGTTGCACCTGATGGCTCAGTTATTGAAGTTGTTCATGCTTTTAAATACTTGGGTGTCATAATTGATGATGGACTGTCTTTTAAGTTTCATATTGATTCTCTTATCAAAAAGTTGCGTTTTAAATTGAGTTTTTACTTTAGAAATAAGTTGTCTTTTTCATTCAACACCAGGAAGAGACTTGTTGCTGCAACATTCCTCCCTGTGCTGGACTACAGGGATCTTTTGTATATGCATGCCCCAGCCCAAGCTCTGCGGTCTCTGGATTCAGTATTTCATGCTTCTTTGCGCTTTATAACAAACTGTAGTGCTCGGACCCATCATTGCGAACTCTACTCTCGTGTTGGATGGCCCGCTTTAGCGACCCGGCAGCTCACACACTGGTACAGACTTATTTATAAGGGACTTGTTGGGCTGCTTCCTCAATACCTTAGTGTGTATCTTCAGCGTAGGCCTGATGGACCCCAGAATTTACGTTCTCAGGATGTTTACACACTGACTGTTCCTACTGTGAGAACAGAGAAGGGAAAACTGTCTTTTCAGTATTGTGCTCCAGCCGACTGAAATTCTTTGCAGAGTTAAAACTAAAAACACTTGTACCTATGCCTTTTTTTAAATACTCTTTTGAAGGACCTGGAAACGCAATCGATGATATGCCAGTGTTTCTAACTGTGTCCCTAACATATTGTCTGTGTTGATTTTATATTGAATTGTTGTCTTGTGGGTTGTGTTGTGTGGGCCTCTTGCCAGGACTCCCTTGAAAAAGAGATCTTTGAATCTCAATGGGACTTTCCTGGTTAAATAAAGGTTAAATTAAAAAAAAAAAAAAAAAAAAAAAGTTTGTCTAAGTCTAAGTCTAAGTCTATACTGGGTGGTAGTCTAATACATTTGTTAAGCACTGTGTGGGAGAGGCACTGTAGTAGCCTTACACCAGTAATGTGCGTATACCTATATCTTTTATGATTAATGCCACACTGTGCCACATTCCAGCCAAAGCAATAATATCTCCACACAGAAAAGCATTTGACGGACCCACAATGCACTTTTAAAACAGAAAATACTGACCTTTGTTAAAAAGCCGACGGAAGTAAACCTCAAACTGAAAGTCTCACTTCACCTTGAGTCTGTGATATTTTTGCCACCTGCTTATTTCCTCTGTGACACTGTTTTCACTTAACCAAACTTCACATGTCTCAAAACGATCGAAGCTGAAAGAACATGCAAAATCTTAGACAATTTTTCCCAATTTGATAGTTTTCAAATTCTAGAATGTGATAACGTCATATTCCCAGATGGGGCAAGGGACAGTTTTCCATATTAATTATAATGTTCTTTACCATAAAATATCCAAAAGGTAAACTCACAAATGTTGAACCTGGTATTTTCAATTACTGACTTAACCTTAGAACATAATTTAGCAATTTAACAATATTTGTTTTAGCTGCCCCCATCTGTGTTCATTATTATTGTCCTATTGGTGGGTTTAACATGACATCACAACATTCTATAGACCAGTGTTATTTAATACACATGGGGGCAGCTAAAATTAATGCCATACTGTTGCCATACAGTGAGATCTTGGGTCTAGACACTGACAGAAATGATCAGGTTCAACATTTGTGAATTTACCTTTTGGATATTTCATGGTAAAATACAATGTGATCAATAGGAAAAACTGCCCCTTGCACTCTTCACATTCTAGAAACCAGCAATATTGTCAAACTTTTACAACAAATCTTTAATTGAATTTCTCAACCAGATCAGACAAATGATTTCTGTTTAATTAATATTTTATAAACCTATGCACTTAGACCCCAGCAGGACTAATGCTTATTGTAGTAAATAAGGGAGTGAAAGAAGAATCTTACAGAGCTTTTATTTTTATTTTAATATTTTTAATTTATTATTTTTTAATTTTAATTTATTATTGTTTATTTTTTTATTTTAATTTATTTAGTTTTATTTAGTTTTATTTATTTATTTCTTTATTTATTTTTATCTTTATTTGACCAGGATAGTCCCACTGAGGAGAGAATACTTGTCGCAGAGATGTTTTTAGTACTGTAGTAGGGGAAAGCGGATGGCATTAAACATGTGTGACAAGCAAGTGACGGAGTAAGAATGCATGTTTTTCAGGGGATTTTGAACAATAAAAACATTCATAATGAAAAAAGTTTACTTCTGGGAGACATTCCAGGCAAAGCAACAACATGGATGGAGTCAGGCTGAGCTCGGGTGACTCACATATTTTTAAGCATTGTTTTTTCAGGTGGATGTCATTAAACGTGTCTATCTTTGCATTAAAACACCTGTCATCGAAGGTGCATTGTTTAACTTTTCTGGTGAAGGATCCGTCAAATGCTTTTCTCCATGGAGATGTTATTGCAAAAAGATGCAAAAATGTAGTTTTAATGCTAAACTCTGTAACATTTCAGACAAAGCCCTAACATCTCTATAGTTCTAACCAGGCCTTTAAGTGTTCCTCTGTTTGACACATTACAAAGGTGCGTACTTCCTGTGACTGTGTTATAGTGAATGCAAGTGAGATTATATCCTCCATGTCACTCTGCCTTCATTATTTTTGAGCTGTCTCTTCTTCCACATGTCCGCACGTCATGTTGAAGAACGCAATACAGATTTTGTTCCCCTGTGATCGATCTAATTTCAGTTTGAAGTTTTATGAACAAAAACAAGACTCGTTTGGAATCAGTGCCAGCTAACAGCCTAGGCCTCTTCATTAAAAAGGCCCAAGCTCATCACTGCAATAGAAATGACCTGATCTCAGATAAAATGTGGTTAACTGCACAGGCACAAGTGTAAGGAATCATTTGACACAGCACTCACTAAAGTTCTGACTTTTTCACACATATGCCTGAGTGTCATGCTGTTCATTTTCACTGAGTTATTTTATTATCCTTAACCAAGTTTTATTTTGTAATTTCTCCAGCCGTGTGTGTTTTGAGTTTTACTTCCTGTTGTATTAATAGTTTGCTCCACCCTAATGTGTCTCACCTGTGTGTCCGGTGTATTTCCCGACACTGGGCTCGCCGACTGACTGCTTCTGTATATACTAGACTATTTTTATTTTTTATTTTTACCTCCGCCAAGGAGGTTATGTTTTCGCCTGAGTTTGTCTGTTTGTTTGTTTGTTTGTTTGTTTGTTAGTTAGCAAGATAACTCAAAAAGTTATGGACGGATCTTGATGAGATTTTCAGGAAATATTCCTAATGGTAAATCCAACAGATGATTAAATTTTGGTGATGATCCAGAAGAAATCCTGGATTCTGGATCACTTTGAAAACTGAGCTGCTTGGCGGAGGTCTGCGCTCTCTGAGTGCTTTTCTAGTTTATTATTTATTATTATTATTTTTTTTTTTATTATATATCTTAATCTTTTGCATGCTCTTACTTTATTTTTAAATAGTGATACTTTATTATTATTATCATCTTGTTTTTTTTAATAGTGATATCTCTACTTTATATTATTATTATTACTATTCAGCGTTCTATGTTGCACCTCATCACCAAAGCAAGTTCCTAGTCTGTGAATTGTTTTCAGTGACAATGGCAATAAAAGCTTTTCTGATTCTGATTCTGATTCTGATAAAACCCACTGAAGTAAATGTGATCAGCGGTAAAATGAAGACTGCAGACGTATGTGCTGTTTGGAATCATCTGGAATTTGGCGCCTCGTCTCTTCTAATCACATCTACCCAGTGTGCTCGGAGTTGTGCGTCAGTGAGGAAATTATGAAAATTGAGGTGTGGTTGTAATTGTTGATTAGCCGAACATAACGGAAAACTGGGCCATTTTTTCATTTTTCCTAGATTTTGTCAGATGTACTACCACGAACAGATCCCGCCGGAAATCATCATCGCATGTTTCCAAACGTCTTCCTGGTTTGTGACGTAAGCGTGAATAGAGCCTATTATCAGTGTCACGCCTGTTTGGATTTTTTTGTTTTTGCTTGTTCTTCTGATTTTTGTTTAATTAAACAACTTTGCAAGTGCAGTCCTGCATTTGAGTCTTTTCTGCTCTAAACGTGACACAGAGACGTATATATTAGGAATATTTATGTATTTTTAGCCATGATACTTTGCACATGCCGGTGGGGTTCTACATGTATGTCTGTGGCGGAATGTTCAGCAGTTACCATGGTGACACAGTGCACACATGAGCAAATACTGTCGAAACACTTTTAAGACAGTCTAATCTACAAAATTCATGTATTTTGGTGAGAGTGACTAACTGCAAAACTGTTTTCAGCTCATCTGTTGTAGTTCAGCTAAATTAGTTCTTTACTATGAGATTGTGCTAAAACAACACTCAGATTAAATTCCAGAATGAAGGCAGCTGGAGGCAAAAGTAAAATAGAAGATAACGTGATCTCAATGCGGAAACCGGGATTAATCATCGCAGAACATCCCAAAATATGATACATGATACATGCGAGTGATATCAGAGGCCGGTTTAAAAATTAGTTTTAGGTTATCTGTTAATATAAGAGGAGATTATGATGGGCACAGATGGAGCATTTTTGACAAAAGAAAAATAAATATTTGTAGGTTTTACTGGACAAATCCTCACGGACATTTTGAGCCTAATGCAGTTTGCCACTTCATCTACAGATACAGTATATATTACACATTTCATCATAAATTATACTTTTTATGATGCTCAGATACAATTGTTATTTTTTGTTATAATGTCGTAAAACCATTTAGTATTTAGGTCTGCTCATCAACAAATTGAATTTCTCCTTTTGCCCTCTGCTCATCAGTTAAAGGGCCCATATTACACTACTTCCTGATCTGTTCTAATGTCGTTTCCTCATCACAAACAGACCTGGAGTTGTGTTTTGTTTCATTCACACATGTTTAACACTCAAACTCTGCAGATTTAGGCTGAATTCTTCTCTCAAACAGAAAATGCTCTGTTCCACCTTGTGATGTCATGTGGTAATACATGAAGTGCCCCACACCTTCACTAGAATCATTTGGATCATTTCAGCTCTGGAACTGCCAGTCTTTACTAAACTAAAGATAAAAAGGAGCTGTTAACATAAAAACTACAGCTTCGTGACATCATAAGGTGGAACAGAGCGTTTTGCACTTTGGAGATGTAGACAGACTAATAATAATGGGTTTCTCAAAAATGTGAATGAAACAAAACACAACTCCAGGTCTGTTTTTGAGGAGGTAACAGCATTAGAACATGACTTAAAGCTCACAAGAGTCCATTCTGTGTAATACAGGGCCTTTAAAGGGTTCAGCATATATCTATCACAGCAGAGTAGAGAATAAAGCCGTTGACCACACACCACTAAAGTCTGCAGTTCTGATGTTGTGTAATAGTAATGTTGGCTAACAATCAGTGGTGAGGAAGCGCTGGTCTATTCATGCACCATCACTGCAGAGTACAATAACATGTTTCCATTCTGTATGTCTGCTCGTAATCATTTTCAGTTTTGATTTGACTGATTACTGTAAATCATTTGAATTTTTTTTTTTAAATATTAAATAAAGACTAAAATAAAAATACACAATGTAAAAAATGGGCCTGTATGCTATTTTCTCATCTGTTATAAAGTTGTGTTTTTTTCCATTCATGTTTAACACACAAACCCTGCATATTTAGACTGTTCCACCTTGTGATGTCATGTGGTAATACAGGAAGTGCTCCACTGTGTTTTTAAACTCCATACACCTTCACTAGAATCATCTGGATCATTTCAGTCCTGAAATTGCCAATCTCTACTCAACTAAAAGAAAAACATAGCTGTTCACTTGAAAACTACCGCTTCATGACATCACAAGGTGGAACAGAGCATTTTAAGCTTTGGGGATGCAGACAGATTAATAATAAAGGGTTAGTCAACAACTCTGAGTATGTTTTTGATGAGGTAACAACATTATAATATGACTTAAAGCTCACAAGAGTCACTTTGACATAATATGTGACCTTTAACCTGTTGCACAGATGTAGTGTATAAACAAACCAGCAGCCAAAACCTTCACTAATGTTTTCTACTTATTCACAGACATCATGCATTGTCCAGTTTCCCAAATTAAAGCCACACAGTGCAACTTTCCTGGTGGAAATGGTTTTGCTTTGCCTGGAACATTCCACTATTTAAGGTGTACATAAACGTCACCCAAAGCGTTCGGCTCCAGTCAAATGAAGCTCACCGAGGTTAGCAGTTATGGGGGCAAATTTGAAGCAGAGTTCCGTATTAGTAATAGGAATTTATTTACAAAATACAGCGGGTTAATTCGGACATTTTCAGACCAAAATGACAAGGCCGCAGCAGCAGTTACAGAGAGAGGGGTGACAGTTTTTCAATGTAAAGTCAATTGGAGTCAGAGTCAATGGAGCTGGAATCGCCCCCATGAACACTTCCTATCTGGAATGCGGTGGCTAGCGGGTAAGCTATGTCCATTTATATATACAGTTTATGCAATAAACTTGTTATTTTGATGGAGGCCAGCCGATGACACCAACATGCAAAGTTACTGGTGAGATCTGTGGAGAGGCGATCCTGCACACAATAAAAATGCATGTTTTCAATGTATTTTTTTAGCAATAATGTGGTTCTGCTGGGGGAGCGGCACCAGTAAAAGCGACACTGGGACGATTGACAAACTGATCCGTAAATCTGGACATGTGATCGGCTGTGAGCTGGAGACATTTGTCACAGTGAGGGACATGAGGACACTGGACAAACTGCTCTCCATCATGGACACTCCTGCTCACCCACTGCACCAGACTATAGAGGGACAGAGGAGATAATACTCCCTACAACTGTACAACAACTCACCCACTGCACCAGACTATAGAGGGACAGAGGAGATAATACTCCCTACAACTGTACAACTCACCCACTGCACCAGACTATAGAGGGACAGAGGAGATAATACTCCCTACAACTGTACAACAACTCACCCACTGCACCAGACTATAGAGGGACAGAGGAGATAATACTCCCTACAACTGTACAACTCACCCACTGCACCAGACTATAGAGGGACAGAGGAGATAATACTCCCTACAACTGTACAACAACTCACCCACTGCACCAGACTATAGAGGGACAGAGGAGATAATACTCCCTACAACTGTACAACAACTCACCCTTATGTAACAGATAATACTCCCTACAACTGTACAATAACACCCTTATGGAACAGATAATACTCCCTACAAATGTACAACAACTCACCTTTATGTAACAGATAATACTCCCTACAACTGTACAATAACTCACCCTTATGTAACAGATAATACTCCCTACAACTGTATAACAACTCACCCTTATGGAACAGATAATACTCCCTACAACTGTACAACTCACCATTATGTAACAGATAAGCCTATGTAACTGTGATATATTGTATTTATATTACTATATTTGTTTTTTACATACTGTACTTTTATATCATTTATGTCTTATTGATACCGGTCCCTTGCTATTTTTTATTGTTACTTATTTAGAAGTTTATTACCATTTTTTATATTTTTTACTCTTTGTTATTATATTATATTGTGATGTGTGAGCTGCTGTGTCCAAATCATTTCCCTTGTGGATCAATAAAGTCTAAGTCTAGATCAGTTTAAAATCATGTGGAACAGTCCCTGCAAGCAAAGCAATAACATCTCCATGGAGACCCCCTAGAAGAAAAGTGACATAGTGCATCTTTAATGACTAGCCTTAAAAGGTTGATAACTTCTTGTTTCTTGTGAAAAGTGAAATTTGGTGTATTTTAAGACACAACGGACTCTCCCTTTGTTCTATTTTCTGTGAACATTGCTTATATTTATACATTTCCCTTAACAGGAAATATTACGCTTAGTTCTAATATTGCAGAAAAGGGAACTCCAGCGTCACTCTGAGCTCGGTGTCACATGAAGACAGTCACTTGTACGACTACACCTCCCTACGGTAAGAACTATTATTTATGCTTAATGTTTTTTAACCAAGCTAATTACATTTTGCTAATTAATATTTTCAGATGATGGATGTGAATACCACATGTATCCCTGGTCATAACAGCACGTCCTCATGCTCGAGCCCTGGTTCTCACACAGGGTTAGCAGTCGGTTTATCTGTCTTTTTCATTCTCTTGGTCCTGGGAATAGTGGCTGGGTTTTTTTCGTACAGACAGTTTGGAAAGCTCCGGAGAGTGTTGAGTTTTGGGTCGAGAAGGAGGATAGAGAAAGAGAGGGAAGTGTGCGGAGAGGCGCCCCAAATGGTAAAGGAAAACCACGAGTACAGCTGCAGACCGGAGCCCCACGGTCCACCTGCGCCCATATATGAGAACGTGTGCCGGGCGCCAGCAGAGCCCAGTGCCAAGGCTGCCAAAGCACGCAGGTACATGAATTTGAATGTAACTTAACTTCATTTAAAGGTGTATTGTGTAACTTTTCTGGTAGAGGGTCTGTCTCTGTTGATATGTCAATGCTTTGCCTCAAATGTTCCACAGTGTGACATTAAGCTGCTCTACTTTACATTTATTCAATTACAGGTGGTTTTACAGCACAAAAATACCTCCAAAAACACACATTCTGACTGTGAGCAGGGTCGCCTCTCCACAAATCTGACCTGTAACTTGGTCTGGTTTGGTCTCCATGAAGATAGAAAGGTTTAATGCCATACTATGAAACATTCCAGCAAAGCAATAACATCTCCATGGAGAAAAGCATTTGACAGACCCTCCACCAGAAAAGTTACACAATGCAGCTTTAACTTAACGTAACTTAAAGGTGCACTGCGTAACATTTCTAGTGGAGGGTCTGCCACTCGCCTGTCTCCATGGAAATGTTATTGTTTTGTCTAGAATGTTCCACAGTATAGATTAAACCTGCTTATCACAAGGGAGACAAGCAGGTCGCAGCACTATGCTACATTACAGCTCAGATCTGTGGAGAGGCGCCTCTATTCACAGAAGGAATGATTGTATTTTTGAGCAATAGAAGCACCCGTAGTGAGTAAATGCTAGATGGATATGTTTAATGTCATATCAAAGCAGTAACATCTCCATGGAGACAATCAAGTAGCGGACCCTCCACCAGAAAAGTTGCACAGTGTGTCTTTAATTTAACTTAACATGACTTGACCGGATCTTTACTTTATTTTATTTTGTCCTACATAATTTAATTTCATATATTTTTTTTATTTTGTCAAGTTATTTTGTCAAACTTATGTACAAAATGAAGGAAGTTGTTCATTTTTTCCCCCCATACTCAAACCACCCACCAGCCTAATGTCATTATTTTTTGTTTTGTCTGGTTATTCGTCAAAGGTTATGTACAGAATAAGTCGTTTTTATTTTTTCCTCATCCACAAACCATGCACCAGCTACGTCATTTTATTTTATTTTGTTTAATTATCAGACAAAGCGTATGTACAGGATTAAGGAAGTTGTTTAATGTTGCATTGTGTAACTTTTCTGGTGGAGGGCCCGTCAAATGCGTTTCTCCACTGAGATGTTATTGCTTTGTCTGGAATGTTTCACAGGACGGCGTTAAACCCTTCTATCTTCATGGAGACCAAACCAGTTACAGTTTCAGGTTACAGGTCAGATCTGTGGAGAGGCGACCCCGCTCACAGTCAGAATCCCTGTTTTTCTAGGTATTTTTGAGCTGTAAAACCACCTGTAATTGAATAAATGCAAGGTAGAGCTGTTTAATGTCACACTGTGGAAGAAACAAGCAAGTAGCAGACTCCCAAACAAAAAGTTACACAGTGCACCTTTATTTTTTCCCCCATCCACCAACCCAGGTTCTATACATGGCTTGATTTGTAAAAGTTTAAACCAAATATTTGGTTTTGTGTATCATGAACCATTGTAGTTCCTTATCTGAACTACAAAGTCTCATGTTTACTTGTGCTCTGAGCTCACTCCAATTGAGGAAGCTTGGTTAAACTCATAATCTTGTTCCATAAAATAGGACTAAATATAGTATAATTATATAGAGTAATTATAATAACTGATTAATAAAATGTGTTTCGTCCAATTATGCTCATTAAAACCCCATTCAGACTTTTGTTTTTGCTCAAATGATGGTATTATGAAAGTGGGATAAATATGTCACATTTTCATAGACTTATAATACTGTGTTAAAAGTGTAGCCCCAAAATGTGTCATGCCCAAGTGCAGATATATTATATAAGCAGCTCTTGTGGTCAAAATAAGTCCGCTGTCTGCCATCTGCATCTAATTATGAAGCAAGTATCAGGAAGTGCGCAGGTGAAATGCTAGTTTCTGTTAGTATTTGACAGCGAAACTCCACTCTGGCTTCTGGAAGTTGTGAAAATCACTTATAAAGTCATTAGAGTGTTTAATTAGGATGCTAGGAACGCATAAGGTGAGTGAGGAATAACTTTGGACCACTGCAAACTGTTTAAAACAAAAAAAGCATGTTTATTATTTTTATGTATGTATTTATTTATTTATTTATTTATTTATTTATTTATTTATTGCAGTGAAAAACAGAGATATACATGTGTCCATACTGTGAGCTTGCATTTCCACAAACCTGACCCTTATTTGGCCTGGAAGAGGGCCACGGACGTGCTTGTTTCCAGGGAAATATTGTTCCTTTGGCTATGATCTTCCACTGTATGGCATAAAATTATTTATCTATCTCCATGGGGAATGTTCCAAAGTATGGCTTTAACTAGAGATCTTTTTTATTAATTAATTTATTGTATTTATTTAGTTTATTTATGAGACAGGGACAGTGCACAGTCTACTTTAACCTTAACAGGAGAGATACACTGTGCAGGTTGTAGCACTAGAACTAATTTCCACCTGTCGTCTCTGGTGCATGTTTTTTAGGTTTGGTTTAGGTCGACTGATATGTTTTTTGTTTTTTGTTTTCCTTTCATGGCCGATACCAATACAAATTGTTTAGAATTCAGAGCAACTGATGGCCTATAAACTCCGATATTTTTGGGCCGATATGCGGGGCCAATTTTGGTTATTTTCCACAAATTCTGTAACTAAAATGTACTACAAACTCAAACTCACCCACGGCCCTTTGTTTGTTTTTACGTCAAACTTATAAGAGAGCTGCGTAGTCACGTTTTGTGCAGTTTTCTCTTCTTATTAAAGCGTTCAAATAAAGCTTTCGGTGTATTTTTAAGCAGCAAATCAACCAAAACAAAATATCGGCCTGTGCTGGAGGTTTAAGGTATATCCTGATATCCGATACTCTAAAAAGTCCAAATTTCGGCCTGATATATCAACCCACCGATGTATGGTCCATTTTAACTTTATTTTTCCACGGAATTGTGCGGTTGAAGAGCCACAGTAGGAAATGTTGTGCGATGGTTTGTTAAATTTCAACTGTGGAGCTTGCACTGTTTTTGTGTCCTGTGAACAAACAGTGGTAGAACGTAATGAAGTGAAAGTAGTAAAGTAAAGTAAAGTAAAGGTATCTCCCTGGAATGTTCCTACTTTACATTTATTCAATTACAGGTGGTTTTACAGCTCAAAAATCCCTAGAAAAACAGACATTCTGAGTTGCCTCTCCACAGATCTGACCTGGAACTTGGTCTGGTTTGGTCTCCATGGAGATAGAAAGGTTTAATGCCATACTGTGAAACATTCAAGACAAAAAAGTTACACAATGCAAGAGAAAAGTTACACAGTGCACCTTTAAGTAACAAAACTGAGTACTTCTTCTACTACTATGAAAAATGCTCCTTAGAGACAGGATTTCACCCAGTCCTTATACAGTCCCTGACAAAAGTCTTGTCGCTTATCCATTTTGTAGAAACAAAAGCTTATAACCTGACTGTAAATTAATCCATTGGTTTTAGAAATGTCTCATATGAAAGCTAAAACCCTCCCAAATTATGCTCAATATACTAAAATAAATTTGCTTCACTGAAGAAAGATTGATCATTTAATGAACACAGAAAGGTCAGATTTTGGCAAGACAAAAGTCTTGTCGCCTACAGAAAATTGAACAAATAATTTACTTCAAATACAAAAATATGTTGCATAACGTCAGTGAATTAAGTAGTGGTGCTGTGAGATCTATATTTAATATCTTGTATGACTTCCATGAGCTTGAAGGACTGCATCCATGCGGTTCGACAATGATTCATACAATTTGTTGATGAAGTCATCAGGAATAGCAAAGAAAGCAGTCTTACATGCCTCCCAGAGTTCATCAAGATTCTTTGGTTTTGCCTTCCATGCTTCCTCTTTCATTCTACCCCAGACATGCTCAATGATGTTCATGTCTGGTGACTGGGCTGGCCAGTCCTGGAGCACCTTGATCTTCTTCGCCTTGAGGAACTTTGATGTAGAGATAGAAGTATGCGATGGAGCATCATCCTCCTGCAAAATTTGACCCCTTTTATGGTTGGGAATGTAAGAGGTAGCTAATACTTCTTGATATTTTAGGCTATTGATATTGCCTTCCACCCTGCAAATGTCTCGCACACCCCCATACTGGATGTAACCCCAGACCATGATTTTTCCGCCACCAAACTTAACTGTTTTCTGGGTGAATCTTGGATCCATGCGGGCTCCAGTAGGTCTCCTGCAATATTTGCGGCGGCTGTGATGTAATTCAACCGAGGATTCATCTGAGAAATCCACCTTCTGCCACTTTTCCAGTGTCCATCCTTTTAGCAGGCTGTGGGCCTTGGCAAATGCCACACGGTTTTTTAATTGCCTTTTGTTTAGTGCTGGTTTCTGTGCACTGATTCGACCATGGAGGCCATTTCGAGACAGAATTCTACAAACTGTTCTGGTTGACACAGGGACTTGAGGTGACCAGGCCTGGTGGAGCTCTGCTGCAGTGGAAAAGGGGCTGGCCTTGGATTTTCGACTCAACAAACGGTCCTCCCGAGCAGTTGTCTTGCGGGGTCTGCCGGACCTGGGCTTGTCAAAAACATCTCCAGTCTTTTCAGATCTTTTTCTTATTCTTTGTACTTGACGCTGAGACACATTGAAGGTGTCAGCCACCTCAGCAGTGGACCTGGTCTTCAGCCTCTTGATAATTAACGCTTTGGTCTCAGGGTGGATCTTAGGCATGTTGTCAGAGGTCAAGTTGCAGTTGATGTGAAGGTCTGGTGTGCTGGGGTTCTTTCTATACACACCCACTAATTGATTGATCACTAACTGATCACAGGTGAGGCTGTAATCTAGGATTGGGTGCATCATATGACAAGGCGACAAGACTTTTGTCTTGCCAAAATCTGACCTTTCTGTGTTCATTAAATGATCAATCTTTCTTCAGTGAAGCAAATTTATTTTAGTATATTGAGCATAATTTGGGAGGGTTTTAGCTTTCATATGAGACATTTCTAAAACCAATCGATTAATTTAAAGTCAGGTTATAAGCTTTTGTTTCTACAAAATGGATAAGCGACAAGACTTTTGTCAGGGACTGTAAGGGTGGTATAGAAAATCAAGTACTACATTTAGATTTTAAAATTATTTTCAAAACTAAATTTGAATTCAAGCACATCGATACTAAGCACAAAAATTTGAGTTTCAGAATGATGAGTTCAACTAGCATGAGAAAAAAACATAAAGGAAGTATTATAATAACATAAAGGAAGTACTATTATAACATGTGCAAAATGACTAAATGAAAAAGATTGTGTTTCATTGTGATATCAAAATCTGTATTGCGTATCTTTTTTATATACTTTTTATTTATTCGGTTTGTCAGGTTTTATGTAGTAAAGACAAAACAAAACAATTCCAAAAGGGATTTCAAAGGGTGGACCATGACTCTTTAACAATGAGTATTTTTAGTATTCTTTAATGCTGAAATTAAGCTGGAAATGTTCGTATTTTGACGACTCTAGTCCTTACCAAAGCTCTTAGCGTCAGCACAAGACTAATGCATCATACTGGAACATTTTCTTTGCTCGTGTAACTCTTTATGAAACGCTGAGTCAGGGTGTTGGATCATTTCCCCCTTTCACCTCTAAAATGTCCTGGATGTCGTAATATTGGAACAACGTTTGAACCTATGAGTCAGAGTTTAAAAACGCCACGTGATCGGAGTCTGTGCAGAGGGGGGTAGAGCCGCCAAAAATTGTACTTAAGTAAGAGTAACGTTACTTCAAAATAATATTACTCAAGTAGAAGTACAAAGTAGGGGTCCAAGAAATGATTAAAGTAAGAGGATTATGTATTAGTATTAGGAAAACTACTACTTAAAGGTGCACTGTGTAACTTTTCTGGTAGAGGGTCCGTCACCTGCTTGTTTCTATGGACACATCATTGCTCTGCCTGGAATGTTCCACAGTGTGACATTAAACAGCTCTGCCTTACATGTATTCAATTACAGGTGGTTTTATAGCTCAAAAATACTTTAAAAACAGGCATTCTGACTGTCCACAGATTTGACCTGTAACTTGGTTTGGTTTGGTCTCCATGGAGATAGAAAGGTTTAATGCCATACTGTGAAACATTCCAGACTAAGCAATAACATCTTTATGGAGAAAAGCATTTGACGGACTCTCCGCTAGAAAAGTTACACATTGCACCTTTGAATAGTAGTTTCCCTAAATATATTTACTGTTATACTGTGGAACATTATGGGCAGAGCAATGACATCTCCATAGAAACAAGCAGTTACACAGTCTTTACGTAAGAATACCTATCAGGACATAACATCAGCTTTATAATTAGAAGTGAATGTAATGATGAACAAGTAAGAATACTGTACTGTAAAAGTATGCTAGAAAAGTACTCTGAAAAGTACAATTTGTTTAAAAAGTTACTCAAGTAAATGTAGCTGAGTCATACCCTCGTCTGTTTTGTTCCGCAGGTTAGCTCCTGAGCCAGAAGAAGATGACGACGTGTATCTCCAGTGTGACGCAATCTACAGCAATGACCCGGCCTGCAATCCCTCCCACGACCACCAGGAGGACGACACCTACATCATACCAGACTCCTGAAACTATCTTCTGTGTTACTAAGTTATCGCTTATGGACAGGTATTCGACGGCGTTCATGTTCTAGAATTCGATGATGGCATAGTTTCAGACAGAGGGCAGAGGCTTATATAACTCTGTGGAAGATTTACTGTTTTGGGGGAAGAAATATCCAAATTTAAGATCTACAAACGTTGAACCGTATTATTATTTGTTATGGATTGACTCTAGAAACTTGCTATTTTAAATGGATGTCTTAACGTCCTTTAAAATAACAACAATCACGTTTTTGGGGTTGTAAAATGTTACCACTTTCTGAAGCCACTGTAAAAAAAAAAAAAAGTAGAAACACCCAGTAATTACAGAGATATTACCAATAAACCAGGTCAACAAATCTGGAATCTGACAGTTAAACAGCAAATTCCGCCATAGACTTCTGACCTTTCCTCCAGCTCACCTTAACCTACTGATCCTTTGCAGCTAATATCATCAACATGCCCTGAGATGTGATGCTAACTAGAGGCACTGCTCTGTCCAAAGCCCTGTTACTCAAATTAGACTTTAATCAGAGCTTTATTTGAGCACAATCTGACCAGAAAGAACTGACTTAGCTGGAAGTACAACAGATGAGCTGATTTGTGGTGCTCAACAAGTCCATTTCAAACTCATTGCGGTCACAAGCGAGCTCGCATTAAGAGTTTTTCAGTTAGTCACTCTCACCTTTTTTTTTTTAAATCAAACTCCTAAACAGGACCACGGACGCTCGTGTTTATCACAGGCTTCTGAAAATGTGATGTTTAAGTCAATTTTTGTATTTTTTTTCGTGAAATTGAAAACTTTTTTGCCAGCGTTTGTAAATGTGTGCGTTGCGTTACCATGAAAACTGCTGAACATTCCGCCATAGACATACAGGCAGAACCCCTCAGCGTGATGTCACTGCAAGGCAACTGAGATAGGGTCATGTAAGTAGTGAAATAGATGGTTTATTTGGATAAATGTGGAGTAATTATGGACCTTGTCACTGAAATCTTACATAATCAGTACATAATGGGGTTTTCGATTTTGGGAAAGTCTAAAAATACAATAAATAGGCTACACAAATACTGGAAACCACCATCAGAAAGAGAGGGGGACATGGTAACTTTCCACAATTTAAAAACAAACATTTGTACTTTTTGACTTTGTCTTCTTTGGGCACTCGAAAATGCTCTGTTTGCATTTGACCTGGATTGTTGTGTCAGGGGTAAAAATCCAAACATCTCTTGAGCTGTTTTTAAACCCGTAAACCATCACTGAACAGTTACTGTGGCTAAATTGTGTTCACAACTCATTGGAAAAGGTGTAGTTTAGAAAGTGTATTTTATTTTTATTTTAAAGCCTTGTGATTATTTTAAAGCAATGAATAGTGTGTGTATCTTTTAGCCATGTTATAATTTTGTTATCTCCTCAAAAACATAGCTGGAGTTGTGTTTTATTTCTTTCACACATGCTTTATTATTAGTCTCTCTAAAGCTCAAAATGGTCTGTTCCACCTTGTGTCACGAAGCTGTAGTTTTCTTATTAACAGCTACCTTTTTACCTTTTGTTCAGTAGAGATTGGCGATTCCAGGGCTGAGTTTGTCCAAATGATTCGAATGAAGGTGTTTGGAGTTTAAAGACACAATGGAGCACTTTCTGTATTTCCACCACAAACTGTTTTCCATTTGAGAGAAGAACTTAGTCTAAATCTGCAGGGTTTGTGTGTTAAACATGTGTGAATGAAACAAAACACAACTCCAGGTGTGTTTGTGTTGAGGAAACTACTTTATAACATAGATCTTTAATATTATTGCCCATAGTGTTTTTGTGCGGTGAAAGGGCTGTGTGTGTAACTGTGTGCAATTGTGATGCCTTGTATAAAGTATTTTTAAATGTTGCGTGTATTAAAACAGGAACTATGTCTTGTCTTGCTCATTGCTTATTTATCTTTTTGGTTTACATTCTACAAGTGATGAGAAAAATTATGGGACTGATGCTGTGTTTGCACAAACTAAATTTAAACCACAGAAGATGAACGGACATTTTGTGAAACTGTTTTAAAGGTGCACTGTGTAACTTTTCTTGTGGAGGGTTCGCCAGCTGCTTGTATCTGTGGAGCTGTTATTGAGCTGAGATCTGCGGAGGGGCGTCTCAGCGTGTCGTACGAAGGTATTTTAAGCAATAAAAACACCTGCAGTTGAATAAATGCAAAATAAGCAAGCTGAATACCGTACTGTGGAATGTTCCAGGCAAAACGATCACGTCGGCATGGAGACAAGCAGGTGGTGCATGCTATACCAGAAAAGTTACGCAGGTCACCTTTAACACAGCCTTGAAAACCCTTCAGAAAACCCTTCAGATGTCGTGTCATGCAGTAACGTCTGTGGACCACAGTGGCTCTCAGCACTTATAAATAAAACACTGAAAACAATCTTATGGTTTACAAGACCAGGTATACAAAAATAAATGACAATGCACGTGATATAATGGAAGGAAAAAGAGGCTCAAATAAAGAGATAAGTGAATAAATAAGAAAATTAAAGTGCCTATGACAGGTTGGACTACTCATTTCACTAAAACACAGTTAAAATCATTAAGTTTTAGATCTGCGCAAAAATATTCACACTCGTTTTCCCGCTTTGGCCATTTTTAGGTTTAAAATTTGACATCCTGGTTGGAAATCGTGACATCACATCAGGGAATTCCGTAACTGTTACCTAGCAACAATGTACACAGGACCAAAACTCCTCTAATGATTATCTGACAAATACAAATATAAGAAAGCCTTTATTTTATTGAGTTCATGTTTAAATATCAGAAAAAATGCATTTTTTGCGTGTAAATTGTTCACAACTTGTGGACAGAATTCTTCCTAGTGTGATGTCATGAGAGCTTCCTCTAATTTTCAACACATTTTTTCAAATTGTATTTTTATTTATATTTACAATAGTTATAATCCTACTAAATTAAGTCAAAATTAGAGAATAATAAAAATCTATCATACACACTTTAAGTTAATAGCAAGTTCATTGATCAAGGTCTTGGAACAGTTTGTCTGCAGATCAGTGACGTCTGTGTGTGTGTCTGTCTGTGTGTGTGTGTCTGTCTGTGTGTGTGTCTGTGTGCTGTAAACACAATAAAATCCTCATTATTAAACAAACACAAAAAGTGAGCACCTTGTCTAATCTTCACAAACAGACTGTATCTACTTTATTCCACCCACCTACTTTTACTTCTCTGTTTATGTTTATTCAGGTAAGTGAAGAATAACTTTGAACGACTGCAAACTGTTTCAAATGAACTAGTTCTGTTTTTCAAATTTTTCAAGTGTCCATGTCTCGTCACATCTCAGACTGAGCAGGGCTGGGTGTGCTTAGTACCCGGATGTTGGACCACTGGGAATATCTGGTGCCACAGTTTGGCGCCAGTGGCAAAAACTGTTGTTGTGTCTTTAGGCGAGACACTTCACCCACATTGCCTAATATAAAAGTGGTGTGGTGGTCAGTCTGCCCCAGGGCAGCTGTGGCTACAATAGTAAAGCTCTTTGGGTGTCTTGAAAGGTGCTGCATTAATCCAATGATGGATTCATTTGTTCATTAAAGAGAATAAACTCATTTAGTATAAATGGACATCTAAAGGAATATGGGTGAGAGGAGAAAGTTCTGGGAGTGACGTGGTTCATTTCTTCTGTGAGGTTGCATCATGTATCTGATCAAACAGGACTGTTTATTTGTGGTGCTCACAGTTTGAAGCCTTTGGCCCACATCAGCTCCAGAACAAAAGCTGATGACAGACCAGAGTAACAGTGCAGAGATGACTAACACTGTCCAATCACACCGCAGAGGGGCGGGGCCACAGAGCCTCACATAACCACAGCAGGCTGACTCACTCCTCCACACACACACACACACACACACACACCCACACACACACACACACACACACACACACCCACACACACACACACACACCCACACACACGCACACACACACGCACACACACACACACTTACACCTATGCAATCACCTGTAATGAGGATTTCATTACTCACACACTTACACTATCGTCTCTATATATCGTCCTTTTGATTTAAGTCGACCTTTAATGCTGGGGTCACACCTGTCAGGAGCAGTGTGCACCTGTCAGGCACCTGCCCTAAATAACTGATGATGTTGCACATGTTGGACAGTAACTACATTAAATGAGCCATTGGCCATCAGAGGATGTGGAGATATCATCTGTCAGCGTTCCAGTTTACATTCTTTTATTAGCCACGTTTGGACAATTTACATTTTATTTATTAAGAAATCATTCATTACGTTTGAGTGACATCAGTTGCTCATGTATCAGACCCTTGCCCCTGGACCTGGAGTTCCCTGGCTCTGTTCACCATCAGTGTGAATGTGATCCTGGGAATGCCCTGGTACACACACAGTGTGTATAATAGAAGTGGACTAAGGGAGTGTGATGTCACCCGTAGCGTTTGGTTGCATCCAAATGAAGCTCATCGAGGCTATAGAGGCTAATCTGCAAACAAGGACCATATTTGGAAATCCGAGTGCAAAACCAAAGAGCCAATCAGGAGTGAGACTGTTGAAGGAAATTTCACTTCCCGCTTGCACCACTGATTTGGGAGGGGGCAGGCACTTGGGCGATGCAGGATCACGTACAGCTGGTTAATACGAACCAGAATGATGAGCCTGACATCAGCAGTTATAGAGAGAGGAGATGATTTTTCATAAGGAGGAAGTTGCACCCAAAGCTTAAAGGAACCACTGCCTGGCCATGCACACTTCCTGTTTGGAATGTGGTGGCTAACACGTTAGCTATGTCCATTTATATACACAGTCTATGGTACGTATAACCCAGCACAGGGACACAGCTCAAACCAGAGCCTTGTATAAGTCATATGTGCTGATAAAGATAGGCCTCTATGTGCTGATAGCACACACACAAACAGAGGATCATTAGCAGATCAGCTCAGGTTTATCTCCAGAGTCTCACATGGAGCTAAAAACAGTGTAACCAAGGCCTAAAGACAGAATGTTCCACACATGTTCCTGACACTATCACTGTGTAACCTTGACACATTTCAGAGCTGTGTCGCCGCACACATACGTGTGGTCAGGTATGCAGCTCAGACTTTGTCACTGTTTCCAAAGTGTGTGATGCAAGACAAACTTATGTCAGTTTGTGTGCTCTAAGATCCACGTGAAACAACCTTATAAAGGATAACACAAGTCAGTTATGATATTATCCCAACTGGAATGGCCCTTGTAAAATGAACTTTATCTCATCTCCTCATTTCATCTCCTTCCCTCATTTGATCTGATGCCAAAATCACAGAGCATGTGACAACTGTAAACACACAATCGAACAGCTGATTCAGCCTCTGATTTGAGCGAGTGTTGGTCATGTTTTTTCTGTGAGGTGAGAATGCTAACCACTCTGCTACCATGTCACTTTCATAACATATTCTGTAATTCAGTCCTGATTACAGAGTAAAATGTCTGTAATAGTACTCGCACCCCCTGCTGGTCATGTAGGGAGTCTGTAATCTGTTACAGAACATTGAGGCAGTAGCTCTTGTGTCTTGTGACCTTGATTGGTGCAGAGTTATGTACAGTAGAGAGGGACTGGTCACAGTGACACAGCAGCAGTCACATCACAGCACGTACCTCCTCTTCCAGTAATCCTCCTTTATCTCCACTCTTTCCCAGCTCCCCTTTCATCCCAGGACCATAAAACAACTCACTCCAACTGTCTGCTCTCCGGAAATGTACCGGAAAATCACCAGGAAGAATACTGAAAGAAAATTATCAGCCTACTCACTGGAATTTTTAGACAAAAACACCTTCCTGTCCAAATTACAGATACTCATTTAATTGAATTATTTTACATACTGACCAACAAACATTTCCTCCACCTAAACACACATTACATACATACTACATATTTGAAAGAATTAGTTAATACACTTTTGAACAATCGCTAGTGAAGATAAAAGAGTGGGTGGAGATAGGGGGTATGGGGTATTCAATTGAAATGCAACTTTGAGTGAGCTAATGATTTAGGAACGCTATACTAACATTGTGAACAGATAAGATAGTGTGAAATCCCCTCACTTAGCATGGTGTCAGATGGTTCTATAGTTAGCTGCCTCACCTGACTGGCTGCCTGGGTGTGGCATGGGATCCTCAGTATAAATAAAGGCACGTGAACTATTTCATTCATAAACCTGGTCTGAGCACCTGGGAGACTCAACATGTCCAAACTACACCACACTGCTGTACTTACCTTAGCCATGGTCTGCCTGTGTACAGCTCAAACAACCCCAGAAGAAGAGGTGGAGGGAGGTACGGAGAGGAGGCTGGTCCTGGATGCTGTGAAAACTGGGATCTTGAGCTCTCTGGGCTTGGAGGAGCCCCCGGTGGTCCAGAAGAAGGCCTCACAAACAGAGCTATGGGAGATGGAAAAACTATACCAGGAGAAACTGAGTGAACTTGGGCTGAACACGAGTCGAAGTAATGGGAGGTCCACACTGCTCCTGCCACACAGAGGTAAGAGAAAGCGGAGGTTTTTTTTTTTCCATACAATAGCAATAGTACAAGTAGTTTTAGTAGTAGCAGTTGTGTAGTAGTAGTATTAGTAAAAGCAGAAGTAGTAGTAGTGGTGGTAGTAGTTGTAGTAGTAGGAGTAATACTGTCCACCAAAAATCTGTTACTTACAAAGTGGAGATTCATTCACAAACCAGGACAAAAGCTAAAATAGGCAAGTCTGTTAAATGAACGCTACCAAAAAATTCACACAACAAGCATTGAAAATTTGGTTTTGAATTTGATCCATATTTTAACAATATTCTGCCATAAATAAAATAAAATTAAATAAAAGTAAAAATTAAATAAAAGTAAAAATTAAATTAAATTAAATTAAATTAAATTAAATTACATTACATTAAATTATCTGTGAAACAGATGAATGCTATACAAAAAATAGGATCACACATGTAATGAGAAGTTGGTTTTAAAGTTGACCCACATTTGAACTACAATATCCTGCCTTAAAAAATAAAATTAAATAAAATTAAATAAAATTAAATAAAATTAAATAAAATTAAATTCAGACACATGAATGCTATACCTCTGCTACCTGCTATCCTCCTGTGGGCTCACCACCTGCAGAGGGGTTCATAGGGGTCTGGGTCTGGTGCACAGAGTAATGGGCAGCGTGCTGCCCCCGCAACCCAGCCGGATTAAGTGGGAGAAAATGGATGGATGGATGGATGGATGCTATACCAAAAAATAGGATCACGCATGTAATGAGAAGTTGGTTTTAAAGTTGACCCACATTTGAACTAAAATATCCTGCCTATAAAATAAAATAAAATAACATAACATAACATAACACAACATAACATAACACAACATAACATAACATAACATAACATAACATAACATAACATTACATTACATTACATTACATTACATCAGACTTAGATAAACTTCATTGATCCACAATGGAAATTACTTTAAATTATGGGTCAAATTCAAAACCACATTCCCAGTACTTGTTATCTCAAGTCCAGTGGCCAGTTTCTGTTTGCCATACAAAGTATGGGTTTGGGAGCGTTCATCTGATAGACTTGCCTACTTTAGCTTTTGTCCTAGTTGGTGTATCATCTCTATAAATAACAAGAATCTCCACTCTGTAATCACACCAGTGACTTCTGTTTGTTTATGGAGCTTTTGCAAATAGAAAGGTTCAAAGACTGTGTGAATAAAGCAAACATTCCATCAACGCTTAAAGTGACGGCATCTGTGTGTTCACGTAACTCACCCGTCGTGTTTTGATCTTTGATAAATATCGAAATAAAACTCCAAAAAT
Source organism: Taenioides sp. WSHXM2023 (assembly GCA_029959045.1). Lineage (NCBI taxonomy): Eukaryota > Metazoa > Chordata > Actinopteri > Gobiiformes > Gobiidae > Taenioides > Taenioides sp. WSHXM2023. The sequence goes on from CM057096.1 coordinate 28,932,478, forward strand.
GACCGACTGAAAGTTGGATGTACAATTGTATCAGACTAAAGGGCCCATATTACGCCGTTTTCTGATCTACGTTATAATGTAGTTTCCTCATCACAAACCGATCTGTTGTGTTTTGTTTCATTCACACACAAACCCTGTTAACTTAAAAAAACTACCGCTTCATGACATCACAAGGTGGAACAGAGCATTTTGAGCTTTGGCAATCTGAGAAACTAATAATAAAGGGTTAATCAAACTTGTGTGAATGAAACAAAACACAACTCCAGGTGTGTTTTTGAGGAGGAAACTAATGGTTTAAAGCTCACAAGAGTCAATTTTGCATAATAGGACCATTAAGATACTCATATGTTCCATAAGATTATTTTTATCACTCCACACTGGTACAAGCTGTACTTCTGTAGCCACAGCTGCCCTGGGGTAGAGCCTCCTACCACCATTCACTCACAGACTACATTCAGACTAACCCTAAAAAAAGAAAGTGGGTGAAGTGTCTTGCCAGTGGACACAATGACAGACAGTGACAGATCTTGAACCATCAGCTTTCATGTCAAAGGACGAGAGCTGTAACCACTTTTGCTATTTTTGTTACTTTTGGCACAGATCTCTTCACTGTAAAAAGGATCTGAAAGTGCAACTGAGACTGGGCAAAACAATGAAAAGACATTCACATTTCTGCATGTCTTCTAAGATATACGGCTAGCTATTATACACAAGGTTACTTTTTAACATTTTTATTCCTCATTTACTTTTTACTACTGTCAGTAATAGATATTTTCATAAATCCATTTCAGATACTGCTGCTGCTTTGCTCTTTCGTATTGCTGTATTTTTATTTTTTTTTTACAATGATAATAAAATCTAATCTAAGATATTACCTGGCACACCACACACAGTTATAGCTACGTTCCTGAAGTGTTCCATCATTTATAACTTCAATACAATGCTATGCCTCTGATGTGAACAAAATACCTCACCCTCCTCACTGTTACTATGACATAAAACATCGAAACAGCAGCCATCTTCCATTGCTAAAATCTTCCCCTCTTCTTCTTTGTGTTTCAGTTTCCAAGCTTCCACCTGGACATCGGACAGACCTGCGGAGACATCCCTTTCGCTGGCACAAGGCGGAGTTTACGGAGAAGCCCAGTATCCAAGAGGAGCTGTCCCTGATGCACGCCCAGCTACACATGTCCAGACAAGTCCTGGAGAGGGCCGCCGCAAGGGTCAAAGTTCACATACAAGGCTCCAAGTCCACCAAGCGCGCGGTATGGACTGACATCTCAGCTGGTGGAGATGCGACGCAAACGTTAGCGTTGGACATTAGCGCTGAGGTGCAAAAGTGGATCAGGGATGACAGTGGACCCCTAGTGGTGGAAGTGGGACACAAAGGAGCTGATTATAATTTTAATATTTCTCTCAAGTTGACGCAAAAACACGCAATTTCAAGAACTACTCGCTCCAATAAGGAAGAAGAGGAATGTGACGATCAAGATTTGTGCTGCCGGCAATCGATGACGGTTTCCTTTAAAGATATCGGTTGGACTGATTGGGTAGTAGCGCCGTTAGAATACACAATGCATTTTTGTCGAGGTTCGTGCCCACATAATTACAGACCCGCTAGCATGCACACCCAGATCAAGTCCAGACTGGCACAGATCTCCAAAGGGGGCATCCCAAGACCATGCTGTGTGCCATCCGCCTACCAGCCGATGGTGCTAATGCATTATGATAGCCATGGTAAACTTAAACTAACGCCATTTGAAGATCTCGTAGTCAGCAAGTGTCACTGCGCTTGATGTTGTGTGTATACTGTGGAATGTTTTGGTTAAATGGTTCATATTACGTTATTTTCGGATCTGTTCTAATGCTGTTTCCTCATCACAAACAGACCTGGAGTTGTGTTTTGTTTCATTCACACATGTTTAACACACAAACCCTGCAGATTTAGGCTGAGCTCGTCTCTCAAAATGGAAAAATACAGGAAGTGCTCCACAGTGTTTTTAAACTCCATACACCTTCACTAGAATCATTTGGATCATTTCAGCCCATTACCATTACTGAGCTAATGGTAAAAAGTAGCTGTTAACTTGAAAACTACCGCTTCGTGACATCACAAAGTGGAACAGAGCATTTTGAGCTTTGGAGATGTAGACAGACTAATAATGCAGGATTACTCAAACATGAATGAAACAAAAATGCAACTCCAGGTCTGTTTTTGATGAGGTAACAACATTATAACATGACTTAAAGCTCACAGGAGTTCATTTTGTGTCATACAGGACCTTTAAAGATTTAGTTTTATGATATCCGTCTTTGAACTGGGGACCTATTGGTTGGTGGGCAAATGCTTATCCTACCAAAGATCTATTCTAAAGGATGTAGTTGCCATAACAGGCTTCAGCTGTATTTTTAAAAATGACAAACATTTTGGTTGTTTGTACTGTAACTTTGTTATTCATGCGTTTCAAGCAAATTATCTCTTCTTGATTTGAAGGACTTCTCCATATTCAAAAGCTTTAATATTTAGATTTTAATTGTGTTGTTGCTATAACAACGGAGGGCCGTTACCATGCCAAAGCCTTCAAATCAAGAAGAAGTCTTTATGCCTGAAAACCATGAAGAGACTACTGAGTTATCTCATAGGCCTTCCTTTTTGTTAGCTAAAGGTGTTATTTGCATAAACATGGAGTGATTTTTAATTATTTATTTTACGTGTATTTAAGTTGCTGTTGTTTGGATGTTACATGCTTTTATTGTAAATACTTTTTTTTTTTTACATTTTTTACTGAACTGACTACTGACACAGTGTGACATTTCATAAAATATGTGTCAATAATGAGTGTAATAAATGATATACTATGAGGTAATATAAGTGAGTGTTGTTTGTTACTAGGTGACGGAGTGCTGTGGGCAGATAACATATCTTCTGTGTGTCATCTTGATCTGCTGCTGTAGCCTTGACACAAAGAGCAAGGACAAGGACAGAACTGAGCACCTTTCACAAAAAACATAGCTCAGGACAGACTCTGAGACTAACTGCCCCTCAAAGTTTATTACAACTAATACCGCAAAAACCTCTATATAGAATAGAACTCGGGATAGAAAATAAATCAGTAATTAAACTGGCCATGTTAGTGTACTAGTGTGCCAAAAATAGATACACACTTTATTGGAAATTGGAAATTCCAGTTTAGCTGCATGAACACACAGTTTAACAGGAGGACTGGTCAGCAGATCTGTGTCAGGGCAGTTTGAGGGGATGAACAGCCCTCAGGACAAAAGAGTCCCTCCTCTGTGTCCAACAGCCCGGGCATCAAAGTGTCCATGGGGAGCCAGATGAACTTTGGAGCCATAACTGGAAAGTCTCACTTACACACTGCTCTGTTATTTCGGTTGGTGATGCAGTGGGCTATTCCTTCAAAGTATTTTCTCTGGAAGGTCATCATCCACATTTGCTGCACTTCTTAGTTGCTTAAAACCCCATGATATTATGTTTAAAAAGAAAAAAAAAAGAGCTAAAAAAAACCCCAACAACTAAGGTTTCGACCTGTTCAGTGTGTGAGCCAGGTAGCCACAAGAGCAGTCAACCATTCCGTTGCCATGGCTAAACTCAATACAGAGACATTAGGCTTCTCTGGCAAATCTAGATCAGTCTCTCTGTATTCTTTTACAGAGGGATATCAGTCTGATTCTCCTTCACGTCTCAAGCCAGAACCACATAATTGTCCAATCAGATTCATTCTTCTCAATAACGCCTGTGAAAAGAAAGGAGCTCATTGGTTGCCCATCATTTTGATAAAATCCTATTTCTCTCACCTCAGATTAACAGTTTAGTGCTTTGCTCATTAAATCATTAAATGTTTTTCAGTCCCTTTTGATGTTTTTTTAAATTTTCACCATATTTGTCATATTTGCTGACTGACCATACATGTCTCTGATTGGTTAATCCACCTGTCAATCACAGACATCTGAAAACAGGGAGATTCCAGACTCACATCCTCATAAAGTATTAAAGAAGTGTGTGTTCAGAAAGGCAAGAATCAGCCAAAACAAGCCAGAGAAGGTTTCAAAGTAATCTGAACATGTTTTTTGATGTCTCAATTTCAACCTGTTATCCAGGATTAGCCAAAATAGAATGACAAAAGTGAACCAAAGAGCCATGGAACTGCTGGGTCACTACTGGAAAACACACTCATCACACTATTTTTACTTTTGATGCCAAATTTTAATATTTAGCACCTTAAAGTTCTTTTGACATATGATGTTTTGACAGGTTGACAACGTTTTTCTAATTATTACTTGGTTTGCTGGGATAGTACCTGTCCGTGGTTAATATTTATCATAGTTTTACATCAGTTAATGTCATACTGTGGAACATTTCAGTCAAAGCAGTAACATCTCTGTGGAGACAAGCAAAACATGCCAGAATAATTTTATAATAATTTTATTCAAGACTTTGATTCTGAAAAGTTCCTTCACACAGTTGTATTTGTTGTCTTCCTGGCCCCAGCCCCGTTAGAGTCCTGGATGTACAGTCAGTCTTTGTACAAGTGCTCCAGGGGCCTCATTAAACCTGCTTCACTGACTCTCTCCATTAATGTCATCATCAATTCTGTGTGCAGTGAGCGTGCTGTTGTGCAAGACTTCAAACTAACACCAACATGTATTTAGAATATGAAGAGGCCCATCCACAGATATTTTGGGGCCCGGGGCAAGAAACTTTACATGGGCCCCCTTCTAATATAAATTAACTACTGCCCTGATGATTACTATTGTGAGTGTGTGCTGTGGTCCAGTCAATAAAAGAATTTCTAATGTGTTCAGTGTTCAGACTTTAATTTGATCTCTTTTTCTTTTTTTCACGTTATTTCTTAGTATATCCCCAGACGGACTAAGTAAATCATTTTTTTGTTCCAGGGAAAAAAGCCAGGAAAAAGGAGTTGTCGGCATTGGGTTTTTGGACAAATTCGAAGGCACAAGGGAGCGAAGAATTAGATAAAATAAGACAATCCCGGGCCAGTGTTGTGGCATGTGATCTGTTGTATGTACATGTAACCTAACTTGGTGTGTATACTCTGTTTACTATTCTTTTGTGTGCCCTGAAACTTTCTTAAAAGTAAAGTTACAAAAATAAATAAATAAATAAATAAATAAGTTTAGTTCAAGATGTTTTCGTTTTCCTTTTGAGTATTTTTGTTGATATTGATTACACATTATCATCTGTTTATGTAGCCTGTGCTCTACTGAAAAAGGAAGTCACAACTGAACCTGGGTTGCCAGTGTCCTAACCTGCAGATAGAGACACATCCAAGTTTGTCTCAGTCTGTTTATGGACAGTCTGTTTATGGACAGGCCCCAGTTTGTGAGAGCCCAGGACTGTGTGTCTGACCTCATGACCTGCAGTGTGGGGGCGCCCCAGGGCACCGTCCTCGCGCCCTTCCTCTTCACCCTCTACACTGCAGACTTCAGACACAACACGGACAGCTGCGTCCTGCAGAAGTTCTCTGATGACTCTGCCATCATCGGTCTCATCATGGACGATGACGACGCGGAGTACAGAGGAGTAACGCAGGACTTTGTGGACTGGTGTCACCGGAACCATCTTCTCATCAACACGGAGAAGACCAAGGAGATGGTGGTGGACTTCCGCAGACGCCACTCTACTGCCCCACCACCAGTGAACATCCAGGGAAGGGACATTGAGAGAGTGGACTCTTACAAGTACCTGGGTGTTCATCTGAACAATAAACTGGACTGGACTCATAACACAGATGCACTGTACAGGAAGGGCCAGAGTCGGCTCTATCTCCTGAGGAGACTGCGGTCCTTTGGAGTGAGAGGGCCACTCCTGAGGACCTTCTATGACTCTGTGGTGGCATCAGCCATCCTGTACGGTGTGGTCTGCTGGAGCAGCAGCGTCACAGAGCGGGAGAAGAAGAAACTGGACAAGATCATCAAGAAGTCCAGCTCAGTCCTGGGCTGTCCTCTGGACTCGGTGCAGCAGGTGAGGGACAAGAGGGTCCTGGCTAAACTCATGTCTATGCTGGACCATGAGTGTCACCCCCTGCAGGACGCCCTGTCTGCTCTGGAGAGCAGCATCAGTGACAGACTGATTCACCCTCGCTGTGTGAAGGAGAGGTTTCGCAGGTCTTTCCTTCCTGCTGCTGTCAGACTGTATAATGAACAATGCTAGTCATGTGTCATCCCCATAGCAACCATGTGTCATCTCCATAGTAATAATAACAATGTGCAATATTATTTAAAGTCACTTTACCTGCTATTATTTATTTACCCACCACTGTCCATCACTGCACTGTACACAATCATCTCAGAATCAAAAACACTTGTTGTGCAATGTTCCTGTGCCTTTTAGCTTTACAGTGTTGTGTTTTTTAGTTGATTGTAAATACTTATTATGTATCTTGATTTTGATGCATGCTCTTATTTTCCTTCTGTTTCTGTAACTTGCGTTGTGACACTGCAATTTCCCTATTGTGGCACAAATAAAGGATTATCTTATCTTATCTTATCTTATCTTATCATGTGAAAGCTCAGAACCTCCAGAATCCCCTCCCTGAGCTGCAGAGGCTGCACTAGCACTGATTCATGACTGGCTGCAGGTGCTGCGGTTTAAATAGTAACCATTTAGATCAGACAGAGGCGTTTTAGGTGTTTAACCAACTGGATTTCAGGATTGAAATGGCAACCCAAATGAGAGAATATGAGGCTCATTCTGCTTTCTGATTGGATAATCCTCTTGAGAACCAATGGTTTTGTTATTAAAAATAAACCAGCATTATAACTGTTATCAGTAAAAGAAATATTTGATATGAACGTGTTTACCTCGTCTCAGGGAACACAGATGATGAAATTTGATATACAAATGCTACACACCACATTCAAATACATAGTAATAATAACTGTACATCTGTGGCACACATGAACACGTGCATTAGCAAACAAGACAGAAGCTTGACTGACAGAAGGGCACGAGGAGCTGTGACTCTATGGGGCCCTCTACTGGTGCTAAAGCAACACCACAGTTCTGTCCTGTGAGAATACAACTACCAGTGCGACTGGATATAGACTTTATTTCATGAGTCAAACTGTAGACGGGCTCAGATGATGGTTGTGTTCTGTGTGTGTGAGATGTAGGATGTTACTGTCAGGATCCTCAGCTTCTGAACATCTGGAGTGATTCATGTCATCAAAGCTCTGCCAAATGGTGTTCAAAGTCAAATTGCCCACAATGCACTGCAACTTTTATTTATTTTATTGCATTTTATTGATTATATGCTTATTTATTTAAGCAGTAAAATGCATTTTTATAAAAGAAATCACTGTGTTTTATCCCGTTTGATCTGGTAACGTTCCACACACGCTCCAGACCCTGAGCAGGACACTTGGCTCTGCTTCAGAAGAGCCGACTCCAGAGGAGAGCCACAGAGTGATCTTTGGACGAAGGATCGTGGGAATTGAGAAACACCCACAGAGTTTTATCTTTGTGGTGATGGCTGTTCTGAAAACTCAGTAAATCCACTCCTGCTCACCCACTGCACCAGACTATAGAGGGACAGAGGAGATAATACTCCCTACAACTGTACAACTCACCCACTGCACCAGACTATAGAGGGACAGAGGAGATAATACTCCCTACAACTGTACAACTCACCCACTGCACCAGACTATAGAGGGACAGAGGAGATAATACTCCCTACAACTGTACAACTCACCCACTGCACCAGACTATAGAGGGACAGAGGAGATAATACTCCCTACAACTGTACAACTCACCCACTGCACCAGACTATAGAGGGACAGATAATACTCCCTACAACTGTACAACAACTCACCCACTGCACCAGACTATAGAGGGACAGAGGAGATAATACTCCCTACAACTGTACAACAACTCACCCACTGCACCAGACTATAGAGGGACAGAGGAGATAATACTCCCTACAACTGTACAACAACTCACCCACTGCACCAGACTATAGAGGGACAGAGGAGCTCATTCTCCAAGAGGCTCCTACAGCTCCGCTCAAACAGTGAGAGATACAGGACTACATTCATACTATAATACTCCCTACGCAGAGTGTTTGCACTGTCGTTCTCGTCTCTTGTTTATAGCTGTGATTTTATAGTTTATTTTATATTTTATTACTTATTTTTCTATTTTATTTTGACTTGTACATATACATTTTTATAATTATGTCTCATTTGACTCCTGTCTCTTGCTCTTTTTTGCTACACCATCTATTTTTGTTACTTTTTGATGAGTGAGCTACTGTATCCAAATCATTTCCCTTGTGGATCAATAAAGTTTGTAAAGTCTAAGTCTAAAATCAGTGACGTCTCGATGAGCAGAAGACAGTCTTTGTTAAATTGTTCTGTGTGTGTAATGTCTTTATCTTTGTGACGGAGACAATAAATTATGAAATAACTATCAATCAATCATTCAAACTTTATTTATAAAGCGCTTTCATACAAAAAATGAAACTTTGCTGTGCTTTACAGTGATTAAAAACAATTTCCTTCCAGAGGGTTCCAACAGAGGAAACACTGGAAATCCCAAAAATGATAAAGGAATATGAGCTAACAGTACACCTAAAATAAATAAATATAATAAAATATGTATAATAAAACAAGTAAAAGTATAACATTTCAGTCAAGCTAAGCTAAACAGGTGGGTCTTGAGCCTGCTCTTAAAAACATTATCATAAAAACAGTTCTGAAAGATAAGAACGTCCAAGACCATTAAGACATTTAAAAACCAGTAAAAGAACTTTCAAATCGATCCTGAAACTCACAGGGAGCCAATGTAGTGATTTTAAAACCGGTGTAATGTGGTCCCGCCCTCTGGGCCTAGTCAGGACATGAGCTGCTGAATTTTGTAATAATTGTTAACCTGAAATACTCTTTTTGGGAAGACCAGAGAGCAGAGAACCAACTTTACTGGTTCTCTGCTCTCTGGTCTTCCCAAAAAGATGATCATTTTGACTGAATGCATAAAGCCTAGAGCCTAGAGCCAGGAACCCACTCACTGACTGGTTTATTCCAACAGTGGTTATATCTTAAACATGTTTTTTTTTTTTAATGTAAATATTTGTTTACCAAGGTTTGTTTGTGAATTTTCAGAATCTCAAATTACAATGAGACAAGAATCATTCAGCTTTAGTAAATATAGCCATAGAATTTGCTGTTATACAACTTAAAGTATAGAAAATGTATTCATGAATAAATAACACCATCAGAGGGCGCAAGGACTCCATCAGCCGGTGCACTCAGGAGTAAAGCTGTTTAAATCAGGCTAATAACCATATGTGGAAATGAAAATGAAAAATGGAAATTGAGATATTCTGATTCTGGGAACTTTCAGGGAGTTTTTTCAACAAGCATGCTATTGCACACTTCCTGATACTCAGACAGTACAACACTTCATAATTAGATGCAAACTGTACAGAACAGAGCTGCTTATACAATATAACTGTACTGGGGCAAGACGCATTTTGCATGTTATAATGTTGTTTTCTCATCAAAAACAGACCTGGAGTTGTTTTGTTTCACACATTTCAGTTTCAGTAACCCTGCATTATTAGTCTGTTTACATGTCAAAAGCTCAAAATGCTTTGTTCCAACTTGTGATGTCATAAAGAGTTAGTTTTCATATTAACAGCTAGATTTTACCTTTAGTTCAGCAGAGATCGGCAATTCCAGGGATGAAATTATCCAAATTATACTACCGAATGTGTTCGGAGTTTAAAAACACAGCGGAACAATTCCTGTATCACATGACATCACAAGGTGGAACAGAGGGTTTTCTGTTTGAGAAAAGCGTAAATATGCAGGATTTGTATGTCAAACATGTGTGAATGAAACAAAATACAACTCCAGATCTGTTTGTGATGAGGAAACAACATTAGAACAGATCAGAAAATAATAATGTAATATGGACCCTTTACGGTAAATATACAAGATTTGACAAACACGAATGAAACAAAACACAACTCCAGACATGTTTTAATGAGGAAACCACAATTACAAATTCCTAATTCAATACGGGATAACCTAAGACCTTTCAACACAAGACCCGTCCATGAGAAAACTGTGAGACTCCATTACATAAACACCACACTAGCCTCCTCCCTGTATTCCCAGCACTCCCTGTCCTCTGATGTGTCCCTCTGGAGAAGTCTCTGGCTCTGGGGCTTTTGGATGGAGCCAGAGTTCTTGTGATAAACGCGGATCGGCAGCGGCCCCCATGTGGGCTTATATAAAGACCATGTGACCCAGCAGACAAGACACAGCCATTGTTAAAGGACGCATCTCCCAGTGTCAGAGGCCAACAGGCACTAACCGCCTCAGCCTTCAACTCACACTTCAAACAACGCCAGGCTTTTACAGCACCACCAGGAAAACACAGAGCCAGAAATGGATACTTTGCATTTGATTCATCAACATGCCCTGGCGGTGTGATGCTAACTGTAGGCACTGTTCTGTTTGAAGCTCTGTTACTCAAGTTAGACTTTAATCTGAGCTTTGTTTTAACATAATCTGACCATTAAGTGCTGATTTAGAAGGAACTACAACAGGTGATCTGATTTGTGCTGTTCAAGTCCCTCTCAAATAACATTACAGTCACAAGCTAACAGCATTAATGGTTTTTCAGTTAGTCACTCTCATCTTTTTATTTGAAAATCAAACACCTAAACTGGACCATGATCGTACTGATCCTGACTCCTCCTGACGATGTGCTTTTCTTGAGTTGTGTGGATTGAGTCACCATGGTAACTGCCTACCATTCCTCCAAAAATACATGCAGAAGTAACTGCATGGAGCAGTATAATTGAGGATTTTCTCACAAATATTGTAACTGTATCAAGGTGCACTGAGTAAACATTTCTCTAGTCGTGTCTGTCACCTGCTTGTCTCCATGGAGATGTTATTACTTAGCTTTGAATGTTCCACAGTGTGGCATTAAACTCTCTATTTTCACAGGAACAAGAAAACACCACCAGCCCAAGTTACAGATCAGATCTGTGGAATGACAACCCCACTCACAGTAAGAATGCATGATTTTCAAAATATTTCATCCAGTTTTCAGAATAATAATAAAAATAAAGAATTGGACCGTTGCCAAAGCAATTAACAATGTAAAACAAAATATTTCTTTTGAATGGAAATGTTAAATCATTATTCAATTCACAATACACATTTGAGAAATCAGTACTCAATCAATACTATTAAAAATGTTACCTTTTATTATCTTTGTAGTATCAAAACCCATATTGAGCATCAATACTTTTCCTTCAGAAATAAAATTTGAAATTTTAGTAGGATTTCAAAGTGAGCTATAGGATCTTTAATATTTCACAGATCTGTGGCCTCACATATGAAGTAAACATGTTCACATCCATTCATCATTTTACTGATAACAACTGTAATGCTGATTTATCAGAATCAGAATCAGAATCAGAAATCAGAAAAGCTTTTATTGCTATTGTCAGTGAACACAATTCACAGACTAGGAACTTGCTTTGGTGATAAGGTGCAACATAGAACACTGAATAATAATAATAATAATAATAATAATAATAATAATAATAATAATAATACAAGTAGAGATATCACAGTTATAAAGGATAATAATAATAATAATGATAATAAAGTATCACTATTTGAATAAAGTAAGAGCATGCAAAAAGATTAAGATATATAATAAAAATAAAAATATTCAAGTATATACAGAGCATCAGAACAACAGTGCAAACCGACAGTGCAAAAGAGCAAGTGACGTGACATGACTTATTTAAAGTGACTGGTATTATAAAGTGTCCTTAGTACAGGTGTTATAAGTGTTCATAAAGTGTTTATGAGTCCAACGGCAGAGGGGAAGAAACTGTTCTTATGGCGAGAGGTTCTGGTCCGTATGGACCGTAGCCTTCTGCCAGAGGGAAGTGGCTCGAATAGTCCATGTCCAGGGTGAGAGGGGTCAGCTGCTATCCGGCCTGCACGCCCCCGAGTCCTGGAGACGTACAGGTCCTGGAGAGATGGAAGGCTACAGCCGATCACCTTCTCAGCAGAGCGCACAATGCGCTGCAGTCTCTGTCTGTCCCTGGCAGTGGCCCCAGCGTACCAGACAGTGATGGAGGAGGTGAGGATGGACTCAATGATGGCCGTGTAAAACTGCACCATCATCTGGGCAGGCAGCTTGGCTTTCCTCAGCTGCCGCAGGAAGTACATCCTCTGCTGGGCTTTCTTGATGAGGGAGCTGATGGTCGGCTCCCACTTGAGGTCGTGGGTGATGCAGGTGCCCAGGAAGCGGAAGGAGTCCACAGTGGTGATGGAGGAGTCTGTCAGGGTGAGGAGAGGCAGGGGGGCTGTGACTTTCCTGAAGTCCACGATCATCTCCACTGTCTTCTGGGCGTTGAGCTCCAGGTTGTTGCTGCTGCACCAGGACACCAGCCGGTCCACCTCCCTCCTGTAGGCAGACTCATCGCTGTCCGAGATGAGCCCGATGAGGGTGGTGTCATCAGCAAACTTAACCAGTTTCACGGAGTCGTGGCTGGAGGTGCAGCAGTTGGTGTACAGGGAGAAGAGCAGGGGAGAAAGTACACAGCCCTGTGGAGATCCTGTGCTTATAGTCCGAATGTCCGAGACATTCTTCCCCAGCCGCACGCACTGCCTCCGGTCCGTCAGGAAGTCAGTGATCCACCTGCAGGTGGAGTCAGGCACGTTGAGCTGGGCGAGCTTGTCCTGGAGCAGAGCAGGGAGGATGGTGTTGAATGCAGAGCTGAAGTCCACAAACAGGATCCTGGCGTAGGTTCCCGGGGAGTCCAGATGCTGAAGGATGAAGTGGAGGGCCAGGTTGATGGCGTCGTCTACAGACCGATTGGCTCTGTAGGCGAACTGCAGAGGGTCCAGGAGGGGGGAGGTGAAGGACTTGAGGTGAGGCAGAACCAGGCGCTCAAATGACTTCATGACTACAGACGTCAGCGCCACAGGCCTGTAGTCGTTAAGTCCGGTGATCCTGGGCTTCTTGGGGATGGGAACAATGGTGGACAGCTTGAAGCAGGCTGGGACATGACATTTTGTGGTTTCATAGATGGACGAGATGTGCAGATTATTCAAACATGGTTGTAAATGCATGGGATTGCTCATATTTAGTTTTCCCAAGACTTAACATAAGGTTTTAACCCAGATGCCCTTCCTGGTTACAGCTCTATCTGTCTTAATTTTAATCAAACGTATAAATGGCATGTTTTATGTATGTGAGTTAATGTCGATAACTGCATACAAAATCAATATTCTAAACACAGCTCAGGGAGACAGCGTGTGGTGACCCAGCGGTGAGAGGAAGCAACGACGTCACAGGATCATATATTTATAGCATCTGGACAATAATATGCATAACTGAGCCATCATCGTCAAGCAAAGTGAATGTATTTCATGAGCTGGAGCTAATTTTGTGTATTTACGGATAATTTGAAAGTGCCACTCTTGGGACTGTGTCAATATGTCAATGAGAAGGCCGGCACGCACATGCATTAGCTGTGTTAGCGTCGCTTACACACGCTCAGGGATCAATGGTGATAATCTGACTATTTACTGTGGTTGCAGCAGAACACTAATATGTCCCATTAAAGGATCTATACAACAATATTACACAATACTGACTTGTATGAGCTTTAAGTCATGTTAGAATGTTGTTACCTCCTCAAAACAGACCTGGGGTTGTGTTTTGTTTCATTCACACGTTTGACTAATCCTACTTTTTACCTTTTGTTCAGCAGAGATGGACAATTCCAGGTCTGACATTGTCCAAATGATTCTAGTGAAGGTGTATGGAGTTTAAAAACACAGTGGAGCACTTCCTGTAATTACAACATGACATCACAAGGTGGAGAGAAAGAAGTTGTTTTATGCCACCAAACAAACCAGTAAAATATTGTATAGTTGAGAAGTAGAACTTATACCTACTTATACTATAGACATGTAGTAGCAGCAGCAGCAGCAATAGCAGTAGTAGTAGTTTCAGAAAGCAAAAGAAATATCAATAGTAGTAAGTAAAAGTAGTAGTAGTAGTAAAGCAGTAGTAGGTTAGTAGTAGTAGTAGTAGCAGTAGCAGTAGTAACAGTAGTAGCAGTAGTAGTAGCAGCAGCAGTAGCAGCAACAGTAGTAGCAGTATAGTAGTAGGGCTTTCATTCAAATACAGGTGTTTTTATTGCTAATAATACCTAATAAAAACACATTCTTAATATGGTCGGGCTCGTCTCTCCACTGATCTGACATGTAACATGGCCTAGCGGAGTGACTTTGCTTGTCTCCAGAGATCTGTTTAATGCCTTATACTGTGGAGCATTATAGGCAAAGAAATAACATCGCTATGGAGACAAGAACAGGTGACAGACCCTCCATTATAAAGTTTCAGTGTACCTTTAAAAGAGTACATTTTGTTTCTATACTTGTACTGCATTTTAACCTGCTTTTCAACATGCAAAAATAGAAATCACATATATAGTCCGCTTTATGGTTCCACTTTGGTTTAGAATTGCTTCGAAAATGTCTGTAATTTTTATATGGAAGATAATTTGTTTAGATTTTGAATTTTACATAACACTGAATTTCTCACTTTGAATTTTTTAATTCTGAAAAAATTATTTTTATTCATAGACACGTGTGTCTATGTAGACTCGTACATAGACACAGTCCTGCAAAAGGTGGGAATATCAGGCTTTTCAGGATGTCTAGAGCACACCTCCATGATCTGGCACCAAATTCAAGAGGCCAAAAGGGAATCCAAGGACCTGCATGTGGTTTTTCTAGATCTCGCAAATGCCTTTGGATCTGTCCCCCATATGGTAATTTTGGCTGCTTTCAACTACTTTAGCTTGTCAAAAGCCATAATCAATCTGGTCCAATCCAACTTTCAGAATATACAACTCTTCCTCACAATAGATCAATACACCACTGTGGCAATCCTTGAAAGTAGGAATCATGGCTTTCCCTTGGCCAATGGCTATGGAGGTCATCATTTGTGCTTCATATTGGGTGGACTGAGGAGAGCGAACATCAGAGGGACTTAGGCTCCCCCCAATTAGAGCGTATATGGATGACCTGACCACTCTAACAACCACCAAGGCGTGCACCTGACGACTCCTAGGCAAGCTGCAAGACGACATCTAATGGGCCCGGATGAAGATCAAGCCCTGCAAGTCCAGGAGTGTGTCAATCGTTAAAGGAAAACTAGAGGAGCACCGGATCTACATTGGCGAAGAGCCAATACCAACAGTGACAGAGAACCTGGTTGGACAATGGTATGATGATGCTTCACTGAAGGATTCCGTGCAAGTGGACTAGGTACGAGAAGACACCCTCAGTGGCCTCTAATATGGCCCTTGACAGTCTACGATGTCCCATTCTACAAGGTTGAAAAGTTGGAGCGGCTGGTTAGCTCCTACACTAAGAAGTGGCTTGGCCTCCCTAAGTGCTTCCAACTCAGCACTGTATGGAAGAGGAATTCTGGAGCTACCACTGTCTAGTCTGAGGAGTTCAAGTGTGCCAAAGTGAGGCTTCAAATGACCCTTGAAGAATCTGCTCTTAGACATCAAGACATTGTTGGACATGTACAGCAAGGCTTGGAGCTGGAGAAAACAGACCCTTCTTGAATAAAGCAACTCCTAAACAATGAGGTGCGCCGACAAGAGCAGGCACTAAGACATACAATGGCAGTCTCACAGGGGAAACAGGGCCAGTGGGTGAAATGGGAATGGAGGCTTACCGAGCCAGCTTCCTTATTCAATCAGTATATGAAGTTCTTCCATCTCCAACTAACCTCCATCAATGGTATGAAGAGGACCCTACATGTGCACTGTGCCCTTCTCCAGCCAGCCTAAAGCATGTCTTGGTTGCTTGCAAGACAAGCTTGTCGCAAGGTAAATACACATGGCGACATAACCAGGTGCTAAATTGCTTGCTAGCTTGGAAACCAAATGAACCGCAACAAACTCCTTACCACTGGTGCCAGGCAAGCACACAGCCACAATAGCTTTTGTCTGTGTAGATGCAACGCAGATGATGACTCAGGTATCCCGACCACATCCTGGAATGCTCAGTGAAGCGCGGGATTGGAAGCTACTGGTAGATCTTAACCAGTGCCTGTCCTTTCCTATAGAGATTGCAGCAACAAATTTAAGACTTGATCTCGTGTTCTGGTCCTGTTCCCTGTACACAGCCTTTTTAATTGAACTGACAGTGCCATGGGAAGATTCAGTGGAGGAGGCCTACGAAACCCACGGGGTCAAATTTGGCCGCTGTTAATTGCTGCTACCCAAAATGAAAAAAATAAAAAAAAATTGTCAAATTTAACCTCAAAAGTCCAGAGTTCCACTTCTGGCCTGTGCATAAAGACACCTTGTGGATGAATACTGAACTGACACGAGCCAGAGTGGTAGTGACAAGATGGCTCACCACATGGTGTTTTTTTTTTAACTGGAAACCTACCCAAACAAAATCATTTTCTCAGCAAACCAGCAGTAGGTAAAATTGTGTATTTTTTGTTAATCTATTTTGTATTAGCCTGCAGAATGCCTAGAAGTACTTTTTATATTCTTTTTGGATAAATTAGTGACTCTGAGCTAGTTCAAAAAATGATGTGCCAAAAATGACCCTCTGGGTGTATGGCTGAAAAAATGACAGGTTAAAAATGACCCTTTGGTTCTTTGAGTGGCTTCATAGATGGAGAATGGTGACAGTCCTGTATTTGGCTAAAGCCTTGAAATAAATTCATTCGTAGATTATAATGCAACAATTTAGAAAAAAAGTATGATAATATATATAAATAGAGTATATTAAAAGCATAATAGTATATATAAATAGTATAATTAGTATATTGGCTACTGTATATATAGAAACCTATAGCCATGCATGTAAATACATTACTATATAAAGGGGTCTATTGATTCTATTGATTTATTTCATTCAATACCAAGTGTCTGTGGATATATTTTACTTAGTTACCTAAGTAGTATAGGGACTAATAAAGTAAAATCTATTATCTTTTCAGGGAGTATGGCTGCTCCCTTTTCAGCACAGGGAAAGCAACAGGTAAAGTTCACTGTAAGACGAGTATTAGAGCAATTTGAAGCTGATGATAGTAACTCTGGCCCTGAAGTGGACAGCAATAATTATTTCAACCACATGAAAGTGATGATGGTGAATCTTCTGTCCAAGACAATGACTCGTCCAGTGATGAAGATGTGCCGTTTGCCGAGACTGCTAGCCCACATACGAAGCCAAATCGTGCTGCAAAAACTTACAGGTGGCAAATGACAGGCAGTGAGTTGCCTGACATGAACTTTCTAGGTGAACAGGTTGAGTCGTACCAGGATGCCACGACAGACACACCACTGGTTTACTTTCGTCGCGTCGTTTCCCTTGATATGTTGGAAAAATATTGTTGAGGATACCAACTGACACAGTGTTCAAAAGCATGGGAAATGTGTAGACACTTCAGTAAAGGAAATGGAACAAGTTCTAGGAATGTATCTCAGGATGGAATTAGTTCAGATGTCTGGAGTACGTCAGTACTGGGAAAGTGAAGTTCGTTATAGGAAAGTGAAGTTCGTTATGGGCCTGTGGCCGACGTAATGAGTCGCAACCGATTCAACCTGCTACTCTCTGTCATCCACTTTGAAGACAACAAAGTGGCCAGTGAAGAAGTAAAATAGGATTGACTTTGGAAACTGAGACCATTTTTGGATTCTTTTCGGAGACCATGTCTGACTATAGCTCCTTGCCAAAAACAGTCCATCGATGAAATGATGGTGGCCGTACAAAGGGAAATTTGGC
Organism: Taenioides sp. WSHXM2023; assembly: GCA_029959045.1. Classification (NCBI taxonomy): domain Eukaryota; kingdom Metazoa; phylum Chordata; class Actinopteri; order Gobiiformes; family Gobiidae; genus Taenioides; species Taenioides sp. WSHXM2023. The sequence continues at coordinate 28,950,331 of CM057096.1, forward strand.
CTCCTGCACGACTTTGACATGTATCAGGGAAAACGTGGTGGCAATGAACAAAAAAGGAAGAGTCAGTTGGGAATTGGTGGAGATATTGTGGTGAAGCTATGCGAATCGCTTGCAGAGCAAAGCAAAAGACAACATTGTTAAATGTAGCTGTGTGGTTGACTGATTATTTTCCTAAATTTAAAATACTTTGCATTGACAGTGTTTGTTATTGTGATTCTTTGAAATGATACGCCTAAAACCCAATGGGTCAGATTTGACCCTAATCCTAAATTAGGGAATAAAGGGTTAAAATTGAAAAAGTGGATATTTTGGTGTTCAGTGAACTTATAGCATTCATTTAATGCATAGTTCATAATTTTCCAAAGAAAAAAAGGGTTCTTGGGTTCTCCAGGGTTAAAATACTCTGAGCTGGCAGCTGATGTAGAACAACGTGGGTGGAAGATCCAGGTCTACCCAGTACAAGTTGGCTGCAGAGTCAAACTCTTGAAGGACCTGGGCATACGAGGAGTTTTACAACAGATAATCAAGTCTCTTTTGGGTGCTGCAGAAGAGTCCAGTCGATGGCTCTGGATTAAAAGAAGGGATGGTAATTGGGTCTGTAGAAAGCAGCAGAAGAGCTAAGGGGAATCCTGTGCAGAGGGGGGCACACCTGGGACGCCAGATGTTGCTGATGAGCCCTCTGGAGGTGTTGTGGGTTTATCATTGAAACACCGGTGAAAGAGGGCACCCACCTGATGACTCCAATGAAGCGATCCTCTTCACTAGTCTCATCCTTATCTCATCAAGTTATTTCACAGGGATTTCCTCACCTCAGGAAATGTTAGAGATTGTACTATCTAGTCCTTTATTCAGAGATTCTGAATTTTAGTTGCTGAAATTTTAAGTATACTTTTTCAATATGTTTCAATTCAAATCGCAGTAAAAAATTTTACAGCAAAGATCCAAGATGCCAAGGCAGAAGCAATCGATCCTGTGTGAGTGAGGGGGAGGCTGTTTCCTAATGGTTCTCATCTGTGGGCAGGGTTTACACTTAAGAAATAAAAGAGATGAGGATTTGACGAGGATAATTCTGACCAATCAGATTGCTTCACTGCATCATTTCCTGCTTGTTACTATGTTAGATCAGATCATTTTAGATCGATTGCTTCTGCCTTGGCATTTTGGATCTTTGCAGTGATTTTTTTTTCACTGCAAATTTCACACTCTGAATTTTGACTGTTGAATTTGAGGGCTTGGAAATATTTGTGCTGAATATTTAAAAGGTGATTTTTTTTTTTTAGAATGAATTTTAAACACTTTGAAAATGAACACTTAAAATTTCAGCAACTAAAAATTCAGAATAAAATTGTTTTTTCAGAGTTAAAAAAAAATCAAAGTGAGAAATTCAACGGTATTTAAAAATTAAAAACCTGATGAAGCAAATTATCTTCCATATTTTTGTTCTTATAAAATTTTGTTATGAAACTTGTTTTTTTGCAACCCTCCATAGACTTCTCCATACAGCTCTATTCAGTCGAACCTAATTTACCCCATAGCCGCAATGTAAACATCCACCCCCTATCCCTGCTTGCAGTTTTAACCCAAAAATAGCTCCTCTCTGGCCCTGTTTCCGGCCCCTGCTCCTCCAAATTAATTAAAGTGCACTCGTAAATATCCTTGGCCATGGTTTTGGGGCTGTAAAAATAACCACCCAATATCATTAAGAGGGGCGGGGTCAGACCTTCCGAGCGCCCCCGCAGCGCTGGATCAGGTGACCGGGTACAGCGGCTCCACAGACCGGCCTCAGCGCCCCTCGGCACCGGGGGGAGGGAGGAGGAGGAGGCGGGGGTCTTGGCTGGTGTTGAGCACGGTTCGCAGCGTGTAGTAGCGGTTCATTGCAGCAGCAGAAGCAGTTGGACTTGTGGATAGCGATGAAGGCTATGCTAAAGAAGAGGCTATGGACTGATTAGCCGAGTGACCATTGGAGCCGTGCGCACACTTGGATCTTTGTTGTCACTCCAAACATGGACGAACCGAATATTCTGAGACGCCGTGGACTTCAGGTAGCGTGGCAGTTTCACGACAACAGTTGTAATTTTGTGTCATGACATTGGCTTAAAAATAATCTATCTTTTTCAATGCAGCAACTACATGTGCATTGGACGTCTGTTTTTACGCACGAAATTTAGCCTTGAAACTCAACTAAACGAATGCCGACGTGTTATCTGAAACAGTTCTAATTATTTTCAGGGTAATTAATTGCGCTTTTCATTATTTATTTTGTGTAATACAGCGACTACGTGTGCATTTGACGTTTGTTTTTACGCACGATATGTGGAAAAACTCAATGAATGCCAACGCGTAACTGTTATCTGAAACAATTCTAGTTATTTTCGAGCTAATTGTGTCTTGCAGCGTTAATTAGGGATATTGGTAAGTGAAAGATGCTGGTACATTACTTAATGTCAGGTTGCCTTGGAGACAGTGGAATAGAATTGCACGGCGTAAAACGTGATTGGCAGAAAAACAGGCTTCTAAGCTGCGTGTGTTACGGGTGCCATGTTTACCAGTCGTGTAGGCATCTCCAGAATGGATGGATGGATGCGAGGAGAAGTCACGCGTTTCTGCTGACTACTTCATTCATGGGTAGAAGCAGTGCCATTGTTTTCAACCATAGACTCCCTCTGTTATTCATAATAATCAAAAGATCAGTATCAGTAACATGTCATTTAAAACAATGTATGCCATTTAGTTCCCTCTTTGTCGTTGTTCCTTTTTGTACTTGAAGGGAAGCAATTTTTTGTGACATGCTTAGATACCCTGTTTAGTCCTGTTATGGAGACCTTTTTTAGTCCTGGTTTAGTCCAGCCTTTTAGTGGTTTAGCCTTCTTAGTCTTGTTTTGTCTATAGTGGTCCAAGGGTGTATACTAGTCTATGTGTTCTTATACTTTCATTCTCATTCTAAAGCTATTCAGGAAAGGTTCATTTCCACCTGTTCAAATGAGTGTTATCTAGTTTCGATATTAGTTTTAGTATCGATTAGTATCTGATTTTCATTACTTTTGATAACCCCGGGATGCAATTAGGCTGACATATTTTGATACCCAGTTATGGAGACTTTTTTTGGCCTGGTTTAGTCCAGCCTTTTACTGGTTTTAGCCTTCTTAGTCCTGTTTTGTCCTGGCTTGGTTTTTTTTTTTTTAATTCATTGATTCATTTAGAAAAGGGACAGTAGGCCCACATGATACATATTGGCCAAAATCATAGGCCCAAGCTTTTTGAAGTGATTTTGTGGCTTTGTGACTGACATAAGTGTTAGTATTAGGTAACAATAACTGAAATATCGTGATATTGTATCGTCAAAAGTCTCACAATATCATGGGCCATCACAGTATATTGTACTACAAGTGTTTTTGCTTAAATTCATTGTTATGGTGCTACAATAGCAAAAAACCAAACAAAAAAAAACTATATAGTCCATGATCCTTTGCTCCGTTTCAGTGCAGACCACATGAAGAAATAGCTGTTATTAAGCACTTTTATATCTTAATTATTTTTTTTATAATTTTAGGCTTGTCAAGTCATTTAAAACGGAAAAAGTTGTATATTCACAATTTTCTTAGCCTCCACAAAATATTACAATAAACATCGTGCAGTGAGGTTTGGATATCGTTACATCCCAACTAGTTAGTATATAATTTCTCATCTGTTAGTATTATCTTTTTGTATGAAAGCGTGATCCCATGTTGTACACTTCTCGGTACAGTTTTTTGTGTTGAAAATGTGAAAAGATGACGTGGGCCATTATTTCTGATTTTAGCCTCAGGGGGAGTTCCATGTGTCGTCCCTGAGGAGGATGATGGACATTAAAGTCACAGTGACATAAAACACAGCAAAGCATCACAAACATTAGCCTCACAGATAACAATAATCACATTAGAATCAAACAGCAGCAAGCTAAACACAGTACAGGGGCAGGAGCAGGCAGGAGTAGGCAGGAGCAGAGCAGGAGCAGACAGGAGCAGGCCAAAAGCAGGCAGGAGCATACAGGAATAGGCAGGAGCAAACAGGAGAAGAGCAGGAGCAGAAAGGAGCAGACAGGAGTAGGCAGGAGCAGACAGGAATAGGCAGGAGCAGACAGGAGTAGGCAGGAGCAGACAGGAGCATTGCAGGAGCAGACAGGAGCATTGCAGGAGCAGGCAGGAGCAGACAGGAGAAGAGCAGGAGCAGACAGGAGCATTGCAGGAGCAGACAGGAGAAGAGCAGGAGCATACAGAAGCATTGCAGGAGCAGACAGGAGCATTGCAGGAGCAGGCAGGAGCAGACAGGAGAAGAGCAGGAGCATACAGGAGCATATAAGAGAAGAAGGGAGCAGACAGGAGCAGACAGTACCTGAACCAGAGGAGCAGGCAGGAGCAGACAAGAGCATTGCAGGAGCAGACAGGAGCAGGCCAAAAGCAGGCAGGAGCAGACAGGAGCATTGCAGGAACAGACAGTAGCAGATAGGAGCATACAGGAGAAGACGGGAGCAGACAGGTGCAGACAGTACCTGATCCAGAGGAGCAGACAGGAGCAGGCCAAAGGCAGGCAGGAGCTACAGGAATAGGCAGGAGCAGACAGGAGCAGACAGGAGCAGGGCAGGCGCAGGGCAGGAGCAGGCAGAAGCAGACAGGAGCAGGCCAAGAGCAGGGCAGGAGCATACAGGAGCAGACAGGAGCAGGGCAAGAGCGTTTCAGCAACAGACTCCCTGGAGTTGTCACGTTTCAGAATTCCATAACAGTGTTTGATGAAAAGCAGACGCTCAACACAAAAGTTACACCATTAATGTGTCATAACAACACAGATACAAACTGCAATGGCTGTAAATACAAAGCCTATTTAGGTCATTTAGTCCTCCATATCTGTATGAAAATATCCCGAGGAACAAATATAGTTCTCCACAATGGCATCGTACTGAAATTCATAAGCTCAAACCATGTATAAAAATTTGGTGAGCTTTAAGTTATGTTATAATGTCGTTACCTCATCAAAAACATCCCTGGAGTTGAGTTTTGTTTCATTCACACGTTTGAATAATCTTGCATTATTATATAAGCTCAAAATGCTCTGTTCCAACTTGTGATGTCATGTAGCAGTAGTTTTCAAGTTAAAGGCCACGTTTTATCTTTAGTTCAGTAAAAATTGGTGTTTCCAGGGCTGAAATGATCCAAATGATTCTAGTGAAGGTGTGTGGAGTTTAAAAACACAGTGGAGCACTTCTTGTATTACCACATGATGTCACAAGGTGGAACAGGGTGTTTTCAGTTTGAGAAAAGAACTCATCCTAAATATGCAAGGTTTGTGTGTGAATGAAACAAAACACAACTCCAGATATGTTTTTGATGAAGAAATAACATTATAACATAGATCAGGAAAGAGCATTATATGTGCCCTTTAAAAGTCTCCTTCCATATAACTACGCTTTCATTCATTTCCACATATCCACGCATTATAACCTAAATCCTTCAGTTATAAATGCCGTCACTGTCTGTGCAAATAACATTCTCTGCGCCTTGGCCTAGTTCTGCACAAGTGGGTTTTGTGGTCACTGTGCATCCTGTAGCTACGGCAAACACAAAGGGACAAATCAATCATACAGTTATCATCGTTGCGGCTGTGAAGAAGCTTTTGCAGCATGAAAAAAAGTGTGTGCGAATCGATAGCACATCCGACGGGCCTGGTCTGATAATGCAATAGGTGACAATTATGGGATGGATTATTGAGATGAAATTGTCAATAAAGATAATTGGGGAACAGAACATAGCAACGGGAATAGAATTGGAATGTATGTTGTTGTCATAGAAACACAGAAGTTACAACAAGATATTCAAAAAAATTCATCATAAATAGTTATTACTTTTTTTTTTTTTTTTCAAAACTAAGAAGGAATATTCAAATCAATAGAATAATGTATGTCCTATGATAATAACAGTGAAATTATGCATTGTTGCCAAATATTTCTAATGAAAACTGGGACTATTTTCTGAAATATAAAATCATTTTAAAGGTGCATTGCATAACTTTTTTGGTGAAGGGTCCATCACCTGCTTGTTTCAATGGAGATGTTATTGCTTTGCCTAGAATGTTCCATGGTACAACATTAATCACCTCTGTCTAACGTTAATTCATTGCATGTGTTTGTATTGCTCAAAAATAGAATAATTCTCTTTGTGAATAGGGTTGCCTCTCCACAGATCTGACCTGTAATGTGTAATATAGTTGTCTCACTAGTGATAGATAGGTTTAATCTCTACCGTGGAACATTCTAGACAAAGCAATATCATCTTCATGAAGACAAGCAGGTGACGGTGCCTCCACCAGAAAAGTTGCGTACCTTTAAAAATGATTTTATATTTCAGAAAATAGTCCCAGTTTTCATTATTTCTACCCATATTTAGCAATTCCCCTATGTAAGGATCTAAATTCAGACTCTAACCAGGTCTAAACAAGAACTAAGGACTACTAAAACCGGAGAAAACCAGGACTACAATGGCTAAACCAGGACTCTTAGAAAAAAATGTTATCATCTATTCATGTTTGACTAATTTAGCAATCTCCCAAGCCCCATTCAAACCCTCTTTACTGTTAGCTGTAAGATTCTGTCCTTTGCTCCGCCCACAGGCCTACGTCACCCATGCTCCCACACGACGATTCTCCATAAAAGTAAAAAAACAGGACACAAAACAATACCCTATAACTTCGCAAACAGTAGTTTAATTAGCGGGATACATGTGTTGTTGTGATTGCGCTCTGAACGGGGAGCGACTTAACATGGGGAGCAAAGGAAGGGGACTCAGACTCAGAGCACCAAAAACAAAACTGAAACAACTAACTGCATTCTCAAAACGAATGTTATTGTTATTGTTAGCAGTTAATACTCCATAGAAGTACAATAATCCTTCTTAAAAGAATACTCCAAACAAAGCATTAATTATCACTGTGTCCGTGGTGTTCACGCTACCAGAAGTGCATCTTTAATTACCACTTATTTAGACAAAATCGACAGATGAAAACAAAACAGGAGTGAATTGAAGTGCCCTAACACTGCCTCGTACAAAGCTGAATTTGAGTCCCATCCCCAGAGCACACACAGACAAAGGGCTGCCTGTCAATAAAAGAATGCCAATGATTTCATTTCTACAGAGAGGCGGCAAAAAAACACACGGAAAAGAGGGACATTCTAACCACGGCGTGCATCTTGTCCTAAATCAGTTAAGTATGTGTGCGAGCTGTATGGTATAGATGGTTGGTTGGTGGTTGGTGTCTTCAGGGCCGGCCCAAGCCTTTATGGGGCCCTAAGCAGAATTTGATTTGGGGGCCCCCCACACCACCAAAACTGCACTACTAGCTGCTTTATCATTTTATAGGCTACACAGTTAGTCTAAGACACCCACTATCATCTGCGTTTTTAGTTGGTTTACATTACACTGTAACTTGTGTCATTATGGCTATTGCAACATAAAATATTCAGAGTGATGTGTGGCATGTTAAACTATTTGTAACACAACAAATCAGCAGACAAGACACTGTATTTACTGTAAACAAGTTAACCAGTTTATTTTCTCTGGTTTTAAAATTTGACACAAATGTGCAAAACATGCAATCCTCAACTACAAAACCATTCCAACTGATCTTGGGGGCCCCCTGGTGGCGTGGGGGCCCTAAGCGGCCGCTTAGTTCACTTATGCCTTCGGCCGGCCCTGGGTGTCTTGCCCAGGGACACAATGATAGCATGTCCACCCTTATATGGAGAGTGTGGGACTATATGTGACTGCTGCTGCTCAGTAGGGTGAGCCATATTGATAAAAAAAATACACTTTTTGTAATAGGGATGTTAAAAGCATAGAAAATCTAATACTAATGGATACGAAAACTAGTATTGAAACTAGATACTCATTTGAGCAGGTATTGATACTAAAAAAGTCACATTTACAGGACAGAAATGAACCTTTCCTGAATGTCTTTAGAATGATGTTGAGCTGTATCAGAACAAGTATAAGAGCACATAGACTGGACTGTCCAAAAGAGGTTTTAAACTTTAAACTTAAGGAACTACACAGTCCCCTGCACTGACAGAGGCTCTGATGTTAGGTGTGAGAACAGCAGTGACACAATAATTACTATACTGACTTATCATTATGGATGTAACAATAATCAAAATATCGTGATATTGTACCATCAAGAGTCTCATGATAATATCTGAGGCCTTCACAATATACAGAATTACAAGTCTCTTTGCTTAAATTAATAGACATGTTGATTTTAATTTGTGATTTTACTGTGTTTCTTAATCTGTGAAGCACTTCCTGCCTTTCCTTGCCATACTGCAGCAATAGCTAAAAAACACAGGGAACTCCATAGACCATGATCCTTTGGGGTTGTCAGTGCAGACTACATGAAAAAAGTAGTCTGCAAAAGCTGTTATTAAGCACTTTAAAAACTTAATTCTTCATATTATAACAGTATCAATGGATTTCCAAGGCTTTTAAAGGAAAAAGTAGCATATTCACAATTCTAAATACTGCAACAAATATCAAACCGTGAGATGAATATCGTGTAAATATCGTATCGAGGGGTTTTGATATCACTTATCATTTAAAATATGAGTGTTTTTAGTGGTCAGTATTTATTTTGAGTACATTTTCTTTGCATTACTGGGAAATTTGTGTTTTTTTTATTTTTTTATTTTTTTATTTTTTTGGTAATATGATAAGATTTGAGTTATAGAAGGTTGAGTTAATAACTTCTGTGACTCATTACAGATGCAAACTAAGTCCTGAAGTGTTTCATTTGTTATTTATTCATTGCAGTTTGTGTTTTTTGACCGTATTATAGATTTAGAACAGTTTTTGTGGTTTAAATCTGCTCATGTGGTTTTGTTTCAGTTTCAGTTTCAGCATTATTGCTTGTATTTACTTCAAGAATATAGTTACAGACATTTAAAGATTCACTGTGTAACTTTTTGGTTGGGGGTCTGTCACCTGCTTGTTTCTATGGAGATGTCACTATTCTGCCTGGAATGTTCCACAGTGTGACATTAAACAGCTCTACTTTACATTTATTCAGTTACAGGTGGTTTTACAGCTCAAAAATCCCTAGAAAAACAGGTATTCTGACTGTGAGTGGGGTCGCCTCTCCACAGATCTGACCTGTAACTTGGTCTGGTTTGGTCTCCATGATATTAAAAAGCTTTAATGCCATGCTGTGAAACATTCCAGACAAAGCAATAACATCCCCATGAAGAAAAGCATTTGACGGAGCCGCCACCAAAAAAGTTACACAATGCACTTTAAAAACAGAATTCTAACATTTACAAAGTTTTCAAAAGTGGAAAAGCTTGCGTTTCTCTATAAATCCACGGTGATGCCATCTCTTTGGTTTCTTGTCTAGGATCTTAATTGCCTGTTTATCTTATAGAGGCTTCAGTGTGGAGTCTGGGCTGGGGTTTGTGGCCATGCTGTGATGAAATGTGAGCGATGTGAGAAAATCATTGCATGCATGTCCAACATAGCAGCGTGGTGTGGTAACTCCTCCTAATAAAAAGGAAAGAGTTCAGATTAGAGTTGACCTTCTAACATACATTATCTTCCTGTTTAAAAGTGCACTATGTACGTTTTTGGTTAGGGGGTCCGTCACCTGCTTGTTTCTATGAGTATGTCACTGCTCAGCTTGAAATGTTCCACTGTATGACTTTAAACAGCTCTGCTTTACATTTATTCAATTACAGGTGGTTTTATATCTCAAAAATACCTAGAAAAACACACATTCTGACTGTGAGCGGGGTCGCCTCTCCACAGATCTGACCTGTAACTTGGTCTGGTTTGGTCTCCATGAAGATAGAAAGGTTTAATGCCATACTGCGAAACATTCCAGGCAAAGCAATAACATCTCCATGGAGGAAAGCATTTGACAGACCCTCCACTAGAAAAGTTACACAGTGCACCTTTAAAAGAACTGCATAATTAAAAAATATTAAAAATACATGTTTTTATTGATACTAGAAAGTGACATCATGCTGGGGGTGTTCTACATGTACTAGCATCTCTATGGTGGAATGTTTAGCAGTTAGTTACCATGGAGACACAATGCACACATAAGCAAACACTGTCAAAAAAGTTTTTAAGATTATCTGAAACTCAAGAAAAAATACAAAATTGATTTAAATAACACATTTTCAGGAGCCTGCGATCAATATGAGCGTTCATGGTCCTGTTTAGGAGTTTCATTTTCTTTTTTTTTTTCAATATTGTATTTATTTGTTCCTTCACAACAGACAGAATAAAGCTGTAACATCCAATTATTTGCATTGAAATATTAACAATATATAGCCAATCAACAAGTATTAGGAGTTTCATTTTCAACAAAAAAGTGAGAACTGAAAAACTGTTGGCTAATACTAGCTAGGTTGTGACTGTAATTTTATCTGAGAGAGACTTGTTTAACTGCACAAATCATCTCATCTGCTGTAGTTCCAACTAAATCAGTTCTTTATGGTCAGATTGTGTTAAATTAAAGATCAGATTAAAGTCTAACTTAATCTAAAGTAACAGATCTTCAGACAGAGCAGTGCCTCTTGTTAGCATTACGCCCTAGGGAATATTGATGACATCAGCTGCAAAGTATCAACAGCCAAACAACATTTTTGCAATCCTTTATGAAGCTACTAAAACATGTGTAGCCTGTAAACGTTCCTGTTGAAGTTCAAGTTTCATACAAACTGTGATGGAATGTTCCACAGTACGGCATTAAACGTGATCTAGTTTGCATTTACTCGGATACTGGCGTTTAATTTTACTGATTAGCATACATACAGATCTGACATGTAACTGGGTCTGGTGGCGTCGTGTACTGTTCTACTTCTACATCTGATAGATACATTATAAAGGCCATATCAGACAGAGCAGTGCCTACAGTTAACAGTATCAGTTGTAACCTTGTACATATATTTGGTGTGTTTCTAATGGCACTTTTGTCATGTGTTTCAGAAAGAGCTGAGCCTTCCACGCAGAGGAAACATGTAAGTATAAAACTCTCCTCTGTCACTGGGACGTGCTCACACCTCTCTGACCTCTGCTACTTTTACACTTGTGCACACGACGCTCACGCTCTCTTACATTTACTTGAGGAACTTTAAAGGTGCAACTTTGTGGTTGGGGCTCCGTCGCCTGCTTGTTTCTATGGAGACGTCATTGCTCTGCCTGGAATGTTCCACAGTGTGACATTAAACAGCTCTACTTTATATTTATTCAATTACAGGTGGTTTTACAGCCCAAAAATACCTAGAAAAACAGACATTCTGACTGTGAGCGGGGTCGCCTCTCCACAGATCTGACCTGTAACTTGGTCTGGTTTGGTCTCCATGAAGATAGAAAGGTTTAATGCCATATTGTAAAACACTCCAGACAAAGCAATAACATCTCCATGGAGAAAAGCATTTGATGAGCCCTCCACTAAAAACGTTACACAATGCACCTTTAAACTAAAAAAATGTACTTTTCAGAATACTTTTCCAGCAGCATACTTTTACTCCTACTTGAGTAATATTTTTATTGAAGTAACAGTACTCCTCTTCCCACTGTGAGTGAGTCTAAGTGACAAAAGATTTATGTGACAATATGAAATGATTTCAACATTTGTGTTTCTTGCAGCTCCTTCAGATATAATGTAGTTTAGTTCTCATTTTTGTATCTGTGTCCTTTGAAAACACAATTTTCAAGGATTTTGTGGATTATTTAATGTTTTGTCCTTCAAATTACATTAACTTCAAATTATAAATGAGATGTTTTGTGCTGACAGTTATTCTTTTAACTCTTGAGTAATTTCTTGGATCACTATTTGTACTTATACTTGAATAATATTATTTTGAAGTAGCTACTCCATCCACCTCTGTACATTTGTGTTTTGTTAGTGGTGAAATCGTTCTGCTTTTAAACGCTGTTGGTGTTTTCTTTCTTTCTTGTGTTTGGCCTCCAGTCAGAGTTTTCAGAATTTGGTACATTTCAGCTCAAATTTTCTTTTTGCTCCAATTTCAGTGTCACATTATATTTATTTCAAACTGACATGAAATCTGAGCTCTGTTGTCTCTGAGTGACATTTCGAGCACAGTTTGTACTTTTGTGGCTTGGTGGCACTGTTGCTTCACTATTTTTACAACCGCTGCAGCAGTCATTCAGAACATAGTTGGTAATAGGGTTGTCAGAAGTATCAAAAATCAGATACTAATCGATACTAAAACTAGATACTCATTTGAGCAGGTATGGATACTAAAAAAGTCACATTCACAGGACAGAAATGAAGCTTTCCTGAATGTCTTTAGAATGATGTGGAACTGAATCAGAACACGTAAGTGAGGGATTACACACATGGGAATAGGAACAGAAAAGAAAATACTGTGATTTAACGTTGAAAATCACATTCTATTGTCTAAATAAAGAGTGTTTTTTATTATCAAAGTGGTATCAAGTCTATTACTTAGTGTCAAAATCCGATTTTTAAATGTTAGTACCATGACAACACTAGCTTGTCATAAATTATTATATACATTACATTATTTTATAGTTGTGGAAAAGTTGTTTGAAATTCTAAAAGCCCATAGGAAGAGTCTTGTGCTTCTTTCTTTCGCAAACGATGATACAAGTTACATAATAGTGATAGGCATATTTATATATAAACACATATTTTTAAGGAGGCGTTTAACATTTTGACCACATGACCTAGACTACTCCAGTAAGATAATACTACTTCCTTAAAAGGCAGTTGGCTGGTCTAGCTAGCCTAATTTAAACATTCCATAGACGTTGCATAAGTTTAAAAAGTTTACATGGAATATTTCCCATTTCAGCTGAGAGCACATCTTACATAAGGGCGCTTTAGTTTCATCACATTTTCCCTGGTTGTTAGTTTCCAATGAAAACTGCTCCTACTTCCTTATAACGAATGGTAGTTTTATTGATGTAGATTACAGAGTTTATTGTGAGGAGACAACGCACAATACACAAACAAAAAAATCACATGAGGTAAACAAGTGCTGTCACGATACTCAATCAAACTCAATTTTGATACTAAGGAATAGACTTGATACTAGATACTCTATAAAAACACACTTTATTTAGACAATAGAATGTGATTTTCAACATTAAATCGTAGTAGTTTAGTTTAATTTAGTTTATTTGACAGGGACCATGTACATCAACATTAATCACAAAGGAAAATATGCCTAGTACCAGATTTTAGCTCTCACAACTAATTTCCATCTGTAGTCCCTGGATTAACAAAACACACAAACCTGTATTAAACGCAGAACAATGCAGGAAATACAAAAGTTCAACATTTCATAATAAAACAGTAAAAATGACCATAGTAAAAAGTGCATCTGAACACCCCTGTCCTCTGTAAAGTGCATTGTGACAGTTTTCTGACAAAGGAAAAACCAACATTTAGTGCTGACATATCTGTGTATTTAAAAGATGTTTTTTTGTTTCTGTACAGCATTTTTTTAAGTTTTTGCATAATTTAAGTTCTGATCGAAGTTTATTCCATTCTGTAATTGTTTTAAATGATAATGATGATTGTCCTAGAGCTGTTTTTCTTTTTGGTATGGCACATTGCTCAGTTGTCGTTGAGCGTGTCGTTCTACTCATTTGTTCAGATGTTAGAGTAACAAACTTTTTGAGAGGTGGAGGTGCCATATTATTAATTATTTTGAAGAGCAGACGTAAATTTGCATATTTGATATTATTGTCAAAGTTTAACATATTGTACTTTCTAATTATTTGACAATGGTGATAGTGTCGTGTTTTCCTATCCAGAATCCTAAGTGCTTGTTTGTAAAGAGTTTCCAGTGGTTTGATGGTTGTCTTGTTTGCTTGTGACCAACATGACATACCAAAAGATAAATGAGACAACATCATTGCATTCAGATAAGTCTTAGCTCCTTCTGTTGTTAGTGAGTTTCTTATACATCTAAAGTTATACTTTCTTTTATATTCCCATGTGTATCTGTGTAATCCTCAGTGGTCCTGTAGGTTCCATAGTGGTCCATGGGTGTATACTAGTCTATGTGCTCTTATATAAAAGAAAATGTTATGCCATTCACAAATGTCAGTGCAGTTACATTTATTTGTAAAGCGATGAACCTGCGTTTACAAACCACCATACAGATTTGTGACTGCCCCTGCATTTATTTATGGATTTTTGAGACTTTCCTGACAGTGTTTGATGCACAAATGTGTCATCAGCTGAAGTTCGAGCGTTTGGTTTCTGGTTGACAACATTGTGCTACTATCTTTTGCGCATAGTAGTAATAGTTAGGTCCATAGCTTCCAGATAAGTTTCAGGTTGACTGGCAAAAATGGCGGGGGAAGGTGGTTCATCAACTGTAAGTATAACTTGTTTTATCTCCTCGTAATTTAACTTGTTTACATTTATTTTGTGAATGCTGTTGTATTAGTTTCTGGACCAAGAAATGTATTTGTGAAAGGCGTGATATTTATTTGACAATAAAGACACTAACCTATCTCCATACAAATCTAGTATCTAGTTTCGATTCTAGTTTAAGTATGGATTAGTAAATGATTTTTTTTTATAATTTTGACAACCCTTCTCTTTAACTATACAAAAAACTGACTGAGTTTCACTGTTATGACCAGGGGTATGGGACAAAAGTGAAATAAAACTGAAATCGTCTGGGGCTTTCTGTAGGGGAGGGAGTGAATCAGCCTTACAGGTGGCACAGGCTGAGTCATAGACCAAATCCTCCATTAGGAAATGACTAGTCTCTTATTAGTATTATTATTATTATTATTATTATTATTATGGGTATGGTAATTAGGGACTGGATAATCATGGCGAGCTGCTATTTATAATTCATAAACTGAAAGTAGAAAGTACCAGTCATGCAAAATGTTTGGTAAGTGAGTGCGTACTATGTCATATGCAACTACTAGTAGTGTTGTCATGATACTAAAATGATAAACATGAAAATTATTCCGATACCACAAAGATAATAAAAAACACGCCTTCTTTAGACATTAGAATGTGATTTTCAATATTAAAGGGCCATTGTGTAACTTTTCTGGTGGAGGCTCTTCGTAGGGGGCAAACCAGACCAAGTTACAGGTCAGATCTGTGGAGAGGCGACCCCGCTCACAGTCAGAAAGCTGTTTTTCAAGGTATTTTTGAGCTATAAAGCCACCTGTAATTGTGTAATCTGTAATTAAATGTAAGGAGTGACTTTTTAGTATCGATACCTGCTCAAATGAGTATCTAGTTTCAAAACTATAACGATAAGTATTTGATTTTTGATACTTTTGACAACCGTATTTTGAGTTTAAATTTGCTTTTCTTGTGTGTTGTAAGCCTCTGAAACTCCACATTGTAAAAGGCTTATCAATATGGCACAATTAATACATTATTGTGCTATAGGAAAATAAATTATCTTAAAAAGGTTACATTTATTTTAGATTATCTATTCAATAATAAATGAAAGACAGTGTATTCAGTTCTTATCATCATCATCCTATGCGTATGTTGAGTGGTCTTTTGTTGTGAGCAGTACTCCCCCTGCTGTTCCAGAAACATTTAGTTTTCTATTAGATTCAATTGTCCGTGTGATTTAGATGAAATGATTTCATGATCTTTGTTATTCTGCAGAGTTTAGTGTCAAATTAGTGTAATCATCATTTTACAAATTGATTCGGACACACAGGGGAGTGTTTCCAATTGTCCAAACTCATGAAAAAACCATGAGGACCTTGACATCCCCTGGTGACATGTGCAGCGTTCAGGGAGATTGGGAAAACTGAGCACTGCACAATCCACTCCCAAACTCAGCTTTTGTGAAGGTAATCTAATGCAAGTTAATCATTCTCAGTCTGTCATCTCATGAAATAAGTAAGAGGCGTTCGTTAATGTGTCTTTGGACCAGCCAGTCCCTTCTACATTCTGTTAGAATAATGAGCTTATTCAAATGATGATTTTACTGTGGATAATTTTAACTGAATATGATTTTTTTTTTTTCTTAAAGGCACTTTTATCTGTTTTTACTTGGACCCCCAGAGCCCTGCACAAGAATTCCAATGTGCATACATTTCTTGAATCCTTACTTCAAATAATTGATATATTATAGATTTAAACTTAAAATTTAAGAAGTCTAATATAAGAAAAAAAAAACCGTAAGGTTAATGTGCCAACCATAGACTGGGTGTATGTATATATATGTACTGTCTAAGATACTGGCACTTCGTTTTTTCCACTAGTTTTCTCAAATACCTTTTTACTCTTACCTGTGAAATTTCATGTACTGTATCACTACTTTGTACGTCTACTTGAGTAACATTATTTTAAAGTAACGTTACTCTTACTTGAGTACAAATTCTGCCTAAAAATAAATTAATATATAATCTCAATATAAGAAGTCTAATATTTTACAGAAAAATACTTTGGAAACCCCTCGTTACGTAGAATTTCCCACGTTCCCTGAAGCTCTCACAGCTCGCCCCGCCCTCTCCTCTCTCCTGTGTATGTCCTGTATCCTTGTTGCGCATGCGCGGTGTGACTCCCTGCCTGCTGGAGCTGCTGGAAACTTTGGTTCACTTCACTTCTTCTTATCACCGGAGAAGACCCGGGATAATGTAACGCTCCATCTCTCCATCTCTCCACGCCTTCACCGACAATCTCCACCATGACTTAGCCCGGGACATGGGTGTTTCCTCGGCGTCCCTCCATCACCGCCTCCCCGTCCTGCTACCGTGGCTCTGGGCTCCGCTTGACCCGCAGCTGAATGGAGTTTCGCCCGTCGGACACTGCGTTCCCTCGGCCAGCGCTTTCTCTTCTCCCCGCTACCTCCGGAGCAGCCGAGCAAACCGCGGACTTTAGCGTTATGCCTTCCACGATTTAACCCCATTTTCTCCGCTGGATATCTGTCATTAAATCAACATGTCTGACCAAAATTACTACTGGACCGTGCTGCCCAGCTACAAAACTAGCTTTGTGACCGGAGCGATGATGAAACGCTCCAAAAGGTAATGTAAAAAAGCCAATGTTTTGCCGGGTAGCTTCACCAAAATGTACCCCGAATGGCTGTCGCAGTGCTCAGTGATCCCCCTCCTCTCCATGGCTTTGCCCTGTGTCTGTACTTGGCATTATATAGCACACTACTGGGCAATGCCTATGGGGAAAAAACAGCAAATTGTTGAACTCTAGGGTTGTTTTTACGTTGGAAAAACATGGCTCCACGTTGTTTTGGGAGTCATCTTTGCACGGGGATCACTGACAAAGCCTCCACACTGTATCTGCCGCTTACATCCGCCCTAGTTTTTTGTTTCCGACTGATCCGACGAAGAAAACGTGGCGAGTCTTTGGTACTGAGAGCAAAATAAGCCTTTCTGAGTTGATCCACCAGCTATCGCACTGTAATCGCGATGATCGATACTAGGATGTGATTTGAGAGGAAATGCATGTTGGTGGATAGCTGTCATTTGTGGGGGTTTTTGGTCAGCATGCATTGTTTTGCTTTGGGCTAAAAAGTAATGTTGTTTATAGTGGTTACTGATTGCTCCAGTGGGGTTGGTCAGTAACTAGTCACGTTTGTACTGTTTACATTTCAGGTAGGTTATAATAGTTAAAGTGCACATTTTATGCTGTTTTCTGATGTGTTCTAATGTCGTTTCCTCATCACAAACAGACCCGGAGTTGTGTTTTGTTTCATTCGCACATGTTTAACACACAAACCCTGCAGATTTAGGCAGAGTTCTTCTCCACGTTGTGATGTCATGCGGTAATACAGGATGTGCTTCACTGTTTTTTTCCTAAACTCCACACACTTTCACCATTTTGTCATTTGGATGATTTCAGCCCTGGAATTTCCCATCTCTACTGAACAAAAAGGAAAAGGCAGCCGTTAACTTAAAAACTACCGCTTCATGACATCACAAGGTGGACAGAGTATTTTAAGCTGTGGGCACACTGATAATAAATGATTACTCAAATGTGTGAATGAAACAAAACACAACTTCAGGTGTGTTCTTTACAGCATTATAACATGGCTTAAAGCTCACAAGAGTCAATTTTGCGTAATATAGGACCTTTGTAGATGGTAGATTCATGTTTTTCACTTCATAGGAGCAGTGAGCGGAGAAATATTGCGATAAACGACTTTATGCCACTGATACAATTAAAATAAAGCAGGATAATCCCAGTAAACTTTATTTTAAATGTACTACTTCATTAAAAAGCTTAAAATGCAACAAATAAACAGCAGAATGAACCACTAATTAGCCGTAGATTGTATTTATTCAACCCTATACAGCTCAAATCCTACCTGATTATACAAAAATGACTCAAAGCTTCCCACTTTTGCGAAAGATATTGTACACACGATAAATATTGAACCCCAAAATAGCTTTCATATATTGAACGATTACTGTATCAACTTAGCGATCAATAAATGATATATATTTTGGGGCTCAATACTTCGTGTGTACAGTTTCTTTGTAATAGTGGGGAGATTTGTGGTATTTTTGTTTTATTACATTAACACTTGAGCTGTAGAGGGTTGAAATGATAACGCCTATGGCTATTTATTGATTCGTTTATAAAGAAAGTCATATTATTTAGTGTGTGATAATGGCATTCCTTTACTAAGAAGGGACATTTTTTTAATCTTCATTTGTGGCATCATAATCTGTATCGAGTGTTGAGTCAATTCCTTTGTATTGATATTGACTTGAAACTTTAGTATCGTGACAATACTGTTACTACTACTACTGCTGCTACTGCTACTACTACTGCTACTACTACTACTGCTGCTACTGCTGCTACTGCTACTACTACTGCTACTACTACTGCTGCTACTGCTACTACTACTGCTACTACTACTGCTACTACTACTGCGGCTACTACTGCTGCTACTACTGCTGCTACTGCTGCAGCTACTGCTGCAGCTACTGCACTACTGCTACTGCTGCAGCTACTGCTGCAGCTACTGCACTACTGCTACTGCTGCAGCTACTGCTGCAGCTACTGCTGGAGCTACTGCACTACTACTACTACTACTGCTGCTACTACTACTGCTCCTGCTGCTACTGCTACTACTGCTACTGCTGCTACTGCTGCTACTGCTACTGCTACTGCTACTGCTGCTACTGCTACTGCTACTGCTACTGCTGCTACTGCTACTGCTGCTACTGCTACTACTGCCACTACAGCAGCTACTACCACTACTACTACCGCTACCACTACTACTACTGCTACTGCTGCTGCTGCTGCTACTACTACTAGTGCTGCTACTGCTACTACTGCTACTACTGCCACTACTGCCACTACTGCAGCTACTACAGCTACTACCACTACTACCACTAGTATTACTGCTACTGCTGCTGCTCCTACTACTACTGCTCCTACTACTACTACTGCTACTACTTCTACTACTGCTACTGCTACTGCTATTGCTACTACTACTGCCATTACTGCTACTGCTACTACTGCCACTAGTGCCAGTACTACTGATACTAGAGGGTTGAAATGGTAACTTGTTGACTAATTGTTTCATTCTGCTTTTTATTTGTTACAGCTCAGGCCTTTTAATGATGCTGTTTGTTTAGAAATGATTTACTGGGATTATCCTGCATTATCCTTATTGTGTTAATGACACAAAGTGATTTCAGTATGATCTTTTATAGCGGTATATCTGTAGCTATATATCATGCTTCCAAATGTGTTACTGTGACAGGATTAGTGCTGAGCTCTGGCAGAAACCTCTGTTGCACCAGTACTCTAGACCTGGAGAAGGCATTTGCATTATAATGGTGCTGGAGCCACATTGTTTTGACTGTGCCGTGCTTTGATTAGTCACCGAGCAGCTGACATCGGACCAAGTTATTCTCATGTAATGGCCAGTCAGTATCAATGTTATTATCTAGGTGTGAGCTGGGTTTTCTAATGTCACAATTGTTGTCATGGCGATGTGCAAAATTAGAATAACGAATCAGACTAATTTAAAGGTCCGAAAATGTATTCTTGTGAGCTATGTTCGAGGGATGTTACCTCATCAAAAACACACCTGGAGTTGTGTTTTGTTTTGTTCACACATGTTTGAGAGACACTTTATTATTAGTCTGTCTACACCTCCAAAGCTCAAAATGCTCTGTTCCACCTTGTGATGTCATGAAGTGGTAGTTTTCAAGTTTCAAGCTGCCCTTTTTACCTTTTGTTCAGTAGAGATCAGCAATTCCAGGGCTGAAATCATCCAGATGATTCTAGTGAAGGTGTGTACCACATGGCATCACAAGGCAGAACAGAGTATTTTTTTGTGTGAGACGAGTAAACAGCTTAAATATGCAGAGTTTGTGTGTTAAATGTGTGAATGAAACAAAACACAACTCCAGGTCTGTTCGTGATGAGGAAATAATATAATAAAATAGATCAGAAAACTGCTTAATATGGGCCCTTTAAAGTGCATTTCCCATTGCTGTAATATAATTGCAAAATCCAAAATGATCTAAAAATACATTGTGATATTAATTTTGGACAATATTACCCACCCCTTTCTCTTATTGGAATTCTCAAAAAACATATGGTTAAGGAAGGTTAGGGGAGTTGGGGATAGGGTCAAAAGTTCTACTTGTTGATCACATCCACACTGCTACATTGGCAAATGTTGAAATCAGATCTGACCCAGAAAAGCTCTTTGGGTTATTAGTTTATGGTGTCTTTTATTGCGGTTGTACAGGGCTGTTTAGCAGCTTTACCACAAGACTTTGTTTACCCCCAGTAAACGCCACATAACTGCCAGTTAGCTAAAGACGCTCTCCTCAACAGTAGATGCTAACCATGCTAACTACACTACAAAGTTTATGTAAAATCAATCAATAAATATTAAAAGTGCACTATGTAACTTTGTAACCTTGTTTGGGGGTCTGTCACCTGCTTGTTTCTATGGAGATGTCATTGCTCTCCCTGGAATGTTCCACAGTATGACATTAAACAGCTCTAGCTTACATGTATTCTATTACAGGTGGTTTTACAGCTCAAAAATACCTAGAAAAACAGACATTCTTACTATGAGCGGGGTCGCCTCTCCACAGATCTGACCTGTAACGTGGTCTGGTTTGGTCTCCATGAGGATGGAAAGGTTTAATGCCATACTGTGAAACATTCCAGACAAAGCATCTCCATGGAGAAAAGCATTTGACAGACCCTCCACCAGAAAAGTTACACAATGCACCTTTAATACTAGAGTGTAAAAATGTAGGAGAAAATTTGAACTTTTCTGAACAGTTTGATTTATCAGAACAAATGTAAGATCATTAAGAACATAAAGAAAGTACTATTTTTGTATATGAAAACTGCATTCCATTACTAAAAAAGGACATTTTTATCTTCATCTTAAGTAAATTCCTTAGTAAATTTTAGTATTGTGACACTACTACTACTACTACTACCGCTACTACTACCGCTACTAATACCGCCACTACTACTACCACTAATACTGTACTACTACTACTACTACTACTACCACTACCACCACTACCACCACTACTACTGCCACCCCTACTACCACTACTACTACCACTACTACTATCACTACTACTACCCTACCACCACTACTACTACTACTACTACTACTACCACTACTACCGCTACCACTACTACCACTACCACTACTACTACCACTAAGACTGTACTACTACTACTACTACTTCTACTTCTACTACTACTACTACTACTACTACTACTACTACTACTACGTCCTAATGAATTCAGTTTTCTAAAATAATCTAGAATCTGATCTAAAATCCTATCTGTGAAATCCTGAAAATGTCCCACTGATATTGTAAACATTTGCCGGCACCAATACAGTATTCCAAAGGGAGTGAAGTGGATAGGAAACATAATAGGAGCTTGTTGTATTCTTGTGTGTGTCGGGGTGAGTGCTGATCTCATATGACATAGTTCTTTTATGATTATATTATCTTTGTCTAATGCCGGATGATAAAACGGTCAAAGAGCCAAGAACCGCTTATCTCCCCAGACCTACTTTGCATGTGTGCACTTTAAGGAGTGTTTGTTTATTTTATCTTACAGCTGGCTTCATATACTGTTATTTTCTGATCTACGTTATAATGTTGATTCAAAAACATACCTGGAATTGTGTTTTGTTCCACCTTGTGATGTCATGTGGCAATACAGGAAGTGCTCTAGAGTGTTTTGAAACTCCACACACCTTCACCAGAATCATTTGGATGATTTCAGCCCTGGAATTGCCCATTTCTACTGAAGTTAAAAGGTAGATGCTAACTTGAAAACTACTACTTCATGACATCACAAGGTGGAACAGAGCATTTTGAGCTTTGGAGGTGTAGACAGACTAATAATAAAGGAAAAAAAAATGAAATAAAACACAACTCCAGGTCTGTTTTTAAGGCGGTAACAACATTCTAACATGGCTTAAAGCTCACAAGAGTCAGTTTTGCATAATATAGGATATTAAACATTTATGGACAGTCTTGATAATAAAACAGTATCCGTTTTGTTAGTTTCAGAATGCTGCTAGCAAAGCAAAGTGCGCATTATAGTTCTATAGGCGCTGCATGTCTATCTTAAGTAAACTGCTCATGAAGGGGACTAGTCTGACTGCTGTGCCCCTCCAGCGTGTCATGGCCGCCGCTCATAAACACTATTCCATTGTTTAAAGATCAACAGACTGAAAACAAAGCGCGTGTGGACAGTCACGGTCCACGGAAATAACATTATGTGCTGTTATTTCTTGGGCTGAACTTTTGTCTGTGTCTTTAGTCAATGTTTAGCAGATTGGAAGTGTTTCGTTTAAGGTTGCTTATATTTGGGTTAAGAACTTAAGACGGATAATAAGATTTTAACGAGCAACAGTATTGGTTTACGTCAACAATGTTTGATTTTTGGGGCAGTAGATCAGATTTTAAAATGGAACTAAACTAAATAAACTTTTGTGTGTTTTTTAAATAGCATTATTGCTGTTCCAAGTAATTTTTTAGCCGCTTTATGGTTAAAAACATCAAAATCTAAAAAGCGTGTGCTGCCTTCAGTGGCCTCTTCAGTTCAAAGTACTATGTGACATCACGCATGACTGCCCTGATTACAGACAGGTTTCTGATTACAAATACCTGGCTGCGGGGGCGGGGGTAGAAGCGTGGATACCTGTTTGACCAATCACACTGCTCCAGATCCCCCCCCCCTTCAACCCTCTACAGCTTTAATCTTATGGTTGAGACGAAAAGTGACAAAAAGTAAAAAGGTAAAATATTACTCCCCAAAAATAATAGTTCCATCTGTCGTGCATTGATCGATAAGTCAATATAGTAATTACCATGGCAGGACAAAGCAGTGGGTGATTTGAAATGACTACAAGCTGAGAACGATATATTTCTGTGTACCATTTCTGTGTAAAAGTGAAGAGATTTGGGATATTTTTGTTCTACTTATCACTTTCACTTTTAAATCTGCTATTTATTTGTTGCAGCTCATACCTTTTAATGATCCTGTCTATTTAAAAACAGTTTACCACTATTATCTTGCATTATTATTGTATCAGTGCCATAAAGTAGTTTCAGTATTTTAATTTATCACAAAATTTCTCTGTAGCAATACATCGTGCTTCAAAACAACAACCTTACTGCCAAGCGATATATTCTGTCAGCTAGCAGCTAGCTTCTCTCTGTGTCTCCGTCTCTCTCTCTTTGTCTCTGTGTCTCTCTGTTTCTCCCACTGTCTCTCTCGCTCTCTCGCTCTTTCTTTTTGTGTCTCTGCCTCTCTCTGTTGCGTTCTCTCTGTCTTTCTCTGTTTCTCTCTCTCTCTTTGTCTGTTTCTCCCACTGTCTCTCTCTCTCTCTCTCTTTGTGTCTCTGTCTCTCACTCTCTCTTTCTGTCTGTCTCTGTCTCTCTCTCTCTGTGTCTCTGTATCTCTTTCTCTCTGTCTCTCTTGCTTTCTCTCTGTCTTTCTGTCTCGCTATCTCTTTCTCTCTGTCTCTCTCTCTCTGTGTGTCTCTCTGTCTCTGTCTGTCTCTTTCTCTCTCTGTCCGTCCCCCCCCCCCCCCCCCCTTGCTCTCTTTGTGTCTCTGTCTCTCGCCATCTCTTTCTCTCTGTTTCTGTCTTCTCTCTCTGGCTGCCTCTCTCTCTCTCTCTCTCTCTCTCTCTGTGTCTCTCTCTCTGTCTGCCTCTCTCTGTCTCTCTCTCTTTGTGTCTCTTGTGTCTCTCTGTCTGCCTCTCTCCGTCTCTCTCTCTCTGTCTCTCTCTCTTTGTGTCTCTGCGTCTCTCTGTCTCTCTCTGTGTCTCTCTTTCTCTCTGTCTCTCTCTGTCTGTCTCTCTGTCTTCTCTCTCTCCTTATGTTACTGTTATTTTGTATTTAGTTTGGCATTATCTCTGTGGTATCAAAAAGTCTACACAGTTAAAAGTCATAAACACAGCTATGCCCTCTTTAAATTTTACTATCCATACCTCAAAGTTTTCCATGCAGCGATCTCTATTCTTACACATGACTTCATCTCCTCGTGCTGCTGACATGTTACGCCATAGACATAGACAAGAGCTAAACATCAGTCAGACCGATTTTTATGATTCTCTAATTTTGGCTTGCTTTTACACAAATCAAGAAGCAGTTTGTGAAGAAACGTTAAAAAATCCGTTGAGAAGTACAGGAAGTAGAGAGTTGTAAAACCAAAAAAAATTTCTATACAAAAGTTTGGCACAATTTACATGCAAGAAACACTTTTTTTCTGATACTTTAAACATTGCCAGGTAAGTTATAACCAGGAAGCAAAATTTTAAACCTAAGAAATGGGCAAATTTGGAAAACAAGTGTGAAAGTGTTGGCAAAAATCTTAAATATAATGATCTCTGCTGTGTTTTAGCAAATTGAGCAGTCTACCCTGACATAGACACTTAAAAAAAACATGTCACTGCTGCTAATGCTATTCTCCAGTCCATAAAAGTCTGACCTTATTACCCTGCAGTCTGTCATGTCTCCCTCTTTAACGTGGTGTGTCTTGATCCAGGGCATCCTGACTAAACCATATGACTGAGATTTCACCACGCCGCGCATTTCATCACGCACGCTCTTGTTGATCAAACCTTCACAGGAATGTGGAGTGACTCAGCTAGAGGCGCTATCTGTCTGCCATGTTGCTCAAGGAGATCCTAATATATGAAGCAGCGTCAGCCACTTTAAAGGAGCTATGATGTCTGTGCCAGGGGTTTAGAAGATGGTTACATTTTTTTTAATCAATTATATACAGTTGGGGTTGTCAGGGAACATTTTTCTTATGTTAGATATCCTTCCTGTTGCAACTAAGCCACTGGAATGCAACTGGAGCGAGTGATGGTGTGATGTAGTAGTCTGTTTTAAGTGGAGATTTGAAGTGCTGACCGTCAATATACTGTGCCACTGATTAGATGAAATTTGTGATAATAACTAGGAAAAATATGAACCTTTTAAAATCTAAGCATTTTGAGCTTTGGAGATGTAGACAGACTAATAAAGGATTACTCAAACACGTGTGAATGAAACAAAACACAACTCCAGGTCTGTTTTGGAGGAGGTAACGACATTCTAACATGGCTTTAAAGCTCACAAGAGTCCATTTTGCGCAATATAGCAGCTTTAAAATATATCGGAGTGAAGGAAACTAGCACGACCCAGAAATGTCAGGCAGCGTTGTCATCTCAATTATTATAGGTCACTGCTGAGTCTAGCTTTGAAGTCACTGGGGAGGAAGCAGAGCTGATGGAATGTCACTTTAAAATCAACACAATTTTTCAGTAAATGTGCTATATGCGCAACTATTTTAGCTAACGAACAGGGAAAAGTAGGCCCTCTGTGTTGTTTGCCTATAACTTTCATATTACTGAGATGTTTTTCTCCTGTAATTAGTGTGAGTTGTTGACTTATAGGTGCGTGTATGTATGTTACAGTGGGATCCCTCAGGGCACTGTCTGACACCTTTAAATTTAGACTAATAAGCTGGATCATAATGACAAAGTACCCTCCTTTTCAGAGTGGATGCATTGTATACTTTAGTTTTTTTACATGAAGGATTATTTAAAACAGTTTCTAGCCAATAAAATGTTGCTTGGCTACCATGACTCACACAAATTAAGTCATCAGCTGTTTTTTCAGAAACGTTTCACAATTAAAAACAATACCTCTTTACCGATTTGTATACTCAGTTCTAAATATAAAACATTTCCTTTACCAACCACAGAACCAGTGGGATTGCTAAAAGTGTATGGGTCCAACCGGCAACTCTACAGATAATTTCTTTATTTTAATTTTGTTTTTAGAAAATGCAACAGTTCCCTTTCAAAAGTGTATGTTTAGTCAAAAAATGTTTTCAAATATGTAAATAATGTAGCAATTATCATTATCATTACTAGTGTTTGTAGCTGCCCATTACCGCTAACACACTTCCATTGTATTAGCATTAAACAACGGCTATCCTTTTTTAACGTCACTAAAAACAGAGAAAACCTCAACAAACAAAAAACAAAAGTAATAATAATAAAAAGTATATAAATTAATAAAAAAATACAATAAAAATAAATAAAAAACAGCAGATAATTCAAAGGCAGATAAATAAATAGTGACAAAAAAAAGACACAAATTTGCTAAGGTTTGTTGCCCATTTTATATGAGTCTATGTATTTAAAAAATGGCTTCCATGTTTTTTCGGATTCCGTAGTTGAACCTTGGAACCCAGAAGTAACATGACACTTAACAATCCTATATCTTTATCTATCTCTTTACCTTTCGTATTCATATGTTATTTAGACCTGTTTCTTTAGCTAACTAGCTCCCCGTAGCATTAGCGTTCAAATGCAACATCCTGCTTTGACTTTCCCTTTAGCTGGCTGCTTGTAGCTATGTTTGTGGACATGTAAACAGCGGCCGTGCTTTTTTCACTGCTTCCTTGTTATGGGTTCATAGGTCACTCCTTTCTTCCTTCTGATAAACCACGTTCTGATAAACCATGTATTGAACAGGTTTTTGTGATATGAGACAGTTGATAATGAATAACTGTTTAATATTGATTAGATAACATTTTTAACCGTGATTAAAGAAACACTCTGCAACTTTTCAAGATGACTTTTCATATCGATGTTATCGCTTTGCCTGGAATGTGTGTAGAATCCCTCAGTCGTCCATGTAGATTTTTCCTTTTGCCTGGAATGTTCCACAATACAGCATTAAAACAGATATATGGCTAAAATGGCAAAAACACATTTTCATTTTAAATTCTCAAAGCAATTGTCAGATGGAAAAGCGTGGATACTGATTTAAAGGCGCTGTACCTCATTTTTACTGTTTTAAAATGCAAAAAAAACCCAAAGTTGGTTCATTTTAATTGGTTTGCAGTGGTACAAAGGTTTTTCCTCACTTATCTTATGCATGCTGAGCGTCTTTAATTATTCACCTCAATGAGTTTACAAGCAATTTTCACAACTTTGAGATCAGAGCAGAGTTTTTCCATCACAATAATACTAAGAACAATTAGCATGCTAACGGAACACTTCCTGATTTTTAGACAATAAAACACTTCATAATTAGATGCAGACAACACATAGCAGACTTTATTTTGATCTCAAGAGTTGCTTATACAGCATGTCTGTACTGAGGCTAGAAACAGAAGCAATAACATGAACGTTGTACCCTTATAGTTTAATACTTTGCAGTAACTCTAACCCAATGTTTGTTTTGTTTATTCACAGTTCCCGTAACAACAAGAGGAGGAGTTTGGCTACAGCGACCCCATCTCCCACCCTCTCCAGACCCCTCTCACCTCTGCCCCTCTCCACAGGTAAACCCAGCCTCTTATATCCAGCTCATCCAACGAGGGTTGTCAAAAGTATCGAAAAATCGGATACTAATCGATGCCAAAGCTAAATACTCATTTGAGGAGTATCGATACTAAAAAAAGTCCCATTGACAGGACAGAAATGAACCTTTCCTGAATAGTTTTAGAATGATCTCGAGCTGTACCAGAACATGTATAAGAGCACATAGACTAGTATACACCCATGGAGCACTATAGAACCTACAGGACCACTGAGGGAGTACACACATATAAGACCACATGGGAATAGAAAAGAAAGTACGATTTAATGTTGAAAATCACATTCTACTATCCCAAGAAAGAGTGTTTTTATTACCATTGTGGGATCTGAATCTGTACTGATTATCGAGTCAATTCCTTAGTATTGAAATTGAGTTTGAAATTTTAGTATCATGACAACACTTTGGACTATCCTTCCCAACAGACTGGATACCTAACTAAAATGAGAAGCGTTTGAGAGCTCTGCTGTAGCCTTTGGAGCCTAGGGCCTTGTTGATTTCAAGTCATATGTCATAAGACTAACACCAGCTTTCCCACAATTTATTAGTGTTGGAGCTTTAGGGAGGAATGATCATAGAAATCCTGTAGTTTGGAATTTTTGTTTTGGATTTTAAAACAGATTTAAAGCCAAAAAAGGAAAAACAAAAACAAAAACCTGCCAACTTACATTTTGACAATAATAACCAAGATTAATTGTAGAATGCATTATTGTCTCATAATAAGCAATGCAACACTTGGATCCAGTCATGATTTTTGCTATATTTTCTTCCAAAAGGAGATTGTGCAGAATATCTTTTTACTTTTTTACTATGTGACGTAATGTCAATTTTGCACAATTTCTGTATATTTCAAAATAACTTTAAAAAGGCAAAAAATGATTTGGAAGTTTCAGATTTTTTTCCGCACAAAACCACCTTTGAATGTTTTCTACTGTGTAAAAAATGTATATACCACATTTTTAGTAAACAATGTACAATTAAAACTGTCAATTTGATCAGAAAAACATACCTTAAGGAGTATAGAAATATTGAAGTAGTTTGGTTTGGTTATAATGCAGTATATGATAATGATATGGAGGCTTAGTACACATATATTAACCCCATGGTGGATAATTTATGGACAGACTTGCACAGGGAGTGGCACTGCCCTCTGAGGCTGCCATCCAATCCCTCTGTGCCCTCCTCACACACATGCACCGATCATCACCAAGCTTCAGCTGCTTCTATCAAATACCAGTTGTTTTGTATTGACTTATCCAGTATCTCCTTGTCATTTTTCATTTTTCACTCTGTAGACCTTTTTGTATATTTCAATATACACACATACATTCATACATACATACATACATACATACATTCATACATACATACATACAGTCAAGTACTATAATAAACCTCTGTAAACGTACTGTATGTAGCATTTTATAAGATAAGATATTATAATTGCAACTGAACCTGAGTTGCCAGTTTCTTAACCTGCTTATTGATCGAGGACACATACAAGTTTTTCCTCATTCTCAGTATATGAACAGAGCATGACTCGTTTGAAAGCTCAGAACCTCCAGAATTCACTCCAGAATTCACTCACTGAGCTGCAGAGGTTGCACTAGTAATTATTAATACTAGGCTGCAGGCCCTTGGGTTGAGGCAGCGAGGATTCAGATCAGAGAGAATCCTTTTAGATTTAAACCAACTGGATTTCAGTATTGAATCTGGCAACAACAAATGCAAGACTTGTGTGAGGCTAATTCTGCTCTAAATGAACCAAAACACCAGATTATAACAAAAACACTTTAGCTTTCACATCCATTGTTTTTCTAATGAAGAATAAATCGACACTAGAATTGTTATCACTAAAAGCTAAGTATATTTGATTACGCGTCTTCCTCATCTGGGGACACAGTTATGGCATTTCAAATCCAGATGTGTTGCATACTGTTTCTTTAATCATGTCTCTCTCCATTGTAGCTGGCAGCAGTCCTTCAGAAAGTCCCAGGAATGTCTCTGCCAGCTCCTCTGCCAACTTCCAATTCGCCCGCAGGTAATGGTGCCCAGTCATTATGAGATTGTATGTATGTATGTAATAAGAGGCTCGCTGGAATCTATTGTGCTTTTGGACTGTTGCTTGCTTTGGTAATTAGGGTAATTAGGATTATAAGGCGGCCAACTGCTACAGCCAGCTGGATTCATGCGTTCCCCGCCCTTAAACTGCATGCAGGGTGTTACAGACTGGCTTATTATGCAGGATTCTCGTACAAAAGATGACCATAATATCATATATACCATACCACATATAGGAAATATGATTTAAAGGCACACTACCTGATTTTTACTGTCTTTAAAAACATGAAAAACAAAATTGGTTCATTTTAAACAGTTGCAGTGGTCCAGTTATTCTTCACTTACCTTATGCATTCTCAGCATCCAAATTCTTCACCGCACTGAGTTTATAAGCGCTTTTCACAACTTTCAGAGACCAGAGCAGAGTATTAATACAAACGTGTTTATGATTTCTTTTATCTATTTTAGCTTGTTGTTATAAGAATTCAAAGCTTTTTAGTTGAAAAGAGCTCAGGTGGCACATGGCATCCTCTGTATAGTTTGATTCGATTTTATTTATTCTCACTAAAACCAAAAAAAGAATGTCTTCAAATAATAAGGTAGATATGTTGATTAAACATTCCAAAGCTGCACCTGTAATTTGATCACAAAAACATTTAATTACTTGTACAACCCTAGTTTCAGTTGACGCTGGTCCTGACCAAACAACAGCAGGACTGACCTTCACATTTTGTACAACACTAAAAATGACTCATCCAAAATGTGACCTTTTTAAACTTTGTTACCAAACTCTCTTCTTTTAGTTTTTGTTCTTTTGACTTTCTGCCCACCTTTTTCTTGAAACAACCCACTTAAAAACCCAAATGCTTTTCCTTAATTTGCCCATTTAGTTGTTAATTAACACTGTGAAACGTCAGTTAAACAGCCCAGTATATTTCTGTGTATTTAAGCCATGTGTTGTGCCCCAGTACAGATATATTGTATATGCAGCTCTGTATAAGCAAAATATGACCACTGCGTGCTATCTCCATCTAATTAGAAAGCGTTTTATTATCCAATATCAGTGTTAGCATGCTAGTTGTTAGTTTTATCTTCACAACAAACCCAAAAAGCACTTACAGACCTAAACTACGAGGTTAGCAGTTTTTATGCAGAATAAGGCAGGAGATTTTGTTGTTTCTGGAGGAAACTTTTCTGGTGGAGGGTCCGTCAAATGCTTTTCTCCAGGGAGATGTTATTGCTTTGTCTGGAATGTTTCACAGTATGGCAACCTTTTTATCTTCGTGGAGACCAGGTAAGATCTGTGGAGAATCACAGTCAGAATGCCTGTTTTTCTAGGTATTTTTGAGCTGTAAAACCACCTGTAATTGAATAAATGTAAAGTAGAGCTGTTTATTGTCATACTGTGGAACTCTTATAAACTCATCACGGTGAATAATTAGGATGCTCTGAATGCATAAGGTAAATGAGGAATAACTTTGGACCACTACAAGCTGTTTAAAATGAACTAGTTCTGTTTTTCATGTTTTTAAGACCGTAAAAGTCAAGTACAGTGCCTTTAATTGAGCGAGTCGGTGCACATAGCTATTACTGCTCCAATTATGACGAGACCCTCTCCTGGCCTTTCCACTGTGTTTCCAGCTTCTAAGTGCTGAAGGCTTTAGAGAACACAGAGTCCTTTAGCATTAATAACTGCAAAAACATAACATCCCTACAGTGCAGAGCTGTGTGCAAACTGGAGGTGGAGGAGCTGTTTACCTTCTTATTAAAATGTGTCAGATTTGCAGGCGTTGAGAACCGGATTTATTCACATTTATAAAGGCAGTGTTATAGTGACCGGGCAGATGGTGGTGCTCGCAACTTTTCCGGTGGAGGGTCCGTCAAATGCTTTTCTCCATGGAGATGTTATTGCTTTGTCTGGAATGTTCCACTGTATGGTATTAAACCTTTAATCATCATGGAAACCAAACCAGACCAAGTTACAAGTCAGATCTGTGGAGAGGCAACCTCGCTCACAGTCAAAATGTCTATTTTTCTAGGTATTTTTGAGCTATAAAACCACCTGTAATTGAATCAGTGTATGTAGTGCTGTTTAAGATAAGATAAGATAAGATATGCCTTTATTAGTCCCACAGTGGGGAAATTCCAGTGTTGCAACGCACAGTTCAAGAACAGCAGGAAAATGGAACATGCAATAAAACAAGATAATAGATAATGGCTAAAAAAAGAATAATTTAGAAATAGACTTAAAGATAGACTCTAATTTTGTTTTGGTGGAGCAAAAATATAAAATACAAAATATAAAATACCGAAAAATACTATTATGTACAATAAAAGTAACAGTGCAGCATATGAACAGAGTAAATCTCAGTAAAGTGACTTCAGTATATTATGTTATTTACAGTAATGACTATGTTTATGTACAGACAGGATAAATATAAGTAAAGTGACATGAGTGAATTGTACCAGAGGTCTTCAGTATTGCACATAGATAGAGTTGAATGACACATGTTCAGTGTTAACAGTGTTCATTGTACAGTCTGACAGCAGCAGGAAGGAAAGACCTGCGAAACCTCTCCTTCACACAGCGAGGGTGAATCAGTCTGTCACTGAAGCTGCTCTCCAGAGCAGACAGGGCGTCCTGCAGGGGGTGACACTCATGGTCCAGCATAGAGATGACCTTAGCCAGGACCCTCTTGTCCCCCACCTGCTGCACTGAGTCCAGAGGACAGCCCAGGACGGAGCTGGACTTCTTGATGACCTTGTCCAGCTTCTTCCTCTCCCTCTCTGTGATGCTGCTGCTCCAGCAGACCACACCGTACAGGATGGCTGATGCCACCACAGAGTCATAGAAGGTCTTAAGGAGTGGCCCCCTCACTCCAAAAGACCTGAGTCTCCTCAGGAGATAGAGCCGACTCTGGCCCTTCCTGTACAGTGCATCTGTGTTGTGAGTCCAGTCCAGTTTGTTGTTCAGATGCACACCCAGGTACTTGTAAGAGTTTAATGTCATACTATGGAACATTCCAGGCAGAGCACTAACATATCCATAGAAACAATCAGGTGACAAACCCTCCACCAGAAAAGTTACCCAATGCACCTTTTGAAACTTTGACAAAATCATCAAATATTAAACATTTCCTCCCATTTTTGCATATTTCCCAGTAGTACTTTTAGAAGATTTAACCTTTTTGAAACTAAAACCCATTATACTTTCAAGAAGCCTCCGAGTCCTTATCTCCTGTGCCATTAACTCTGCACTGCTTTTTGGCATATTGCACCACAGGGCTCTAAGCATGACTCATCACATTTTCAGAGCTGATTCCTGCTGCTGTGCCTGCATTCTGAAACTCCTCTGGGTGCGTTTTGCGTTCACATCGGCTCTCAAAGTGCTTTTTCGGAGTTCACTGTGTCATCATGTCATTACCAAGAGCTAGAATTGAATAACACGGCCTCCTGCACGCTGTTACACGGGCCTATTATGTAAATGGGGAAAAATGGAAAGAACAGCGTGGTGAGCGGTCCTATTTTACGCAAAATTGACTCTGAGCTTTAAAGGTGCATTGTGTCACTTTTCTGGTGGAGGGTCCATCGAATGTCCATGGAGATGTAATTGCTTTGTCTGGAATGTTTCACAGTATGGCATTAAATATTTCTATTATCTTGGAAACAAACCAGGCCAAGTTACAGGTCAGATCTGTGGAGCGGCGACCCCGCTCACAGTCAGAATGCCTGTTTTTCGAGGTATTTTTGAGCTATAAAACCACCTGTAATTGAATAAATGTAAGATAGAGCTGTTTAATGTTACACTGTGGAACATTTCAGACAAAGCGGTAACATTTGACGGACCCTCCACCAGAAAAGTTACACAATGCACCTTTTAAAAGTTCAATTACGATTTCAGTTGAGATTAATCTTGCAGGCCTACAAGTGAACACGGAATAGCATAGCCTCCCTCCACGCTGTAATATTATGGGCCTCATTATTATGCAAATGGGAAAGATGAAAAGAACAACGTGATTAAGTCCTGCGCAAATTAAACTGCTTTTTCTGAACCCAAAGGTGAAAATTGAGTTGACATTTGCCCTCGAGACAAAACCAGAAATTGATTTTTGAGACTGTTTCTAATCCCCCAGCCTCTAAGCTTCCATAAGAGGAGGAAAACACATGTCTAAATAGCCGTAATCCTTGCTGAAATCCTGGGTTATTTCATCAGAGCATGTCCCGAAGATATGGTTTATGGATGAAAACATTGAATTATGGGAGAATTATTGTTACTGGCTTGAGACAAACGGTGAAGCTGCACAAAGGGACTCTAATTTAAAATGGTTGGACTGTAGAATGAAATCAAATACAGATTCAGTCCATATTAATGTCTAGTGTGAGCTTTGAGTGAATGTGACAGAAACTAAAGTGGGAAATCCCTAATCCTGCTAATGTCAGATTGATGTGTGTGTGTGTACTGATTAAAGGGCCCATATTACGCTATTTTCTGTTATTTATCTGTGTTAATAACAATAATGTTGTTTCCTCATCAAAAACACACCTGGAGTTGTGTTTTGTTTCATTCACACATGTTTAACACACAAATCCTGCATATTTAAGCTGAGTTCTTCTCTCAAACAAAAAAAAAACTCTGTTCCACCTTTATGAGGTCATGTGGTAATACAGAAGTGGTCTACTGTGTTTTTAAACTCCACACACCTTCGCTAGAATCATTTGCATCATTTCAGCCCTAGAATTGCCAATCTCTACTGAATGAAAGGTAAAAAGTAGTAGTAACTTCAAAACTACCACTTCATGATATCCCAAGGTGGAACAGAGCATTTTGAGCTTTGGAGATGTAAACAGACTAATAATAAAGGATTACTCAAACATGTGTGAATGAAACAAAACACAACTCTTGTTGTTTTGACATTATAACATAGCCTAAAGCTCACAAGAATGCATTTTGTGTAATGTAGGACCTTTTAATACTGCAAAAGGTACAGAAAACGTACTAGTACTGGTACTAGGGATGCAGTGATAGGATACTGATATAGGAATACAGCGCCCATATTGAAAATGTTCATGGATAGGATATCGATTCCAAGATATCGGTTCAGTCGATATTCCATTTTGGTCTCTAAACTGGTGTAATAAGACTGTTTACTGGTCAATTTTGGCTCAAAGTATCGGCATCAGTATTGGAACTGACAAAGTTGGTTTGTTTTGTGATTTTAATGTCTTTCTTATTCTGTAAAGCACTTTGAATTATTTTGTGTACAAATTGTCCTACACAAATAAACTTCCCTTCTCTTGCCTTAGTGTAACTGGTGCCTAAAAGAATGGAAAGACCCCTGATCTAAAGCAGCCAAAACAAATGCACACGCTGACCTCATTATAACAACCTCATCATAATAACAGCTCAACAATTATCATGGTCAAGTCAGTCGTCAGTAGTCGCCAAAGGGCATTGTGGGAGCTTCTTGTGGGTGCTCTGTTTGTCTCACTGCAGAGTGTATCCCGTCATTAAACATTGCTTATTTACTCTGTCTCTTCTGTCTCTGTTCCTCCCTCCTCCCTTCTGTTTGGATCCACGCAGCCAGCTGGCCCGCAATGAAAGGTGAGCAAACCACACTCAGGTATCAGCGTTTGTCAGCACCGTTCAATTAACTGTTAAACTCCTGTAGAATGAGAGATGGAAATGACAGTCAAAGCAATATAACTAGTGTAGGTTAATTTGCCTAGGGCTGGACACGAAACTCTGTACCAAGTAGGCTTCAGCTGAAAAAGGAAGTACTGGCTGAGTGTTTTCAGTTTGAAAGAATGCAGCCTAAATATGCAGGATTTGTGTGTTAAACGTGTGAAAGAAGAACCAAAAGAGAAAGAAAAGTTTTAAGGCAAATCATGCAACTGATTTTTACTGTCAGAACAAATTTATTCTAAACAGTTTGTAGTGTTAACCCATTTTTAATAATACAGTCATAGCTTTTAAAATTCTTACATTTGTGTTAGTGTATACTGATACCACAATGATAAGTTTTTCAGGAAAGGTTCATTTCTGTCCTGTGAATGTGACTTTTTTAATATCGATACCTGCTCAAATGAGTATCTAGGTTTAATAGTAATTGTAGAACCAATTAGTATCTGATTTTCGATACTTTTGACGACCCTAAATTGGTTACCGTTAACATTTTTTTATAATAATATGTTGAAAATCAATGAATCCTGTTTTTCTTACTCAACATTCCTTTGTCTAAATGTGTCCGTGTTGTGTTCACAGACCTGATGGCAGGAGGTGGTCCGTGGCCTCCGTTCCTTCGTCCGGATATTGCACCAATGCTCCCAGCTCTTCTGTCTCTGTAAGATCACAATTTATCCAGAAAAAAACTAGCATGCTAACACACACTTCCTGGCAATAAAATGCTATATAAAGAGCTGCTTATATGATATAGCTGTTCTGGGGCAAAACACACAACAAACCTTTAATAATTTAAAACAAAACCAGGGAGTAGTTAAGATCTAAACCAGGTGATGACAGTGGGACTAAATGGACTTAATTAAAAACAGACTAGGATTTCTAAGACTAGTGTTTAGGTCTAAGGTCTAGGTCTTATACTCTAGTCAAATGCCAACCTTAACTACTCCATCCATCTATTTTCTACCTCTTATCCGGGGCCGGGTCGTGGGGGCAACAGTCTAAGCAGGGACTCCCAGACTTCCTTCACCCCGGACACTTCCTCCAGCTCCTCCGGGGGGACCCTCAAGGTGTTCCCAGACCAGAGACATAGTCCCTCCAGCGTGTCCTGGGTCTTCCCTGGGGCCTCCTCCCGGTGGGACATGCCCGGAACACCTCCCAAGGGAGGCATCCAGGAGGCATCCAGAACAGATGCCCGAGCCACCTCAGCTGTCTCCTCTCGACGTGGAGGAGCAACGGCTCTATTCTGAGCTCCTTCCGTGTGACTGAGCTCCTCACCCTATTTCAAAGGGTGTGCCCAGCCACTCTGCGGAAGAAACTCATTTCAGTTGCTTGTATCCACAATCTTGTCCTTTCGGTCATTACCCAAAGCTCATGACCATAGGTGAGGGTAGGAACGTAGATTGACGGTAAATCGAGAGCTTTGCCTTTTGGCTCAGCTCCCTCTTCAACACAACGGTCCGATACAGTGACCACATCACTGCCGACACTGCACCGATCTGTCTGTCAATCTCACACTCCATCCTCCCCTCACTCATGAACAAGACCCCGAGATACTTGAACTCCTCCACTTGAGGTAAGGTCTCTCCACCCAGAGAGAGTGGGTGGAGAGACCTTAACTACTATAAAGCTAAAACAGGGACCCTTAAACTTTTAAGTAGCACCTGAATAACTGGCCTATATCCTTCACTCACACTATATTTTGCTGGTTCCCTGGGATCATCTTGTACTTAAGAGTTTGCATATGTTCATGTGTGGTGACTTGTAAACACAGGCTTCTGACTGACTCATCCCACAAACTCTGCCTTACAAGGATATAAAGCTGTCCACGCTGACAGATTTATGAGGTTAGTGAAAGTTACCCTAAAGTAGACCTGAAGTAGACTGTCAGCATTGTCAGAGACAAACAGCAGGGGGAAAGACTCAAAATACACTGCCTCGTCTGTCACCTGCTTGTTTCTATCGATATGTCATTGCTTTGCTCGGAATGTTCCATAACATTAAACAGCTCTACTTTACATTTATTAAATTGCAGGTGCTTTTATAGCTCAAAAATACCTAGAAAAACAGGCATTCTGACTGTGAGTGGGGTCACCTCACCACAGATCTGACCTGTAACTAACCGATCTAACTCCGGTTTGGTTGCCATGAAGATAGAAAGACTTAATATCATACTGTGAAATATTCCAGCAGTAACATCTCCAAGAGAAAAGCATCTGACGGACCCTCCACCACAAAAGTTACACAGTGCACCTTTAAATGTGCAAAAGTCAAATGTAATTGAGCCTGCAATGGACATACATTTAGAAATTCTGTGAATTTTTATATTAGTAGCTTACTTCCTTTTTAGTTCAGAGTAGCTATAGTCATAGGGTTTTAAGCAAGGGAGGAGGAGTAGAGCAAGAGAGGAGTAAAGAGAGGAGGAGGGCAAGAGAGGAGTAGAGCAAGAGAGGAGTAGAGCAAGAGAGGGGTAGAGCAAGAGAGGGGTAGAGCAAGAGAGGGGTAGAGCAAGAGAGGGGTAGAGCAAGAGAGGGGTAGAGCAAGAGAGGAGGAGAGCCAGAGAGGAGGAGAGCCAGAGAGGAGGAGAGCCAGAGAGGAGGAGAGCCAGAGAGGAGGAGGAGGAGAGCCAAGAGCAAGAGAAGATATTTCTCGTGTTCCCTTTGTATGACTCAGAGTAAGTCAGTCCTGTTTCCTCTGATGAGCCACGCTTGGATCACCAGCTCTCGGCCAAACCACAGGAAGTGAATCTCTCCAAACACTCTGAGCTGGAGACTTCGAGGAGGCATTTATGTTAGGGGCGCGCAATATATCGTAGAAATGTCGACGTTTCAATAGTCTGACACCATAGATTGAATATAAATGGACACAGCTAAAGCGCTAGCCTCTGCTTCCAAATAGGAAGTGAGCCTGTGCCAGAAGTGGTTCCTTTGAGGTCTGAGGTCGAATATGATCCCTGGTTACAGATTAGCCGCTATAACTGCTAGCCTCGATGCACTTCATTTGGCTTCAAGCAAACACTGTGGCTGACGTCACACTGCCTCAGTCCCTTTCACAACTAGGAATGTAACAATAACGTAAAAATCTCTCAATAATATCGTGGGCCATCACAATATATCAAATCTTAAGTCTCTTTGCTTAAATTTATTGTTATGGTACAGCAACATCTAAAAGAAACAGAGGTAACTACATAGACCATGATTCTTTGCTCTGAATTAACTGTTATTAAGCATTTTTAAATCTTAACTCTTTTGGACAGACCCAAAGGCTTGTTAAGGCATTTTTAAAGAGAGAAATGGTATATTCACAATTTTGTTAGCCTCTATAAAATATTGCAATAAATACCGTACCTTGAGATGCATACTGTGAAAATATCGTTCCAAGAAATGTGGATATCGTTACATCCACTATTCATGCAAACACAAAATTCAAGTAAGTACGGGAAGTAAAATGGACAAAAAGGCAGATGTAATTAATGGCTGATTTGTTTCTACATTAGTCTTGGGGAGGGCTTGTTTTTGTTTTTTCTGTTTCACCCAGTTTGACTAGTAAATGAAGGCATGTGCGTTTTTTGTTTTAAATTAACTGAACTTGTTGTGCCAAGAAGTAGATTAAAAATATCAAGACAAATAAGCCATACAAAAGGGTTACCTCTTTTTTTCACTCTTAGTTCATGGACTCAGTGGTGATGTTGGAGAATATGATTTGTTCACATTAGCAGTAGTGACACATATCTTGTATTGATTTCAAAATCCCATAAATCCTCATTGAGAGACAAATTCTTCCTCTCTGTGACTGATTTGTCCCTAGGCCCTAATGCAAAGAAAAGACAGGAAGTACATGCCTGAGTATGACTGATGTGGGCTCTGAAACAATAGCTGTCTCATAAGGTTAAATAAGACTGTGTGTGCCTGGTTTTGGGGTCGGATGTAGAAGTGATTATGTTGTATGGCGACAGTAAAACTTTTTTAAATGGATGTGAATAAAAAAAGTAATGCAGTGCTTAAAGGGCCCATGTTACACTATTGTCTGATCTATGTTATAATGTTGTTTTCTCGTCAAAAACATACCCGAAGTTGTGTTTTGTTTCATTCACACATGTTTAAATCACATCCCTGCATATTTAGGCTGAGTTCTTCTCTCAAACTGAAAACCACCTCGTGATGTCATGTGGCAATACAGGAAGTGCTCCACTGTGTTTTTAAATTCCATACACCTTCATTAGAATCATTTGGATAATAATTCAGCCCTGGGATTTCCATTCTCTACTGAACAAAAGGTAAAAGAAGCTGTTAATTTGAAAATTACGACTTCATGACATCACAAGGTGGAACAGAGCATTTTGAGCTTTGGAAATGTAGAAAGACTAATAATAAAAGATTACTCAAACATGATTACGCATGTGTGAATGAAACAAAAACAATTCCAGGTATATTTTTGATGAGGTAACAATATTCTAACATGGCTTAAAGCTCACACCACTCAGGTTTTTGTAATATGAGACCATCGAAGTTCTCCGTCCCCGTGCTGGATTTCGGCCTTTTGGGGAAAAGGAAAAAGAAAAGATCATGTTTTGTGACATTTGCGTAACTTGGCTTAGATTTGCCTTTAATTAAGCACAATCTGCTGACCACGCTGTTGTCTTGTGTCCTAATTATGAGATAAGTCTGTTCTTTATAACCGTTGATTCACTGTAGAGCAGCTGCATTCACGCCTTTTGGACAAAAAAAATTAATTATCATGGACGTTATTGAAGATTGACATAGTGTTTATTACATGGACTTCTCAGTCCTATTACCTTGGCCATGCAAGTCAGTTATTTATTTTGAAAAAGAGAATGGTTTATAAGCCAGTTTTTCATGTTTCTAAGACAGTTAAAATCATGTACAGCGCCTTTTTAAAGAGTTTTCTCATATTAAGCATGAATGGATTTTGCTTTTATCTCCTCCTGTTTTGATTTGCTTTTAGTCACTCATGTTTCTTCATTTACTCTGTTACTCTTGGATAAAGTTGGCTGGAGCCTTGCCCAGCTGCTTTAGGTGTGGGTTCTTTTGCAATCTTTTCTTGTAAGGTCCTGACACCGTACTCCAGTGGACTACTTAAAGGGCTCTTTTCTGATCTATGTTAGATTACTGTTTTTGATGAGGAAACAATAAAGTCTGAGTAATATTGGACATTCTAAAGCTCCAAATTGCTTTCTGGAGGACATCTGGAACAGGTGCTAAAAAATCTCAAACCAGCCCATAAACTGGTGTGTGTCCCATGACGTGTTCTATGTAATGTGACTGTAAATTCTATGTAAATACCAAGAGCTTTTACCAAATCCCTTAAATATTCTTTTATCACATTTCCTTTGCATTCAAAAACATTCCCCATTCGAGTAAAGCCTTGAGTCCACTGATTCTGATCATGGGGAAAATCTTAAGTTGTGGCTCAAAATGGTGGATTGTAAGTCTCACCGTGAGGCAGGGACAAACTTAGAATCGTA
The DNA here is from genome assembly GCA_029959045.1 of Taenioides sp. WSHXM2023. Lineage (NCBI taxonomy): Eukaryota > Metazoa > Chordata > Actinopteri > Gobiiformes > Gobiidae > Taenioides > Taenioides sp. WSHXM2023. The sequence goes on from CM057096.1 coordinate 28,991,433, forward strand.
GGTCACAGAATGTTCCATCCTTTCTATGACAGATCTGACCAACTGGAGACAGTAAAGCGCTCTATCAAAGTAACAGCAGAAGGGCTATATCTTCCCATTTCTCATTAATTTACCTTTAACAAACCATACGCTCCATCAAATCTGGCTCCAATTTCCTTTCTATTGAAAAACTGTCACCTTTCGCTCCGTAACTACTGCTGTCAGACTCCTAATTTTGGTCTTAAAATGTTCGTATTAACCCGCTCTACATAATCCTGTTTTCTTTATCTTGCTAATTTGTCCGTAAATCAAGATGTGAACATTAATAGCAGACGAATCGGGTGCTTTCTTTCCCCAGGCTATCTCCCCCTATCGTTAGCAACAGGTTTGACTGACAGCGTTGCTTAAGCGCCCACTCTGCTAAACCAGACGTGCGGACAGGAAGGGGCGTTACCTCCAACAGCCCCTCTCTGGATTGGCTCTTTGGTTGCAATGAGACGGGGTCTGAATTCCCCCTATAACTGCTAGCCTCAGTGACCTTCATTTGGCTGGACAATTACAGTGACTTAACCACCACACTGAGCCTAGAGTCTGATATTTGCTCAGACAAACTTGCGTGGTAGTCAAAACTGATCGTGTGAATCATGGCACATACACATTTTTTATTGTGACGTCCATAAATCTTTAAACGTCTCCAGACTTGAGTTGTTTTTGTCCCATTTGAGCAAGGGAAAGTCCAGCAGCACTCATCAGGCTAATCATTAAAACAACACAGTGCCGCTAATTCTGTTTCTTTTTCCTGAATGACATCACCCAAGTCTGGACCGCTCTGAACTTTCCCCGGTACAGGCTCTGAGCATGCAAGGTTACGCAGCGCCGCAGGTTAGCTAGCGGTTGATGGTTAGCTAGCTGCTTTTGACGGTTTCCATGGTGATTATCTCGAAGGTGAAGCCGAGCCTGTGTCGTGGAGATGACTTTGATGGTGAGGTCAGCTCTTTTACACAATGGAGCTTTGAGGCGTGTGTCACTGGGGTCTTTGTTGACGTTCTTGCCTCAGTCCAGTCTCGAGTTTCCTCCTTAGGCCCTTCTGTGTTCTATATTTCCCATCACTCACTTCTGTTTGGGCCTAGCTCTGTTTTTTAGACTCAATTTTATTCTCAGGCTTTTAGCACTGCGTGAGTTGGGTGGTCCTCTTTTGGCTTTTATTGTTTTGTTTTATTGATTTTATTTATTTATTCTTATGGGTCTTTTTTTTACAGTTTTATTTATTTGTTTTTACACCATTGTTTTTATTGTATTAAATTGTAGCTTTTGTTATTTTTCTATGTATAGCTCTTTGGGAACAGTCTTTGTTTCTGAAATGAGCTATAGAAATAAAGTGGATTGGATATATTTTATTTATTAAGTGCTCTTTTACTCCAAATATTTAGTGTCCAACTTGGTCTTCATAAAATGGTTGGCAATTAAAAGTTGTGGCCATTTCTAACACGTCCAGGAAACGCCTCTATACAGTTTGTTGTAAAAAACTGTATAGAGTTGTGGGGAAAAATCAGAGGCAAAATTATATTTTAAAAGGCATTTTATTGTATAAGAGCCATAAGGAAACGACCACTGTGGACAGATCATTTTATGCAATCAGAGATATAGTTGGATGAGAATGCAAAAAACAACTGCATGTAACTAGGGCTTTTTGAAACATGATTTTCACTCATGGTTCAAAATCTGGTAGAGACCCTTAAGAATACAAAATTAAATCCACTTTTTTTGTTCCTAGTCATCTTTGGTGCAAACTAGGTAAATGTTGAGGGTTGTGGTCTAAAATGTATAAAAATGTGTGTGTCCTCTAGTGGCCATTGCATTTTCAGGTATTTTGTGACATCACAAAAGACTGCCCTGATTACAGCCAGGAGTTTCAGATTACAGATACCCAGTGTAGGGGCGGAGTTTGAAGTGTGGATACCTGTTGGACCAATCACACTGTTCCTTATACCTCTAGACTCCGCCCCTCCTCCCCCCCTCACCCTTTAAGGCAGAATTTATAATTCTGCGTCCACTCAACACACACTGCCACCGTCGCCTTGTCGCCATCGTTTTTGATTTATGGATCTGCATTGAGGTCTATGCGCCGCAAAGTAATTCACCGTCACAACGCTAGGGGGCTAGGATTTATAAATCGCAACGCAGAAGTCTGTCGCGACTCAGACGATTTGACACATGACCATAAAGTGGGTTTTAGTCCTCCAGGTACTGCCCAGTTCAGCAGCTCTGTTTGAAATGTGGTTCTGGGCGGAGCTTAGGTGTTTATTCCCGGTTTAATGGAATGGCTCAAACCAAACAGAATTTGTTCCCAGAAACCTCATATCACCTGTGTAAACATAGGAAACATTTCGATGAGGTGAAAGTGGCACATTAGCACCTGCTCTACGTGGGGGAGTATACGTCACTCCTCAAGCAGCTGAGTAGAGCATAGTTTTCTAATGTAGGGTCCTATTTATGAAGCGAACAATTATGATATGGGCAAAAAACAATTATTTTTTATAAGATTGAAAAATATCACTGTTGTCTTCCAAAATTGACAGTCAACCCACCAGTAGATTCCTTGTTTGAATTCAACTGAAGCATTTACTGCCATTGTGTATCTAAGCAAGACCACATCACCCACATTGTCCACTCTCCACCTACAAGGGCATCTGGCATAAAGATTTAAAGGACCTATATTACACAAAATGAAATCTTGTGAGCTTTAAGCCATGTTATAATATTGATATTTCATCATTCACACATGTTTGAGTAATTCTGCATTATTATGTTGCCTACATCTCCAAAGCTCAAAATGCTCTGTTCCACCTGTAGTAGTTTTCAAGTTAAGTTACCTTTCACTTTTTGTTCAGTAGAGATGGGCAACTCCAGGACTGAAGTAATTTAAATGATTCTAGTGACAGTGTGTGGAGTTTAAAAATACAGTGGAGCACTTCATCTATTACCACTTGACATCACAAGGTGGAACAGAATGTTTTCTGTTTGAGAGAAGAACTCAGCATAAATATGCAGAGTTATTGTGTTAAACACGTGAATGAAACAAAACACAACTCCACGTCTGTTTGTGAAGAGGAAACGTTATAACATAGATCAGAAAACAGTAAGATTGGCCCTTTTAATGTAAGATCTGTCAAGCATTTTTACTGTGTATGTCTTGGAACTAACTCCTCTCTCCCTCTTTGTCTCTTGTGTGTTTCTGTTTAGTCATCGTCGTCCCAGGAGCTTTTACACCAGCTGCCCTTCCAGCCCACACAGGACGACCTGCACTTCCTGTTTAAACATTTCCGCAGCACCGAGAGTGTGGCAGACGAGGACCCATCCCACCCCTCTGTGCCCGCCCACAGGGTCCGCTCCAGGAGTCTCAGGTACAGCACTGACACAAGAGAGATCCAGAGGGAAATTCAAGTTTAGCTACTTCCCTGTCGCCTTTGTGTCTCAGTGCAGTTTAACAGGAGGACTGGTCAGGTATGGTCAGCAGATATGTGTCAAGGGTTTTTGAGGAGAGGAACAGCCCTCAGGACAACAGTGTCCCACCCCTGTAATCTGCAGCATCACAGCAGCATCAAGGGGAACCAGGTGAACAGGAGAGCCTCTTCTAAGCCTCACTCTCACTCAACTCGCTTTACTGTTTTGGTTGGTGATGAATTCTTTAAACTATACAGGGTATTGAAAAGCACTTAAAGAGGGGGTATTGTGCAAAATCTACTTTTTGGAGCTTTCTGCTAGGGCTGGGCGATATGGAGCAAAAAATATATCTTCATATATTTTGCTATATCTTGATATACGAGATGTATCTCTATCTGTACAGGAAAAATAACCCCCCAAAAACTACTGCAAAAACAAATATTCCAAATTCCACAAGGTCTTTTTTATTGAAGGGCAGAGAGGTAGGCAGTTCATGTAGGAACAAAGTGCTTCTGCGACATTTAAGATTACAAAAACTCCCTGATTACATAAATAATAATTTATCTGTAAAATAAAAGAAATAATACATATTGCCTTCTTTATTGCAGATGTCTATTGCAGATGTCTATTGCAGTAGACATCTATCTGCTGTTCGTCCAACGCTGGTTGTGGGCGCCGCCATGTTGAATGAGACAACGTGTGAGGGGAGGGGTAACAAAAACGAGGCGGGGGAGAGTGGGGGCGAGCACAGCACAGAGAAGGCAAACAACCAAAGCGCCCAAATCACATTTAAATAAGCATTATATCGATATATACGATATGTCAGAATCCATTTCGTGTTTAAAATGTATCGATATATTTTCCCTCTGTTCCCTCATCAAAAACATGCCATGGATTTAGACGTCATCCATGCATGTTTCAGTAATTTCACAATCTCTCCTGGGGCCCTGTTCAGACCCTTCTTGCGGTTAGATGTATGATCCTGTCCAATGCTCAGTCCACAATCCTACATCACTCATGCTCCCTCATGACAGTTTCCAATAAATATACAAAAAAATTATATAAAATAATACACTACAACTTCAAAAACCTGATCCGATGTGCAGCTGTTTTAATAGTGAAATACATACTGATCGTGTTGTGATAGAGCTCTGAGTGTGAACTTTTTTAAAGGACTTAAACACTGATTCAATTGTATTTTCCCCCTCCAATCTGAAACCAAATTCTTTATACTGCGTCCATTAGACCCTGTGGTGAGGTGCAGTCATTTACTTCAATTAACTCTTAATTAAATTATCTTTGTCAGTATGAGGTTGATCATCATTAGACAAACAGGAAAAGCTTGACACTGCAGACTGTGGAGAGCAGAAAAAAAGTAGCTGATTTCTACTTTCTTAAAAATGTGAAAGAAAAACAGCACTATTTCATTATAAACGGTCCAAAGGTTGCTCACTTTCCTAATGTATTCTTAGCATCCTAATTATTCCCCACGAGTCTATGAGCACTTTTTACAATTTTCAGCGGCCAGAGCGAAGAACTTTGTATTTGTATTTATTTATTAAAGGGACAATGCATATTAAAAGACAAGATAATGCAAAACAAAAAAAAAAAAATGTGTACTTGTAAATATGCAGGATTGTAGCCAAAGCTAATTTCCATCTTTGGTCCCCTGCTCAGCCAAGGCCAGCTGAGGTAATGCTAACAACAACTTGCATTAACGTCCTACTTTATAATATAATTGTAAAGTAAGAAGTGCAGTATAATTCTTTATAGTTAGATACAGACAGCAGCACACAGTAGTCTCATTTGAACCCCAGAGCTGCTTTTAAAATATATCTGTATGGTGACAAATTAATTACAGTAAGTTACTTTAAAATCTGACCCAGTCCCTTTAAGCATGTTTCCCCGCTTATGCATTTTTTTTTTTCATTCACTAACATGCGTATTCGTGAGGACTAAGGATCTTTAAGCTTGTTTTGAATATCTGAAAGGTTGCTTCGCCCCTTAAATTTTGCCTATATAGAGATACATTAATTCCCATTGCTGTGGTGTGACTAACCAAATGCTCCATCTGCTTTATCTGCACTGAGCCCTGCCAAAAACAATTCCTTCTATCCCCTGTGAACGCTCAGTACCGTCCACTTTCCTTTAAGTCTATAATATATACTACAGTAATGAGAGTAATGTTGTCATGATACTACAATTTCACTCTTCAATTGATACTACAATTTCACTCTTTTACTCTTTCTTTAGACAATAGAATGTGATTTCCAACATTAAAGGTCCCATATTACGCAAAATTGACTCTTGTAAGCTTTTAGCCATGTTATAATGTTGCCTCCTCAAAAACAGACTTGGAGTTGTGTTTTGTTTCATCCACACATGTTTGAGTAACTTAGACTTACACGAACTTTATTGATCCACAAGGGGAATTATTTGGATACAGTAGCTCACTCATCTATTTTTGTTACTCTTATTATATTATATTGTGAAAAAGATAGCAAGAGACAGTTGTCAAATGAGACATAATTATAAAAATAAATGTATATGTGCTAGTCAAAATAAAATTGTAAAATAAGTAATAAAACAAAATAAAATATAAAATCACAGCTATATACAAGAGACAAGAACGGCAGTGCAATGATATGATGATTGACAGGGTATAAGGTTATCTGTAATCCTGCATTATTAGTCTGTCTACATCTCCAAAGCCCAAAATGCTCTGTTCCACCTTGTGATGTCATGAAGCGGTAGTTTTCAAGTTAACGACCACGTAGACTAGTAAACACCCAGTGGTCCATGGGTGTACAGTCCCTGACAAAAGTCTTGTCGCTTATCCATTTTGTAGAAACAAAAGCTTATAACCTGACTTTAAATTAATCGATTGGTTTTAGAAATGTCTCATATGAAAGCTAAAACCCTCCCAAATTATGCTCAATATACTAAAATAAATTTGCTTCACTGAAGAAAGATTGATCATTTAATGAACACAGAAAGGTCAGATTTTGGCAAGACAAAAGTCTTGTCGCCTACAGAAAATTGAACAAATAATTTACTTCAGATACAAAAATATGTTGCATAACGTCAGTGAATTAAGTAGTGGTGCTGTGAGATCCATATTTAATATCTTGTATGACTTCCATGAGCTTGAAGGACTGCATCCATGCGGTTCGACAATGATTCATACAATTTGTTGATGAAGTCATCAGGAATAGCAAAGAAAGCAGTGCATGCCTCCCAGAGTTCATCAAGATTCTTTGGTTTTGCCTTCCATGCTTCCTCTTTCATTCTACCCCAGACATGCTCAATGATGTTCATGTCTGGTGACTGGGCTGGCCAGTCCTGGAGCACCTTGATCTTCTTCGCCTTGAGGAACTTTGATGTAGAGATAGAAGTATGTGATGGAGCACCATCCTGCTGCAAAATTTGACCCCTTTTATGGTTGGGAATGTAAGAGGTAGCTAATACTTCTTGATATTTTAGGCTATTGATATTGCCTTCCACCCTGCAAATGTCTCGCACACCCCCATACTGGATGTAACCCCAGACCATGATTTTTCCGCCACCAAACTTAACTGTTTTCTGGGTGAATCTTGGATCCATGCGGGCTCCAGTAGGTCTCCTGCAATATTTGCGGCGGCTGTGATGTAATTCAACCGAGGATTCATCTGAGAAATCCACCTTCTGCCACTTTTCCAGTGTCCATCCTTTTAGCAGGCTGTGGGCCTTGGCAAATGCCACACGGTTTTTTAATTGCCTTTTGCTTAGTGCTGGTTTCTGTGCACTGATTCGACCATGGAGGCCATTTCGAGACAGAATTCTACAAACTGTTCTGGTTGACACAGGGACTTGAGGTGACCAGGCCTGGTGGAGCTCTGCTGCAGTGAAAAAGGGGCTGGCCTTGGATTTTCAAATCAACAAACGGTCCTCCCGAGCAGTTGTCTTGCGGGGTCTGCCGGACCTGGGCTTGTCAAAAACATCTCCAGTCTTTTCAGATCTTTTTCTTATTCTTTGTACTTGACGCTGAGACACATTGAAGGTGTCAGCCACCTCAGCAGTGGATCTGGTCTTCAGCCTCTTGATAATTAACGCTTTGGTCTCAGGGTGGATCTTAGGCATGTTGTCAGAGGTCAAGTTGCAGTTGATGTGAAGGTCTGGTGTGCTGGGGTTCTTTTTATACACACCCACTAATTGATTGATCAGTAACTGATCACAGGTGAGGCTGTAATCTAGGATTGGGTGCATCATATGACAAGGCGACAAGACTTTTGTCTTGCCAAAATCTGACCTTTCTGTGTTCATTAAATGATCAATCTTTCTTCAGTGAAGCAAATTTATTTTAGTATATTGAGCATAATTTGGGAGGGTTTTAGCTTTCATATGAGACATTTCTAAAACCAATCGATTAATTTAAAGTCAGGTTATAAGCTTTTGTTTCTACAAAATGGATAAGCGACAAGACTTTTGTCAGGGACTGTATACTAGTCTACGTGGTCTATACTTGTTCTGATACAGCTCAATTTCTGTCCTTTTTCTGTGGCTTTTTTTAGTATTGATACCTGCTCAAATAAGTATCTAGTTTTGAAACTAGTTTTACCATCTGATTTTGTTTTATTTTGGCAGTCTTATATGAGGGGTATGGATGTTAGTTATTGTGTGGTGGCATGGAGCCGTCTCTTGAAGTTAAATAACCCTTGGATTAGAATACATGTCCTCATTGCGGGATAGGGTCGTTGTCATTCCAGTTCCAGGCCTGTAAATGAGTTTGTGGTTAGTTTATGACCAGGGTGTTGGCAGCGCAGTCATGTGGTCGGTTTTATTTCAGTTCTTCTGCCACAAAGTGAAACGCTAGAACAGCATGTTTTATTCATTTATGGTCACAGTGTAATTAAAAGTGTTTTGAACGTCAAACAACTCTCTTAAGTATTTCATTATTTTGGGGTGGTGTCAAAATATGATGAAATTGTGGGTCACAGAAAGAAGAGACCACAAAGCTTAGAATTTAAGGCTTTTTTTACATGAAATATTACAATTGCTGTTAGGCCTGTCATGAAAAAAATATTTTGAAGTTGTTTTGAAAGTTATTTTTAATTAATTATTTTGAAATAAATTTATGCCACTAATAATAATACTATATAGCTTTTTTCATGGTAACTCAAAGACGCGTCACAGTAATTTAACTCAAAACAAGGATAGGACAGACAAAACAAGTTGTGAGGCTGAAACAAGATTGGACTTGTTTTATATAATAATTTAATTGTGTAGAAAAAAACTTGAGCCACTTTAAAATAAGTAATGGAAATTATTATTGCGTATTTTGTATCTTTACTGAGTTACAGAAGTTATTACTAACCCAACAGTAGAAAGAAAAAGTACCCATGATAAATGTTGACCTCCAGACATATTGTTGCAACTTTTATTTATTGAAGTCTTAAAGGTGCACTGTGTAACTTTTTGGTTGGGGGTTCGTCACCTGCTTGTTTCTAAGGATATGTCATTGTTTACCTGGAATGTTCCACAGTATGACATTAAACAGCTCTACCTTGCATTTATTCGATTACAGGTGGTTTTATAGCACAAAAATACCTAGAAAAACAGACATTCTGACTGTGAACTGGGTCGCTTCTCCACAGATCAGACCTGTAACTTACCACAAATTGGTTTAATACCATATTGTGAAACCCTCTAGAGTCTAGAGGGTTTCAGGGGTGTCAAAGTCAAATGGACGGAGGGCCAAATAAAAAATTTAGCTACAAGTTGAGGGCCGGACTGATCGAATGTTCATTGAAAAATTTTAAAATTACCGCATATAGTCTAGTGAACCAAATTGAACCTACTGAAAACCTAACAAATATATTACAATATGATCGGATAAATAAAGCAATATTTTCTTATGGCTCTGTCAGTAATGTTTAATTTTCAACAGGCACAAAAGACAAATTTCCTTTATATAAAAATACCCATAACATGAACATTAAATGAATGAAGCTGTATTATTCAAGGCACCATCAGTATTGCCTGGAAATCCAGAAGGATATCTCTCTGTATTTGTAATACAGATCCATAGCGATGAGTCTGGATTTTTCCAGGCAACTACCACGGTGGAAATGGCACGCAGTCCCAGGCTTGTGTAAAAAGCAAAACTGCACCGATTACTGCTGCAAACGTGGCCCAAACACGGATCAACGCCAGACCCCTTTTACGGGTCGCCAGTCACACGCCGCACTGTCGCCACGGTTTGGGAGACACAGCGGCGAACAGCAAAACTTAGTGGAGTGAGGTGCAAACTGTGCAACAACTAAAGAAAAAACGCATGGGTGAATTGATGGGTGTATCGGGCGTGCATTCCCGTCATTAGGAATGGGGCGCGCACTACGGAGCGAGGGACCGATACGGCGCTGAGCTGCGGCCGAGCAGCGGCACTAAAAGAGGCACTAAAAGAAGAGGTGATGGCGTAAGTATGAATGTAAGGTGCGTTGGAGCTTAAGCTTGCGATTTTACCTGAGCTGAGGACAGCGCGGCCACCAAGGGAGACCCGGAAAAGCGTGTGGGTCAAAAGGGGGAGTATGGGTATCTGAAAGTTAACTTTAGCTGTTATGCTAATGACTGCTGATAAATAATGAAATGAAGCCGCCTCCCGCTCTGTGCGTCACCGTTGCATTGTGGGAAATGTAGTATTGGTGCGTGTAAAACATCTGCGGCCTGCGGGCCGGTTCTAATAATAAATCAATATCATCCCGGGGGCCATAGAAAACCCTCTCGGGGGCCTGATGTGGCCCGCGGGCCTTGACTCTGACATATGTGCTCTAGACCAAGCAATAACGTTTCCATGGAGAAAAGCATTTGACAGACCCTCCACCAGATGATAAGTTGCACAGTGCACCTCTCAATTAAAAACATGTGCCCATTAAAGTCAACTTTATTTATTATTAGCGATCTGGTGCAGTAGAATTTTAAATTGAATGCAGTTACTGTTTCTTACTTGTAGTAGCTTTTTGCACTTGTGTTTGTTCACTCACATTAAAATAAAGTGGAAACATGCCTCTGTCACTGATTCACATTTGCCTACTTTTCATCTGCTCATAAATCAAATGCTCCCCTTGAGGTCATTCGTGGAACTGCAGCCAACCTAAAGACGCACTTGTTTTCGTGTGGATGGTCTACTACTTGCTTGTCTTCATAAAAATGCCTTTGCTTTGACAAGTTAGTGTGAATCATTACAATCAATCTTGCATTTATTCAACTGTGCTATTGCGAAAAGAAATGCTAGACTTGTCACACTACCAAATTATGAAGCTTAAGTAAATATAAGCAGAAATATTTAAACAAATTGATAAACCTAAATCCCCAAATTCTATTCTGTTCTAAATACACAAAATTATTAAAAGCTCCAATAAATAAATACATAGAAGAATCATCACTGAGCAAGACTAATGAGTCATAGAAATTCTCAAATCTTACCGTTTTACCAAAACATTTTCTGAATAGCTCTAGAATGATCATGAGCTGTATCAGAACTAGTAATAGACCACAGTGGATGACTGAAGGATTACACAGATATAAGAACACATGGTAATATAAAAGAAAGTACAACAATTTAATGTTGAAAATCACATTCTATTGTCTAAATAAAGAGTGTTTTAAATTATCATTGTGGTATCAGAATTGGTCTGTTCTGTGGTAGTTCACTAACACATACGAAATTGGAAGGAACTATACAGAAGATGACACGCAAAATTTGTGAAGTGTTCCTCATTTTTTACGAAAAGAAAAAAAGAGAGAAGCGTGTCAAGTCTGTCCCTTAATAGCATGAGAATCAAGTTTGAAATTTTAGTATCATGACAACACCACTTGCAACACAAAACCGCAAAGATCACTACAAGTTTCCATATTGAACGTAATTAAATCCAATAAGTCAACAGACATTACAAATCCATAAATCATTTCCCGTGCACATAATTGTCCTTTACAGCAGACAACTGGTAGGTATCAGTTACTCTTAAATGTCGTCTGGCACGACCTACAAATTCTTCCCCAGGGCCGAAGCTTTCCCCTGGGACCTAAATAGTATATAGCAGCATACGCGTGTGTTTTAAATAGTGCAGGCCTCACATGTTTGGATTGTTCTGTGTTTGTGTGACATGTAAAAAAAACACTGGAGAGGGACTATTTTCAACAGAAGATGACAGAGGAGTGATTTGTAATGCAGACGAGGTGTAATCAAATCAGCGTGCTCCAACAGATGCGGTCATGGATACGGGATACAGAAACCAGATCTGTGATGGCTCATTTTCAAACGTTTAGGATCAACACAGAAGCATTCAAGAGCTGTGAAAGAGCTTTGAAAGAGCTGTGAAGACGCATTTAAGTCGTGTCAATGGGTTACTACAAGTATTTCGTAGTTGTAAGTGATAGTACATGGTTTTTCTGGAAGAGCTGGTGTTCGGTGCAAGTCAAGACATAAGTTGCACAGTTAATACTACAAAGGGCCAAGAGGTTATATGGCTGTTGAAAAGTTTACTATAGAGTCTAGAGCGTAACATAAATTCTAAGAGTCAAGAGGTCAGTTACCATGGAGAGGTTATTGCTTTGCCTGGAATGTTCCACAGTATTGCAGTAAAATGATCTATTTAGCAGATTTACCACCATGTCCTTTATTTTGAGTACAGAGTAGCCGAGGGGACCACAAGGCGTTCCCAGGCCGGCCGAGAGACTTAGTGCCTCTATGTCCTGGTCTTCCCCAGGGTCTCCTCCTGGTTGGACATGAACACCTCCCCAGGAGGTGCCTAGGAGGCATCCAGGACACATGCCCGAGCCTCAGCTGCTCCTCTTGACGTGGAGGAGCAGTGGCTCTACTCTGAGCTCCTCCCATGTATCTGAGCGCCTCACCCTGTCTCTAAGGAAGTATGTAGACTGCTTATGTTCGTGATCTTGTCCTTTTGGTCATTACCCAAAGCTCATGACCATAGGTGAGGGTAGGAACAAGCCTTTACACTCAGCTTCTTCTTCACCACAATGATACAGTGACTGCATCACTGCAGACGCTGCACAAATCTGCCTGTCAATCTCACATTCTATCCTTCCCTCACTTGTGAATAAGATCCTGAGATACTTGAACTCCTCCACTTGAGGCAGGGACTCTTCACCCACCTGGAGTTCCAGTCAAGAACCAGGACCTTGGGTTTGGAGGAGCTGGTTTTCATTCAAGACGCTTCACACTCTGCTGCAAACCGCCCCTGTGCTAACCTAATCTAAATCACAAAAGAGAAAATGAAAAAACGTCCATTGCTTTTGCACGCAAGATAATTCCCACTGTAGCACTATTTTAACATCAATAATTCATTTTAATTTCAGTTAGCATTAGCTTCAAGGCACAAATACCTACATTTATAAATACAGAAGGTTCCTCAGGTGAAGTGCTGCTGTTTGCTGCCTGATATTTAAATATTGATTTATTTCAGCATGACTCGGCTAAATCCTCATAGAGAATGAATGGACCGGGAGGAGCAGATCCGCACTTTTGAGCCAGGCAGAAAGAAAAAAACCTCCATAGTTGATCCCTGTTCTCATCCAAACACATCATTGCTTTGTTGACAGTGTGTGTTCACTTGGATCTGACAAATAAATCTAACTCTCATGCTTCTGTGTTTCAGCCCTGGCCGGACGTGTGGCTCTTTTGACAATGAGATCATCATGATGAACCATGTGTACAGAGAGCGCTTTCCCAAGGTACTGACCTCTGACTTCTGACCCGAGCTCACTTTTCTTGATTAATTTTACTATAGAGTCATACCCCATAAAACTTAATTATTTTTCACTCACAAACCTTTCCAGTTACACATTTTGACAATTTTTCTTAAAAAAGTTTTAGCAATCTTTTATGTTTGTGTGAAATTTTTGGTGTTTTTGTGTACCAGTCAAAAGTTTGTTTTAGATTCTAGATTTTTTGAAATTAGCCACCCTTTGCTTTGAGCACTGCTTTGCACACTCTTGGCATTCCACCAGTGAATCCTGACATGGCACACATTGAAATGAAAACCATTTCAGGGACTTCCATCATGAAGCTCAAGGCCAGGGGTTTGCAGTGCTGTTGACAAAACAAAGCAGTGTTTCCCATTAATACAGGAGAGTATGGTGGCCCCCCATAGTCTAAATAAATATTGGCATAACAAAATAACAAAAAGTCTTTGTTGCTCATTGTTTTATGATAAACTTATAAAAGACACTTCACTGGTCAAAAATGACTGCTTAAAAATTACATATAGACACTAAGTAAGTAAATAAGTAAGTTTGTGCCACCATAGTCTTACAAAAACTATGGGAAACAATGCCAAGGGCTCACACCACACCACACACCAGGCTGCTCCCTGTTTTTCTCCTGTGTTTGAATTGGACTGACCTGGTATTTGTGTGCAGGCCACAGCTCAGATGGAGGGCCGTCTCCTGGACATCATAGAGGAGTGCTCTCCTGGCTCTGCCCTCCCTCTGGCCGACGGGGTCCTGGGCTTCATCCAGCACCAGCTGCTGGAGCTGGCCAGAGACTGCCTGGACAAGTCCCAGAACGGCCTGGTCACCTCCAGGTACTTCCTGGAGCTGCAGGAGAAGCTGGACAAGCTGCTGCATGAGGTCAGACCAGGTTTACTGAACATAATAAACAACAGTGCTTCCAGTGTTTAATGTGGTGTTGTCACGACACTAACATTTCAAAATCCATTTCATTACTAAGGAATAGACTCAATACCCATTTTGATACCACAATGACAATAAAAACACTTTATTTAGACAATAGAAGATAATTTTCAGCATCAAATGGTAGTACTTCCTTTTGTATTCCCATGTGTTCTTATATGTGTGTACTCCTTCAGTGGTCCTGTAGGTTCCATAGTGGTCCATGGGTGTATACTTGTCTATGTGCTCTTATACTTGTTCTGATACAGCTCAACATCATTCTAAAGACATTCAGGAAAGGTTCTGTCCTGTGAATGTGACTTTATAGTATTGATACCTGCTCAAATAAGTATCTAGTTTCGATTCTAGATACTGGTATTTAAGTATTTTAATATATTTCACAGCTTCTGGCTCTCGGGCCTAATAAATAAATAAATAAATAAAATGACACATCTTTGTTTCATGTGAATAGTAAGTAAGTAATCCAGACAAGTGAGCTATTTATCTTGTTAGGAAAACAACATGGAGAAGGTTCAGGACCCGCCACCCAAGTACATACGCAGTTGCCCTTTAATAAAATAAGGGAGCGTTGTAATTGTGTTCCATCTCAGTCTGTTTGAGCCCCTTCACTGTCTCTGTCGTTCTGGTCTCCTCCAGATGAGAGCTGTGGTCGAGTGTTAAATTGCATAATGGTTTATTACATAACATTTTTGAAAGAACATTTGAAAGCACCAGATCTAACCCGCTTTGACAGGACTGCCGCTCGAGACACAGAATCCTTTATATACGATTCCCAAGTTAGCTAACAGACAGATCTCTAATAATGATGAGAGAGCCAGCAGAGCACATTTTTATTGCAATATAGAGCAGTAGGGTTGTATAAAAGTATCAAAAATCATCTACTAATCGATGCTAAAACTAGTATTGAAACTAGATATTCATTTGAGCAGGTATCGATACTAAAAAGTCACATTGACAGGACAGAAATGAAGCTTTCCTGAATGTCTTTAGAATGATCTGGAGCTGTATCCACTGAGGGATTACACAGATATAAGGACACAATATAAAAGAAAGTACTGTGATACGATTTAATGTTGAAAATCACATTCTATTGACTAAATAGTATTTTTATTATCATCATGGTATCTGAATCAGTACTGAGTAAGTTTACTAACACAATTTTCAATGTAACTACTAAGTGTGACTTAATAGTATTACTCAGAAATGCAAAGAAAATCCAATGTACTCTACACTAAATTCTATTCCACTGTGGCATGTAAAATTATGGTGAAAATTATACGGATTAAACAGGCAACAACTAATCACTTCTAGTTAAAGGCACACTTTGTAACTTTTCGTTTGGGGGTTCCTGGAATGTTCCACAGTATGACATTAAAGAGATCGACTTTACATTTATTCAATTACAGGTGTTTTTGCTACTCAAAAATACCTTGAAAAACAGACATTCTGACTGAGTGGGATTGCCTCTCGAAAGATCTGACTAGTAACTTGGTCTGGTTTGGTCAGAAATGTTTAATGCCATATTGTGAAACATTTCAGACAAAACAATAACATCTCCATGGACAAAAAGCAGGTGGCGGACCCTCCACTGGAAAAGTTAGACGATCATTAATCAGTGTCTGGGCATTGATTATATCTTATAACACTTTATCTGTGTGGAAAATAAGACATAACGGCAGACACGTCATTCATTATAGGCATAATCTTATGTAACAGCTGACTCAACTCAAGTGTGTCTGTGTTACTGCCGACTTTATTACTTATCTGGACAAATATAAAATTGCTCGCCAAGTATTATCAGATAAGATTTGAGTATCTTTAATAACAGAGGTGCTGTTTTGCCAGTACATGGTTAAATAAACGAAAGATGGTAATTGTTTTGAACTTGATAAGCAATTATAATGCTTGTGTTAAAGGGGCACTGCTTAATTTTCCAGGTTGTGGGTCCGCTACCATGGAGATGCTATTGCTTTGCCTGTAATGTTCCACAATATGGTATTAAACTATAAATAGTGGTATTAAATTGTATTAATGGTATTAAAGTATAAATATAAGATGCATTTATTCAATTATTTTTGTTTTTATAGCTCAAAAATACCTTTAAAAACATGCATTCTGACTTTGAGTGGGATCGCCTCTTCACAGATCTCACCTGTAAATAGGCCTGGTGGCATCTCCTGCTTGTTTCTTTAGAGACTAAAAATCCATACTTTGGAATATTGACGGTAAAGCTACAACATCTCCATGGAGACGTGTAACTGGCGATCCCTCTACCAGAAAATTTACACAGTGCACCTTTAAAGTCCCTATGACAGGTTGGACTACTAATTTAACTAAAACTAAGTTAAGATATGTAAGGTTTTGCTAAAGATTTTTGTTTTTTTTTAAATGTCACAGTTACAAGATTTTTTTTAGGTGTCAGTTTTGATTTCCTGGTTGGAAATCATGACATCACACTAGGGAATTCCATAACTGTTACCTAGCAACTATGCTGTACACCCAGCCAAAACTCCTCTAATGCACACCGAAATTATTATTTGACAAAGAAAAATATAAGAAAATACCTTCATTTTGTTGAAATCATGTTTTAAATATCAGAAAAAAACTTTTGGATAGAATTCATCCATTGTGATGTCATCAGTGTGGGACTCTAAAATAGAACTCGGCTAGACTAAGCTAGCGTTAGTGGTGACATTATCTTGTGAAATATACACACTGGTAATACAAAATTATGATAGATTATTATTACATTATTTACATTTTTGAAATTTCAGAACTGAAGAAGCAGCTTGGATGAGCTGCGAAACGTATTCGACCAAATAAACTCTGTCCAGTTGACAAATTAAATTTCTCCTTTTGCTATACATTTTTGAAAGTTAGAAGTTAGGTGTGAAGTTGTCAGTTGGACCCAGAAATGACATCATAACTTAATCCCATAATATTCCATAGTATGTCTTTAAACTGATCTATCTCCATGGCAAATCTAAGTATGGCTTTAAATGTCTCTTTCCATGAAATCATATTAGTGACCAAAAAGTTACATACTGTGTCTTTAAATAAGATGAAATAAATGCTAAATGTGTACGTGTGTATTAACTGTTATGTGTGTTTTATTTAGGCGTACGAGCGTTCTGAAAGCGAGGAGGTGTCCATCATCATCAAACTGGTGAAGAAGATCCTGATGGTGATTTCCAGACCAGCCCGCCTCCTCGAGTGTCTGGTACGTGTCTCCGCCGTGGTCACGTGACTCAGGGACAGGACTGGGACAGATGAGTCAGCGTTAATGTCAGGGCTGAACTGGTCATTACACTTAAATCACGGTGGTACAAAGTGGAGGAGGGAGTGCTTTTCTTCTATATAAATACAGATTCTACGTATTAGAATAGAAATGTCAATTAGTCAAGATTTAAAAATGCTCTGTAATAAAATGGGTAAGGCAATTCTTTGTATAGCACAATCCGTACAGAATTGGGGAAGACATTAAAAACACACATAAAAACATAAGGCAATCCATTTATATCTATAGTTTATGGTTTAAAACACCATACTTTTACTTCTATTTGAGTAATAATCTTAACGTTGTACATGCAATGCTGACAAACCCTTTCTGTTGACAATATAAAATTAGTTGGACATAAGACAATCATGGTAATTACCTTATCGACTGGAACAGTGTTTTTTGAGGCTCAGTAAGTCTCCCGTGTGTATTTTCTTTGCGCTAGTGGGGATTTTTTTGTAATTTTTGGTAGAACCTTATATTTTGTGATTAGTTCATAGTTGACACCTTTTGTTGTTCTTGTAACTGTTACTGTTGCAGGAATGTGTGTTGTAAAAGGTGCATTGTGTAACTTTTCTGGTGGAGGGTCCGTCAAATGCTTTTCTCCATGGAGATGTTATTGCTTTGTCAGGAATGTTTCACAGTATGGCATTAAACCTTTCTATCATCATGGAGACCAAACCAGAACAAGTTACAGGTCAGAGCTGTGGAGCTGTATCTGTGTAGAGGTCTGGGGAAATTCTTATAAAAGTAACACAGACTTATTGTTTAAATTACAAAAAAAAGCAATACAAATAGCACACTTAGTCGGATATAGAGAACATAGGAATGCACTTTTTTGCCAATCAAAGATACTGAAGTTTGGGGACCTGGTAAAATTTAAAACATTTAAAAAAACAATTCTCTCGAACCATTCTCAAAAGCATGTGTTTTACCAGACGTGGAGTACACTTATAGAATAGCTTAGATGACCATATCAAAACTTGTAATAACTTGGTGTACTTCAAAAAACAATATAAAAATCAAATCTTACAGAAATTCCTAGAAGACAAGACATATTGATATATTGATATATTGATATATAACGATACATTTTGTGCCTTCTTTATGATTATTATTAGTTTGTACAACCATAAAAGAAAACAAAAAAAATCCTTACATTTTTTCATTCTCATTGTGGTTTATTTTGTACGATCATAAACAATATACTTTTGTGCCTTCGTTATCATTATTATTAGTTTGTACGACCATAAACGACACAGTGCACCTTTAATGTAACTGCTTTTGTATGTGACGCTTGTTGCCATGCCGACAAGTCAACGTGACAGTTCTAGTCATTGTTTAGGAGGAGTTAGGAGGAGTTAGGAGACTGGCTCTGCTGGATTAGACTGGAGCTGTTTTGGGCTTGTTTTGTGCTTGCTTTGGCATGGCTTGTGTTCACAAAATAAATAACAAGACGTATTTCAACATGTTTTCTTCCACCTGAACGCTACATACTTTAATATTTTGTCCTTCCAATCACAAAAAAAATAAAAAAATAAATAAAAAATCTATTAAATTATAAATCAGATGTTGCGTCCAGCTACTGTTACAGGTACTTAAAGGTGCACTGTGTAACTTTTTGGTTGGGGGTCCGTCACCTGCTTGTTTCTATGGATATGTCACTGTTCTGTTTGGAATGTTCCACAGTATGACATTAAACAGATCTACCTTACATTTATTCAATTACAGGTGGTTTTATAGCTCAAAAATACTCAGAAAAACAGGCATTTTGACTGTGAGCGGGGTTGCCTCTCCACAGATCTGACCTGTAACTTGATTTGGTTTGGTCTCTATGAAGATAGAAAGGTTTAATACCATACTGTGGAACATTCCAGACAAAGCAATAACATCTCCATGCAGAAAAGCATTTGATGGACCCTCCACCAGAAAAGTTACATAATAAGATAAGATAAGATAAGATATGCCTTTATTAGTCCCACAGTGGGGAAATTCCAGTGTTGCAACGCACAGTTCAAGAACAGCAGGAAAATGGAACGTGCAATAAAACAAGATAATAGATAATGACTAAAAAGAGAATAATTTAGAAATAGACTTAAAGATAGACTCTAATTTTGTTCCGGTGGAGCAAAAGTATAAAATACAAAATACAAAATATAAAATACCAAAAAAACTATTATGTACAATAAAAGTAACAGCATATGAACAGAGTAAATCTCATTAATGCACCTTTAAGTAGAAGCTGCCCCAGAAACGTTTACTTTTCCTTGAGTAATTTTTCTACTTTGTACTTCTTCTGATGTTTTATCCCTACTTGCAGCCTGGTAATGAAGGCTTTTAAATTATGACATTTTTGAGTGCCTCTGACATTATAATGGGGATGTTTTTCTTGCAGGAGTTTGACCCAGAAGAGTTCTACCAGCGCCTGGAGGTGGCAGAGGGCCAGGCCAAAGTGGGTCACGTCAAAACCGATATCCCCAAATACATCATCAGCCAGCTGGGCCTTACCAGAGACCCACTGGAAGGTCTGAGCTCTGTTTATATTATTACTGTTAAATTAAAATGATCTGCACAGCAACTAAACTAGTGTTGTCAGGATACTAAAATTTCAAACTATTTCGATAGTAAGGAATAGACTTGATACTGATTTCAGTCCTTTAATGATAATTAAAACCACTCTTTCTTTAGACAATAGAATGTGATTTTCAACATTAAATCATAGTACCGTATTTTCCGGACTATAAGCCGCTACTTTTTTCTCACACTTTGAACCCTGCGGCTTATACACCGATGCGGCTCATATATGGACGGATTATTCGTCTATGAACACAGCGGATGCGCGCGCAGCTTGAGTGCAGAAAGCGCCGCTGTCTGTGCGGTGAACATGGGTTAGGGTTAGTTAGAACACTCGCTAGCGCTGTTGTCAGCACTAAAACAGTTTATCGCTGAGTGATAAAATAAGTTCTGCTGCTAAATGAACATTAGTGAGTGGGATACGTCTTAATGACCCGTATGTGTTAAATGCAGGTGAAGCGTAAATGACGAGACGAAACGTCTCAAACTTCAGTAGCGGGACATCCGCTCATACATGATCGATACAACTAACCCCGACCCCCGGGAGAGCCTCAAATCCTGTTGAAATCCTACAAGACACTGACATGATCCCAGACAGGACAGCGGCTCTTTCTGCTCGAGACATGCGCAGTAGAGCGCCAGAGCGACTCTCGCGCGTGACGAACTGACTCAATGCAAAAAGACGACAAAAGCTTTCAGAGGCAATACAAGCAGATGCTCGGAACTTGAAAACTTCTTGAAGACGTGGACACCTGCGGCTTATAGACAGGTGCGGCCTATATATGTACAAAAATAAAATTCTTTGAAAATTTAGTTGATGCGGCTTATATTCAGGTGCGCTCAATAGTCCGGAAAATACGGTACTTTCTTTTCTATTCCCATGTCTATTCCCGTGTGTGTAATCCTCAGTGGTCCTGTAGGTTCCATAGTGGTCCATGGGTGTATACTAGTCTAAGCTTCATTTCTGTCCTGTGAATGTGACTTTTTAATACCAACACCTGCTCAAATGGGTATCTAGTTTCAATACTAGTTTTAGTGATTTTCTGTACTTTCTGTTGTTTTCAGACATGGTGCAGCTGGAGCAGACCAGTCCAGGGCACAGAGCCTCCAGCAGAGACTCTGATGACATTGGAGAGACTTCACCATTACAGGTACAAGCTCTGGTTTTCATTAATTTGTTGGGCACTTCACGATGCATTTGTAATGATTATATATTTGCATTTTGTCTGACCAATGTTTTTAATTGCTGCCAGCTTTACAACATGCTGTAAAAATCAGTTCACAGATCAGACTTTACTGCTGAAGGACAGTGTATTAATTAAAAAACATTTCAGTAAATGTCCTAGTATTGGCTATTAAAGGCGCACTATGCAACTTCAACTGCTTGTTTCTATGGAGATGTCATTGCTCTGCCTGGAATGTTCCACAGTGTGACATTAAACAGCTCTAATTTACATTTATTTCATTTCAGGTGGTTTTAGAGCTCAAAAATACCTAGAAAAACAGACATTCTGACTATGAGCGGGGTCGCCTCTCCATAGATCTGACCTGTAACTTGGTCTGGTTTGGGCTCCATGAAGATTGAAAGGTTTAATGCCATACTGTGAAACATTCCAGACAAAACAATAACATCTCATCATGGAGAAAAGCATTTGACGGACCCTGCACCAGAAATGTTACACAATGCACCTTTAAAGTTTAACTGTAGTTCCGGCAATATACAAAACATGAACTTTAAATGTTACTTACTTACTTACTCCATCTATCTATCTCTCAATCTCTATCTATCGATCTATCCATCTATCTCTCTGTATCTAAGGAAGGAAGAAAGGAAAGTCATTTTTCGGCCGCAACAATGATACATAATAATACAGCAGTAACAAAAAAAATAGTTAAGTTGCCAAAAAAAAGTGGATGTAGAGTTTAGTTAATGCTGAATATTTAGTGACACACCAGATAAGTACTTCTTTACAATGAAAAAAAAACTAGAGTGTAATTTTGTGTTGTGCCGGCTGTTATTGAGATGAATTCTAGGAAGTGGTTTCAGACACTGCCAATGTGTTTAATTCTCCATCTGGAAGTGTGAAAAATAGTTAGTTCAAGATCACAATCTGTGTAATTATCACCCGGAAGTGAGTGAGTGGGTGGGTGGATTTTGTGATGTCGAGCTGTCGCTTTGTGCCGTGGGAGGAAAGTCCTGAGTATTTCCTTAGCTGAGTGAGTGTGTGCGTTCCCATGGTAACGCTCTGTACTTCCTGTTTTCCGTGCAATCCAGAGCCGGGCTGCTTGTACCCCCCCTCGCAGGAAACCTCTGGAGAGTGACTTCGAGACCATTAAACTCATCAGTAACGGCGCCTATGGGTGAGAGACTGAAAACAAACTGAAACTAAAGAAAATGTTGTGATTGGTATCGATGGTACTGACAAAAAATATTATGAATGTACGCTACCAGTCAAATATTTGGACTCACTTTTTCATGTTTGTTTCTTCTTTCCATGATTATTTACATTTTAGATTCTAACTGAAGCAAGGAATGTAGTGAACAAAAGAAACTCAAAATAACTCAAATTATTTTAGATTAAAAAAAATAGCCACCCTTTGCTTTGAACCCTGATTTATACGAATAATTGTTAAATAATTGTTGCGACTCTGAGCCTTTGTTGCTTAGAGAGGAGATGGGGTCCAGTACCTCTGACACGCTGCCGTTTGTAGAAAAGCAGACTGAGTTGTATAATGTGTTTTGGTGATTGGTGTAATCATGTAGGCCTACAATAGTATGGTAACAAACAAAACAAAGCAGTCAATGAAAAATACAGCTACCCGGCATCCCCTCTCCCCTCCCAGACAGCAGAAAGCCAGTGCCTTTGAAAAATACCGGCACATCACCCTTGCCCACGTGACCCCCGCCCCTAATGCATTATTATAGCAACCGGTCACAAAGATTATGGCTCCTACAATAATAATAATAATAATAATAATAATAATAATAATAATAATAATACGTTTTATTTATTAGGCACCTTTCAGGACACTCAAGGTCACCTTACAACAATAAACAAATACAAAAGCATCAACAAAGTTAAATACAAGTAAAAGCACAAAGGCAAAGGGAGACAGTGCAGCTGTGGTCTGGTGGTGTGGTGGAGGGAATAGGCCAGTCTGAATAGGAGTGTTTTAAGTTTTTATTTCAAATGTGGGAGTCAGTCAGTGTTACGGAGGTCAGGAGGGAGAGAGGTTTGAACTTTTGGTATGTCTTTGACCCTGACAAGGCACAGCTGTGAAGTGAAAACCATTTCAGGAGACTTCATCAAGAAGCTCATTGAGAGAAGGGTTTGCAGTGATGTTAACAAAGCAAAGGGTGGATACTTTGAGAATTTGAATCTATAATAAATACATATAATTCATAATTTTCAAGTCATCATCCTTTAGAGTGCAATTCAAATGTTATTGAACAAAACTCCCAATGATAACAGTATTTTTTTCAAAAATTAAAACTTAAAATGCACTGTTCCAAATTATTATGCACAGCAAAGTTTCAAACCATATTATTGTTGTAAAGAACTGAAAATGGTCATTTGTTTATTTTTCAATTAGAAGCATTAGCATATTACTGAAATCAAAAGCTGTTTCAATCAAAACATCTTAACAGGTCGAGTTACATTTGAACCCTTGCCCTTATTTGACAGGAGCTTCACAATTCTGCATCCATTGAACTTGTGAGTTTGTGGAGAGTTTCTGCTTGAATTTCTTTGCAGAATGTCAGAATATCCTCCCAGAGCTGCTGTTTGGATGTGAACTGCCTCCTGCCCTCATAGATCTTTCACTTGAGGAGCTCCAGAGGTTCTCAATAGGGTTGAGGTCAGGGGAGGATGGGGCCACACCATGAGTTTCTCTTCTTTTATGCCCATAGCAGCCGATGATGCTGAGGTGTTCCTTGCAGCATGACATGGAGCATTGTCATGCATGAAGATGATTTTGCTATGGAAAGCACAGTTCTTCTTTTTGTACCATGGAAGAAAGTGGTCAGTCAGAAACTCCACATACAGAGATCATTTTCACACCTTCAGGGACCCTAAAGGGGCCGACCAGCTCTCTCCCCATGATTCATGACTCCATCACCTCCTTGCTGACGTCGCAGTCTTGTTGGGACATGGTGGCCATCCAATCATCCACCACTCCATCCATCTGGACCATCCAGGGTTGCACGGCACCCATCAGTGAACAAGACTGTTTGAAAATGAGTCTTCATGTATTTCTGGACCTACTGGAGCCGTTTCTGCTTGTGAACATTGTTTAAGGGTGGCCCAATAGAAGGTTTATGCATAACTGCAAGACTCTGGAGGATCCTACACCTTGATGTTTGTGGGACTCCAGAGGCGCCAGCAGCTTCAAATACCTGTTTGCTGCTTTGTAATGGCATTTTAGCAGCTGCTCTCTTAATCCGATGTATTTGTCTGGCAGAAACCTTCCTCATTGTGCCTTTATCTGCACAAATCCGTGTGTGACTCTGAATCAGCTACAAATCTCTTAATAGTGCGATTATCACGCTTAAGTTTTTGTGAAATATCTAAGGTTTTCATACCTTGTCCACGGTATTCAACTATTTCACGCTTTTCGGCACTAGAGAGATTCTTTTTCTTTCCCGTATTGCTTGAAAATGTTGCTCTGCTTAATAATGTGGAACGTTCTTCTTAAGTCGTTTTTTCTTTAATTAGACACACTGGGCAAACTCATTGGCACAAGTGTGTGAGATGATTTCACTGAGACACAAGACCATGCATGAGTTTCACTGGAAAACTAAACCTTTTATGACACTTAAACACCATTTGCATAATAATTTAGAACATGGTGTAATTTAGTTGATTTATTTTTTCTTTGCTACATAATTCTATATGTCTTGCTTCATGTATTTGATGTCTTCTGTGTGTGTCTAAAATGTAGAAAGTAAACAAAGAAAAGAAACATTAAATGAGAAGGTGTGTCCAAACTTTTAGCTGGCAGTGTATTAAATGTATTATATAGTGAACTTGCTGTCACCTCTACATTATTTCGGATCTCCCTGTGCGTTTGCTCCAGAGCTGTGTACATGGTGCGCCACAAAGAGACCCGTCAGCGCTTCGCCATGAAGAAGATCAACCGCCAGAACCTGATGCTGAGAAACCAGATCCAGCAGGTGTTTGTGGAGAGGGACATCCTGACCTTCGCTGAAAACCCCTTTGTGGTCTCCATGTTCTGCTCCTTTGAGACCAGGAGGCACCTCTGCATGGTCATGGAATATGTGGAAGGTAAGACTGCTATTATTATGGACTTTTCGAAGATGCATTTTTCAGTACCAGCACTCAGTATCAGCTGATACCAGAGAAGAGCGTGAAAATAGAGTGATATGATGATAAAAATGAATTTGTGATCTCAGTTTCTGTGCTAAGATGCTATAATCAATCATATCATGTTTGTTCCTGAGAGGCAATTTAAGCACATTGAGCAGTAAAATTTAATGCACCAATTCTGGCATTTTAAAGGTGCACTATGTAACTTTTTGGTTGAGGGTCCATCACCTGCTTGTTTCTATGGAGATGTCATTGCTCTGCCTGAAATGTTCCACAGTATGACATTAAACAGCTCAACCTTACATTTATTTAATTACAGGTGGTTTGATAGCTCCAGAATATATAAAAAAACAGGCATTCTGTGACTGTGAGTGGGGTCACCTCTCCACAGATCTGACCTGTAACATGGTCTGGTTTCGTCTCCATGAAGATGGAGAGGTTTAATGCCATACTCTGGAACATTCCACATAAAACGGCAACATCACCATGGAGAAAAAGCACTTTAAGCAGTAAAATTTAAAGGTGCATTGCACAACTTTTCTGGTGTAGCATCTGTCACTTGCTTGTTTCCATGGAGATGTTATTACTTTGCCTGGAATGTTCCATGGTATGACATTAAATACATCTATCTACTGTTTATCCATTGCAGGTTTTTTATTACTCAGAAATACAACAATTCTCTATGTAAATAGGGTTGCCTCTCCACAGATCTGTATATGAATAGAGATAGATAATAATCTTTACTGTGGAACATTCTAGACAATGCAATAGCATCTCCATGAAGACAAGCAGACTACAGAAATTCTGATATTTCAAAATATAGGACACGTATAGACTGCCTCGCAGTGGGAAGAGTCACCAAAACTTTGAAGTAGGAGTACTATTACTTCAATTAAATATGACTTAAGTAGAAGTGAAAGCAAGTTCCTAGAAGTAGAGTACTTAACAAGTTCTCCCCACCTCCAGGTAATAATACGTAATGATCCCTGTCTAGGCATGGTTGGACTAGTTTTTGGCAACCTCATCCTCCTTTATATGATACCTGTCTGTAATATGGTGTCACGATACAAAAACGTCAGTGCTAAGGAATAGACTCAATACTCATTACCAATTGTGATACCACGATGATAATAAAAACACTCTTTCTTTAGACAATAGTGATTTTCAACATAAATGGTAGTACTTTCTTTTCTGTTCCCATGTGTTCTTATATGTGTGTAATCCTCAGTGGTCCTGTAGGTTCCATAGTGCTCCATGGGTGTATACTAGTCTATGTGCTCTTATACTTGTTCTGATACAGCTCAAC
Source organism: Taenioides sp. WSHXM2023 (assembly GCA_029959045.1). Classification (NCBI taxonomy): domain Eukaryota; kingdom Metazoa; phylum Chordata; class Actinopteri; order Gobiiformes; family Gobiidae; genus Taenioides; species Taenioides sp. WSHXM2023. The sequence goes on from CM057096.1 coordinate 29,018,029, forward strand.
ATCATTCTAAAGCGATTTAAGAAAGCTTCATTTCTGTCCTGTTAATGCAACTTTTTTAGTATCGATACCTGCTCAAAAAACTCAAAAGATGATCTAGTTTTGATACTAGTTTTTGTATTGATTGGTATCACATTTTCGATACTTTTAACAACCCTTAATTGGCTAACTTCTCCCAATTTTTTAAGGTGGGGACTGTGCCAACCTGCTGAAGAACATTGGCCCTCTGCCCGTGGACATGGCGAGGATGTACTTCGCCGAGACAGTTTTAGCGTTAGAATATCTGCATAACTACGGCATCGTCCACCGTGACCTCAAACCAGACAAGTGAGTGTCCTACAAAGAACTCCCCCATGCATTTTACATCACACTCCATCTTAAAATCCTCTTTGAGCTTTCATCATCCCTCCGCTCGCTCTCATCATGAAAAGACTGTGAATCCATTTGATATCTTATTCCAGTCTGGCAACCTCTGTATTAAGGGGATTTGGAGATTTGATGTAACATTGATCACATCTTTGTTTTTGTGGTTCTTTCAGTCTGTTGATCACTTCCATGGGACACATAAAGCTGACGGACTTTGGTTTGTCAAAGATCGGTCTGATGAACATGACCACCAACCTGTATGAAGGCCACATCGAGAAGGACACCAGAGAGTTCATAGATAAACAGGTCAGTCGCTTTGATGATGTTGGTTATGGAATGTATTAAAATCATTAAAGAAGGGTATGTAGCAGGTTTAAAAAAAGAAGTACAATCACAGCTGATACAGAGGACGCATACTTTTACATATCAACATTCAAGTTTTTTCATTCTCCATATATGGACAGACCGTGCCTCATGTGAAAGAGCAGCATCTCCAGAATTCACTCACTGAGCTGCAGAGGCTGCACTAGCCGGTGATGGTGTTTCGGTAGTGAGAATTTGAGTCCTTTAGATTCTTTTGCAGCTGTTTTTAGTTGTAGAATCTGGCAAGTCAAAGCCGGGAACTCATGCAAAACCTGAAATGAAAACATCAACTTGGACCAATGTTTTTGTAAATAAGAATAAACATTACATTTGTTGTCACTAAATTCATTTGAACAATTTTTTTTTTGACAAGAAAATAGGTGATACCATAATTTTCCATGTTGAATCAACCATCATTTTTAATACAGTCAAGGCCTTGCTTTGCTACTAAACTACGATATATACAGTGACGTTGTATACTTGTGTATATTTGTTTTTTCAGATTGTAGAATGTGCTGATGGTCCCGCTCACAGTTCAAAGCAGGACTCCATATAATATTTACAATTTAAAAGTAAAATGATGTTGCTTGTAAATTTTGAGAGTTGTGGGTTGTGGTTCCTGAGTGGTGCTTTTGCACATGGATCCATTATATTTCACATCATAAAATGTTTTTAATTTTTAGCCTTTTTCAGTTCTGTTTCACATTAATAGACCCATTAATGACCATATAGTCTGTTAATGAGTGAACCATGAGCTGTATGTTTTAAAGCCATTATTGATATTAAATCTGCGAATGTGGGCAACAGTAGCTCAGTTGGTCAAGTGTTTGTCCACTGATCCAAAGGTTGGCAGAGCGGTTCCAGCTCCCACAGATGAATGCTGTTGTTGTGTCTTTGGGCAACTCCCCTTGCCCCCAGTCTCTGCGTACACTGGTGTGTGAGTGTGTATGAATGGGAGAATGGTTCCTTGATGTAAAGCACTGTGCTTGCCTTGAAGGTAGAGAAGTGTTATATAAAAATGTGACCATTTACCTTTGTCATTTAAGTAAAATATGCACATCTCATTAATGTTTCACTAGTCGCTTCTTTTTGGGACTCTTTTTTTGGGTCTTGAATTCCTTGTTTTGGGCTCTTTTTCATAGACTTGGTCACTTGTTGTTCTCTGAAAGTCTGTGTTGTGTTCAGGTTTGTGGGACCCCGGAGTACATCGCCCCGGAGGTGATCCTGCGGCAGGGCTATGGGAAACCTGTGGACTGGTGGGCCATGGGCATCATTCTGTACGAGTTCCTGGTCGGGTGTGTGCCTTTCTTTGGTGACACTCCAGAAGAGCTGTTTGGACAAGTTGTGAACGGTGAGAGCTTATGATTGGACAATTTTATATTGCCAACCTCATTACATAACTGCCTTGGCTCTGTCTTTTGCCAATTCAAAATACTTTTACAACCAAAAAAAAACCACAAACTCCAATCATTTTTTAAAAGCTGTTCTATGTAACATTTCTGGGGGAGATCAATCAAGATCAATGGCTTTATTTTGTAATAGGACATTCTTTTGTAATGTCACAAACTACTTGAAACTGCAGAGGACACTGAAGGCAGCACACACTTAGAATGAGGTGTTTTTCACTGGAAAGCTGCAAATTCAAATGCCATTCAAACACCATATACACTGTTGATTAGTTCCTCTGTAATAATCATTTGACATTTTGCTGTTGTAGATGAGATCATTTGGCCCGACGAGGAGGACGCCCTGCCCGCTGATGCCCAGGACCTGATCACCAGACTGCTCAGACAGAACCCCATGGAGCGACTGGGCACAGGTCTGTCCCAGAGCATGACTTAGCGTCTGCTAACTGAGCATCTCATGGACTCTAGTGTTATGTGATGCGCTGTGAGTGAACTGTAGCTGTTATGAAATCACGCCAAATGTCCTGTAATTATGGACAACAATGTAAACTGACATGGTGGTTATGAACCAAGTGAAGCTGCTCATCATTGTATTGATCTTATGTTTTCTTAGTCTTCTTGTCGCAAATACAAATATAGGTTAATACTAGAGATGCATTGAACCACACCGTTTCAATAGGTTAATGGCTTCTTGATGCCAAAATATACTCAATTTCTTGTAGTTTATGAGCCATGTAATAATGCGTTTTCAGAAAAGTTTCATTTCAGTCACTTTTAGACTATGGGAGTGATGAGAATATCAGTGTTTTTGTAAAAAATGCTGCTGTGGCCTGTGCTAATACACACAGAGATTATCAAAAGTATTGATACCCTGTTTCTAATTGATACTAAAACGAATATAGAAACTAGATACTCATTCGAACAAGTACCAGTACTGAAAAACATAAAATACAATTATCAGATGTAGTATTAGACCACAAGGTAATATTATTTAACTATTATTTCGTGTTGGAAAATCCATTCAGTTGCGCACCAAGCCTTTTGCTGTTGTGATGTGAGACCACACTGCTACACACTGACAGTCTGATGGCGTCTCTGGTCCAGGTGGAACAGCGGAGGTGAAGATGCACACGTTCTTCTTGGGTCTGGACTGGAACGGGCTCCTGAGGCAGAAGGCAGAGTTCATCCCTCAGCTGGAGACCGAGGAGGACACCAGTTACTTCGACAGTGAGTACAGACCATCACAACCTTATTTCAACACATTTCACCACATAACAGTAGCTTGGACGAGTGCAGTTTATTATTATTCGTCTGTGAGAGGTTTAGTACTGTTTACATAACAGCTGCTGACTCATGTGTGTGAACGACAGCTCGGTCAGATCGCTACTGTCACCTGGGCTCTGATGAAGACGACGAGACCAACGATGAAGATACGTCTCTGGAGCTCAGGCAGTTCTCCTCTGTGGCTCACCGCTTCAGCAAGGTAACTGTCAGTCGACCTCTGTGTCACCAGTCTCCAGTGCATTTATCCACTGTCTCTTTTACGCCTCAATAAACTTCATATAAACTGAATGGGTTTTGGAATCTGCCCTCACTCTTTCTGAGATCGACCAGGGCACCAGAGCCACACTGTAGCTGCTCAGCTGGTAGAGACTTTCACCCACATACCCAGGGATTAGTGGTTTCAATCCTTGCTTCTGGTATTACAAAAAAGTTACAAAGTGAACTTTAGTCCATAAATAAATAAAATATGTATTCTAAGACTTTCATTATTTTCTCTGTTAAAGGTCCTATATTGCACCAAATTAACTCTTGGGACATTTTAGTTATGTTCCTCAAATTGCGTGAGTTGTGTTTTGTTTCATTGACACATGTTTGAGTAACACTTTATTATTAGTCTGTCTACATCTCCAAAGCTCAAAATGCTCTGTTCCACCTTGTGATGTCATGATGTTGTAGTTTTCAAGTTAACAGCAGTTACAAGATAGAACAGTGTTTTCAGTTTGAGAGAAGAACTCAGCCTAAATATGCAGGGTTTGTGTGTTAAACAAAACACAACTCCAGGTGTGTTTGTGATGAGAAACAACATTAACACAGATCAGAAAACTGCATAATATGGCCCCTTGAACATAAGCAAGTCTATTTGAAGAAGTGATAGAAACGATAGAACTAAAGAGTAGTACAGTGTCAAAAGCGCTTATTTAGGTCAGTCGTAAGGACACGTTTTGCTGACGGGCCTGTTCTACCTGCTCCTGTCCTGTAGGTGTACAGCAGCACGGAGCACCTGTCCACATCCACCCCGTCCAATCCAAGTCTGTCGTCCTCCGAGCGCAGCCACAGCGAGGAGAAGGAGGAGCGCTGGGAGGGGAACGTCGTACTGTCCCCAGAATGTTACAAACACCTGGCAGCAGACAGGAGGGTGGAGGGACCCAGGGGGAGGTGAGAGAACGCACAAACGAACACATGGTTAATTAGTCTTTCGATACTAATATCTGATAAAACCAATACCTGAGAACAGTATGAATTTCCTACAAAAATAAAATAATTATCTTTCAAATACAGAAAAAAGTTGGATAAATAAAAATTAAAACATGATGAGATTTTCTGGGCCAACTACGACCAGTAAATAGTCTAAATACATGAACCGATATAGACAGAGGAATCAATAGATAGATGAACTTTATTTTAGATAGACAAACTATTATTTTCATACTTTATTTATCCCAAAGAAAATTCATGTATTCAGTATTTGGAAGCCGATATCCGATCCAGCTAATTTTTCAGCATCAGTTCCGATATTCAATCTTTTTTTTTTTTTAAATTCTATATCTTTATTACACTGATGATAATGGAAAAAAAAAAACCATACGTTGTTACTCTGAGCGGGCTTGCATCTCCACAAACCTGACTCTTATTTGGCCTGGGAGAGGGCCTGCTCCTACTTGTTTCCATAGAAATGTTGTTCCTTATAATATTCCACATTATGGCATAAAACATATCTATCTTCCTGGAGAATGTTCTGAAGTATTTTCTATTTCATGCAGGTGACAGGCCACCTTTAGAAAGTTACATACTGTACCTTTAATCTCTTACTTGACTAGTGCTTTCCCCAAATACTTTTACTCTTATTACTACTTAGACCACTGCTTTGTACTTCTGCTTGAGTCATTTATTTGAAGTAACTTGTTTCTTTCTTTGTGTCTCAGCCTGCGTCCTCGTGCGTCCTCCAGCTCGTCTCAGTCTGAGCGCAGTGCCAGTCCTTTAGTGATGAACAGCACCCAGAGCCTGGACGTCATGCCCCGCTTCGCCATCTCCGCAGAGGAAGAGGGTAAGAAAAAAGAGGCTGTTTAACCAACTCTCACGTTTTTGTTATTGCTGTATACTTAAAGTGAGACTAAGCACCTAAACTCTGCGTAAAACCATATTTTAAATAGAGCTGCTAAACTGGGCAGTACCTGAAGAACTAAAGGAAAGTGAGAGATGAGGAAGGGTTGGGTCTTCTTTAAAGGTCCAATTGTTACACAAAATGGATTCTTGGGAGGGCTTTTGTTTTAAGCATGTTTTAATTTTGTTACCTCATGGAGTTGTGTTTTGTTTCATTTGCACATGTTTGATTAATCCTTTAGATTTAGATTTAGACAAACTTTATTGATCCACAAGGGAAATTATTTGGACACAGTAGCTCACACATCACAATATAATATAATAACAAAGAGTAAAAAAATAAATGGTAATAATACATTCTAAATAAGAGACAGGTGTCAAATAAGGCAGAATTATATAAATAGATATATAAGTACAAGTCAAAATAAAATAGAAAAATAAGTACATAAGGACATAGGTTATCCGTTACCTAAGATTAAATTGTTGTACAGTTGTAGGGAGTATTATCTGTTACATAAGGGTGAGTTGTTGTACAGTTGTAGGGAGTATTATAGTATGAATGTACTCCTGTATCTCTCACTGTTTGAGCGGAGCTGTAGGAGCCTGTTGGAGAATGAGCTCCTCTCTAGTCTGGTCTAGTCTAGTCTTTATTATTAGTCTGTCCACATCTTCCAACCTAAAAATGCTCTGTTCCACCTTGTGATGTCATGAAGCGGTAGTTTTCAAGTTAACAGCTCTTTTTACCTTTTGCTCAATAGAGACTGGCGATTCCAGGTCTGAAATTGCCCAAACAATTCTAATGAAGGTGTATGGAATTTAAAAACACAGTGGGGCACTTCCTGTATTAAAACATGACATCACAAGGTGGAACAGTGTTTTCTGTTTGAGAGAAGAACTCAGCCTAAATCTGCAGGGTTTGTGTGTTAAACATGTGTGAATGAAACAAAACACAACTCCAGGTCTGTTTGTGATGAGGAAACTAGAAAATAGAGTAATATGGGCGCTTTAACCTTTGTTCCGGTTTTCAGATGGTGTGGTTTCAAACTTGCGTCGCATCCGTCTCCGTAGTAACAGCACTGGCACACGTCCCTCGTTCAGGAGAGGGGCGTCACGAAGGATTGCCCACCAGCTCGAAACGCCAGAGAAACAGAAGCCTGCAGCGGGGAAGGTGCCCAAGTCCGCCTCTGTGTCCGGCCTCTCCCTTATCATCACACCAGGTTTGTGCTGTCACCATACTGAACAAGTGCATATGACTCTACTTTTGACTTAATTTGGTGGGACTATCACTACAACTATTGCAAATATACATTACAGTTTTACACCAATCAGGAAGCAATTTGTGAAGAAAAGTTGAAAAATATGTTGTTAAAAATTACAGGACGTAGAGGCTTCTAAAACACTGATGACATCACAACAGGGAGAATTCTGTCCAAACGTTCAACATATTTTACATGCACATTGAGACTTGACATGATTTCAACAGCATAAAAGTGTTTTCTTATATTTGTCATCATTTCTGTGTACATTAGAGGAGTTTTTCTAGGTAAGTTGTGTGATGTCACAGTTTCCAACCAGGCAGTAAAATTTTAAACCTAAAAAAATGGCCAAACTGGGAAAAGTGTGAATATTTTTGCAAAAATCGTAAATCTAATGATCTTAAGTGTGTTTTAGTGAAATGAGTAGTGGAACCTGACATAGGCACTTTAATCCTTCTATTGGTGTGTCCACAGTGCCCTCTGCAGATTATGTCTTGTCATTTCAGCGGTTATCATTTTGTTAGATGAGTATGTAGCCATTTTGAGCACAGTTTTGAAAACTTGCTCCTTTGTAGACTAAGAAAACATGTCTATTTTCTCAATTTCAATTTCTAGATTTTTAGAGTTACATTTTGGTGTCTGTTGACTTTTTTGCAAAGAGTAAAATTAAACTCAAATATTAAGTCATGTTTAAATGCAGTTTCAAACTTGAGTTGATTGTCTCAGAGGTTTTTGTTCTAACCTTGGCAAAACTACTCCAATCTATATTAATATACAGAATTCCTTTTCATTTAGACTGGATATGTTAAATGTTTGTAGTGTTGCTAATCTAATTTCAAACAATGAGTACAGTTTTATGTTAAACTTGACTTTAAGACCATTTCCCACTCTGAAAAGCATTGTGTGTTGTTTCCAGATGAGTCCGGCGCCCCTCCCAGCAGCCCCAAATCGTCCCTGTCTCTGTCGTCCAACCCCTCGTCCAGAGACTCCTCCCCCAGCAGAGACCTGTCCGTCACCGTGAGCTGTCTCCGCCCCCCCGTCGTCATCCACAGTTCAGGAAAACGCTTTGGCTTCGCGCTCAGAGCCATCAGAGTCTATATGGGAGACAGTGACGTGTACACCGTGCATCACATGGTCTGGGTACGTGTAAAGAAATACTTCGACTAAAGGCATGTCCTGTTAATTGATTAGTCGACTAAAAATGTATTGAAAAGTAAAGTAGAAAACAAAAAAAAAAGTAAAATACAGGAAATAGCAGTGAGTTTTAAAACAGAATCCTTCTACCATGTGCTCAGTTTCAGATTACATGTGTAACTTTTCTGGTCAAGGGTCGGTCACCTGCTTGTTTCTATAGATATGTTATTGCTTTGTTTAGAATGTTCCACAGTGTGACATTAAACAGCTCTACTTTACATTTATTCAATTACAGGTGGTTTTACAGCTCAGAAATACCTAGAAAAACAGGCATTCTGACCGTGAGCGGGGTCGCCTCTCCACAGATCTGACCTGTATCTTGGTCTGGTTTGGTTTCCATAAAGATGGAAAGGTTTAATGCCATACTATGAGACATTCCAGACAAAGCAATAACATCTCCATGGAGAAAAGTATTTGTTGGACCCTCCCAACAGAAAAGTTACACAATGCACCTTTAACAATGTTTTAGTGAACTGAGTAATCTTACCTGTCCCTTTTTTTTTCTCTAATGAGGCACGTTGACAAATAACAGTCAATTTCCCCATTGTGGGACAAATAAAGGATTATCTTATCTTATCTTATCTTATCAAATATCAGATATCTGTATAAGCAATAACATCTCCATGGAAACAAGCACCAGAAAAGTTACATAATGCATGTTTAAAGTCATTTTTAAAGCTATTGCCCAACTGAACTTTGTGCCAGTTTTGTTTCCTGTATATTGGCTCAGTAATTCTGGAGATATTAACCATAAACCAGACCAAAACATGTACATTTTGCTAAAAGACAAATTGTACCATAGTGTTCTGACATATCATTCCTGTGTGTGTCTTCAGTGTGTGGAGGAGGGCAGCCCAGCGCACGAAGCAGGACTCAGAGCTGGAGACCTCATCACTCACGTCAATGGAGAGTCCGTGCAGGGCCTGGTGCACACAGAGGTGGTGGAGCTGCTGCTTAAGGTGAGACTATTCCAGCTGAACGCATTTGAGTACATTACAAGTGTTATTAGAAGTTAAAAAGAAGTTATAGCAGAGGTTTTTTCTTGTTGAGTTGAGTCAAATGTGTTTTGTAAAAACAAAGCCGTTTTATTCACCACACACTAGTAGCTCTGGTGCTCTTTTTAATAGGCTAAAAGTTCTCAAGATGTTCATGAAATCCTGAATGTTGTTAATGTGACCTGTGTCTCTCAGTCTCGACCCCCAAAAGATATAAAATATTCTAATATAAATGTATCTCCATAAAGAATCCTGATTTTAGGAATGCCTGGGGAAACTGAAGAATTCATTTGGATTGCAGCTAATATTTTACACTCTGTCCTTCCTCCAGAGTGGAAACAGAGTGACCCTTCAGACCACAGCCCTGGAGAACACGTCCATTAAAGTGGGCCCAGCACGGAAAGCCAGCTACAGAGCCAAGATGGCACGAAGGAGCAAGAAGAGCAAGAGGAAGGACGGGCAGGACAGGTGATCAATGAGGCCCTGACACATCCTCTCATCTTCAGACAAATAAAGTCTTTCTGAACTTTAAGCTTAAAGAATGGGTGTTATGCAGAATCCACTTTTTTTCGAGCTTTCTACAATGTGATAATGTTGGTCCTGCATCAAAAACATGCCTGAAGAGGTTTTGTGTCATTCATGCATGTTTGAGTAATTTAGTGATCTCTCTCCCTATTCAAACCTGCCTCCATGCTCCTGCACAACAATTTTCCATAAATATACAAAAGCATGATACAGACTACAAAACTACTTCACAAACCTAATATGGTGTGCAGGAGTTTCATAAGGGCCGAGTGTAATGTGATAGCGCTCTGAGGGGGAGTGACTTAGCATGGAGAGCAAAAAAAAGGGGGGACCTGTTAATATGTTTCTGGCAAAATATAGCGTTTTCAAAACAATAAAAGGTAACTTGATGATCTAAACTGTGTATGTTAGCACTTAATACCCCATAGAAGTGTAATAGCCCCTCTTTAAATGTAATGACTATGTTTCAGTTCAAAAGTACTCCAACCTGAGTTATACAGTTTAAACTATGGGCACTTTTATCTTATGTCATGTTTCCTGTGAGCAGCAGACGGAGGAGCATCCTGAAGAAACTGTCAAAGCACACGCCCCCCGCCCCCCTCCACAGCAGCCGCAGCTTCTCCTCCGGCTTCCACCAATCCTCCAGCGACAGCCTGTCCGGCTCCCCCACTCAGAGCCTCTCTCCTGGGCCATCCACGCCCTGCCGCTCCCCTGCCCCCGACCACTCTGGAGGTGGGTACAACTAAAGTCCCAAATGATGAAAGAGGCACATAAATGGGTCAATGTTTAATAGGATGTGTTCATGAAATGTATCATTTTAGATGTAGGGCAGTGGCCTGAAATAACACTATTGGTGATCTATTGTTTTTGAAACAGAGTATCCACAGATATTGACTCATGTTAGCTCATAATTTAACTTTGGAATTTTGTCCACAAATTCAACAATGAGACATAAAGTATTGTGCCTTTGGGTTTAACACCACCACAGTACTGTAGTAAAAGAAATATTTCACCTTATTTTACCTTATTTAAAACCCCGTTATGTTACTTCTTTTGGCCAAAAAATATATGGCATAATAAAAGCATATTTATTATGTATATTATGTTTATTGCACTGAAAAATAATGAAAAGCATGTGTCCTTACTGTGAGAGGGCTTTCAACTCCACAAAACTGACTCTTATTTGGCCTGGAGGAGGGCCTCCTCCTGCTTGTTGAAATATTGTTTTGTTTTTTTTTGGCTATAATATTCCACAGTGTGACATAATTAGTTTCATGGAGAATGCTTTAAAGTATGGTTTTAACATTCTGTCTCCATGGAATCATGTAGTTAACTCCCCCCCAGAACACCCCCAGAAAGTTACATACTATCACTTTAAAGGGACAGAATAAATGGGGCAGTATTTATTCCTCTGCAGCTCAGTGAGTGAATTCTGGAGGTTCTGACCTTTCACATGAGGAAAACGTGTACGTGTCTTTTATCTGCAGGTTAAGACTCTGCAACTCAGGTTTAGTTGTGATTATGATACATTTTTAAAACCGCTAGAGCCCAGGCTACACAGAGTAAATATTTGGCTTAACATTTCCCGCTCTTCTTTGCAGACTCCAGCTCCTCCCCCTGCTCCAGCTCGCCCAACTCCCCCGTCCCCCAGGCGCGCCCCAGCTCCCTCCACGTCTTGGGGCGCTACACCAAGGCGGGCCGCTGCAAGTCCACCAGCAGCATCCCCCCCTCCCCTCTGGCCTGCATCCCCCCTCCAACCCAGCCCCTCTCCCCCCAGTGCTCCCCGTCCTGCCTCCCCACGCACCCCAAATCCCTCCAGACCTTCCACGGCAAAACCCTGTCCCCGCCCACCATCGCCCGCCACTCTGTCCGACCGAGAAGCGCCGAACCCCCGAGATCTCCGCTCCTCAAGAGGGTCCAGTCTGCTGAGAAACTGACTGGAGACAAGAGCCACGAGAGGAAGGCATACAGCACCAGACGCCACACTATGGAAGTCCCATTGTCTGAAAGCGAAGGATTGGAAGATGGCGAACTGGATACGGCGACTGGCTTCGTTTGCGTCGGTGAACATGGTCGTCAGGGTCTTTGCATCGGCTCTCCGCGACTGGGAACGCACCAGGAATCGCCACAACACCGCAGTCATTCCAAAGAAGTGGTAGTGATGCGGAAGCTGGCCCTCTCCGAAAGAAGGGACTCGTTCAAGAAGCAGGAAGCCGTACAGGAAGTGAGCTTTGACGATTTGGAAGAGAAGTCTCCGAGTCCGACGATGCCCGGGACACCTCCGAAGGGGTTCAAAGCTTCCTGGATCAACAATCAAGCGACTACTTCTACGCCTACACAACAGTCAAACTCAAATGCGAAGCAAGATGGGAAGCAGAGGGCCAAATCTCAGAAATAACTCAACAGCTGTTCTCTACGACCTGCTACTGTTTAACTCTACAAAGGCCTTGCATGTGTCCAAACCACACCAAGTTTCAACTCAACACAAGCATTGAGAATCGCAGTTAAAATCTCGGATCGAACAATGACTGCCAAACTCCAGATAGTTCTAGTTTTTGCTTGTTCACTCGGTTCAGAAATCACTGTGGCATCCAATTTGTAAATAGTCGTGTTTTTAATGAAGAAACGTATTTAAGCCTTTTTATTGGTTTAGCGGTGAAGGCCTTGGAGACGCGTGTGGACTTTAGTTGCACAAAACTATAGTGCGTGAACAGGTTTTCGTTTATAGTTTCAGTGACTTTCTGGACTTTACATTGTCGCAGGTTTGTCCAACTGTTGTGCATTTTAGAGCCACGTTTAGAATGAAGAGAGATGAAGACTCGTGTGGTGCCAAAGATCGGTTGCTTTTTTTTAAACTGTTGTAAGAGGTATTGTCCTTGTACATATATAAACCTTTGTGCATGTTAGATCTCGACAATGCCAAAACATACGTGAAACTGATATGGGAAGTGTAGGAATGAGTTTTCAAATATTCACTGCATAAAACAAAGCTGTATCAAGAACATATTAGATGAACTGAACTGTCAAATGCAGTTAAAACTATTCTGTAGTCGACTAAAGACATTTGGTTGAAAGGAGGGCGTGGCAAAAGCTCTCAAAACTTACTACACCTGCAGGGGGATATCAAAATCACACTAAAGCTCAAATTTTGTCTGCGTATGTGATTTTTTTTTTTTTTTTTTTTTTTCCCCGTATCGATACTTGCTCAAATGAATATGTAGTTTCAGTATTATTTTTAGTATCGATTAGCATCTCATTTTCTTAACAAATTTAAAACGACAGCTTTTATGCAGTGGTCCTCTCCTCTCCCTACATTTCCCATACAGGTGTAGACTCTGCCGGGTGCCCTCTTCTCTCTCTCCATCTCTCTCTATTTCTCTCTCTGTCTCTTTCTCTATCTCTCTCTGTCTCATGGAAGTATAGTAAGATCTGTGAGATGAACCAAAGATGGCGTTGTTTTCAATGGTCAGTGCTCATTAGCGAGAAATCGTGTATCCAGTTCTGGCCAATTAGAGCGATAGCTGCTAGAGCAGAGCCAGCGTGGGGTTAGTACAGTACTTTTAGGCGCGTTGATGATTTTAAAAAATTCAAAAGTTCGTATTGTGAAAATTGAGAAGAATCAGACTTCTGTGAATGCTGTTGATTCCCTGATTCCCCAAAAAATACATTGCGCTCTATGGGACAGTTCTTTCTGGGCCTGAGCTGCAGTACCTGGAGCAGCCACTAGTCGATCTTGCCCCAGAGCAATGGGGGAATGTTTTATCCAGTTCTTATTATAGATCCATAGTCTCTCTGTCTCTGGCCACATCTCATTTCTCTTTCCTCGCTTCCTTCTCCTTGATTTGATGCTCCATTTTTCAGCTGTCAATCAAATGTGTCATATTACGTGGTCTCCCAAAGAAAACCACGAAAAGAAGGAGTAAACCAGAGGGAGGCTTCAGGAGCAGACACCAGATAAAAGAATCAAACTTTATTGGTCTCAGTGAGGAGTTTAGATCCTCTGCTGGGGCTGGGACTTCAGGAAGCGATGAAAGAAAAATGAGACACGGCCTCTCTCTCCATCTCTCTCTTCTCTCCTCATTGCTCATCCCTCCGTCCGACTCCTAACTCGTAGTCTAGCTCTCGTCGTATCGTGCCTGTCCAGCTGTTAACCCTCCTCTGTACAGTACGTGACTAACCGCCTCCCTTGGCTGTTCAACTGTTTACATATAGAGTGTTTGAGTGTGTCATTTTTGTTAAATTATTCTTTGGAAGAAAAAAAAAAAAAAAGGTTGACCGAGAATGAAGAATTGAACCAGAAGCCTTGAGTGTATGTAGAAATGAACTGGTGGAAGTCTCATTTTTGTATATTTTGATATTGAAAATGTCATGTTGCAATACTAATCTCTTCAGCTGTCCGTGTGTAGTTCAAACAGCGTTGGACCTTATAGTCGACAGCTTTGTGTATTTTTATTAAACCCAAAATAGACTTGAAATGTCCCACTGATTATTGAAATTATACGTGCTTTGAATTCAGTGAACAATGTTAGTTAAAACTTTTAATGTTTTTTCAGTTTTAAAGATGCATTGCGTAACTTTTAAGATCCACCAGCTGCTCATCTTCGTGGTGATGTTATTGCTTTCCTTGGAATGCTCCACAGTATGGCATTAACTGTTTCCATCAAGTATATCTCCATCTTTACGTGTTCTTGCTGAGAGCGCGCTTGCCTTTCCACAGATCTGGCCTATAACTTGGCCTCGTGGCACTGTCTGCTTGTCTCCATGTAGTTAAGTTTAATGCCATACAGTGGAAGATAATAGGAAAGCAATAACATCGAGTCAAGCTGGTATAGCAGACCTTTAACCAGAAAAGTTACGCACTGCAGCTTTAAGAAATGATCTGATCTGAAACCTGGATGCTAATTAATGACTACCTACTATGAACTGCATAGAAGATCTGACCTATAATTACTGTACTGATACTCTGCAGTGCCATCTCTCTGGGAGGTTCTACATGCATGTCTGTGGCAGAATGTTCAGCAGTTACCACGGTGACACAATGCACACATGATCCAACACTGCCAAAAAAGTTGGGGGGGAAAAAAAAAAAGTCAGTCAAAATGGATTGAAATGGCACATTTTCAGGAGCCTGTGATCAGTCCGAGCGTTCATGGTCCTGTTTAGGAGTTTGATTTTCAACAAAAAGGTGAGCTAGCTAGTTTGTGACTGTAATGTTATTTAAACAGGGCCTTTTTAACAGCACAAATCAGCTCTCCTGTTGTAGTTCCAACTAAATCAACCCTTTCTGGTCAGATTGTTTGAAAACAAAACTCAAATTAGGTCTACCTTGATTAACAGAGCTTCAGACAGAGCAGTGCTTGCAGTTTGCACCACCCCCCAGGGTCAAAAGCTGCAAAGTATCAATTCTAGCTACACCACAGTTCATAATCCAAATATAATGACCCATGAATTAAAGGACGTGTATATTAACTGATTTGCTTAGGTTGTGATGGGCTGTTGTCCTCGTTACTGACCGTGTCCTCACAGAAGACCTCGGAGTGTCCTGCCGCGTGATGGTGAAGACTCATGTTTGTTTTTATATTGTCTTAACAGTGCTTGAATAAACACATGCTATAGTGGACAGTAAGATCCACAACTCAAGAGCCCAACGGTTTGGTCTGGTTTTCTGTCCTCACCACATTCCCACATCACACACATAGAGGATAACTTGTTTTATTATCATTTCTTGATACTAGTGTCGTCACGATACTATAATTTCAAACTCTATATTGATACCAAGGAAAAGGCTCGATACATGATACTAAAAAACAAAACAAAAAAACAGACTATAGAGTGTCATTTTAAGCACAAAATAATGGTTACCATGTGGTCTTTGGTGTTGATAAAGTTCAAGATCACTTTAAAACAATTCAGGAAAAGTCAAATGTTGTCATGTTTATGGACATTTCAGTATCGATACTTGTTAAATAGAGTATTTTCAATACTGGTTTTAGTATTGATTAGTATCTGATTTTTGATACTTTGATACTCATATTCTTGAATCTGAAAACTGCCAATAGGCCTTTATTCAATCAAATGGTCGATTTACAATGCATTTTCTCCTGAACATTTGTATTAATTTTCAGGAGGATTTTAAACAATTTTATCCAAATAATAGAAACTTGTGTTTGTACATCACCTGCTAAATGTCGCCCCCTAAAGGCTAAATCCTGAACAGCAGTTGATACAGTAACATGAATCTGTTCAAATGAGAGATGAAAGTGAGTTTAGGTAAATAGGATTCACTTAAAGCTTCTTATTACTAAAGAAAAGTATGATCAAAGTAATGGTCACACACGCACAAGACGTAGGGAGTGACCTAAGCAAGTTTAAAGACAAAAATGTATTTTATTGAGTAGGTTAAACGTTATGGTTCCTCTTCCCACTGTGGTTTCTCTTCCCGCTACAAGTGATAAAATCTTTATGTGACAATATGAAATGATTTGAACATTTGTGTTTCTTGCAGCTCCTTCAGGTATGATTTAGTTTTTCCTCATTTTTGTGTCTGTCATTTGAAAATATCAGATTTAGTGCATTAGGCCTATTTAATACATTCACTTCATATTAGAAATCAGATGTTACGTACAGACAGTTACTCTTTAAGTTGAGTACCAGTTTTATCAAATACCTTTTTTTACTTTTAATTGAGTAATTAGTAAAGTAAGTAGTAAGTAGTATTATTTTGACATAACTTTACTCTTACTTGAGTACAATATTTTCTGATCTGTTATAATGGTGTTTCCTTATCACAAATATAGGTCTACCTGGAGTTGTGTTTTGTTTCATTCACACATGTTTAACACACCAACCCTGCAGATTTAGGCAGAGTTCTTCTCTCCAACAGAAAACACTGTTCCACCTTGTGATGTTATGTGGTATTTGGATAATTTCAGTCCTGGAAATGCCAAATTCTACTGAACTAGAGATAAAAGGAGCTGTTCACTTGAAAACCATCACTTCATAACATCACAGAATGAAACAGCATTTTGAGCTTTGGAGATGTAGCCAGACTAATAAAGCAGGATTACTGTGTGAATGAAACAAAACACAACACAACTCCAGGTCTGTTTTTGAGGAGGTAACAACATTTTAGCATGCCTTAAAGCTCACAAGCTCCATTTTGCCCAAAATAGGACCTTTAAATGTTTGTATAAGCCACAAAAGTCACATTTCTTCCAGACTTCACGCATTACCAAACAAATGCGCACTTGAATATTTCTTCCTCCGAGCCCCCCTCCATCCCGCTGACCGTTCGGCTGTTTCCGTGCGCGCTCGGCAAAGTTCGGCCTCTTCATATGGTTCCCACGCAGCGTCCTTCCCTGCGCCCCGTGCGTTCTGCTGCTGCTGCTGCTGCTGGAAAATGGCTGTGCAGGGGGAGCTGGAGTCGTGAACGGGACAAGCGAGCGCTCCACACGGACACGCAGACGACACAAGTTTTCTGCACGGTCCAAACTCCACATCCGCGCCGTAAAGAACAAGTTTAGACATATTAACGTGTATTTGCGCCACTTTGGAGGAGTTTTGGCGCAGGGGCGATACGTGGAACGCGTCAAGAAACATCGGCGGGTGAGTTTTTCCAACTTCTTGCACATTTGGCGTTTAGCAGCACGACGAAAATGGTGGATGCGTTGCAACTGTGCTGTTTGCTAACGCCATTCTTGTGCGCATTTCGGGAGTTTTTGGCGTTTTGGTCAAGTTTTTGCGCGTAAAACTACGGTAAAGTACTCTTCGCTGCACGTTACACGGCATTTAAATAGCCGTAACGTTTGGTCTTTTGTGCTTTCTCCTGTTACTAAACTAGCTCGGGTTTCTGAGCTAGTTTTTACCTGAAATGTGCTGAAATACGTTTTGGACTTGTTATTACTGTGCCAAAGTCTTTAGCTGCAAAACATGTTGAAAATATGAATTCTTGCAAAGTACGTAACATTTTGCCGATACATTTCCTGGCTTTTTACTATAGTTTTTATACGCAGTTATTTTTTTCTTTGCTATTATATGCATTTAATGAGCTGATATGGATTTTGGCTTGTTATTACAATCTTTTATGTTGCAAAACCAAGTCGAAAATGTGAATTCTTGCAAAATTCATAATATTATGGCCTATATACTTACAGGCTTTTTTCAACTTATTTTTTCCCCCTTTGCTATTATTATACTTTTAATCTTGTTGAAATGGGGTTTTTACTTGTTATTACAATGTCATACTTTTCTTTTATACTGCGCACCATGTTGCACTGTAGGCCTCAGTGTTTAAACATCCAGATTTCACTTTTTTTTTTCTTTCTACTTTTTCAATATAAGCTTTTTGGTAAGACTTTATAGTAACTGCTCCCAATGCACCTATTAGCCTCAAAGAATGAAGAAAGAATGAAGTTATAATAGTTTATTGAGAATCAGTCAGGCTTAACTATTTAATCCTGACTCCTGTCCCTTAGTTACTAAACTTGAATTTGTACCTTAACCCTAACTTCTAATCCTAACCTGTTAATTAAGTAGTTACTAAAATTGAACTATCCACCTATTAATATATTAAGTATTTATTTCAGGTTCTGTATTACACAAAAATGGACTCTTGTGAGCTTTAAACCATGTTATAATGTTGTTATGTCATCAAAAACAGACCTAGAGTTGTGTTTTGTTTCATTCACACATGTATCTCACTTTGGAGATGTAGTCAGTCTACATCTCCAAAGCTCAAAATGCTCTGTTCCACCTTGTGATGTCATGAAGCGGTAGTTTCATTTTTTGCTTTTATTCAGTAGAGATTGGCAATTCCTGGGCAGAAATCATCCAAGTTATTCTAGTGAATGTGTATGAAGTTTAAAAACACAGTGCAGCATTAACACATGACATCACAAGGTGGAACAGAGCATTTTCAATTTGAGAAAACTCTGCCTAAATATGCAGGATTTGTGTGTTAAACATGTGTGAATGAAACAAAACAAAACACAACTCCAGGTCTGTTTGTGATGAGAAAACAACATTAGAACAGAGATCAAAATAGCGTCATATTTAAGTGTAACCAACATTTGTGATTACTGTGTCATAAAAAGTGAGATGTCTGTGGTGTGTTGTGTGTTTTCGGTGCCAGTTGATAAAGAAACCTCAGCATTTTGTAGTGTTGTCATTGTAAATAGTGCTGGCTCCATGGGCTGTGCAGACTGGGCCCGGACGGGAGGAGGCCCCAGCCCCTCAGACCCGACATGGAGCAGGCATTTGGACAGAGAAGTCCACGGTACCAACCCATTTACCATTTTAAGTTACCATACCACACTTTTCTTAGAGCTAGAGCCACAATTTAAATTTTAGAGTATTTTGAGCTTTGGAGAGGTAGACAGACTAATAAAAAAAGATTACTCAAACATGTGTGAATGAAAGAAATATCTCTTTGATGAGGCAACAACATTTTAACTTGACTTAAAGCTCAGAGGAATCACGTTTGTGTAATATACGACCTTTGAAAGAGAACTTTAGTTTACTCTTCACTCTGATTGGTGAAACCCACCTGTCACTCACTCAGAGCATGATGGAGGCTGACCAATAGGAGCAGTGGGTGGGAAAGTGTCCAAAACAGCAGATAATCACAGTAATGAGATTATGATTAGATTTTTATCGCCACATTGCCCATCCCTACTTTTATGTTCGGTAAAATGTTTGATTTTGGTGGAGCAGACCGGTGCAATAGCAAGAAGAACTTTGTAGCCTATAATTACGCAATAAAATTTGACATTGCTGCAATTATCACATCACAAAGGCTGCAATTAGATAATAGAATCCACTCTGCAAAAACAATATTGTCTTTTTATTATAATATACTGTTGTACCTGTAGTTTAATCCTCTATAAACATGTGCAAAATCCACTTTTCAGAGCTTTTCAGAATCAGAATCAGAATCAGAATCAGAAAAGCTTTTATTGCCATTGTCAGTGAACACAATTCACAGACTAGGAACTTGCTTTGGTGATAAGGTGCAACATAGAACACTGAATAATAATAATAATAATAATAATAATAATAATAATAATAATAATAATACAAGTAGAGATATCACAGTTATAAAGGATAATAATAATAATAATGATAATAAAGTATCACTATTTGAATAAAGTAAGAGCATGCAAAAAGATTAAGATATATAATAAAAATAAAAATATTCAAGTATATACAGAGCATCAGAACAACAGTGCAAACCGACAGTGCAAAGAGCAAGTGACGTGACATGACTTATTTAAAGTGACTGGTATTATAAAGTGTCCTTAGTACAGGTGTTATAAGTGTTCATAAAGTGTTTATGAGTCCAACGGCAGAGGGGAAGAAACTGTTCTTATGGCGAGAGGTTCTGGTCCGTATGGACCGTAGCCTTCTGCCAGAGGGAAGTGGCTCGAATAGTCCATGTCCAGGGTGAGAGGGGTCAGCTGCTATCCGGCCTGCACGCCCCCGAGTCCTGGAGACGTACAGGTCCTGGAGAGATGGAAGGCTACAGCCGATCACCTTCTCAGCAGAGCGCACAATGCGCTGCAGTCTCTGTCTGTCCCTGGCAGTGGCCCCAGCGTACCACACAGTGATGGAGGAGGTGAGGATGGACTCAATGATGGCCGTGTAAAACTGCACCATCATCTGGGCAGGCAGCTTGGCTTTCCTCAGCTGCCGCAGGAAGTACATCCTCTGCTGGGCTTTCTTGATGAGGGAGCTGATGGTCGGCTCCCACTTGAGGTCGTGGGTGATGCAGGTGCCCAGGAAGCGGAAAGAGTCCACAGTGGTGATGGAGGAGTCTGTCAGGGTGAGGAGAGGCAGGGGGGCTGTGACTTTCCTGAAGTCCACGATCATCTCCACTGTCTTCTGGGCATTGAGCTCCAGGTTGTTGCTGCTGCACCAGGACACCAGCCGGTCCACCTCCCTCCTGTAGGCAGACTCATCGCTGTCCGAGATGAGCCCGATGAGGGTGGTGTCATCCGCAAACTTAACCAGTTTCACGGAGTCGTGGCTGGAGGTGCAGCAGTTGGTGTACAGGGAGAAGAGCAGGGGAGAAAGTACACAGCCCTGTGGAGATCCTGTGCTTATAGTCCGAATGTCCGAGACATTCTTCCCCAGCCGCACGCACTGCCTCCGGTCCGTCAGGAAGTCAGTGATCCACCTGCAGGTGGAGTCAGGCACGTTGAGCTGGGCGAGCTTGTCCTGGAGCAGAGCAGGGAGGATGGTGTTGAATGCAGAGCTGAAGTCCACAAACAGGATCCTGGCGTAGGTTCCCGGGGAGTCCAGATGCTGAAGGATGAAGTGGAGGGCCAGGTTGATGGCGTCGTCTACAGACCGATTGGCTCTGTAGGCGAACTGCAGAGGGTCCAGGAGGGGGGAGGTGAAGGACTTGAGGTGAGGCAGAACCAGGCGCTCAAATGACTTCATGACTACAGACGTCAGCGCCACAGGCCTGTAGTCGTTAAGTCCGGTGATCCTGGGCTTCTTGGGGACGGGAACAATGGTGGACAGCTTGAAGCAGGCTGGGACATGGCATAACTCCAGGGAGATGTTAAAGATGTCCGTGAAGACAGGAGCCTGTTCTTCAGCGCAGTGTCTCAGGGTGGAAGGAGAGACACCGTCCGGACCTGGGGCTTTCCGTGGGTTTTGCCTTTTAAATGTCTTAGTCACATCCTGCTTGGAGAGTGTGAGGGCAGTGGGGGAGGAGGAGGGGTCTGAGGTGGGCTTGGCCGCAATGTCCATTGTAGTCAGTGGGGTGGGGGAGGGGTGTGAGACTTCAAATCTAGCGTAGTAGGTGTTAAGCCTTTCCGCTAGTTGTCGGTCATCCACAGCAGGGGGGGCTTTGGGTCTGTAGTTTGTGATCTCCTTCAGACCTTTCCAAACAGAGACGGAGTCGTTGGACCAGAACTTCTCCTTCAGATGTGTATTGTACCTCGATTTAGCCTTCTCCACTTCCTTGCTAAATGAGTACTTGCTCTGTCTGTAAGAGTGAGGGTCACCACTTCTGTGCGCCTCCTCCTTCTCCTTCCTCAGCTGCCTCAGTCTGGGTGTGAACCAGGGTTTGTCATTGTTAAATGACACCCTGGTGCGAGATGGGATAATGCTGTCCTCACAGAACTGGATGTATGATGTCACTGTGTCCGTGTACTCATCCAGATTCTCTGCGGAGGTCTTGAACATGCTCCAGTCCGTTGTGTCCAAGCATGTGCGAAGCTCCTCCACAGCCTCGCTAGTCCACCTTTTAGAAGTCCTCACTGTTGGTTTGGAGAGCTTCAGCTGTTGTTTGTATGTGGGGATGAGGTGAACCATGACGTGGTCAGAAAAGCCTAAAGCAGCACGTGACACGCTCCGATAGGCCCCACTGACTGTTGTGTAACAATGATCCAGCGTGTTCTGCTCTCTCGTTGGGCATTTAA
Organism: Taenioides sp. WSHXM2023; assembly: GCA_029959045.1. Lineage (NCBI taxonomy): Eukaryota > Metazoa > Chordata > Actinopteri > Gobiiformes > Gobiidae > Taenioides > Taenioides sp. WSHXM2023. The sequence continues at coordinate 29,039,943 of CM057096.1, forward strand.
TAAACTGTTTGTATTTTGGTAACTCCTGGCTCAGGTTTCCCTTGTTAAAGTCGCCGAGGATAATAAGTAGAGAGTCCGGGAAGGTTCGTTCTACATCCAAAATCTGCTCCGCGAGTGCTACCATGTTATAGTTGTTTCCACTTCTCATTTATCCTCTCTGAGTTATATTTGGAGTGATTCATGTATGTTTAAGCGTCTTTATTCTCCTGTATTCAAGACGTCGTTGCTTTGATCTACCCGTTTTCACTGCCACTGGTACAAACCCACTGCTCTGCTCTCACTTTATTCTTCAGTTGTATTTTCTTAAATTGTTGATACACGTAGGATTTGGCAGCGTTGCATAATTTTGGGACAAATGAAAAAAAAAATCCACTACTCGCCAGGGTGATCTGCAGCTACCCATCGGAGGTGCCGACAGCTGCAAGTCTCTCCTGTTCCCTTCTGTCAAATGGAAAACACTGTTCCACCTTGTGATGTCATGTGTTCCATTGTGTTTTTAAACTCCACACACCTTCACTAGAATCATTTGGATGATTTCAGCCCTGGAATTACCAATCTCTAATGAACGAAATGTAAAGGGTAGCTGTGATCTTGAAAACTGTTGCTTCATGACATCACAAGGTGGAACAGAGCATTTTGAGCTTTGGAGATGTAGACAGACTAAGAACAGACAGACTGAATGAAACAAAACACAACTCTGGGTATGTTTTTGATGAGGTAACAGCATTCTAACATGGCTAAAAGCTCACATGAGTCAAGTTTGCGTAATATAGGACCTTTAAAATATTATTAACATAATGATCCACGGGTGTCATAGATTAAAACTATGTAGAACACACAAGCACAATATGTAAAACTTACGGCAATATTGTCAGAAAACTCACTTTTCTCCCTCAAAATCTTGCATCCCTGCTACAAACTGATTTGAAAATACTTAGATAACTCAAGTTTTATTATTTATTTTATTTTGATAGGCTGAGCTCTCCCTGGTGAAAGTGAGTATTAACTTGTGGCAAAACAAGACCTTAAAGTCTCGTTGTTTTGTGATTGACAGCTGGAATAGTAGATCTTTTATGTCTGTTACTGTGGCATCTCTGCACCAGTGTTCTGTGGTTTGGTCCTTTTGTATTTTGTCTTTAAACAAACATTAAGTAACTGTGAATCATCACTTTGCTTTTGTAACTGTGTAAAATATGACATTCCTGTAGTTATAAATATGAGATAATAAACTTTTAAAATATATATTACATGAACATAAACAACACTAGGTGCACTAGGGTTGTCAAAAGTATCGAAAATCAGATAATTGATACTAGTATTAATTTGAGAAGGTACGATACTATGATACAAAAAAAAAGTCACATTCACAGATAGAAATGAGCCTTTCCTGAATAGTTTTAGAATGATCTTGAGCTGTATCAGAATGTATGGAACCTACAGGACCACTGAGGGAGTGCACACATACAAGACCACATGGGAATAGAAAAGAAAGTACTATGATTTAATGTTGAAAATCACATTCTATTGTCTAAATAAAGAGTGTTTTTATTAGCATCATAGTATCAAAATCAGTATTGAGTATCAAGTCTATTCCTTAGTTCTGAAATCAAGTTTGAAATTTTAATATTGTGACAACACTAATACAAACTTTTAATCGCTCAAAAATAATAATAAAATGTTATCCTCCATTGTCTGAACTGCTCCAAATCAAATACTTGACTGACAGAGGACTGGCTCTAGACTTCTCCAATAAAGAGTCTGTACCTGACTGTTTTTCCATGTGTTTGGGCAAACAAAATAACAAAATAAGTCTGCTGTGCGCTGTCTGCATTTAATTATTATGTGTTTTATTTTCCGAGAAGCAGTAAGTGTGCAGTTAGCATGCTAGTTGTTGTTAGCTTTACCGTGACACTTATAAACTCATCGTGGTGAATTATTAGGATGCTCTGAATGCGTAAAGGTAAAGGAGGAAGAACTTTGGACCAGTGGGAACTGTTAAAGATGAACTAGTTCTGTTCTTCACACGTTTAAGACAGAAGAAAGGTACAGTGCCTTTAAAGGTGCACTATGTAACTTTTTGGTTGGGGGTCCGTCACCTGCTTGTTTCTGTGGATATGTCATTGCTCTGCCTGGAATGTTCCGCAATGTGACATTAAACAGCTCTGCCTTACATTTATTTCATTACAGGTGGTTTTATAGCTCAAAAATACCAAGAAAAACAGACATTCTGACTGTGAGCGGGGTCGCCTCTCCACAGATCTGACCTGTAACTTGGTCTGGTTTGGTCTCCGTGACGATAGAAAGGTTTAATGCCATACTGTGAACCATTTCAGACAAGGCAATAACATCTCCATGGAGAAAAGCATTTGGCGGACCCTCCACCGGAAAAGTTACACAGTGCACCTTTAAAAAGACCAGAGCCGATCATTAACCAATAGAAATGATTAAACTGTTATTATTTGCACAGCCCTATTACATAGCGATGCTCTGTTGTTTTTCCGAAATGTGATTGGTCAGTGCAGCCGTCAATCACACGTCCCAATATAAGCCCCACTGCACTTGACGCCTGGCTACGCACCCGCCCCCGTGCAGATTTATTATTGATTATTGGATTGGAGTTCATTCAGGGGTCAGTGGTTTCATGAAAAGACAGACGTTTATCTACGACTCAACAATGGCTTTAATACGCACGAGGCCGAGTTAAAGATAGGCCCTGATCCAGAAGTAAACCAAAGGGAGTGAGGGGTGAAATCAAGTTTATACACAACACTGCCAGAGAAGAAGAGAGCCAGGATTATAATAAAGCACCATAATGGAACACTTAGCTCATAATATTTAGACAAGTACTACTAATACTACCACTACTCCAATAACTGCTATTACTAACTAGTAGTAGTTGATGTAGAGTCATTATTTATAGATCATATATAAAGATAAATTAGACCATGTAAAGTCTGCACTGATGGAGTGATTCTGAATAGAAGAGGACAAAAGCCAGAATATAAGACCGGCCTGGGCAGTACTGGGATGGGAGACCACTGGGAACACCAGGTGCCACAGTGGGGAGCTAGTGGCAGAACTGTTGTTGTGTCCTTAGGCAAAGCACTTCAAATATATAGCATGGTCTGAATGCAGTGTGTGACAGTCTTGCTTCTGTCAGGCTGACCCGGGGCAGCTGTGGCTACAATAGTACTACAAAAAAGACTGCAAAAGAAGCCAAAAGTACTTTATAAACTAGAGCTCTACAGACAGTCATGCCATTTGCATAATAATAATGTGCACATGAGTTGCCTCTCCACAGATCTGACATGTAACTTGTTTCGTTAGATAGATACACTTCCCATGCCATACCACAGAACAGTCTTGGCAAAGCAATATAAAATGTTAGTAGTATGGATTCATCAGATGAACTAACTCTTTACTCTTACATTTTCTTCACTTTTTCTTGTTATCTGTAATTTAATGTTACACATGCCTGTAACTTTCCCTTTAAAGATTTGACACCAGTCTCATTCGAAGTGAATTGTGGCGCTTGCATAATTTGACAGCCCCTGCTCAGCCTTTGTAACGACTGTGATGGCAGCGTTATGCAACCCAACGTCAATCGCCCATTATGTCCCCTTATCCACACAGAGAAGGACTTATGCGTGTCTCAGTGTCTTCTTAAAGGGCCCATATTGTGCTTTGTCTGATCTATGTTATAATGTTTCTTCATCACAAACAGACCTGCAGTTGTGTTTTGTTTCACTCACACATGTTTAACACACAAACCCTGCAGATTTAGGCGGAGTTCTTGTGATTGCACGCCTTTGTGATTCCTTGTGTTTTTAAACTCCACACACCTTCGCCAAAATCATTTGGATGATTTCAACACTGGAATTGCCAATCTCTACTGAACTAAAGGTAAAAGGAGCTGTTAACTTGAAAACTACTGCTTCACAACATCACAAGGTGGAACAGAGCATTTTGAGATGCAGACAGACTCATAATAAAGGGTTATTCAAACGTGTGAATGAAACAAAACACAACTCCAGGTCTGTTTTGGAGGAAATAACAACATTATAACATGGCTAAAAGCTCAAGCGTCAATTTTGCGTAATATAGGACCTTTAAATGTCACAGTGTCATTTATGCCACAAAGGCCTCAAAGAGATTCCACTTTTCCACCAGACGCTACCAGTTATTTTGGTCACATGTCCCTCCAGTGGAACTCAGTTAATCTAAAATGGACTTGACTTGACATAGACTTAAAATGGTGCATAATAGGCACTGTGTGTTGTGCTGTTGAATATGCCCATATCTAGAAGTGATATGGACTTGAATGAAGGCTTTTGTACATCCTTTTAAAGCATGGGAAGACTTATTAATGCAGATGAGTATTTCAAAAGTATCGAAATTATGTGCTAACTAGTATCGAACCTAGATACTCATTTGAGCAACTGTAGGTACGAAAACAGTCCCATTCACAGGACAACCTTTTTCTTCCAGTGAGCTACCTTCACAAAAAGAAAATGCCAAAGAGCTACTCATTTTAGCGGTCACAAGAAATTGAGCATAGGAAACCTTAGATGGAGAACAGATACCTATAAAACATAAACCTTTAACTATTTCAAAATGATACACCTACAGTGGTAGTTCATCAAATTTGAGTCATTCAGGACAATATGTACACTTTCCTGTACTCTAACATTGATTTCAGCGAATCATTATAAAGGGGTTAAATAGTCCCAGCTCACCCTTGTTCTGAGTGCTCACTAGAATCCGCTGTTTTTGTCCAAATCCAGTGGAATCTGGTGACTTTGCAGTGAACTGAAACGTTGTGTCTTTGGGTCTTTCTGTTGGAGCACCACACAGCAGCCTGGCCCTGAGCCATCTGTCCACATGGAGGAGAAAACATACAAAACCACTTTCTCTGGGGCCTGAAAACACTCTCTAAAGTGGCCTGCTGTGAATACATGTAAATAAGACTGTAACTAACAGGTGACTAATGATCGATTCATCTAGTGATTATTATTTTTATGAATTTATTAGTTGTTCTATTGCAAAAGGCCTGTGAAAAGGTGCACTGTGTAACTTTTCAGGTGGAGGATCCGTCAAATGCTTTTCTCCATGGAGATGTTATTGCTTTGCCTGGAATGTTTCACAGTATGGCATTAAACCTTTCAATCTTCATGGAGACCAAACCAGACCAAGTCAGATCTGTGGAGAGGCAACCACGCTCACAGTCAGAATGCCTGTTTTTCTAGGGATTTCAGAGTTATAAAACCACCTGTAACGAAATAAATGTGAAGTCGAGCTGTTTAATGTCATACTGTGGAACATTCCAGACAAAGCAATCTATCTTTACATATAAATGCATTGTGTGCTAATACATTTGTGTATAAATAGTAGTTTTTGCATAAACTCCTGTGCAGGTGTAGTCTTGTGAGTGCAGTTTGGGTCAAAGACATGCCCTCTAATTGGTCAACAGGACATCTCTTTAGTCAACCAAGAATTTCTTTAGTTGACTTCTGCTCTAATTTTCTGTGTTGAGTTCAGCAATATAGAGATTAAAGTGAAATTATGGGCTGCTCCGTGTGATGACCCACTTTTTTAGTTAAATTGTCATATCGTGAGCAGCTTTATGCCCCAACAAGGCCCAAAGGCTCAGAGTGACGCAAGAACTCTCAGAAGGAGATGACTTTTCCCTCTTTAAAGGCAGTATAAAAATGTGTAGTGTGCATTAACTGTAATTAAAGGGCCCACATTGTTATTTTATAATCTGTGTTTCCTCATCACAAACATACCCGGAGTTGTGTGTTGTTTCATTCACACATGCACACAAAACCCTGCAGATTTAAGGTGAGTTCTTCCTTCAAACAGTGTTCCACCTCGTGATGTCATGTGGTAATACAGAAAGTGCTTCACTCTGTTTTTAAACTCCACACACCTTCACTAGAATCATTTCAATAGTTTCAGCCGTAGAACTGCCAACCTCTTCTCAACAAAAGGTAAAAGGAGCTGTTAATTTTAAAACTACTTTATGATTTCACAACAGAGCATTTTGAGCTTTGGAGATATGGACAGACTAATCATGAAGAAATACTCAAACGTATGAATGAAACAAAAGACAACAAACAAAGGTATGTTTTGGATGAGATAACATTATGTCAAGAGTCAATTTTGTTTAATATTGGACCTTTAAATCGACATTGAGATCAGACTCCATTAAAAATTGTCGTATTATTTATTTGGCCTTTCTCCCACCTTTGTTCCAGTGTTATTTTGGTACAGCTTCTGCTCTGTCTGAGTTATAAAACGTCTTCTGTGAGCACATGGCATGTTTTCGAGTCTGTTTATAATTGGTTAGTTGCGATAAATGAATCAATTAATCCAGATACATTTATTTCAGCCCTACTTTTAAGAAAGGGAAGTCATGTCAGTTATATCCGTTCTGTCAGTCAGGTCAGGATGGTACAAGATCTCGTGCCGCAAGATCTCGAAAGACAAAATTGCCACAACATTGTGCACACGTGAGAAAAAATTGCGTCTCGTCCTAGAATATGATTTGCTGTTAGTTAGTAGTAAGGTTTTCAAAGTAGAAAGGTTTTTGTCAAGTATCAAACCAGATATCGATATTAAGACTAGTATTGAAACTAGATACTCATTTGAGCAAGTATCGATACGAGAAAAGCACGTCAACAGAAATGAACCTTTCCTGAATATCTTTAGAATGATCTTGAGTATTTATCTATGTGTTATTCCATTCTTTTGTGTTCAAAGTGAGTAGTAGTTGTTTCCATAGATACAGCTCTGCTTTAGTGGAGTCCAGGCGAGAAGAGGTGCATGCTGGGAGCTCTGTGGGACTGTGAGCGTTAGTGATGCTCTGAAAGGCTGATTTGCCGTTTTCAATTATGCATACTGGTGTATAATGAACAGGTGAGAGCGGCCTCACTGTACACATCCAGACACACATCTAATTCATCTACACTACACTGGAGACTAGGGATGTAACAATAACCAAAATATCAAGATATCGTATCGGCAAACGTCTCAAAATACTATCAGGAGCTGTCACAATATATCGACTCACAAGTTTGTTTGCTTAAATGCATAGATTTATAGTAAACAGCTAATACGCATAGGGAACTACATATCCCATGATTCATTTCAGCATATACAACATGAAGTAATGTTTATTGCTTTAATTCCTGGGATTATGACAGTAATAATTCACACCAAAGGCTTGTCAGGGTATTTTAAAAGCAAACTATATCCTGTCTATAATATATTAGCCTCTCCAAAATATCGTAATAAATATCGTTCCGTGAAATGAATATCGTGATAATATTGTATCGTGAGATTTGGATATCGTTCCATCTCTACTGGGAACTCAACTCATAACATTAAAACTATTATTATATTATGATTTTGTAATAGTCATTATTTATGGAATTATAATGTTCTGATGAGCTACTTACTTCTGGTGGAGGGCTCGTCAAATGCTTGTCCCCATGGAGATGTTATTGCTTTGTCTGGGATGTTCCGCAGTATGGCATTGAACAAATATATCTTATCTATTTATTCAATTGCAGGTGTTTTTAGTTCTCAAAACTACAGTAAAAACATGCAGTCGTAGTGTGAGTGAGCCCACGTCTCCACAGATATGACCTGTAACTTGGCCTTGTCATGTGGCCTGCTTGTTTCCATGGAGATAGTTAAATTAAATGCCATTCTGTAGAACATTCCGGGGAAAAACATTAACCTCTACATGGAATCAAGCAGGTGGCAGACCCTCTACCGGAAAAGTTACACAGTGCACCTTTAAGATACTTGGAAAACTTATTTATATGAAAATTTATAGCTTTTTGAGGTAATGAAATGCAAGTAGTATATAGTATACAGCTAGGGTTGGGTATTGCCCTGGTTGCCTCAATATAATATTTATCCCAATACAGGCATACACCAAAAATTGTCCTAAAACTGAACTTAACTGATATTTTTCATTCAGAATAACAAACAGAAAGGAGAGGCCACAGTGTCAGGTAGATGGAGTGAGTGCGTTGAGTGTAATGTTTTTATATGTGAAGGAAGTAAGATTGTAAAAGGTTTCAAAAATCAGATATTAAAAATAAACTTTTGGATTTCTTCAGTCAACAACTATTTTGATTAATGGTTGCATCCCGAATATATATATTTACCTAATTTCGTATTTGATTGACATTTAAACCTTTGTATGAAGCTTACAGTGTTTTCTTTGTAGATGACAGTGTTAGCTTACTCACAATACGAGACGAGACACGAGATTGGATCTACGAGAACGAGACAAGACGAGATTTTGACATTCTTTATAATAAATAAATTGCACAATCCAGTTCCCAATTTTGGCCTCACCATTTTTGATTTACTTTATTTAATATTTCTGCTGTCATTGGGCAGTGCTTTTTGGGACTACAGCTTCTCAAATAATGTAACTCACCAGTAGCAAAAAGAGAAATTCAGTTTGTCAAATGGACAAGTTTATTTGGTCGAATACGTTTCACAGCTCATCCAAACTGCTTCTTCTGTACTCTTCAAAACTGAAGAAGCAGCTTGGATGAGCTGCGAAACGTATTCGACCAAATAAACTTTTGAATTTCTTTTTGCCATGGATTCTACCTGGACGACTGAGGGATTCTACACATAACTCGCCATTAACTTAACCACACAACATAACCCCATTTTTGTATCCAATCCAAACGTAAAAACATGGAAAAAAATCTCACCTGATCATTTTCTCGCAAGATCTTGTGGCACGAGATCTTGTTCCATCTCTATAGCTTGATGAAATACATACACAACAAAATGAAAACTTGTCTTCTTTAAATCACCTCATTCTGGGATCTCATTGAACAGTTAAATATCAGTTATAGTTTAACATATTCAATATATATGAAACATTAGACCTATATTTACACTGTGTTAGAATTGATTTGGTGTAAACTATAGAATGTTTAGTCTCTTTATTTGTTCATTTTCTGCACATAACTTCACTACAAATCTGCTTGACTTCACTTAAAAGCACAGACCCTCTCCTCCGATCCTATTGCACCACCGAGTCCTGACTCACCATCTCCTCTCCAATCACAAGCACGCACCCTTTCCCCTCACTATAAACTCTTCTCTCCCATCTCCTTGTGTTTAGCCTTTACACCAAACCTCTGTCCATTCTAACTCACCCTAAACCTGACACACAGCCACCCCATCTGCTCAAAATCACGCTTTTTGTTTACACCTGACATGTGACGGCTGCCTAGATACATTTTCTAATATTAGAAGCATTCCTTGATTTGCCCGGCTTCTCTGTGAGTGGAGAGCACATGGGCGGAGCGGCGGCCAATCAGAACACAAGAGAGCCTTTCCCTCGCTGTAGCAACAGTGAGTTACTTGCTGTTGAATTCATTAATTATTTTCCTGAGCTTTGCCTTTGAGCAGCTCCACACTCCGCTGGTACCAAAACTGCACAGACGCACGCTGACAAGGCTCTTCTCTGACTTTCTCTCTCTCATTCTACGCTATGCAAAAAGAGATGGATTTGGACACTTTCCGCGCAGTTGTCATCTTGAAACGGCAGCAGCAGCCACATCGCCACAAGACGGTCAGAAGTGCACCTCGTCCTCAAATGACTTTCTCCGGTCTGAGTAATGAAAAAGGATGAGACAGGGCTGCGCTTCCACATCGGACACGGAACTTCGCTTGGAAATAAATGGCTGTAAACAAACCGGACTTTTTTTAACGTGTGCAAAAGAGGAAGAAGAAGAAGAGGAGGAAGAGAGAGGGAGGGGGGAAGAGTTGTCGAGTCGATTTTGGGGGGCAGGGCTGGGAGTTTTTGGGCTTTCGGAGAGGAGGGGGTGTGGGTGATGGTGGTGTGAGGATTGCGGGCTGTGGTTGGGTATGCCAGTGCCACGTGTCTTGCCTGGCATCTCCTCAGTTCTGGAAGGGGGACGTAAGCAGCGAAAGAGTCTAGCTCCTCTCTCCAGGCTGGTCCAGCTTCGGAGCTTCCCGTGCCCAAAGTGAAGGGGTGAGTTCAATATCGCATCCCAGCACCATGAACCTCCAAAAATACAACAGCTCCTGTTTTTTTTATTTCCGAAATGTCTCTCGACTTGTCAAACGTCGTAATGGAGAAAGATTATGTAGATAAGACTTCAAAGCATGCACTAAAGCTTTTAACAGAGCAAAGTAGACACGCAGGTGCAATTTTTACGCTTTTTTTGGAGATTATTTAGCTTGTATTTTCGTCCGATTCTTGCATAAAGTGGTTGCACAACATCAGGCCTTGCAAGCCAGGCCTTCGGTAGATTTTAAGGCAATTGCCCCAGATATTTTCTTGTACGCATTTTTATTAACAGACCTAAACTTGAACTAATTCGCTTGCAATGTGTGTCTATCTACCTTCCTTCTGTGTTTTTTGTTTTCCCACAAGTACATGCCATGGTTTGAAACCGCATTATCGTCCACAAATCAACAAATGCACAGTTTGAAGATGTAATATCGGACTATGTTTTGCTTTTAATTCGGGCTGTAACCTTATTTGAACCTCAATGCAGCAGCTTTTTTTTCTTTTCTCAGATTGCATAACATTTTCATTGGTGAATATTTCAGCAATCTGGTACGAAATTAGTATGTGTGCATAAATATAACAAAGTGAAACCTCTATGCTCAGGAATTAGGGCTGTCGGATTCCATATCTGAACATCACTGGGTTTATTGCAAATGTGTCTAAGGTCAGCGTTTTAATACAAATTACACAGAAGCGGGTAGTTTTATTTGGCCTGGTAAGGAAGAATTTTGATTATGACGTATGACTAATATGCAATGGGATTATCCAAAACATTGATTTTAATTGGATAATATAAGCATTTTAAAAGGTTTTGCTCGAATATAGAGTCCAAATCAGTTTCCACTTCATATGATCTGACAGTTAATCTGAATCGAAAATAATTTAATGAACAGGTTCCAAACATTTTCCAAACGCATTTATATAATCTTTAACCTAAGATTTAACAACGGTACATGTTTTATTTCAACCCCAAATCGTGGTTTCTGGAGTCTGAGATCTCACATGGAGTGAATTTTCGAGACTTTAGTTGTAAAGTTGTTGGTGGGGCTGTGAACTGCGATGGATGGCGTTGGTGTATTTGGAAGCTGAGGGAGGCTGTGTTGAAAATGACGCAGCAGATCAGCAGACTGGGACGTTAGCTGTGTCCTGAGAAAAAACAAACTGACATACTTCGCCATTTTCTCGTGTACCGCTCCAATCTTCGCACACCCTTAAACCGGACTCGCTAATTTGAAACAGACTTGAAAACGTTGTTGTCATTTTGGTTTCGCGTTTGGACGGTCGGACAACTGCCGAGACAAGACACCAACCAGAACATTTATGCTAACTAGCGGATTTTCGCAGCTGTTTCTGGGTTTGTTTTGCAACGGCGCATCAAAAATATAATGCTTTGAAAATGTTAATGTATTTATTTATTGATGTTTTAACTTAAATTTTTCGTTTTGAGTTGTTTTTTGCATTTTTTTTTTATCGCAACAATTTAATATTTTAATTTTAGCTTGTTTCTTAAACTACTGCACAACTTGGGTAAACTGGAATTTGAGTTTTTGCATTTGATCTAAATTATGTCAAAAAGTGACCAAGAGACATTTTTAATTAAAATTTTTTACATTTCCGTTATTTTTGTTGGTTTTCTTGAACATCGCTACCATGATTTGAATGGTAGCTATTTACCTGCCTCTGTGATCGTTAAAGATGGAAAATATCGTAAAAAGCTGAAATCTACTAATATACGGATTACAAAATGTTGAATCGTTAATTGTATTGTTTTTGATTTTGTAAACAAGTTATCAGGTCACTGTATTTGCGTTGAATTTCCAGAGGGCCGTGCGATTGGGCGATCATTCAGCCAATCAGTGAACCGCTGCGTCATTTTCGAAACTGTTACTAAGTGGAAATTGCTTTGACAGAAAGGAGTTCTATACCTGTATCAGGAAATGTAGTTTGCATTAGATTTTGGTGTGGTTTTGTGTAGTTTTTAGGCATTTCTTGGAGAATTAACAGCATTTTTACTCAGATGACGCTTATTTAGTACAACGTTCCTCAGTCTGGTTTTCTAACGAACAGTGGCACTCAAAATCTCATTAATATCACATTTAAAAATAGTCAGACTTATAAGCATTTAAATGTATACAAAGATGTTGTGTAGTTAAGAGATAAATAACAATACATACCACATTTGGATCTATTTTTGTTTTATCCTGTTTTATCCTCTGCACTGTTATTGGTTGATTGGGTATTGGCAGATACTCAGAGCTATAGTATTAAAATCAGTTCAGGATTCCCTATTATATTTCCCCATCCCTAATCTTTCTGACTTTTTTTCAACACTTGTTTCATTTGCCTTTTGCTATTTACTTCACCAATACTTTTTTATTTATTCTTTATTTCAGACACAAATATCGGTCCATAGTTAAAAAGAGAAATAGTACACAGAAGATATACAAGGCAACCAAATGAGTCCATAAAGTTCATTAAAAAGTATGGAGTTTCTGTGCCCAGTGCTTTCTCAGAGCAGAGGTGGAATGGCATGAGCTCAATATTGTGTCATATCATTCAAAATTCATTAAAGGTGCATTGTGTAACTTTTCTGGTGGAGGGCCCGTCAAGTGCTCTTCTTAATTTGTCTGGAATGTTTCAGAGTATGGCATTAAACCTTCTTTCATCTTCATGGAGACCAAACTGGACCAAGTTAGATCTGTGGAGAAGCAACTCCGCTCACAGTTAGAATGCCTGTTTTTCTAGGTATTTCTGAGCTATAAAAAATAAATAAAATGTAATAAATGAGCTACAGATAGAGCTGTTTAATGTCATACTGTGGAACATTCTAAGCCGAGCATGACATATCCATAGAAACAAGCAGGTGATGGAAGTTTTTCCACCAGAAAAGTTACACAGTGCACCTTTAACCTTTGACTAAAGACGTTTTTGTTGTGATTTTTCTCTTCCAGGTGGATCACAGTCATGTGGGAGATGTACTGATTTGAAAACTAAACTAAATCCTCCCCCAGCCGCTCCACTGACACCGAGCAGGCTTCCTCTGTGCTAGAAGAGCATGTTGCCAACACACTCTCTCTGCTCCATTATCTGGCTCAACCGGGGCATCAAACTGAGAAAACTAGCCCAAGCCAACACCGGACAGGTTTGAACAACTTTCAGACTCTTTTAGAAATGCTCCGTAGCTTCGGCTGAGTCCTAAACTGAAGGACAAGAGATCTGTTCTCCTTCACTCTTCTGGTGGCCATTTTGATTCTCACACGAAATGGCGTCAGAAGGCAACGTCAAGGTCTAAAATAGCGACTGCGAGAGAGACTTGAATCGTTTTTTCACTTAAAGATGCTTCTAAGAGTTGGGTAAAGACGATTTCAAGAGCGACCCCTGCCCACCATCATAAATACTCTACTCTGCAGTCTTGAGTGACACGCTTCTCTCACAAAATGGCCGCCGAAGGGTTCCAGTACCGCGCCCTGTATCAGTTCACGAAAGATCAGGAGGAAGACTTGGATCTGCTGCCTGGAGATCTGCTCACGGTTAGCAAGGCGTCGCTACTGTCCTCCGAAAGCTACCAGGAAGGTTGTGAAGAGCTACCAGAGAAGTTGGGCTGGCTTCTGGGCTACAACGAAAGGTCCAAGCAGAGAGGTGATTTTCCCGGTACATACGTGGAGTTCGTGGGACCTGTCAAGATGAGTCTCCCCACAACGCAGCCTCGATCTCAGAGACCCCTGCCTGCAGCCCCCACCGCAGACCCCAGCAAAGGTACAGGACACGTTTACTTCTGCTTTGTTAAAGGTGCACTATGTAACGTTTCTGCTGGAGGGTTTGTCCAGTGCTTGTCTGTCTCCATGGAGATTTGTTTATTTGTTTATTTATATGGATCCCGTTAGCCGTCCCCCTCTCTCGCTTCATCTCTCTCTGTCTGTCTTGCTTGCTGTTTCTCTGTCTGGCTCTCGCTCTGTCTTCTGTCTCTGTCTCACCTTCTCTCTCTATCTATGTCTCTCCCTTCATCTCTCTCTCTGTCTCTGGCCCTACATACAACGTTTCCTGGAAGTGTGATGCTAACTGAAAGCACTACTCTGTTAGAAGCTGTGTAACTCATGTTAGACTTCTTTTGGACCATGGTAACTGATGAACACCCACTATGAAAGCTATCGATATAGTCATTTACCATGGAAAAAAACAAAAACATCAGTCGATCTCTATATATTTTATACAAGATTTGCTGTTGTTTTTTCGTTAAATTGTTAATATTTCAGAATCCAGACTGCCTAAGCTAATTTAAGCTATCTTCATGGTCACAAACATTTTCACCATGACTCATAGTGGGTATATTTTTACTTGGTTGGTGTTAAATGTCACTGTCTCTTTAATTTATTCCATTACCACTGGAATCAACAGCTCCTAGTCTCCTCGTTAAAGGGTGGAGCTGTATCAAACTGTCATGCTCACTTTGTGCAACTACTTTGACTGCGAAAATTGTTCTGTTACAAAAAGCTATTCATTTTCACAGCATTTTACCAAGTTTGTCAATTTGTGAGAAGTGTAGTGGGGTCAATTTAGACTAAAGGGATTGGGAATATGTGTTTAGGAAAAAAAATAAGAGGAGAGTTGTTACGGTAATAATAGTGTAAACAAAGATTGCCTTGTTGTTAATACACAAACCTGAAACTAATTTTGACTCCGCTCTGTTTTGAACCAAATGTATTTATTTTATTTATTTAGGGCAAACTTAAGTATTTTACTTTCTTTACCAATGGAACATAATATTATCCATATTGACACCAGTGCAGTCGTATCAACAGAAATGAGAAAAAGCATGTGTGTAATATGCACAGTTATTTTTAATTTTGCCCAAAAAAGAGTGGGAAGAAGAAAACGTTGATCCCACCTCCCCCGTCTCTAATAAAACATGAGCTATACATTCTTTTGCATTCTTCAGACATTTTACATCAAACCATATGGGGCCACTAAGTTCTGCGCACTTAACATGTTCATTTAGAGCCTTTTATGGATGTCAGGACACCCCCACCATGTTTGCTTTGCTGTTATAAACAAGTTTAAATGTAGTTAACCCCTGTAGTGATTTATAAAACCTATGGAATTATTGTTTCATTGTTGTCTCATTTGAAAATTTTTAGCTGAGAGTGACTGTTCAATGACGATGGGACAAAAATCTTTGGGGTACTTATGGGGGGTGCATTGGACATTGTCGGGAGGGCTAGTGTCCCCTCAAGCCCCCCTTGGCACCACTCCTGTAAATCTTGGTAAGCTAACTATCATATTGCAATAATAAAAAGGATATCAACAGGGGCAAGGAAAAGGTAACAGACAGCACATACAGTACCATACCAGTAATATCTGCACAAATACTTTTGATTGAAAAACACAGGACAGCTATAAGCCCTCCTTTATATTTAACCCCTGTACAACCCCTATATTTTTTCATCTTTTCTATCTTAACTTTAGCAGCTTCTACGTCCAACTCAAATGCACACATGGCTCAGATTTCTCCTTCCTTAACAACTTGTAACAAAAACAGAGATTGGCTATCAAAATCCTCCACCATCTTGCTGGCTTCTCTCCTCATTTGCACTCCCTCTTCGGTTAATTTATTGCTTCCTTGCTGTATCTGCCAGAGTCCTGAAACAGCCTCCTCCCTGTTTGAAAGGCTGATTCTGTGTGATTCGCTCTGGTCTTTTATGACAGATGGGCTGAGTACCACTGTGGGCACGTACTGTGAACACTGAACTCTGGGTTACCTCTGCTACGGCCAGTTGGTTATTCACTCGGCATTACAGCTGAACGCTATTGCAGTTCATTATTTTGAAGAGAGTTTTGTGCTGCAGTCTCTCCGTCTTTCTCTCTCTCTCTGTCTCTCACTATCTCTGGCTCGCCGTTTCTCTCTGTCTCCCTCTCTCCCCCTGGGCACCTCCTTTCTCATCTCTCTCTCTCTCTGTGTCTCTCTGGCTTCATGTTTCTCTCTTTTCCTCTATATCTCTCTCCCTCTCTTTCAGTGTCTCTCTCCATCTCTTTCCCTCGCTCACTATCTCTGTCTCTCTCCCTGTCTCCTCCCCCTCTCTCTTTGTCCCTTTGCTCTCACTCCTCCCCTTCCTCGATCTCTCTCTCTTTGTCTCTCTGGATTCCTGTTTCTCTCCCTCCCTTTCTCTCTCCAGTTGGCTCTTCACTGTGTTACAACTGAATGCTATTCCAATTCATTAGTTTGAATTAGTTTGTGCTGCAGTCTCTCTTCCTCTCTCTCTCTTAATCTCTCTCCTCTTCTCTCTGTGTCTCTCTCTCCTTCTGTCTATCTGTCTTTCTCTCTCCACTTGGCCATTCACTCAGCGTTACAACTCTCTCTCTCTGTCACTCTCAATTTCTCTCTCACTTGCTCTGCACCCCTCTCCGTCTTTCTCAATTCCTCTCTGTCTTTCTCTCTCCACTTGGCCATTCACTCAGCGTTACAGCTCTCTCTCTCTGTCTCTCTCAATTTCTCTCTCACTTGCTCTGCCCCCCTCTCTCCATCTTTCTCAATTTCTCTCACTCTCTCTGCCCTCCTGTCTCTCTGACTTCTTACTTCTCTCTCTCCCTTTCTTTCTTTCCTTCTTTCTTTCTTTATATCTCTCTTTCTCTCTCTCTCCCTCTCTTTCTTTCTTTCTTTCTTTCTTCCTCTCTCTCTCTCTTCAGTGAGTTATTCACTCAGCGTTACAACATTCTAGTTCATTAATTTGAAGGAAATTTTGTCCTGCAGTCTTTCTCTCGCCATCTCTCTCTCTCTCACTGCCTGTTTCTGTCTCTCTGTCTTTCTCTCTGTGCCTCTCTTTCTCTCTCTATCTCTCTCCATCTTTCTTTCTGTCTCTCACTCTCTCGCTTGCAGTTTCTCTCTGTCCATCTCTCTGAAGGATGTTTTGTGCTGCAGTCTCTTGCTCTTTTTTCTCTCTCTGCTTCCCCTCTCTTTTTCTCTCTCTCTCCATCTCTCTCAGCCTCTGTCCCTCTCTGTCTGTCTCTCTCTCTCTCTCTTTGCTCTCCCTCTCTCCATCTCCCTCTCAAGTTGGCCATTCACTCTCAGAACCAAACCCCATTCCAATTCATTAGTTTGAAGGCAGTTTTGTGCTGCAGTCGCACACATCAGGAACTCTTTAGAAAGGCTTTGGAGTTTTGCACGTTCCAATGCGCTTTTTTCCCCTTTTTTATTTACATACAATAAAAGAGCTCCGAGTGAAAAGCCAGGCGTTCCTTTGGCGACGCAGGTGAGAGCGAGAACAGTGTCCTTCTGCTGTGACAGACACTGAGACAAACCAGCTCGGCAGGAGCAGAGGCCTGGGTGACAGGAGCAGAGACAGGGACAGAGAGACCCAGAAAAATCCAGAAAGGAGGAGGGGGGAGGGGGCAGAGTTTGGCCCAGAAGCAGCAGATTAAAGAGAGAAATATTGACTGGGTTTTAGAGATGCAAACTGTAAATGTAGTGTTGTCACAATACTAAAATTTCAAACTAGATACTCAGGAATAGACTTGATACTCAATACCGATTCTGATACCATGATGATAATGATAAACAATAGAATGTCACTTTCAACATTAAATCATAGTACTTTCTCTTATATTCCCTTGTGGTCTTATATGTAGGTACAGTGGTCCTGTAGGTTCATAGTGGTCCATGGGTGTATACTAGTCTATGTGCTCTTATACTTGTTCTGATACAGCTCCAGTTCATTCTAAATCCAGGGTTCACAAGGTTCATGTTGTTTCCTGTGAATGGGACTTTTTTAGTATCGATATCTGCTCAAATGTGTATCTAGTTTTGATACTAGTTTTAGTATTGATTAGTGTCTGATGTTTTATATTTTTGACTTTTATTATTGTACTTTTTAAAAATAGTTTCCTCTCAGAAGTATAAAGTGTGTGTGCTGTGAAATCACATGTCTAAACACAGAATGATAAATTAAGTAAAAACTTTGCTTAAAATCTTGCTTCAAACTCAATTTTGATACTAAGACAGTTTTGATATTAGTTTCCGTATCAATTAGTATATTAGTATGATTTTCGATTTGTCTATTTCTGGTGAAAAAGTTCCATACTGTGGCTTTAAGAGACACAGCTAACTATTGCGTGTCCTCCCTGAATACTGTTTAGTGTATGATTTGTATTAGAATAGTTGAAAGAGCTCTTCTCTCCTCTACACAGTTGAAACTTGCTGGAGCTCAGAGACTTCTCTTTCCCCTCCTTCTCTCCTCTCTCTGGCCTCACTTTAACTGCCTGCCCAAGTGAACCGTGGCTTGGCATTTTTTGCAAACTCCTCCCTTGCTGCTCCCTTACTCCCCCCTCCCTCCATCTCTCTCCCTTCTCTCCGCTCCCATACTCGTCCGATAGCGTCTCTGGACAGCTATAAACCATGTTAGCGAATGCCTATTCTCAGAACGCTATACCAGGAACACACTTTCAAAGAACAGCCCGGGCTTGGACAGTGGAGACGGCGGATTGGAAAGATACGACTAAAGAAGAAAGAAAAAAAGAAAGGAGAGGATAGAGAGAGAGGGAGAGAAAGAGAGCGAGAGCCAAGGCCACCCATTCTACTGCAAAGATAGGAACCAGCTGTATTTAGTTTCAACTCTTGGGCTATTCTCATGGCCTGGCTTCACACTTAGCAGTGAGCTATAGAAAATGTTGTTTTTCTGTAGCAAACTCCCCCAGTCCATTTAAGCGTGAAGTTGTTTTACTGAAAGATTAATGGCTTTAGCAAAACAGGAACACCCAGAACAGTAGAACAGTTTGTACAGGCTGGATCCAATGAGAAAGTGGAGCAGCTAGAGAGTTTGTCAGTCTAAAAATCAATGACCAGAAGTGTGAAAAGTACAGTGTAATTTTAAAGGTGCGTTGTGTAACTTTTCTGGTGGAGGGTCTGTCAGATGCTTTTCTCCATGAAGATGCTATTGCTTTGTCTGGAATGTCTCACAGTATGGCATTAAACCTTTTTGTATCTTCATGGAGACCAACCCAGATCAAGGTTCAAGCAAGATCTGTGGAGAGGCAACCCTGCTCACAGTCAGAATATCTGGTTCTTCTAGGTATTTTTGAGCTATAAAACCACCTGTAATTAAATAAATGTAAAGTAAAAGGTGCACTGTGTAACTTTTTGGTTGGGGGTTCGTTACCTTTTTGATTCTATGGATATGCTATTGCTCATGCTTTGAATGTTCCACAGTATGACTTTAAACAGCTCAATCTTACTTTATTCAATTACAGGTGGTTTTATAGCTCAAAAATACCAACAAAAACAGGCATTCTCACTGTGAGCGGGGTCACCTCTCCACAGATCTGACTTGTAACTTGGTCTGGTTTGGCCTCCATAAAGACAGAAAGATTTAATGCCATACTGTGAAACATTCCAGACAAA
The DNA here is from genome assembly GCA_029959045.1 of Taenioides sp. WSHXM2023. Lineage (NCBI taxonomy): Eukaryota > Metazoa > Chordata > Actinopteri > Gobiiformes > Gobiidae > Taenioides > Taenioides sp. WSHXM2023. The sequence goes on from CM057096.1 coordinate 29,059,412, forward strand.
CTGCACCTTTTAGTTATCGGTAGAGCTACAGTCGACTAAAGACATGTCCTGCTGATTGGTTCGTCGACTAAAAAGGGGGCATTGCAAATGCTCTCAAAATTATTACGATATTAAAGCCCATTATTTGTAATTATTAAGGTCAAAGAGGCATTGTAAATATCTCCTGTATCTGCATGTGGAAGCTCAGTTGAACAAAAACACAGAATGCCCAAATCTACCACTAAACCTGCCATAAACACCTTAATAAGCTTGAAATGAGCATTTCCCCTCCTCTGCTTCTCCACAGAGTGTCTCTCTCTCTCTCTCTCTCTCTTTCACTCTCCCTCTCCTTCGCTCTCTCTCTCACTCTCCCTCTCCTTCGCTCTCTCTCTCACCGTGTTGTGAGATCACCTGAGGTCACATTCCCTCACATATGTGGCACAGAGGGGCCCGGGCAGAGCTCCTGTCTGCAGCTCCACACACAACAGAACCAGACCAACTGTCCCTGTTAAGGCCGTTAAAAGCATCGAAAATCAAATATTAATTGATATAAGACCACATGGGAGTAGAAAAGAAAATACTGTGATTTAATGTTGAAAATCACATTCTATTGTCTAAATAAGGAGTGTGTTTTATTTTCATCTTGGCATTGGAATCGATATTATCAAGTATCAGGTTGAGTCATTAAATCGAGTTTGAAATTTTAGCACCGTGACAACACTAGTCCCTGTCACAGTCCCTGTCAGCACCTGCCTTGCACAGTCACTGCCAACATCTATTAATGTGAAACCATGTTCACACTAGTCTCACTGGTCTAACTGAGTGAGAAAACACAGTGTAAGAATGATGCATTATGGGCATTATTTCAAAACATTAAAGGTGCTGTCTTAAAAATGTGAAAATACAGAATTAGCTCATTTTAAAACTGGATTGTGTAATTTTTTGGTTGAGGGTCCATCACCTGCTTGTTTTTATGGATACGTCATTGCTCTGCCTGGAATGTTCCACAGTATGACATTAAACAGCTATTCTTTATATTTATTCAATTACAGGTGGTTTTATAGCTCAAAAATACCTAGAAAAACAGGCATTCTGACTGTGGGTGGAATCGCCTCTCCACAGATCTGACCTGTAACTTGGTCTGATTTGGTCTCCATGAAGATAGCAAGCTTTAATGCCATACTGTGAAACATTCCAGACAAAGCAATAACATCTCCATGAAGAAATGCATTAAACAGATCCTCCACCAGAAAAGTTACACAGTGCACCTTTAAACGGTTTGCAGCGGTCCAAAGTTATTCCTCACTTACCTTAACACTTTTGAGTGGAGTTTGCCGTGACGTTAAAGCTAAAAACATGCCAACGTGCACTTCCTGCTTATGTAATATACGTGTTCTGGGCCATGACAAATTTTCTTCAAATACACGGGGAAAAATCAGGTACAGGACCTTTAAGACTAGAAGGTTCTGAGTAAATTCACAGTAGCTAATGTTGCTGTCTCTCCTGTTTTACAATAGCACTAATGTAGCTCCCCAGCAGTATAGGGTTGCCAAAAATATTGAAAATCAGATATTAATTGACACTAAAACTCATATTGAAAACTTGATACTCATTTGAGCAGGTATCGATACTAAAAAAGTCACATTCACAGAACAGAAATGAAGCTTTAGAATGATCTTGAGCTGTATCAGAACAAGTATAAGCAGCTGGACTAGTATAGGAACACGGACCACTATGGGACATACCTGAGGGATTACACAGATATAAGGCCACGGGTTGACATAACAGAAAGTACTACCATTTAATATTGAAAATCACATTCTGTTATCTAAATACAGTGTTTTTATTATCATTGTGGTATCGGAATCAGTATTGAGTATCGAGAACTATTCCTTAGTATCAAAATCAAGTTCCAAGTTTTAGTATCATGACAGCACTGCAGGAGTATTGCCTTGCGTTTTCTCAGACTCAGTATTTTGATCTACGTAATGGCTTTGGGAGGGCAGCCAAAACATCTTCATTGCAAAACCTTTCCTAGATGCCTACCTCTGGAACCTTTTCAACTGCAATACCACGGCAACTAAACAGGGGGGGATTTTATGTAAGACCAAGGAACTTATAATATGATACAGGGAAGATTCACCATAATATTGTGATCTCATTTGAATATTATTGTGCTCTTTTCCTAATCTTAACCATTGCAGATTGTACCGACTCTTTTTAACTACTCTATGCTCTTAACTAAAGACTACAGGGACTACGGCAACACAGTAAGGGACAAACTACAAACTCTAATATACCAGTGCTATAATGCTCTTGTATATGTAGGCCTATGTTGACAGTGTCAGTTGAAAGTGTCATTAAAGGGCTCATATTACACTGTTTTCTGATCTGTTCTAATGTTGTTTCCTCATCACAAACAGACCTGGAGTTGTGTTTTGTTTCATTCACACATGTTTAACACACAAACCCTGCAGATTTAGGCCGAGTTCTTCTCTCAAATGGAAAACACCTTGTGATGTCATGGTAATACAGAAAGTGCTCCATTGTGTTTTTAAGATCTATCAACCTTCACTAGAATCATTTGGATAATTTCCATCCAGGAATCTCCAATCTCTACTGAACAAAAGGTACAAGGGCAGCTTAAAGACATCACAAGGTGGAACAGAGCATTATGAGCTTTGGAGATGCAAAGAGACTAATAATAAAGGATTACTCAAACATGTGTGAATGAAACAAAACAGAACACTGTATGTTTCTGATGAGGTAACAGCATTAGAAAATGACTTAGAGCTCACAAGAATCAGTTTTGTGTAATATAGGACCTTTAAATTGTTTATAAAGTAAACGAATGAAAAACGATGAGGGACATGTTGGTGAAGGTGCATCCTGGATTAGATCTACAGCCAGACTCTCTTGCATAACATAGCTGAAAGTCCTGTCACTAGTACGGATACATTTAAAGCTGCATTGTGTAACTTTTCTGGTGGAGGGTCTGTCAAATGTTTTTCTCCATGGAGATATTATTGCTCTGTCTGGAATGTTTCACAGTATGGCATTAAACCTTTCTATCTTCATGGACACCAAACCAGACCAAGTTACAGGTCAGATCTGTGGAGAGGCGACCCCGCTCACAGTCAGAATGTCTGTTTTTCTAGGTATTTTTGAGCTGTAAAACCACCTGTAATTGAATAAATGTAAAGTAGAGCTGTTTAATGTCACACTGTGGAAAATTCCAGGCAGAACAGTGATACATCCTTAGAAACAAGCAGGTGATGGACCCTCCACCAGCAAAGTTACACAATGCACCTTTAAATAGGCCAAAATAAATCTACCAACATTTTTCTAGTTTGCTACATCGAGCCCGTATTACAACAAGTAACACAAAAAAAAGTTCTTAAAATGCTGTCATATTTAAGATCTCCGGATTATTGAGTCAAGTCTGATCCATTGCACTGGAGTTAGAAGAGAATCTCAGTGTTTCTCAGAATTGGCTGACTGCTGTGTGTGCACAAGCTCGAGGTAGACAAGCCTGGATACTGACAATACTCACCGCAGTCTTGCATAACTCCAGTCTTACAGGGGAGATACAGCAAATATTTAGCTTCACATTGCTTGTCTTTGTGAGCCTGTCTCGGAATTATAAAACAACTCTGCTCTCCCACTCCTAAATAAAACATGGAGGCAGTTGAACTCTCTTATGCGTTACAAGGTGGTCATGTTAGAATTCTGTTACCTCATCAAAAACATACCCAGAGTTGTTTTGTTTCATTCCCACATGTTTGAGTAATCCTGCATTTTTAGTCTATCCACATCTCCACAGCTCAAAACTCTCTATTCCACCTTGTGATGTCATGAAGCGGTAGTTTTCAAGTTAACGATGCACTATGTAACCTTTTGGTTGGGGGTCCGCTACTTGCTTGTTTCTATGGAGATGTCATTGCGCTGCTTGGAATGTTCCACAGTATGACTTTAAAGAGCTCGACTTTAGCTCGAGAAAGGTTTAATGCCATACTGTGAAACATTCCAGACAAAGAAATAACATCTCCATGGAGAAAAGCATTTGGCGGACCCTCCACCAGAAAAGTTACACAATGCACCTCTAACAGCTCCTTTTACCTTTCATTCAGTAGAGATTGGCAATTCCAGAGCTGATATTATCCAAATGATTCTAGTGAAGGTGTGTGGAGTTTAAAAACACAGTGGAGGACTTCCTGTCTTACAACATGACATCACAAGGTGGAACAGTCTTTTTTATGTTTGACAGAAGCAGGGTTTGTGTGTTAAACACGTGTGAATGAAACAAAACACAACTCCAGGTCTGTTTGTGATAAAGAAACAACATTAGAACAGATCAGAAAATAGTGTATTTTGGGCCTTTTAATAATTCAGATTTTTCAATATTTCTCCTTCATAATTTGAAATGCTCTTTTCTTAGCTGTCCGAGTCTGCTGTAGTTGGCCAGTGCTTGTTGCTAGGCGCTGCTTTAATGAGACATTCACTGTGTCCAAAACCACTCTTTGCCTATGCAGTATACAGCAGGGCTCTTAAGTGTATAGGGAGCAGGAATCCAAAGTGTCCTAAAGAATCTTGGCCTTAGATCTGTTTTTCTCGTTTGTGGATTGTGTTTTTTGGATTTCACATAACATCTTGACATCGGGGTTGTAGTGGACTATAAACATGTTCTGCTGATCGACGGGGGCGTGGCAAAAGCTCTCAAAACTATGATGAATCTCTGTGTATCTGACATAAACAGCACTCACACGACTACACCTGCAGGGGGAGTTCATCCAAAAACTACTATTTATGTAGAAAAAAGAACTAGGAAACAATGTATTTATATAAAGACAGATTAAACTAAATCTGATCTAAATCATGAGTTTAATCTGACTTTTTACATATAAATAACTATATATATATATATATATATATATATATATATATATATATATATATATATATATATATATATATATATATATATATATATAATGCCTTTTCTCCATGGAGATGTTATTGCTTTGTCTGGAATGTTTCACAGTATGGTATTAAACCTTTCTATCTCCATGGAGATCGAACCACATTACAGGTCAGATCTGTGGAGAGGCGACCCCGCTCACAGTCAGAATGCCTGTTTTTCTAGGTATTTTTGAGCTATAAAACCACCTGTAATTGAATAAATGTAAAGTAGAGCTGTTTAATGTCACACTGTGGAACATTCCAGGCAGAGAAATGACATATCCATAGAAACAAGCAGGTGACGGACCCCCAACCAAAAAGTTACACAGTGCACCTTTCACATTCGATATATTTCTGTAGTGTTTAATAGAGATGAGACAGCCACATTTAGTAGTAGTAGTGTTTATTATTGGTAATGTTCAGATATTTAGTTAAGACGAGTGAGTTAAAAAAGTGATTTACTAAAGAGGTTTCAAAGTGTCTTTAGATAAAAATACTATATTGATTTGATGAAGGAAAAATTGGCCCCTGCTCTCTTCTGAAAATATAGAACAGGAGTGTCTAAACTATGACTCCGAAAACATTTTTTGGGCTTTCTGGCTTGACCGAAAGTAGTACTTTTTAAAACAATTTTTGTCTGCTTTAATAACTTAAAGGTTCATTGCTTAACTTTTCTGGTGGAGGGTCTGTCACCTGCTTGTCTTCATGGAGATGTTATTTCTTTGCCTGGAATGTTCCACAGTATGACATTAAACACATCTATGTAGCATTTATTCATTACAGGTGTTTCTTTTGCTCAAAAATACAGTCATTCACTTTGTGAATAAGGGCGCCTCTCCACAGATCTGACCTGTAATGTAGCCTATAGTTGTCTCCCCTGATGTAGATAGGTTTAATCTCTACCGTGGAACATTCTAGACAAAGCAATAACATCTCCATGGAGACAAGCAGGTGACAGACCCTCCACTAGAAAAGTTGCACAGTGCACCTTTAACTGTAGAAATTCTATGTGTGATACAGAGAAAATGAACTTAAATGTTCCTAGACTTCTTGGTGTTGGGCTGCTTCAGTCAGACTTGCTTCAGATGCTGCATTATGAATGATTCATTTCAGTATTTTGTATCTGTGGCCCTTTGCTCCATATATGTTCCTATATGCAGCGCTCAGTGAAATAAGTTTGGCCATCCATTTTCTAGAATATGAAAACAACCAATTAGGCCCGTAAAGATAACACATTTTAAAGTGTGATAAATTGAAGTCAATACAGCCAGTAATACTGAAACCAAACCATAGAGCAGAATTATCCATAAACAGTATTACAATGTACAATGTTTGATTATATTTGGTTATATTTAATTGGACTGTTATAGTTTTAGTGAATAATTCAACCTTCTACAGCTCCAGTTTAATCACACTGAAGAAGAAATAACCAAAAATTCCCACTAGTACAAAGAAAAAAGTACTCATGATAAATATTGACCCTCAAAAATTATTACAGTGGAAGACCCCAAGTGACAGATTTACCATTTTATTGGGACTGCAACAACTTATATGGTCCACAGCAAAGTTTTTCTTAACAAATATTTGCACAGTAGAAAGTAAAATTTATAAAATGTCAAACTTTATTTCGATTCTAAGGGATAGATGCAATACTGATTTTGATACCACAGTGTCTAAAAAAGCTTTCTTTAGACAATAGCATTCTATTTTCAACGCAACTGTCCAGATAGGTCACATTTTTTCTTGTTTATGTATTTTTTTTACATATCAATACTTTTTCAAAAGAGTATCTAGCTTTGATCCTAGTTTTAGTATCTGATTTTCTATACTTCTGTACAACCCTAATATGGTCCCAGCTAATTTTTTCTCAACAAATATTTACACAGTAGAAAGCTTTACTGTATTCCAGTGGTCTTGAGAGTACAGGATGCTGAATTTCATAAGTATAATTTTATATTTCAGCCCCCAAACCCCCAAAACAAACAAGAACACTTTGATGTTTTGAAACAGATGACCCTAAAAGTCCCTGGGGTGAGGCAGTTCATGTGTGAATCCATAGGCCTGGATGTTTATGCCCACGGATGCCACAGAAATGTGCTGGTGGAGCATAGGGCTGGGGCCGCGTGAGGCTGGGGTTAGGAGCTTGTTTATGACTGAAAACCCCATGTCAGTCTGCCCGCGTGCCCTCGATGCCCTGCGCCCACTGGCACAGGGCACGTCAGGTCCCTCTGTGAGCGCTGCACATTCAAGAGACGCAGACGCTCGTGTTTTTTTTCCTCTTCTTCACTCTCATACATACAGCTACAGTATGTGTCCTCAGTTTGGGACAGTGCAGAAGGGAAAAAGGACTCATAATGTTTTTTCAACACTTTTGCATTTAAAGGTGCATTGTGCAACTTTTCTAGTGGAGGATCCGTCACCTGCTTGTTTCAGTGGAGATGTCATTGCTCTGCCTGGAATGTTACACAGTATGACATAATGCTCATAACTTTTGCATTTAGTCTTGTTTTTAAGTTTTGAATAGTGTATTTTTGATAAATGGAAATAGAAAAATTATTGTTTTTGTTTAGTATTATGTTTCCATGCACACTGATGTGGCTGCACATCTACTGGTATCGGTATTGGTATATGTTCATAGGTATATATTTTGGTGCATATTTGTCCAGAATAATTTAAAGGTGCATTGTGTAACTTTTCTGGTGGAGGGTCCGTCAAATGCTTGTCTCCATGGAGATGTTATTGCTTTTTCTGGAATGGCATTAAACCTTTCTGTCTTCATGGAGACCAAACTAGACCAATTTCCAGGTCAGATCTGTGGAGAGGCAACCCCGCTCACAGTCAGAATGTCTGTTTTTCTAGGAATTTCTGAGCTATAAAACCACCTGTAATTGAATAAATGTAAAGTAGAGCTGTTTAATGTCACACTGTGGAACATTCCAGGCAGAGCAATGACATATCCATAGAAACAAGAAGGTGACTGACCCCCAACCGAAAAAAATTACACAGTGCACCTTTAAGAAATGATGTATTACGCTGTTGTTAGCATGTATGCTAATTCCTGCGCTAATGGCTAATGTTTCTAATGTAAAAACAGTGAAAAGAGTGCTGCATATGGTACTGTTTTCTGCGGTGGCTCATGTGTGGTGGAGTAGTCGCCAAAACAGCCTTGATTTTTCATTGTTTCTGATGTTTGGAGGCTCACGCTAACTCTCCCGTTGAAAATACTTTGGAGCTAATGCATGGATGGGTATCAGCTAATGAAACTCAGGCATTCTGTTTAAAACACTGGAAGGGTCTATTATCGTAAAAGTCTTCTTGGCCCTTGGATGCAAAGTAACTAACAGATAATTAGAGCATTCTGATGTTAATTGGCAATAGAACCACAGAAAATCCTTTGCCTATCGATTAGATGTGGGAACTATTTCAGGTTCCTTTTAATGTGTCGGTCAGTTCATTCGTAAGTTGGTGGAGCATTATTAAAGCTCCTGTATTACGCAAAATGGACTCTTGTGAGCTTTAAGTCATGTTATAATGTTGTTACCTCCTCAAAAACAGACCTGGAGTTGTGTTTTGTTTTATTCACACATGTTTGGGTGATCCTTTATTGTTAGTCTGTCCACATCTCCTAAGCTCAAAATGTTCTGTTCCACCTTGTGATGTCATGAAGCGGTAGTTTTCAAGTGAACAGCTCAACAGAACAACTTTAGTTCAGTAGAGATCGGCAATTCCAGGGCTGAAATGATCCAAATGATTCTAATGAAGGTGTGTGGAGTTCAAAAGCATCACAATGTCAGTGTTTTCTGTTTGATATATTCTTATATTCTTATATTTTTATATTACTCCATGTTTCAGTGTTTTTGTCAATTCTTCAGTTCACGTTAAAAATGTGAACTTTAACAGAATCTTATTATTAAAACATAAATCACAAATCAACAACTCAGCCTAAATCTGCAGGATTTATGTGTTAAACATGTGTGAATGAAACAAAACACAACTCCAGGTCTGTTGTATTTAAAGGTGCGCTATGTAACTTTTTGTTTGGGGGTCTGTCACCTGCTTGTTTTCATGGAGATGCCTGGAATGTTCCACAGTGTGACATTAAACAGCTCTACTTTACATTTATTAAATTACACGTGGTTTTACAGCTCAAAAATACCTAGAAAAACAGACATTCTGACTGAGCGGGGTCGCCTCTCCACAGATCTGACCTGTAACTTGGTCTGGTTTGGTCTCCGTGAAGATAGAATGGTTTATTGCCATATTGTGAAACATTCCAGACAAAGCAATAACATCTCGATGAAGAAAAGCATTTGACGGACCCTCCAGCAGAAAAGTTGCGTACCTTTTAAAGAGGAAACAACATTATAACACAGAAAATAGCGTCTTATTTGGGCCCTTTAACGTTCACAGTTCACTGCAGAAATGTCTGAATCAGCTCCCAACCTCTGCCTCCTCCGGCCTCTTTTGATTTCATTGACTTTCCCCCCTTTTTTTCCCTGTCATTTCCATGCCTGCCGTTCAAACAGGGAAGCTTGACTTGGCAGTTTGCTCCTTCACATCTGCTGTTTCTTGATCCTCGTGAATAGTTTACCTGAAGTCACCCCTGGGCAGCTCTCACACCGGCGGAGCCCTGACACGCTCTCTTCTACCCCCCCTCTCATTAAAGCCTTAAGAGATTTGATGATTGCTCAAATTAAGCAGCCGCAAAAAAGAAAGCAAGGCAATTTGGAGTGAGATTGTGAGGTTTTTGCTTGTTGACAGGTTTGCGCAGGCTTCACACACAACTGCAAACTGAGCTTTTAATGAATTCTCCATTTAGAAACAAGTTCTTCCAGGCATCTGAATATAAACCAGAGCTAATGCACATTTACACAATATACTGTAGTTTCAATTATCAGTCATCTCTGTTCATCAGTTACCGTGGTGACAATGCAAACACACAAAAGTTTAACACACAAAAGTTTTAAGATACAAAATACAAAATGGATTTAAACAGCACATTTTCAGGAGCCTGTGATCAATACGAGCGTTCGTGGTTCTCTTTAGGTGTTTGATTTTCAATAAAGTCTGAGAGGGACTAACTGAAAAAACTGAACTTGTGACTGTAATTTTATGTGTGAGAGACATTTTTAAGCGCACAAATCATCTCATCATTGTGTTAAAATAAAGCTCTGTTTACTTAAGGCTAATGTGAGTAACAGAGCTTCAGACAGGGTAGTGCTTTCAGTTAGCTTCACACTCCCAGGGAATGTTCATGACATCAGCTGCAAAGTATCACTAGTTATTGTTTCTAATGCATGCATAAATCCTCCTGTAACTTTTTGATTGTGGGTCAGTCACCTGCTTGTTTCTATGGAGACGTCACTGCTCTGTCTGGAATGTTCCACAGTGTGACATTAAACAGCTCTACCTTATATTTATTCAATTACAGGTGGTTTTATAGCTCAAAAATACCTAGATCTGACCTGTAACTTGGTCTGGTAACAAAATGCATTTTATCTGGAATATAAAATCATTTATTATATGATTGTGTAAACATCGCCCATTCCTAGTGATAATTTCAATTTCCTTCGGATCAGTAAAGTATATCTATCTATTTAGGGATGTAACAATATCGTGATATCGTATCGTCAAAAGTCTCAATAATATCGTGGGCCATCACAATACATCGAATTGTCTCTCTGCTGAAATGTATTGTTTTGGTGCAGCAGCAGCTAAAAAAACAGGAACTACATAGACCATGATCCTTTGCTCTGTTTCAGTGCAGACTACATGAAGAAAAAGTGTCATTAAGCACTGGTGATACCGTGCAGCCCCGGTCCGAATGTTGTGGTAGCTTGAATAAAAGTTGGAGCCACTCATTCGTAAAAAGCTGTAAAAACCTTAGCTCTTGTGCGTGAGTCTCAGAGTGTGGAAACGTGAGCCTGGGAGAGGAGAGCCGGGCCGGCTGCAGGGTCTGGCTCAGCCCAACCTGGCAACGCGCCACTGGGCTTTTGCTTATTCAGGAGTTTTGATTAAATCCTTTATTGTGCTCCACTCACGCAAAGCATTAAGGTGAACCAGAGAGCAGGGCCAGAGGAGGAGGAGAGGGAGAGGAGAGGAGAGGAGAGGCAGAGGGAGGGGGAGAGGGAGAGGAGGAGGAGAAGGAGCTGGAAAGAGGGAGAGCAAGAGGAGGAGAGGGAGGAGGAGAGAGAGGGGGACAAGGAGAGGGAGGAGAACAGAGGGAGAGAGAAGAGGGAGGGGGAGTGGAGAGAGGGAGAAGAGGGAGGAGAAGGAAAGGGAGGAGGAAGGGGGGGGTGAGGAGAGGGGAGTGGGGAAAGGCAGGAGGAGGAGGAGAGAGAGAGGACAGAGAGGGAGGAGGTGGGAGGCTTTCTCTGGCTCTGAAAAGATGTTTGATTTAGTCTTTGGGGAGTTGTAAAGCAGATAAGTTTTTTTTTCTTTGCCTGCCCGCTCCATTTTATTCTCCCTGTCCTTTTTATTTTCTTGACTGAATAAGAGCGGCGCTTGTTTTATTACATTCTGCACATTTTGTTCTGCTGCTTTAGAGAGAGAGGGAATAAATGCAAGGCCAGTACTGAGGAGAGAGCTCAAGTCCAGGGCATCACTGTTAATCAGCACATTTTATCACATGAGCTCCATTCAACAGAGGTTATACACTGACCTCATTTTATCTGGAACTGGCAGAACTGTGGACAACATTACAAACAAAATGTGTTTACTTTTTTAGATCAAATTTTTGTCCATGGAGATATTTGTTGTGTAGCTCAGCTTTAAATGCTGTTATAACATAGATGAGAAAATAGAATAATATGGGTTATTATGTTTTTTTGTGATCTGTGTTATAATATTGACCTGGAGTTGTGTTTTGTTTCATTCACACATGTTTAACACACAAACTCTGCAAATTTAGGCTCAAACTTGGTGCAAACAGAAAACACTTATCATAGTTATTTGGATGATTTCAGCCCTGGAATTGCAAATCTCCATTGAACAAAAGGTAAAAGAAGTTGTTAACTTTCACTATCACTTCATGACTTCACAAGGTGAAACAGAGGATTTTCAGCTTTAGAGATGCCGGCTGATACAAAACTCTCTAGCCGGAACATTATAATACGGCTTAAAACTCACAATCAATTTGTGTAATTATAGGACTGTTAAAACTAGGGATGCACCGATCTGATACTGGTTTCTGATATCTGTACCGATACTGAAAAATTTGCTGGATCGGAACTGCTTCAAATATCGGTTTAGCCGATATCCTGGTTGGGCCAAGAAATGTATGTTACAAAACTATTTACTGGACATAGTCGGCCAAGAAAGTCTTATACAGAGTGATTGTGTATTTACTAGAGGCATAAATAACAGCTACACATGTAGATCAGTTTTGTCTTGTTTTATTTTAGTTTAAAGGAAATAAATGCTGTTCTCAGTCTCTACAACATCTTGTGACTGTGCAGAGCTTAGCTAGATTGTTAGCTAACAGTAGGGGGCGATAAAGGACACCAGCTCAGGGCCGGTTCTTGCCTGTTTCTCTAGCAGCTGTTCACATTTTAGTCCTGTTTTAAACTTTAACACAAGAAAATGTCACAGCTTGTTACTTGCCATTAACACTCATGTAATGTTGTAATGTAATGTAATTTGCTGAACGACTACTTTATACTTCTACATGAATAACATTATTTTGAAGTAACATTGTAGTACTTTTCCCAATACTTTTTTACTCTCACTTGTGTAAATTCCTGGACCACTACTTGTACTTATACTTGAGTAATATTATTTTGAACTAACATTACTCTTACTTGAGTACAATTTTTGGTTACA